>CM062805.1:846610975-847303885 GCA_031772625.1 Pinus tabuliformis
TAACCTAGTTGAACCACTATAAAAAAGGGAGTGATGATCGGTTACACTCGACCTTACTAGTTGAGGTTCACAGTTCGAGTCCACACATTTATAGGTTTCCCTTTCTCTTAAAAAGGTAGCCGTAGGGAACTCTACTCTATGGTTGGATCGAATCCCTTAAGTGTTCTCCCTTATCGATACCTATGCCACAACTCAAGGGAAACTAAGACCTTTCATGACCTTACCTTCCATTCAAATCCTTACACTGACCTACTTATATATAGGGACTGACCTACTTAGATATCGACATTGACATACTTAGATATAGACTACCACTGTCCTACTATATATAGGGTCAGTTAGGAGCTTGCCTCACTAGAAGTCAAATGAGCCCTCCTTCCATCTCCCTCCTCTGTAAGGAATGTGAAACCAAGAGTAGGTGCTAGTAAGTAAGATTGTGCATCGATTCCAAACAAAATCTCCACAAAAAGACATAGGCACCATACATTGAGTGCATAAACACTTGGAGCACCACCTTGAAACCTGGTATAAACCAAGGTAAATCCTAATCCATCTCCTCCAGCCCAATCTCCATCCATCATAGTGAAACACTCTGAAAATGCATCCTTAAGTAGTGATAAATCACTTTGGGCCCCGTTGGGGTTAGTTGGCTAGCTGACTTCTTGGGGTTGTAACTTGGTCATTTTATCTTCGTTTGGTATGTATGATACCTTGTTGGAAAGGTCTCTCCAAGTACTATAGGATTTGTGGTAGGCCCTTTCCCGTGAGTTTAGGCTTGCTATGTACCTCAAAAAAATGTTGTTTAAGGGGTCAAAAATGCTCCAGAAGTTCAAGACCCGAAAAATGATAAAAATAGTAAATGATGAAATAAACAAGGAAACAGATGAAACCAACTAGAGGTCTAGGTGTAATAGGTGGGTGGCCACCAATATCCACATGGATTAACCCTGAATCAACAAACCACTACTTTCCGGAAAGTCGCATCTTTCCCACTTAAGGCTCCAACTTTCAAGCTCTCATGGACCTCATTTCATGCATTTTCAAACTAGGATCCATACATCAAATAAATCAATTTGTATGGCCCATTTCATCCAATTTTCATGCTTGACCCACTTGATCTTCTATTCTCAACAAATGAATACTCACACCTCTCTGTAATACAACCATCATCAAACTCTAACTCAATACCCCAAAAAGCATACTCAAATCATGACATACAAAACTCCAGCATACATATTGTCTTGCTCAGCATATGCAACATGAGATATCACTTAACCATATTCTCTTCTCATGACTACAATAACATATAAACTCATGCATAGACCTCTCTTAGCCATATACACTCTGTTAATACTAGCAACAGATCACACTCATTAATCTGATTCAAGGACCACTCAAATCAAACCCTGGGAAGAACTACTCTCCACAATCAAAACCTTGAAAAAAACTATATGAATAAAAAACATTAAAGGTATCATCTATATCAATACATCGTAGCATACATTAAATCACTCAACCATCTATCCCCTCTAAAACACTTTTTCAGCAATATAAGACAATAGTCATATATTTAGACTACAAGCTTTGTCATTGAACATTCAATTACACAACACTCTTCCTCTCTTATTTCTCAACCATATACAATGCACTATACAAGCATAACATATTTTTCCATGTTCACTTGATTAATCAACAATTTCTCTAACCCTTAACATAATACTTTGACACAACTAGCACATTGGTATATTCTCTTATCTCTACACAGTTCTCATTCAAACATGCTTTACTACAAGCATCTGCCTCTATGTGCACTATCTCTTTGATATACCACATGCACTAGATCAAACACTTAATTATCAATGCATACAACCCATTCTCTATTTATGATTAGATTTCTCCTTTCAATGTGCACAACTACATGGAATACTTTGCTACAGGAGATATGATCATTTGCTACAAGCTCACACTCAATTTCTCCGTCACTAATTAACCTCTACAAATTTTCTTCCAATTAATAGGCTCTCCATGACTTCACATCACTCACATACTCTCTATGTCATATCCTCCATATGCATAATAAAATAACCTTCCAACTTTCCACACCATAAGAATTTACCTACATACCAAACACTCTCTCAATTGACCAAATCGACCAAAAACAAGTAATTAATTTGTGACCAGAACCACCATTAAATCACTATTCATTGTGTGACACCATGAATACTAGATAAATAATACTTTGTGGTCCAAATCAAACAAATCAATGCATTTGTAACAACCATGATTATATTTGGCTTATGCTTACCATGTGAATATGTATTTATGTATTTGAATTTGAAAAATTTGAATGGGATGACAAAGGGATACAAATTCCAAGGGATTGAGGGAGGTCAATTGCTTGGGAAATTCAACTTACTTGCTAAAGGAACAAATTGGACTATTGGGATAGCCATTGAAGGTTGTCTGTTGAGTTTAAAATGAATTGGTATGGAGTTTTAATGAGAGATTGGTGCTACAAATTTAAAAATTGCAAGCAAGGAACACAACCCATACTTGCTGGAACTACACAAGACAAAAAACCAAGGACACAATTTAATGCATGGGTAGTTTCATAGGAAAGAGGGAGAGTGTTTGGACAAGAGGAAATTCACACAAAAGATTCTAAAGGGGGATAGAAAAAAGGAGAGAGCACACACAATTTGGGAGCAACATAAAAAGAGTTGAAGAGGGTGAGCTCATACACACTGGAAATAGAGCGCACTTGGAAAAAAAAGAATGAACTCCTGGAACACAAATGAATGAAAAAGGAATGTGTGCTAGTTCTTAAAATTTCTTAGTAGAACTGAGGAGGCATGAATTCACACAAAAACTCTGGTAGAGTTCTTGGAATAACACCCTCACCATTTCACTTAGGAAACATATAGGGTCCTTGTGCACAATAAAGAATATATAATGGAATTGTGCGTACAAGAGAATATTAAGGAGGCTCGCTAGGAAGCATTGGCAGGTTCAACTGTTACAATAGTTTTAAGAGCTACAACTATGTAGAGAGGTAGTTATGACACCACAAGAATGGGTAAGGAGATTTTTGAGCTTAATAGGAAGGAGGAGATTCCTACAATAGTGTGAGAGAAATTGATTTTTTCACCACTCTAAGAAGACAATTATACTTTTAGTTGAGAAATAGGAGAAACTAGGTTTCCTTTAGGTGAAGCTAAGTCTTAGGTTGCCCTGGGGGCTAGAGGGTCGAGATGGCGTTCTCTAGATTCCCTTAACAACCTAGGGTAGATATCTAGGCCTTGGATTCCTCATTTAGGAAGTGTCTTGATGCAAGGGCATTAGAGCTTCCAAGTCATTAAGATTTTTGGAGACAAGGCTCCAAAGCAAACTCTTAACATGGAAAAGATTTTTTTTTTCCTTATTGTAAATAGTTTTAATTTATTTATTTCTTAGAGAAATATAGATAGAGATAATATTTATTAGATAAGTCTTTTAAGAAGAAAATCTATGTTTTAAGAAATGAAAAATTTAGGAAATAAATCATGAGAGGCTGTAGGAGAAAAAATATTGGTAGAAATTAGCAACTTGTTAGGATAAGAAAAGTTTAGAAATATTAGAAACTATTGGGGTTTCTTTTAGGATTTTGAAAATCTATGGATAAGAAAAAAAAATTTCAATAAGGAAAGTGAATCTACCTTGAAAAGCATGAGTGATTTATGGATTGATTTATAAATCTAGGAAATTTTATTTTTTTGTATATGTTATTATTAATATTGTAAGCCTAAGGGGAAAGAAAATGGCCAAATTAATGTGAAATTGGGCCATAGAGAGTGAATAGAGAGAATGGATGCCTCTGGGCATATGCATGTACAAAGCTATTTTAATGAATAATAGTTCATGCAAAATTGTGAATCTAAGAATTCTATGTGAAATGTGATCTGATTATTTGATTTCAAAGAAAGCATGGAAAAATGTTTTGTGATTTACATATCAATCCAATTCAATAAAATTTAGATCATTGAATTAGCACAAAACTATGAAATATTAGTTTTGTGACTACTGTATAAGATATCATTATTTTTTATTATTAAGATTGTAGGTTTATGGAAGTGAAGATAGAAGGAAAAGTCAAATTTTCTTACATCAAAGTGGTATCAGAGTAGGAGATATCGAGATATTAGAAGACTTTTGCACAACAATATGGAGAAAAAAATAGAATTAGATTAATACAACAGATAAATTGATTTTGGGTTTTAATAATTTTTGGATATTGATGACAGGTAGCTACGATTGAGAAGGAGGATGTGGTGAGAATTCTGACAGCTAGCGTCGTTGTGATTGAGGAAAAAGACTGGATGCAGAAACTTGAAGAGTAAGGAGTGATCGAAAAAGGTTCTAGAGGGGGGGACCAATAATACCAACAATCTAATCTTAGAGGAGAAGCTTGGTGAGGTGTGTGTAGTAGGAAAGAGGTCTTCTACTGTAGAGTTGATTTTCAGGTGACAATGGGCAACAGGAAGATCGCAAAAGGGGAAGATGAAGCTGACTAAGAGAAGTCATTTGAATAATTCAAAGGGAAGCCAGAGAGATTCCAGAGAAGTTGGCATAAGTAAAATGAGTGATGAATAATATGAGAGAGAACTCATTGAGATAAAAGAATAATTGAATGTGCTTTCAGAGTTGCTAAAAAAGAATGAAGAGAATCAGAGGTATGGGTGGAACCCAAGGAAAATGTTTAAGGGGTACATTGAAATATTATGGGCCAAGAAGTAGAGATAAAAGCTAAGACACAGGTTGAAGGAATAACTCAAAGTTGTTGAGTGTGAGGAGGTAGTTCATAGAGGTGAACTCGAGCAAGGAGAAATCCATGGAGAATATAGAAATGTTGGCGAAGATTTGATGTTTGAGACATCAAATGAAGCCGAAAAGCCTTATGTTTTTCGTGAAGGTTTGTTTATGGTTGAAGGTGTTATTGATGATGAAAAACCCTTTGAAACATCCATGAAGAAAGAGGATGATAAGGAGAACAAAGTTCAAATTTTGTTCTTAGCAGAGAGGGGGATCAATACTTGAATGTGATGCTCATAACAAATGATAAGCCAAAGGAATCGATATCTTTCGGTCTTCACATTGATTGTGTGCATGTAAGTGCAATAAAAGTGATTATCAGTTTTCAAATTGATGCAAGTGGAATAGAAACCAAGGGTGAATAATTTAAAAACGACATTATGAACAATGATGCAACAAAGTCAAAGGAGGAAGAGTTTGTTGACAACATGGAGATAGAGTTCAATAAACAAATTGAAGTGAGACAGAGAGTTTAGAGATTACAAGCATGGAATGAAGCTAAAAGTATGCTTGGATGGTTGTATATTTTCTTTGCTTTTGTGATTGAAAAAATTTCACTTGAAATAGTGAGTAGAAACATGGTGAAAACAATTGGTTTGCAACAAGGAGACAAAAAGTATAGTTATAGTGGAATTCATGATGCTGCAACAACAATAGTACAATAACATGACAAAGTCGATGATCAACAACAAAAATATGTATAGGATCTAGGAGGATGTCAACAACAACAACTCATGGTCAGGACACCATGAAAAGTTTCTACCTTGGGAGTCTGATGCATGGGCATTGGAGCTTCCAAGTCATTAAGACTTTTGGATACAAAGCTCCAAACTGAGTCTTAACATGGAAAATGAATTTTGTTTTCTTATTGTTAATAATTTTAATTTCTTTATTTCTTAAATAACTATAGATAGAGATAAGATTTAGTAGATAAGGCTTTTAATAAGAAAATCTATGTTTTAAGACATGAAAAATTTAGGAAATAAATCATGAGAGGTTGTAGGAGAAAAAATATTGGTAGAAATTAACAAGTTGTTAGGATAAGAAAAAGTTTATGTTAGAAAATTATATATTACGGAGGAATGGAACACATAAAATATTGCAGAAATATAAACACAGAAAACACATAAAACAAGAGAGACACAGATATACGTGGTTCACCCAGTTTGGGCTATGTCCACCCCGAACAGCTAGTCCTTCCTTTCTATTATCCAGCAAAATGAAGAGACACAACCTACAGAAAATCCGCTGTAATATCCTCTGTTTTCTCTCACAGTCTCACCTCTCCGTTTCTTGCTCAGAGAATACACATCTATATCTCAGCCTCAAGTACAATGCCCTCATACAAAGAGAGGGGTTGTCTACTAGGGCAAACAACCCTAAACTAAACATAAGTTCTACCATCAGATCATCTGCCTAATGAACGACCCAAATTGACTAGAAATTAATATACTTTTACAAGGCAATTTTACATCTATTTTTGGCTTCGGTGGTGCTGCCCCCGAACCCCCGCTGGGGGACTGCTGGCCCCCGGACCCCCCAGCCGGGGGGGATCAGCCCCCCCAGGGAGGACAAGTCCCCCCCGCACCCCCCCATGTGGAGGGGTGTACAAACTTCCTGGGGTATACATTTGGCTGAAACGAAAGACCTCTGAAAAATCATGCTCCACACACAACAATCTCCCACTTGGAGAATGATTGTAGCAACTCCATCGCTACTTCATTTGCTGGAAAATGACTCCTCTTTGGACCTAGTTGTTTCTCATCTTCATCGTCATCCTTGAAGACCAATTGAAACTGAGCATGTTCTCAGTTTCTCCCTGGTTACAACTTTTGTTAGCATGTCTGCAGGATTCTGGCTAGTGTGTATCTTTTCCAGCTTCAACTCTCCATCTTCCAACACTAATTGTATGAAATGGTACTTGAGCTGTATGTGTTTAGTCCTGGAATGAAAAGCTGAGTTCTTTTCAAGATGAATGGCACTTTGGCTATCACTGTATAATGTGCCCATACCATGCTCCTTACCCAATTCACCCATAAACCTTTGTCACCAAATCATTTCTTTACTAGCCTCTGTAGTAGCAACATACTCTGCTTCTATTGTTGAAAGTGCAACAACACTTTGGATTTTTGAAAACCAACTGATAGCTGTTCCACCAACAGTAAATACATATCCTGTAGTGCTCCTCCTGTTATCTCTGTCACCTGCCATATATGCATAAGCATATCCCTGTAGAGAAATGTTTGAACCACCAAAGCATAATGCTTGATTTGTGGTACCTTTCAAATATCTGAGAATCCATTTCACTGCCATCCAATGTTGCTTTCCTGGATTGTTCATGTACCTGCTTACAACTCCCACTGCATGTGCAATATCAGGCCTTGTGCAGACCATTGCATACATTAAGCTTCCAACTGCTGATGCATATGGAACTTTAGACATATAATCCATGTCTTCTTGGGTCTTTGGGCACATTTCCTTACTAAGTTTGGAATGGCTAGCAAAAGGTGTACTAACTGGTTTTGCATTGTTCATATTAAATCTTTTCAACACCTTTTGTATACTCATTCTAAGACAATGTTAATTTGCGTTTTTTCCTAATTCTCATACCAAGGATTTGTTTTGCAGCTCCCAAATCCTTCATTGCAAATGAATTTGCCAATTTTCTTTTGAGAACATTTATTTCCTGCATGTTAGACCCTGAACAAGCATGTCATCTACATATAATAACAATATAATATAGCTGCCATCATTTTTATTTTTCAGATAAACACAATGATCAGAGTGACATCTAGTATAACCTTGTTCAGACATAAACTTGTCAAATTTTAGATACCACTGCCTTGGAGCTTGTTTTAAGCCATACAAGCTCTTCTTCAACCTGCACACTAGTTTCTCCTTCCCTTTCACCTCATATCCTTGTGGCTGCTGCATATATATCTCTTCCTCCAAATCCCCATGGAGAAAGGTTGTATTTACATCTAACTGCTGAAGATGCAAATCTTCATCTGCTACTAGACTTAAAATAGTTCTGATTGAAGTCATTTTAAAAACAGGAGAAAATATTTCATCAAAATCAATACCTTTCTTCTGTGCAAACCCCTTCACCACAAGTCTAGCTTTGTACCTCTGTTTTCCTCCATCTTCTTCCTTCAGCCTGTAAACCCATTTATTCTACAATGTAGCTTTACTTGCAGGCAACTTGACTAAGTCCTAAGTCTGGTTATGCATTAAGGAGTCCATCTATTCTTCCATGGCTAGCTCCCACTTCTTCCTGCTTTCAACTTGCATTGCTTCTTCATAACATTCGAGTTCACCAGAATCAGTCAACAATAAATAATTAATGAAGGAGAGTATCATTCAGGGGGTATACTTATCCTGGTAGATCTTCTAACACCACTTTCAGGTGTTTGGGGTGCCTGTTGCTGTTGTGGTGGTTTTTGTTGTTGTGGTCATTGATTATTATTATTTTCAGGCACCTTTACTTTTTCAGTGATTTCTTCAAGAACTACATGCTCCTTGTTTTCTTTTTCTTGCTTCTTTTCCTGCAACTTATTCTTATACAAGATCTTTTCATTGAATATTACATCTCTGCTCCTAATGATTTTGTGATTTTCATAATCATATAAGCGATAACCAAAATCATTAACACCATATCCAATAAAGGTAAATTTCTTTGACTTTGCCTCAAGCTTTGTTCTATTTTCTTTATCAATATGGACAAAGGCCTCACAACCAAAAGGCTTTAAAAAGTAGTAGTTCACCTTTTTACCTGTCCATGCTTCCTATGGAACACCACCATCCAAGGAACTTGAAGGCCCTCTATTTATTAGATAAACAACAGTATCTACAACATCTTCCAAAAACTGTAAAGGCAATCCTGCATGCAATCTCATGCACCTTGCACGCTCCATGATTGTTCTGTTCATCCTTTCTGACACACCATTTTCTTGTGGTGTTCTTGGAACTGTCTTCTCTCTACGAATTCCATGCTCTGAACAATATCTATCAAACTCTTTGCTACCATATTCACCTCCATTGTTTGATCTAAGACACTTCAATTTATTTCCTGTCTCAATCTCAACCAAATATTTCCATTTCTTGAAAGTATCAAATACATTAGATTTATTCTTAATACAATAAATCCAAGTTTTTCTAGTTGCATCATCAATAAAGGTAACATAATAACGAGAGCCACCGAGAGATGATACTTGAGCAGGTCCCGATACATCTATATGCACAAGCTCTAATTTTTTGCTCTTCTTTTCTTTCCCAACTCTGAGAAATCTGACTCTCTTCTGTTTTCCATAAATGCAATTCTCACAGAAGTCGAAATCAACATTCTTCAAACCCAGCAACAAATTCCTTGAGTGAAGAATCTTCATCCCCTTTTCGCTCATGTGTTCGAGCCTATGATGCCATAATGCTGCATCTGCTCCTTTGGAAGTTAAAGCATTAATATAGTTAGAAATACCATTGCATAAATACAATGTACCAACCTTTTCACCTTTTGCTATTACCAGGTCTCCTTTGGTGACCTTCCAAGATTTATATGTGAAAGTTGTCACACAACCTTCACCACCTAACTGCCTTGTTGAAATCAGATTTTTCTTTAGATTTGGAACATGCCTTACCTCCTTTAGTAGCCATTGGTTTTCATTCTGCTATTTTACAAGAACCTTACCCTTCCAACAATTTTACAGGGTTTATCATCACCCAAACGAACTTGTTCAAAATCTCCTTGAACATAGTCATGAAAGTATTTCTTATCAGGTGTGGCATGGAATGAGGCCCCTGAATCTACCACCCGAGAATTAATAATATTTTCGAAAGAAAGAATCAAAGCATCTTGTAACACCTCTGATGAGCCCCAATTTTTGGTAACAAATTGGGCTCATTTGGCCTACTTACCATGCTCAACCCTTCATCTTTTATCACTTATGCATTCATTTCTTGGTATATTCGTGTTATTTGTAGGAAGAAGGGAAGACATTATATCTATGTGGCTAATACATGATGATTTCAGGTTTTTTGGCATTAAAGGGAGCAAAGACCATGCAGAAGGAGACAAGGAGACATCAAAGGTGGCATTGCAGGTTTATAGGGAGGTTGTCTACAACCTTAATGACCTCCCTCGTGATCTCCACCCTAACTCCGAGCTCCAACAGCTCTCCCCACCGAGCTTAAAGGCAGCCAACGGGTTCTACATGAACAACAGTTTACAGCAGTTTAACTTTTAGTTGGACAGCCAAGCTCCATTAATTGAGGAAGCCAGCTTGATCCTCATCATGTATAAATATTCAGGCCGTGGCCTTTGATAGGAGCTTTTGGAACTTTTGAACTACTGTTGCAATTTCTAAGCACGAGCTAAAGCTCGGTTTTTGCTCTTTGTAAGCCAGTTTTGGCATGTCATTAGACTCATGATTATTCAATAAAGACAGGCAGATTTTGATTCAATCCTGAGTTTTTAAGGGAGCTATAGCTCTCAGGTTAGGGCCCAACCTGAGAGCAATAGACCTCCTCTTCTTTGTATTGTTACTTGTCTTTCTTTTCAGCATTTTATTCCTCTGTTTTGACATGCATTTAGAGATTACAGTCTGCTGATTTGATTTCTTTTATGTGATTGAGTAGGATTAGATTATGGTTCAAGTGCTTTTAGTTGCTTAGATTAGAGTAGAAGGATCAACATTCATTAGAGCTCCAAGAAAAGGTTGATAGTGCACTCACTGCCATCTTTGTTTAGAGATTGGGGGTGTAGACCGTACCAGCCACCAAAAACGCAGTCATACACTTTCATTCAAGCTGCAACACAGTCATTTCAATTATAGATCCATCCATGCATTCTGATCTTGAGAAGTATTTCCTCATTCCAACTCCATGCACGATTTTTCTCTGAAGTATACATTGTTGTTCGTTGATTTAATAACACAGTTAGGATAAGTTGATGAATTCTCGGTTTTGTGCAGATTTGTTTCCTTTACACTGCGTTGCATCACTCTGTTATCTTCTTCTTCTTCTCAACCGCGTCTAAAGCCACCTACCCAACCTCTGTTCAGATCGTTTTCCTTCCAACACTTCCACTGTTCACGTAGCTCTATCTTTTTGGACTTTTCATTGCTTCCACCCTTCCATTCACTAACTAGCTGCAAGCACTCTTTCCTCATCTCATATCTCTGTCCCTGAGCCATCATAAGCCCCCTTCCTATCCTACCTATCCACCTGTACCACTCCTCCACTCCTCCAATACCCAAAACTCCAACCACAAAACATCCTGAAGAAGTTAGAAGACTTCCTGTAGAAATCCCAAGCTTCCTGTAGGATCCCCTGCAGACATCCTGTAGAAACCTGTAACCTCGGTTGCCGAGCACCTGAACATTGTGGACTTCCATGGAATGATGTTTTGGATCCTCTGGAACCTCTCCTAGCCCTCCTGACCTTTCCCAAGCTTTCCTTCCCTTCGAACTACCCCTGCGCAGTCAAACCCTAATAAGAAACAAAATCATAATAACTCCAAACCACTTAAGCAAAAATACAAAAACAATGTTCTTTTCAGTAGAAGTAGCTTAGTTTCATGCATCTCATATCACTAGAAGTAATGGCATCATTTCTAGAAGTTTGCACACCCACCATAGCATCATAGAGATTAGACTAGTCAGATTAGGGTTTACTAGGGTTTCCCTGTTTTGTTGGCTTTCAGTTCATTATTGCAAAGTAGGTTAATTTCCTTTGAGTTAGTCTTCGTCCATCATTTAGAAAGCTTCTTCTGAGGGCATATAGAAGTTAGCTTGAGCCCTAGCGGACTTGTGCCAGCTGACCAAGTGACAGCTGCGACAAGAGCTAGTACTTGTGCATACAACACCGTTGCTTCCAAGTTTGTTACGAACTACCGGGTTGATAAAATTAGAGATAGGAAGCTCCAGGAGTTGTAGCATTATTGCTACAATACTGGAGCCCACCATCTTTTTGGCGTCGTTGCCGGGGAAGCGTTAGAATATTAGTAATTGTTGCTTTTCTTCTATTTTCTTACTCTTGCCTTCTGCTAAGTAGTTTATTTCATTTCCATTCTGCAAAAGTAGCATAGACATTTCCTGCTTTCATAGATTAGCATTTCAATTCTGCAATTTCATTTCTGCAAGCGTAGATTAGCATTTCATTTTGCAAGCGTAGACTAGCATTTCATTTCTGCAATTTCATTTGAGCAAAGTAGATTAGTTCTTTCCTGCTTTCAGTTTAATTCTGCATCTTTAAAGTTAGTTGTAGATCAATCTGTTTCAGTTTTGCAGGTACCACAAAAAAAACAAAAGCAATCAAAAAGTCTTTCCATTTCATGCCTCGTAGGAATCGAGATAAAACAGGGAAATTCTTACCCAACACCCCCACCACATCACTGAGTCACCCTTCTCTCTTCTTCGGTGCCAGTGATCCAGAAGAACCTATAGGTGAACCTCCTGAGATATACGAAGATCCTATAGCAGAAGAAGAATTAGAGACCATCCCATCTGAAGCTATGGCTGACAATAGAAGAGAAGATGAGAGAATAGAAGGTGCCTTCCCCATCCGAGAGACCAATGGAGAGATGAAAATGAAGAACATTAGCCCCTCCGCTTTACCTCACTTCCATGGACTGACTACTGAAGATCCTGATACCTTCCTGTTTGAGTTTGCCGTCCTTTGTAGAACCTATGACTATACTGAAGATGAGCAGAAGCTGAAACTCTTCCCTTCAACTCTTAAGGATGCATCATTACGTTGGTTCATGTGCTTACCTGGGAATAGTATCACCACTTGGGCTCAGATGCAGCAAGCTTTCAATACCAAGTACAGGGATTACTGTAGGTCTAAGGAAACCAAGGGAGAAATATTTTGGATGACCATGGGAAATGATGAGTCCTTAGAGGATTATGAGGAGAGGTTCCAACTTAGCTATAAGCGGGCCAGGTGCACACTTGACCCTGAATCCCTCAAGTTGGTCCTGCTCCGAGGAGTCCCTGAAGACCTCTTAGATACCCTTCACATGTTAGTTGGGGGGGACATTTACCAACTGCCTTATGAGGATATCAAGACTGTGTTTAGAAACCACTCCAGGGCAGCTCGGAAATGAGGTAGAGGGAACCTCCTCTCCACTGGTGTCCCTTTCTCCAAACATGAGTTTGCAAATCAATTGGAAGATCTTAAGAGTGAGGTGAGACAGACCATTGCCATGCAGCTGGACACATTCAAGATCTAGCAGAAGAAGGAAGAAGCTGAGAGAGCCTTGGCTATCTTCTGCCCTAGATGTACCCGGAGACACCCTAAGAACGAGTGTCCATTGCATTCTGTTGAAGTGTGTTTCATTTGTGAGGAGGACCATCCCAGAAACCAATGTCCAACCTTACCTGGATTTAAAGCCATGTACCAAGGGAAAGAAGCTCCCACTGAACCTCTCTATTACCTCAACCAAAGGAGGCCACAAGGACCTAGAAATTACCAGCAGGGGATGAAAGGGGCACCTCAAGCTTATTACAGCCCCAACCAATCGACTCCTATGCCTTCTTGGGGTCCCCCTGCTCATCCTTCCTGGTCTATGCCTCCTCCATGGTCTTATCCACCTCAGTACCCTACCCAACCCACTACTCATTCTTATCACTCACATGCCCAGCCACAACCTCAGTGGAATGCACCTCAGTCGGGGTGGAGGCCCCAATACAACACTTCTCCTGCCATTTTGCCTCCACCACCAGTTCAACCTCAACCATTACCTCCTGCTCCTCCAAGGCAACCTCAAATACCTGCTCAACCGAACCTGAACCCCAACAATAGACAGGCCCAGCAGGTGTACACTGGGGAAACATCATGCCCTACTTATGCTGTGGATATCCAGGAGATCAATCTTCGATCTGGCAAGACTCTTCCAGATCGCCAACCTCCTCCCCCAGAGGATGAGGAAGATAAATAGGAAAGTGAACCAAAGGCTATTCCACCCTTTCCTAAGAGACTAACAGCCACCACACAACCCAACCCAGAGGAGGATAAGCTTCTGGGTGAGCTCAAGCAGTTGTGTGTAAAAATACCACTTCTCCAAGCCATCAAGGATGTGCCAATATACAACAAACTGGTTAAGGAAAAGTGTTTCAAACACCCAGGTAGGCGAAAGAGAGATGATTCAACCATCAATGTCTTAGGACAACTGTCTGACCTTATCTTAGGACAAGTCATCTGCCCAAAGTATCTAGATCCTGGGAGTCCTGTAGTAGATGTCCACATCAATGGCATCATCATACCTCACACTTTGATTGATTTGGGAGCCTCCATTAATGTGATGACCAGGGATACCATGCTCAAACTCAATCTTCAGGGTTCCTTGAGGAAGACCTCGACAGTTCTGCAACTTGCAGATCGCTCCACTGTGACTCCCAAAGGGATTGTGGAGGATGTCTTGGTCTCTGTCGACTCTTGGGAATACCCTGCAGATTTCTTGGTTCTGCAACCCAAGGCAAAGCTTACTGGATATCCTCTTATTTTGGGAAGGCCTTGGTTAGCCACTGCAGATGCTTACATAAGTTGTCGTGCAGGAAATATGACCATCAAAAATGGTCCTATGTCCAAGCAGCTAGTCCTATATCCTCCTGCCCAACCTTCCTTAGAGCATGAATTACCACTTTGGTTGGAGGAAGGAGAAGAGGATGAAGTGTACTCAGCACCTTTGTGCACCTTAGATACCACCAGAAGAGACCCCCCAACCGAGGATGACTTGATTGAGAACTTGATCCAGAATCCACCTTCCAGTGCACTATCCTTAGAGAAATTGGTGGAGGATGCCCAAGCCAGCACCTTAGTGGATCTTTGTACGACCAACCCTGTCACTCCCAGAGTCAAAAATGTGGAGTTCGGCCCTGAGAGAACGTTAAAGATCAGCTCCTCCCTATCTCCTTCCCAGGAGAAGGAGCTGTGTAGCCTGTTGGCCAGTCACCTAGATGCTTTTGCTTGGAGCTATAAGGAGATGAAAGGAGTCCATCCCTCGGTCTGTACCCATCACATATACATCAAAGAGGGTTGTAAACCGGTTAGGCAACCTCAGAGGAGAATGAATCCAGCCCTTAAGGACATTGTCAAGGAAGAATTGCAAAAACTGTTGGATGCCGGATTCATTTACCCCATCTCAGATAGTGAATGGGTGTCCCCTCTGGTGTTGGTTCCCAAGAAGAATGGGAAGTGGAGAATCTGTGTGGACTACCGAGAACTGAACAAAGCTACCAAGAAAGACCATTTCCCTCTACCTTTCATAGATCAAGTGTTGGATGGACTGGCAGGAAAGAAGTTCTTCTCTTTCCTGGATGGGTTTAGCGGGTACAACCAGATTCAAATCAGCCCGGAAGGCCAAGATAAGACCACCTTCACTTGCCCTTGGGGTACCTTTGCCTACCGAGTTCTTCCCTTTGGGCTATGCAATGCTCCTGCTACCTTCCAGAGAGCTGTCTTGAGCATCTTCTCGGAGCTGGTCCATGATGCAGTGGAAATCTATATGGATGACTTCACTCCTTATGGGGCCAACTTCCAGGAAGCATTGTCCAATCTGGGAAAAGTCCTAACCAAATGCATTGAGATGAACCTGTCCCTTAGTCCTGAAAAATGTGAATTCCTGATGACTGAAGGGACCGTGTTAGGCCATACCATTTCTTGCCAAGGGTTACAGGTGGATCCTAACAAAATTGCTCTCATCAAGAAGGTTCCACCTCCTCAAAAGGTAAGGGATGTTCGGAGTTTCTTAGGATTAGCAGGGTATTACAGGAGATTCATTAAGGACTTCAGCAAGCTAGCCTCACCATTGTTTGGCCTGTTGGCAAAAGATGTGGAGTTTAAGTGGAGTAATGATTGTCAGAGGGCTTTGAATGAATTAAAGGACAAGTTGGTGTCAGCCCCAATCCTGAGAGGTCCAAACTGGGCCCTACCTTTCCACATCCACACTGATGCCTTCAACAAAGCCATAGGTGTAGCTTTAGGACAAGTTGAACAAAAACTTCCATATGCCATTTACTTTGTTAGTAAAAACTTGTCCAAAGCTGAGCTGAATTACACTGTAACTGAGAAAGAGTTTTTGGCTGTGGTCCATGCACTGAACAAGTTCCGACACTATATCACTGGCTATCAAACATTTGTACATACAGACCATGCTACAATTAGATATTTAATGAATAAACCAGATGTGAATTCTCGTATTATTAGATGGTTACTTTTGTTGCAGCATTTTGATTTGACCATTGTTGACAAACCAGGTAAAGAAAATGTTGTTGTTGACTTTTTATCTAGATTGGATTTGTCTGTAGATGAGGATGGAACAGTGGATGACCAGATGCCTGATGAACATCTGTTTGCTATCTCAGCACTCTCTCCATGGTTTGCTGATATAGCAAACTACCTTGTTTCAGCATAGTTCCCTCTGCACCTATCTTCAAGAGAGAAGAGCAGAATCATCAGAAAAAGTGCCTCATTTACTTGGATCGGGGGCAATCTGTTCAATCTTGGCCCCGATCAGATCTTAAGGCGTTGTGTAAGGGAGGAGGAAGTCCTTGATATCCTCCTCACCTGTCATGATGGGCCTTGTGGAGGACATTTTGCATCAAAGAGGACTGCCTTCAAGATCCTGCAGGCAGGCTACTATTGGCCCACACTTCATCAAGATGTCAGAAGATATATCAGCCAATGTGACCAATGCCAAAGAATGGGGAAACCGACTCAAAGGGATGAGATGCCTCTCCAACCTCAAGTGACTCTTGAGCCATTTGAGAAGTGGGGCATGGACTTTGTGGGTCCAATCAACCCTCCTTCGAGGCAAAGGTCTTACATCATTGTGTGTATTGACTACCTGACAAAGTGGGCATAGACTAAAGCAATCAAAGTAGCAACAGAAGAAAAGGTGGCCGAGTTCTTAAGAGAAAACATCTTCTACAAGTTTGGCTACCCAAGAGAGCTGGTCACCGATTGTTATAGACATTTTTGTGCCTTACAGCCTCGAGCATGAAATGTCCATAATCTAAGGGATCCAAAGTCCCTAAACATGTTGTTCCTACCCCTAGAGGAACAAGGCAAACCAACCACAGCAATTCACAGAAGTTCTCCACCTGAAAACACTCAAACACAAGCCAATTCTGGATCATGTCAACTGCTCCATTGAGCATCTGCGCTGAATGTCAACTGCTCCACTGTCTACCTGCGTTGAATGTCAACTCCAACAAAGGCTACCTGCGCTGAGCGTAATTGGACAAGTGGCAGGCTCATTCCTCAATGTCAATGCCCAGGAAGCTTCCAAAATGACACTTGCATCAAGGAATTCGACTGGTGATGAGTAAGAGGTTCCAAATCTCCAAGTGGAAGTAAGAACCTCCAAGTGGACTCAAGAACTGAGAGAGGGAGAGGAAACTAGTCAGATCTTAAGCTGACTCATCCTCTCCCCAAAACATCTATATATGGATCTCTCCTCCATGAGATCAAAAGGGGGCTGGAATTTTGTTATTGCAAAGAATTGCTGTTGGTTTGTGACTGGAAACATTGGGTGCTTAATGCTTTGAAGGGAGCTGAAGAAGGAATTCCATTCTGCTGGGAAGGAGATGCTGGATTGGAGCCCTATGGGTTGTATCTCTTCCTGAACCTTGTTATCAATCAATAAAGCTATCTTGATTCTTTCCTATATGCTGGTGTATTTTGTATGATTGCATTAGTGTATTTGATTTACTTCTAATCCTGAATCATTTATGAATATGTATATTTGCCTTTGTGTTGTGTTCTTCTCTTGTCGCAAGTAGCTGTTCTCTTGTCACGGGTAGCTGTTCTCTTGTGATCTCGTGGGAATCAAGTAGCTGTTCTCTTGAGCAAGCGAGGAGACAAGTAGCTGTGGACACCCAAAGAGAAGAGGATCTAGATCGAGGGGCAACCGGAAGACAATGGTAAGTCTACCGATATCTCCTCTTTCCCATTTCATAAAGGAAGAAATCATAATAGCTGTATTCGTTTGTTGCTAAGGCGCTGTCACACCTTAGGTGGATAGGATCGTCCTGCATAGGCATTTTTCCCTACAAAAAATTGGCGACTCCGCTGGGGAAGCTTTGTTTATTCATTTCATTTGTGTTTCCGTCATTTTTTTTACTTCATAGACTTGACAGCGACAATCGAACTGCATCTTTCCCGGATGCAAAGTAGAAAGTTGCTGCTTTGATCCAGTTTGCTGGACTTGTCTATGATCCAAAAAATAGATCCACAAATGATTTGATGATCCTTATGATAGTCTTTTAGTACCCTCTCAAAGCATCCCTCTGTTTATACCTTGCTTGTGTTTCTGATTTGGCCTGAAACAGTTGATTTTTGAGCATTTTGTGACCCAGAACCCAGGGGAAACAAGAGTTTCTCCTTCAGCGCAGGCACTGTGAAGGCAGTCTGCATTTCAACGCAGGTCCCGTGTGGGCTACCTGCACTGAATGTCAACTCCACAGTGTTGGAATTGCGCTGAACCAGTTTAGCCTTGTGCAGCTGGGGTTCTCTGCTGTCTGTTGCCCTGTTTTGATCTCTGTTTTTTGCAGCCTTTAACCAGCATAGGTACCAGTCAGATAACTCCTTTTCTTTGCTTAGATTCTGCCTCCTTTTGTACAAAAAGACTGTGAATGTTTTTATGTGTTTGTGGCGTCATTTACAGTTTTCCTTTGCATGAGTAAAGTAGTCATCCTGTAGCCTTTGATTCAGATCTGATTGATAGTGATCTTAGAAGAGAGTTCATTGGCTGTTTTCAGATTGATTATAGATTTACTTTTGCTTATTGGTTTGAATTTGTCTCTTTCAAAGTGTCAAAACAAGTCTTTATTTCGAAAATCGCAAAGTGATTGTAATCTCTTCTACCCTTGTTGATTTCGAAGAAAGTGAACTTGTTTGTATTGATCATTTTAAGAGCAAATTCAAAGTTGTGCAAAAAGCTTTCTTTGTAGGCATTTATACTAAGAAAGTGGAAAACAAACACCTGCATTGTGCATTTTGCATTTGATAGTTTGCATGTTGGATTTAGGGAAAGTGCATTAGAGTGTGCTGATTGCTCTTCGAGAAAAGATAGTGTTATTCTTTTCCCTTAGTAGCTAGGATTTTCAAAGTTGAAAAGATAATAAAGCTTGCTTATCATCTTAGACTGCATTTAGGAAGTTGTATCATACATCTCGTGGTGAACCTTGAAAGGCAAACTTTAAAAAGATCAACCTAAAATAAACTGAATGAACCTAACAACGCTTTGTAACATAACGCACAACATAGAGGTCTAGGCTAGAGACGTGTTCCGGCATCGTTAAGCCTAGTGACTGTCGATCTCGTGGAAGGTGGGTGATTCCTCCTGAGGGACGATAGCACTAGTACGGATTGTGCTCCCACGTACCGTCGCGTATATATTGGGAGACCCATATAGGCATATATCTTTTATCCTTAGGAAGCCGTGTTGGCCGCCCTACTGATCGCAATGCAGTGAACACAGCATTCACGAAGATCGACCGCCCGTACCCTAAAAAGTATTCTGCGGTTTTGCGAAAAGTTTGGCACACCCTCTACCTAGAACTCCAGAGCAGTTTCTTTTGGCCTTTTTCAGACTCTATAACAGAAAAAGTCCATCCGAGCATTTGTCACTTCAGGCTCGTTAAAACATCGAAGGAGACTAGAGTCATCTTTAGCTTTTTCTCGACTCTTTAAAAGTGAAAAAGCAAGTTGTGTCTAAAGCATCGTTAACAATTTATTTTAAACGGAACAATCACCCTTTAATCCTACATTGATCTTTAGGTTGAAAAGATGGAGCACACCAACCAAGGAATTCCTCTTGGTGGAAATCCTAGTCCCTTCTCCTCTTGGGGAGATGTTGGTGCGCCCCACATGGCCACATTGTCGCTTCCAGGACTGACAATTGGCCTACTAGTTTGGCTCTTTTCAACCAATGTCGTTCAGAATACCACCATTCCTGAACAGTCGAGTCAACAATTAGATCAGACAAGAGTTGCCTCCCAGCCTTCAACTTCATCTTCCTCCCCTCCTTCCTCTTCGCTTGACGGAACTGGTCGAATTAAAAACCAGGTTCCTAAGGAGAAGAAGGAGAAGAAGAAGAAAGAGAAGAAGAAGAAGGAGCCTAAGGTGACTGGGGGCAAACAAGTGTCACCTAACAAAAATCCACACACCGCACTCGTAAGGCCTAAATCGCCATGCGTCATATGCAAGGGAGACCACTTCCATAGAGATTGTCCCTGTATCCCCCGGATACTAAGGGACTGGTCCCCTCGTTTGCACAATTCAGTAGCATCGACCTCTGATAACCATGTCGATTGCTCACCGTCAACTAGTGGGAGTGAAGCCCCAGGACAGAGCGGGAAAGCTAAATTTCCCTGCAGACTGTGTGAAGGCAATCACGCCATCCACCGTTGTCCCTTCTTAGACGAGGCAAAAAGAGTTCTAGAAGATCGCTCGATTTTACGAGCGCATCTCCCTCCTAGATATCAAAGACTCCTGCCAAGTCCCTCACTAGTTGAAAACCCGGCTGACCCGCCTAGGTGGTCAGCCGAAGCATCTGTCATTGAAGATGAACCGTCTGGATCCATGCTTGATGAAAGTCAAAAGGTTGATACGGCAGTTGACTCGGTTTTGCCTTCAGAGGCTCCATTTTCGAATGACACCATCACAGAGGAGAATAAAGACGACACCGTCCAGATTCTCTTCATCAGCACTGACTCTGATGATCAAGGGGGCAATGCCACCATTCCTTTATCACAGGAAGGAAGTTCATCGGAGCGATATCCGGCCGTCTATTTGGTCCCACCACCAAGCAACCTGGTTGTGTCCTTTGATTGGAACCAACTAGGCAGACCCCGGTTGCCAGCCAGTATACCATTCAGAATTATTTGTCAAATATACAGAATGGTAATGGCTGGCACTATCATTGATGAGGGGGCATCTGTGAGTATCCTTTCCTCTATTGCTTGGAAAGCGCTTGGTTCACCAGCGCTTTTACCTGAGATGAGAAATCTATCAGGTTTTGATAAAGGAACCAGTCGACCTTTAGGGATCCTCCCCAATGTGCCTATAACATTGAAAGGGAAGACCGTTCAAATGAACGTGATGGTCATTCAAGGACCCTTGGATTATAACCTACTCCTTGGACGAGACTATATATATTGCATGGGAGTTGTAGTCTCCTCACTCTTTAGAGTAATGTGTTTTCCGCATGAAGGAAGAATGGTCAAGCTCGTGGACCAACTTTCGTTTCCCGGATCACACACCGAAAATAGTCATGTGCCATCCCTAAATGGTCTATTCATGCAAGAAGTGTCTCAACCCACGGTCCGTCCTCCTGATGAGCGTGAGTAATCCGGGAGGATATGACTGGAACCCAGGGGGCATGCATCCTGGCCTGCTTCGGCAGGAAAACTTTGGGTATAGGGTAGGTTTCCGCGGGAGAATATGACTAGTCCGTACCCCGTCCGTGGTTGGAAGAGGGGTTGTCCTGGAATAAGATTCTTTTGTCAAAGTTATGTGAGAGGGCGGGGGTCGTCACTCACCTCTGTCTATTTTGGTAGACATTGCCGAGCAAGTGTTTTGTTTGAAAGATTAACGAGACAATCTTTGGGTAACCTGAAAGAGGTAGGCCTCTCCCGGTGAAACGAAAGTTTCGATGGCAGAAAAGTAGAGGTAACCTTGAAACTCTATTCTATACCTGGGGGCATGCAAACCTTTTGGAGTGCAAGCAAGGGGCGACTATTTATTTTTTAAAATTTTTAGGTCCTCCCTTTAAACCTGTAGGTCTAACCCTTTAAACTCGTAGGATTAGCCGTTTCGGAACTTGCATAAAGAAAGGATGGGGAGAAAAGCTTAGTGAGATGAAGCTCCATAAAAAATAGAATCTTGATGAGACACTCTTATCAAATGACTGGGTAATCGAGCAGTTTTAGCATAAAGTTCATGCTCGTTAAAAAATAAACGCAAGATCCGAGCAGTTTTAACGCGGTCTTCATGCTCGTTAAAAAATAAATATAAGCAGTGAGCATAGTTTCCTCCAGTGTTTAAGCTCATTTTTAACTAAAAAATGAACCTATCCCGGTAAATAACCACTGTGAATGTAATATCATCAGCCGTTAAAGCCTTGGTCATGTTTGCACCTGCCACCTCCACTTTTCATTTGGCCGATCGTTCACCTCCATATGATTGTTTACCCATTTTGAGGAACATCTGCGAAGAGTGATTTCACCTAGCCATCCTTGTGACGCTGCCGTGATTAGAAAATTCCAACCTGTACCTAGAATCAGTTGCTATCCCTGTTTATCACTCGTTCCTCAAAAGACGAGTCTTCTTTAAGCTCTTTTCAATTGACTCGTAAAATATGAAAAGATTGCTGAGTTTTGGCCTTCCAGCTCGTTAAAGGACAGGAAGAGCTATCCCTCCTCTAGATTTTAATCTTTTTGGACCTGAGGGATTATTGCACAAAAAGGTCGAGCGCTTGTTTTATTCGGCTCGTTAAAATTATCGAAAACTCATCCCTTATGTATTTTTTTATACTTTTTTGGACTTAAGGGATTAGATGACGAAAAAGGAATTTTGGAGTTGACTTTACGTTCATTTTCAGACTCTCTAAAAATGAAAAGGACCGAGATATCCTTGTCATTAGACTCGTTAAAATTATTAAATAGTGACAAACTTGTCTTTAGACGAGAACGAGTTTCACTATCGCTAGGCTCGTTAAAACATAGCGATGGGCTTGCCCGAAGGGCAGGTTATAGAACAAGCATATGTTATCCTCCTCAAGCTTGACAAAAATAAATAGGTACTGGTCAGCAATGACTGGGGAAAAATTGGGAAAAAATAAAGAAAACTTTGATGGTAGCAGGTCGCTCTTGAACATGACACTTTTGCTCCGTATCACAATCGGGTTGGGTTGTTTCATTCACCGGTCACATCACCATGGTCTCGCCATACCATCCATATTTGAGGTAATGCTACCGATCCATCGCATCAGTGTCGCCATATGTTCAAGAGAAGTCATTCAGAAAGAGTCAACCGGGTCCCATCCACTGCCATACATTATCCTTCATCCATTCATGACCGCCACCCTGAATCATATGTCACAGATCGTTTTCACCTCCATTAAAATCATTAGCTCCGTTTCGTGTCACTGATGTGGGATTCATCAAGGCCCTCCTTTGACGGATCTCTTCTTGTCGACATCAGCTCATTATCCAAGAAGTTGATCTAGGAACAACCCCTTCAGTACTTTGAAGCTTGCATGCCCCAACGGCAAGTTTCTCACTTCCGGCGACAGGTATACATCAATGACCTTCGACCAGAAGATTTTGCGTGGTGTTCGACACCAAGTCCTTTATTCACACCATGTGAATTGTACTGCAGTACCTTGAGGGTCATTATCATTATCGATGATTCCTCTCGCGCTTGTTAACGTTTTACATCATTGACCGGTAATCAAGCGATGTCTTTCCATGTTTGACTTCAGCGCAATTCTCACATGGATCGACTTGTACTTAGAGTGAAGATCGAACGAGTTTGAAGACCCCGAATCTAGTTTCATCCATCCGGGCTGCGATATATATTCAGGAAAGATAAAGACATTTGACATGTACATCATTGCAGCAGATGATCATCCTACTCAAAGGAGGATAATTTCGCCAAAATTATCAGTCTACCATCAGACGATCGTCTGTTCTATGTAAAAAAATGAATTTATAAAGCTGAGCATGGGAATGCCCGCCTCAGCTAGATCATGAAAGCAGTATGAATCATAATGTATTGTATTGTAGTTTATTACAGGTCTCCTCCAAGCAGATGGATGAACTTCGGACCCTCCTGGATAAAGCATTTCACCCGATAAACGGCCTCATACTTTAGGGGGCAACTGTTATAGACATTTTTGTGCCTTACAGCCTCGAGCATGAAATGTCCATAATCTAAGGGATCCAAAGTCCCTAAACATGTTGTTCCTACCCCTAGAGGAACAAGGAAAACCAACCACAGCAATTCACAAAAGTTCTCCACCTGAAAACACTCAAACACAAGCCAATTCTGGATCATGTCAACTGCTCCACTGAGCATCTGCGCTGAATGTCAACTGCTCCACTGTCTACCTGCGTTGAATGTCAACTCCAACAAAGGCTACCTGCGCTGAGCGTAATTGGACAAGTGGCAGGCTCATTCTTCAATGTGTTAATGCCCAGGAAGCTTCCAAAATGACACTTGCATCAAGGAATTCGACTGGTGATGAGTAAGAGGTTCCAAATCTCCAAGTGGAAGCAAGAACCTCCAAGTGGACTCAAGAACTGAGAGAGGGAGAGGACACTATTCAGATCTCAAGCTGACTCATCCTCTCCCCAAAACATCTATATATGGATCTCTCCTCCATGAGATCAAAAGGGGGCTGGAATTTTGTTATTGCAAAGAATTGCTATTGGTTTGTGACTGGAAACATTGGGTGGTTAATGCTTTGAAGGGAGCTGAAGAAGGAATTCCATTCTGCTGGGAAGGAGATGCTGGATTGGAGCCCTATGGGTTGTATCTCTTCCTGAACCTTGTTATCAATCAATAAAGCTATCTTGATTCTTTCCTATATGCTGGTGTATTTTGTATGATTACATTAGGTGTATTTGATTTAATTCTAATCCTGAATCATTTATGAATATGTATATTTGCCTTTGTGTTGTGTTCTTCTCTTGTCGCAAGTAGCTGTTCTCTTGTCACAGGTAGCTGTTCTCTTGTGATCTCGTGGGAATCAAGTAGCTGTTCTCTTGAGCAAGTGAGGAGACAAGTAGCTGTGGACACCCAAAGAGAAGAGGATCTAGATCGAGGGGCAACCGGAAGACAACGGTAAGTCTATCGATCTCTCCTCTTTCCCATTTCATAAAGGAAGAAATCATAATAGCTGTATTCGTTTGTTGCTAAGGCGCTGTCACACCTTAGGTGGATAGGATCGTCCTGCATAGGCATTTTTCCCCACAACACCGATCAAGGGAGCCAGTTCACATCCAACCTGGTTGAAGACTTACTAGCTCACCACAAGATCAAGCATAGGACTTCCACCCCCTATCACCCTCAAGCAAATGGGCAGGTGGAAGTCACCAATAGAGCATTGGAAGGGATCTTGACTAAGGTGGTGAGCAGCAACAGAAAGGACTGGGCAGATTGCCTGGTTGAGGCCACATGGGCTTACAACACAACCTGGAAGACCACCACCGCTTCACACCTTATGAGCTGGTCTATGGGAAGAAAGCTTTGCTGTCCATTGAGTTCGAATACAACACTTTGAGGATGGCTCAGCTAGATCTAGATCTCAGCCATGCACAACAAGAAAGGTTATTGCAGCTGAATGGACTGGATGAGCACCGAATGTAGGCCCTCCTTCACTCAGAAGTGGTTCAACTTCAGAGAAAGGTGTGGCATGACCAACATCTCCATGACAAGCAATTCCAGCCGGGAGATTGGGCTTTGTTGTATGACTCCAGATACAAATATTTCAAGGGGAAGCTGAGAACCAGATGGCTAGGACTATATGCAGTGGAAAAATGTCATGACAATGGATCTGTGCTTATTCGGACCATTGATGAGGAAGCCATCCCCATGCTTGTCAATGGGCATCGATTGAAGATCTACAGGAAGCCTCTCTCAAGACAAGAGTTCATCAAAACTATGGAGAAATCAGTGTTAGTCATATAGAGAAGGGTTCTGCCTCTCCTTTGGGCATACCCTGAAAGATCTAAAAAAAAAAAAAAAAAAAAAAAAAAAAAAAGATCCTTGGGTGAAAACCTTTCTGAGGCGCCCAAGGCAGGCGGTAGGGGTGAAAACCTCATTGAGGCGCCCCTATTGTCTTTCAAAAAAAAAAAAAAAAAGAGATTTGAAAAAAGATCCTTGAGTGAAAACCTCTCTGAGGCGCTCAGGGCAGATGGCAAGGGTGAAAACCTCATTGAGGTGCCCCTGTTATCTTTTTTTTTTTTAAAAAAAAAAAAAAAAAAAAAAAAAAGAGAGAAAAAAGAAAAAAAAACAAGGTCAGCAGATTCATAACGTAAAATTGCATGCAGGTTGTAGGTGTTCTATGGAGGAGAGGAAGCCTCTCAAATCAAAGCTAAGGGTCCTTATCATGCTGTCAGGAGACCTCACCAGCACCTCTTCCAAGAATACTCATTTTCTCTAAGGTATGTGCAATTTTATTACAGCTTGAGTCTTCTACAAGAAGACACAGATTTTCTACAGGAAGACGCAGATCTTCTACAGGAAGACGCAGATTTTCTACAGGAAGATGCAGATTTTCTACTGGGAGGTGTAGACTCTCTACAGGAAACACAACCTTTCTACAGGAAGCTCTGTATTTGTACAGGAAACTTCCTGTAGAAGTTCAGGACGGCCCAGAATCCATCTTATGAGGAGATCTAACGACTAAGGATCGGTTTGGACGCATGCAAGCTATTGTTATCTCCCTTGCACATTGTTGTCACCTCGTCCTTCCCTCCTTGTTGACATGCAACGAAGTTACCTGCACCAGCAAAGCAGATCGATGAGTTCTCAAGGAAAAGAAAT
The DNA here is from genome assembly GCA_031772625.1 of Pinus tabuliformis. Taxonomy (NCBI): domain Eukaryota; kingdom Viridiplantae; phylum Streptophyta; class Pinopsida; order Pinales; family Pinaceae; genus Pinus; species Pinus tabuliformis. The sequence continues at coordinate 846,637,376 of CM062805.1, forward strand.
TTTTAAATGAAAAAAACTCTGAGATCTCATACCATATCCAGCCCAGTCATCCAGAAGCCCTGGGAGCGTGATCGGGAGGCCAGATCCTTCGTCGTGCAGCATGCACCCAAGGAGGAAGAACTGTTACAAGACATCCCGCGGGAGTCCTGTAACAGTTAAGCCCGCTAGAGTGTATACTATTCACAGCACTGGCCATATGCAATGAACGCGGACGCATGCAGCCAAGCATCAACTCCATCGTCGGCAGCCTGTAAACGTGAACCTCCGGGCCTGTGCAAATTCACCAGCAGCAGATAGATCCATTCATCATCGTTCAAAACCCGAAAAATCGTGTTGCAACCGCGCAGGTAAGTGTCTCGACTCTCTCTTCCGTCAGATCGCATGAATTTTACTTTGAATTGTTTGCAAAGTGTAAGGTGAATGGGTTGAGCAGCTGTATGGCTAGTTGACTGGCCATGTCGACCGGTTAATGGTCCAGTCAGATGTTTGGGTGGCGGCCGTGACAAAAGGAATGATCAGCACACACGTGAGAACAATCCCCGTCAGAAAAAACAGATTTAGCGGAAGAAACGGCGGCGGATCTGCTGGAGGGATGATGCGGTAGTAAGTGAACGCACAGTCAAATGATGGAACGACGTCATCCAACGGTCCGACGGGGACAGCTCACCCCCGCGCCACGAATTCCGCCGATTCAAATCTAATTGGCTAGATTGGCCGCATGCATTTATCATTCGCCGTTCGAACCTCGAGTGAACATTCAGATCCCTCTGCAGTTCGGAACTCCAAGCCTTTGGCTATCACAACGGCTGAGAAACACCACCGAGAGCGAAGGCCAACTGCAGTCTTCCCCAGGAATCACGCGCTGCTCCTACAGGAAAACTGCTCCTACAGGAAAGCTGTTTCTACAGGAAGGCGGGTTCCTCACGTAAAAAAGGTGGTAGATAAAAAGGTAACCCTGAACTCTCCATGCAATTGGTTTTTAAAGGTGGCAGGATCGTCGTCTACAGTCTGGTTGTAGGAAATGGTTGAAATTGTTGTCTGCTGTGCATAGACTGTCGTTCTACAGGATGTCAGTAAATTAAACTGTGTTAAGGTCCTCAGGGATAAGTTGTGTGGATTATTTGCACGTCAGAAGCGTAATTCTACGCTCTGTCCCAATAAGCTAAACTTCTTCCGCATTCGCCACCTCTAGCAACAATTTTTATCATGTCGGGTGGGTTTATTAGACGGGAACCCACTGATTCATCAAAATTAAGAGAAAACCAGGAGGTGGTGGAGCTTTTCACACAGGCACAATGGATATCCTTTTGCGACAAGTTGCAGGGTCATGACGACGAAGTGGCAGAAGAATTTTTACAAGCCTTGAGGCCGAAATCCAAAACACTGGCCACCGTGAACTTCAGGGGCCTAAGCCTCAAGCTCACCCCGCAGTATATCAGTCGAATTACTGAACTTCCAATGGGTTTTCCATGGGATAAGGAAGAAAGGAAGTTGAGCCAGCAGGCAAAGAAAGAATTCTTTCCACCTGAGGAGGAATTCACGGAGGACAAAAATGGGGTGCGAAGAACCAGCTTGCTGCCACCATGGAATGAAGTTAGCCTGCAAATTATGAAGTATATAACCTGCGAAGGCCGTTTTAGCATCGTGTACGCGTATCACTTCAGGTTTCTCACTAAATTGAGACACCAGATTGATCTTCCTATAGAAAACAAACTGAGAATTCCTTATTTCTTGCTACAGTCTCTAATGGAGTGTGCCACAAAGTTAAAAGAAGGCATACCAGATCAGGTAGCCCACCATGGATTGATCAAACTTCTCGTGGAGGATGCGCTTCATTCATATAAGGTTCCCCTCTCATGGGAATCATTCAGAAATTTGACAAGAGATGGAGACATAAGGATGCTGACCGAGGAAAGTGGCTCCTCCAGCAGTGAGGAAAAAGAAGCAGTGGCCGCGGAAAAGAAAGAAACAGGCCAGAAGACCCCGACCACAATGCAGAAGAAAGAACAAAGGAGAAAGCACGATAAAAAGGATGCTGAGGAAAAAGGTGACACACCCATTTTGTCAGCAAGAGAGAAAAGGTTGCAGAGCAGAACGGACAAAGCTGAGAAGGTCCACATCAGCACAAGTACCTCCTCAGCACCTGCAACCAAACCAAAAAGCAAAACCCATGCAGCAAAGCAAGCCAAGGTGGCGACACCTGTGTCTACAGGAAAGCAAAAACAGGCTTCTACAGGAAGCCCGAAAACAGAAAAAGGGTCTTCTACAGGAAGCCCGAAAATTATTGAAAAAGGGGCTTCTATAGGAAGCTCGAAAATTACCAAAACAGGGGCTTCTACAGGAAGCCCGAAATTGGCTAAAACAGGGTCTTCTACAGGAAGCCCCGGAAAAGTGAAGCCTAAGGAGAAGAAGGTGGACATTATAGCAAGGGAGGCAGCAGCTGTACTAGCTGGCCTCAGCACGCCACCTAAGCCAAAAGAAAAGAGAAAGAGGGAGACCCCTCTATACTTTAAAGCTCGAAGAAGTGTTAGGATAAAGACGGGCAAGCCACAACCTTCGTCCAGCAGCCCGATTGTCATTGAAGATACCCCTGCTTCTCCCAAGGAAAAGTCCCCCTCAAGGATAACCGTCACATATGAGAAGGGGAGCCCAAAGAAAAATACGTGGCAAGAAAGGTTAGACCTGTTGACTGAAAAAGCTCGGCTACAGGAGGCTGAAAATGTTCTACAGGACACTCTGGCCTGGCTACAGGAAACAGAGAAGAGGGAAGGAGAAGGACCCTCATCACCACCAAGGGGGGGTGAGATAGAGCCACCAAGAGTAGGGAAGAAAGAGCGTATTCCGGAGCCTAGTTCTCGGCCAAGGACAAGGAGCTGGGGCAAAATTGCTCAAGGATGAGCAAATATTTTAGCTGGGGGGTGATGATGAGCCCCAATTTTTGGTAACAAATTGGGCTCATTTGGCCTACTTACCGTGCTCAACCCTTCATCTTTTATCACTTGTGCATTCATTTCTTGGTATATTCGTGTTATTTGTAGGAAGAAGGGCAGGCATTATATCTATGTGGCTAATACATGATGATTTCAAGTTTTTTGGCATTAAAGGGAGCAAAGACCACGCAGAAGGAGACAAGGAGACATCAAAGGTGGCATTGCAGGTTTATAGGGAGGTTGTCTACAGCCTTAATGACCTCCCTCGTGATCTCCACCCTAACTTCGAGCTCCAACAACTCTCCCCACCGAGCTTAAAGGCAGCCAACGGGTTCTACAGGAACAACAGTTTACAGCAGTTTAACTTTTAGTTGGACAGCCGAGCTCCATTAATTGAGGAAGCCAACTTGATCCTCATCATATATAAATATTAAGGCCGTGGCCTTTGATAGGAGCTTTTTGAACTTTTGAACTACTGTTGCAATTTCTAAGCACGAGCTACAACTCGGTTTTTGCTCTTTGTAAGCCCGTTTTGGCATGTCATTAGACTCATGATTATTCAATAAAGACAGGCAGCTTTTGATTTAATTCTGAGTTTTTAAGGGAGCTATAGCTCTCAGGTTAGGGCCCAACCTGAGAGCAATAGACCTCCTCTTCTTTGTATTGTTACTTGTCTTTCTTTTCAGCATTTTATTCCTCTGTTTTGACATGCATTTAGAGATTACAGTCTGCTGATTTGATTTCTTTTATGTGACTGAGTAGGATTAGATTATGGTTCAAGTGCTTTTAGTTGCTTAGATTAGAGTAGAAGGATCAAAATTCATTAGAGCTCCAAGAAAAGGTTGATAGTGCACTCACTGCCATCTCTGTTTAGAGATTGGGGGTGTAGACCGTACCAGCCACCAAAAACGCAGTGATACACTTTCATTCAAGCTGCAACACAGTCATTTCAATTATAGATCCATCCATGCATTCTGATCTTGAGCAGTATTTCCTCATTCCAAATCCATGCACGATTTTTATCTGAAGTAAACATTGCTGTTCGTTGATTTAATAACACAGTTAGGATAAGTTGATGAATTCTCGGTTTTGTGCAGATTTGTTTCCTTTACACTGCGTTGCATCACTCTGTTATCTTCTTCTTCTTCTCAACCGCGTCTAAAGCCACCTACCCAACCTCTGTTCAGATCGTTTTCCTTCCAACACTTCCACTGTTCACTTAGCTCCATCTTTTTGGACTTTTCATTGCTTCCACCCTTCCATTCACTAACTAGCTGCAAGCACTCTTTCCTCATCTCATATCTATGTCCCTGAGCCATCATAAGCCCCCTTCCCATCCTACCTATCCACCTGTACCACTCCTCCACTCCTCCAACACCCAAAACTCCAACCACAGAACATCCTGTAGAAGTTAGCAGATTTCCTGTAGAAATCCCAAGCTTCCTGTAGGATCCCCTGCAGACATCCTATAGAAACCTGTAACCTCGGTTGCCGAGCACCTGAACGTTGTGGACTTCCATGGAATGATGTTTTGGATCCTCTGGAACTCTCCTAGCCCTCCTGACCTTTCCCAAGCTTTCCTTCCCTTCGAACTACCCCTGCGCAGTCAAACCCTAATAAGAAACAAAATCATAATAACTCCAAACCACTTAAGCAAAAATACAAAAACAATGTTCTTTTCAGTAGAAGTAGCTTAGTTTCATGCATCTCATATCACTAGAAGTAATGGCATCATTTCTAGAAGTTTGCACACCCATCATAGCATCATAGAGATTAGACTAGTCAGATTAGGGTTTACTAGGGTTTCCCTGTTTTGTTGGCTTTCAGTTCATTATTGCAAAGTAGGTTAATTTCCTTTGAGGTAGTCTTCGTCCATCATTTAGAAAGCTTCTTCTGAGAGCATATAGAAGTTGGCTTGAGCCCTAGCGAACTTGTGCCAGCTGACCAAGTGACAGCTGCGACAAGAGCTAGTACTTGTGCATACAACACCGTCGCTTCCAAGTTTGTTACGAACTACCGGGTTGATAAAATTAGAGATAGGAAGCTCCAGGAGTTTTAGCATTATTGCTACAATACTGGAGCCCACCAACCTCACCTGTCACATTTTCTTCATGATTGTTTTCTTGCTATGCATCTCCTTATTTTCCCTTCCGAGATCTACAATCTTTCTTTAGGTGTCCTTTCTTTCCACATTTCCAGCACACTATCCCCGATCTGGACTTGGATCTGCCTTTCCTTGATTTACTGCGATATCCTGAGCTCTTTCCTCTTTCCATTTTTCTTCCCCTAGACTCTGCACTAAAAGAATTACCCGATGTCTCACCAGAGCTTTTCCATCGCATTTCCTCGCTAAGGATAACACCGACAACATCATCAAACTTTAAAGTACTAGATCCAGAGACAGAGTTACTAATGGCCATTACTAAACCATTCCAACTTTCTGGAAATGAGCACAAGAATAACAGAGCTCTAACTTCATCTTCAAAGTTTACCCCTACAGAACTTAACTGACTTGTAACTGTATTAAAATCATTTAAATGATCTGCAACAGATCCACCTTCCAACATCTTCATATTATATAAATGTTTCATAAGAAATACCTTGTTGGAGGCCGAGGGTTTTTCATATAGTTTCGACAATGCCTGAATCAAACCATTTGTTGTTGTTTCCTTCGAAATGTTGAAGGTGATTGACGCAGTGAGGCACAATCGTATTGTTCCGAGTGCCTTTCTATCGAGAAGGTTCCATTCTTCATCTATCATAGCCGTCGGCTTCTTTGCTTTTCCACTCAATGGTAGGTACAGATCTTTCTGATACAGATAATCTTCCATCTGCATCTTCCATAGCGAGAAGTTTTGGCCTTTAAATTTCTCGACCCTAAACTTACCATCTTCCGCCATTTCTCCCACTCGAATGAGGAGCCCTTCTTTCCTGCGAGTTTATCAACCAAATATACCTTCGGCTCTGATACTAGTTGTTAGAAAGTTATTATATATTACGGAGCAATGGAACACATAAAATATTGTAGAAATATAAACACAGAAAACGAATAAAACAAGAGATACATAAATATACATGGTTCACTCAGTTTGGGCTACGTCCACCCCGAACAGCCAGTCCTTCCTTTCTATTATCCAGCAAAATGAAGAGACACAACCTACAACAAATCCGCTGTAATATCCTCTGTTTTCTCTCATAGTCTCACCTCTCTGTTTCTCTCTCAAAGAATACACATCTAATCTCAGCCTCAAATAAAATGCCCTCATACAAAGAGAGGGGTTTCCTTCTATGGGAAAAAACCCTAAACTAAACATAAGTTCTACTGTCAGATCATCTGCCTAATGAACGACCCAGATTGACTAGAAATTACTATACTTTTACAAGGCTATTTTACATCTATTTTTGGCTTTGGGGGCGCTACCCCAAACCCCTGCCGGGGGACCACTGGCCCCTGGACCCCCCCAGCCAGGGGGGATCAGCCCCCCCGGATCCCCGCGGGGGGGACAAGTCCCCCTCGCACCCCCTCGTGTGGAGGGGTGTACAAACTTCCAGGGGTATACATCCGGCTGAAACAAAAGACCTCTGAACAATCATGCTCCACACACAACAATTTAGAAATATTAGAAAATGTTGGGGGTGCTTCTAGGATTTATAAAAGCTATGGATAGGAAAGGTTTTGTCAATAATGAAAAAGCAAGTCTACCTTGAAAAACATGAGTGATTTGTGGATTGATATATGGATCTAGGAAAATTTATTTTGTTTGCATTTGTTATTGTAAATATTATAAGCCTAAGGGGAAAGAAAATGACCAAATGAATGTGAAATCAGGCTATAGAGAGTTAATAGAGAGAATGAATGCCTTTGAGCATATGTATGTACAAATCTGGTTTAATGAATGAGAGTTCATTCATAATTATGAATCATATAATTCTATGTGAAGTGTGATCTAATCATTTGATTTCAAATAAAGCATAGAAACATGTTGTATGATTGACATATCAATCCAATCTAATAAACTTTGGATCATTGAATTAGCACAAAATTGTAGATTATTAGTTTTGTGACTCCTGGAAAAGGTATGATTTTTCGTTATTCTTAAGATTATAGGTTTTTGGAAGTGAACATAGAAGAAAAATTTATTTTTTCCTGTATCAATTATGGATTCCATTCATTGGGTGGAACCACTATGTTTCATGCTTCCAGGGTGGAGGTAAAGCCTCTCGATTCCCTGGAGTGTGTGTGGGGCTATTTTATAGCTAGAGGGTGGAGGAGACAAGCCTCTAGATTCCTTGTGCATTGGTTGACTACTGAGTAGCTGGTTGGTGGGGGTAGGAGAATTTCTGGAGTCCCCTATTTATGTTGGAAGTAGAGTTTATTCCACTGAGCAAGACCACCTCAACACCTATAATTTGGCTTAGGGGTGATAGTTATAGCTAGTTTTGTTGCAAGTTGATGTTATGAAACCAACTCACAAAAAGATAGAAAAGAGTGATCAACACCTTAGAATTCAGCCTCTTCGAGGGGGCAAACTCCTTTACATTACACAAATGAACAATTCTTGGATGATTCAAATGACAAAACCTCCTTTCTATATCTAGGAGTCCAAGGAGTCACAATATAACCCAGCCAACCTAACAATAATAATATAAAGCCACAAAAATAACAATAGAGGGATTCTATGGGGCACAGTAATAAAAATATGGGGACAATAGGGGCACAACAACATAATAATGGGGTTGTACTAATAACAATAACGAGTTACACTAGTAGTATAGGGGCCTAACAATTGTCTACGGTTGAGTGGAGAGTTGTAGTCCTGAACTCAGTTTCCCATATTCAACACATATCCAACATAAATTCTTCTTATGCATAATCTTATATGGATTTCATGTTAAAGTGTGAACGAATGATATATTAATTGTTTGCGTGATGATTCTTGGTTCACTTCTATTCATATGCTAAATTATTTGTTAAGATCCATATTAGAATGTAAATGATGTGAATAATGTTTCCATGAAATTAATGGCCATGCACTAATATCCTATTGAATATATTCATTTAACTATGATAGTGTGGGAGTTGCACTACTTGAATTGATTGTACAATAGTTACTGTACAAGAATGATCTACAATTTGGTTGATTGTATGTTGCATTATTGAATAAGTTAGCAGGGTGTTAGTGTGCCTATTTTCCTTGCAGGATTGAAGGGAAGGAGGCTTGTTTCCATCCCTTGTAATTACATGTGTTATGTAAATATCGATTTATATATGTACATGGGTTGTAAAATTGGTTCATTGTTACCTATATGAGAGGATTGATTGAGCTTGATGAAGAGAAGGTTCTATTTTTCTATGAGTTGTTACAACTCTTTGTGTTTTGAGAAATAATGTCCCTTGAAAAGGCTTTGTTTTGGAATCATTTCATTGACAAATTGATGGCGAAGTTATGTTCAATCTCCCTGAAATATGTTACCAAGTAAGTGTTAGAACCAATTCTTGAAAATCTTAAGAAAACCAAGAAAAATCATGAAAAGGTTCAAGCTTTGGAATGTTGATAAAACGTCGAAAATTAATTAATTTAGAATTTTGTGACCCAAAGTTTGGGGGTTGGGAGGTTGGACAGGCAGGCCAAACCTTAAGTGGGAATTCCCTTGACCTTTGACTTACTGAACTAACATTCCACATCGCAATTCAGGAGGTTGGGCATGGATAGGAGGTCGGGCAGGTCAAGGGTTAGGGTTGACCCTGACACAACATTTTATCATGCCAAGGAGGAGGGTCGATCCTGACCTAGGTTGGAGGTTAGGGGTCGGCCCGATAAATGGAAATTCAGTTGTGTGCCGATTAAAATGATGGTGGCCTCTAACAATAATGCATAACTCACCTACCATATGGCCTCACTATAAGGAAAAGACCCTCTAACGGAGTTTTCTACGGAATCCCCTATAAAAATAGCCCAAAAATATGTTTGTAGAAAAGGTCACTAGCGGAGTTGGGTGGGTGGATGTTTTAGCATATGTTTTTTAATGATGCATCTCTAATACACTAACTCACTGGTGTGTTACTATACATATACGCATCGGTGCCTAATGGCATATGATGCACCATGGCAGATTTATTTTTTATAGAAATAAAAAAATAATGGTGCATTAAGTACAACATGCGCACTGGTGCATATACTATTAGATAATATTGGAAAAGGGTTAAATTTAAAAAAATGTCGGTTGTAAAATTCATTTTTCCCATTCTGGTGCTATACTCTTATGACAATCTGGTTCTAAACCAATACACTAATTCCCTAATGCATAAACAATATAGCACACCATTTTGGAGTTTTTAACTAAAAATATAGCGGTGTGCTTATTATATTATACACATCAGTGCCATTAATTGAACTAAAAGCTTTGATGCTTAATAGAGAGTGGTGCACCGTTAAAATGTTATTTTTTGTACAAATAAAAATAATGGTGCACCACCTATATAGGATGCATCGATGCTTATACTACTTGATAGCATCGAACAAAGGTTAAATTTAAAAAATGTCAGTCGTAAAATTATTTTCACCATTTTGGTGCTATATTCCCACGATGCATTGGTGTTGTTCATGTATTCAAATGCCCTAGGATGTAATTACTAAGGCACTGGTGCTTATACTAATCAATAGCACCCGACAAATGTTAAAGTTGAAAAAATGTCAGTTGTAAAATTATTTTTACCAATTCAATGCTATATTCCCACGATGCATTAGTTTTGTTCATGTATTCAAACACCCCAAGGTGTAACTACCAAGTAACTAGTGCTTATACTACTCGATAGCACCGGATGAATGTTAATTTTAAAAAATGTTAGTTGTAAAATTATTTTCACAATTTCAATGTTATATTCCCACAACGCACTTGTTGTTCATGTATTCAAATGCTTGGGTGTGTAACTACCAAGAGCACCACTATAGGGTTTTTAATTTAAAAAAAGGGTGCACTTAGAAAATAGTATAGACTAATGCTATTACAAGAACACACCGAAATAAGGTTAAATTAAAAAAACTACCGACAATAAATTTCATTTTTACCATTTGCAGTGTTGTAGAGCTCTCAAGAATTGGTGCTACTCTTGCGTCACTCAAGCACCCTATCGTTGGTGCTTCCCTTGCTCACCATCCTTCCTTTTCCCACTTAGTGCATGGATTTTGAATTTTCTTAAATGGAGGTGAAATTTGTTTTTTTCATTTACGTAGCAACTCTGCCTCCCCAATGAGAAAATGTCCTGGTAAGTTTCATGTTTTTCTCTAACTTAATTTTTTAGTGGATTAGAATTGCAGGTTAGGTCCAAAAATGTATTTTTTTTTCCTTCACGATGTGTTGAATAGGTTTGGCTTGCACCGGTAGTAATGCACCCTATAAATTTACAGGGTGCACCGAAAATTGGTGCGTGACATTAATGCACTGTATTTTTTTGGTGCAGTTGGTAAATTAAAATGCACCAGGAAAATATATAATTTTTACATCAGTGCGTATGGTAAAAGTTACTCCCGGTGCATTTATATTTACCAAACACACCACATGCATAATATTAAAAAATATAGCTTGGTGCATTTGATAACCTGAAAGTTTCATTTCGGTGCCAAAAGGTTATACATACACACCTGTGCGAAATGTGTTCTCGATACACTGCGTTGAAAATAAAAATAACCAATATTTTTGTATGTATGCAAGCCAAAAATGGTGCGTCATGTGGCTTTATGCACCATGGTTAGTGCTTTCCTTTTCTGTGACATACTGGGTCCGATGCATTTATGTTTTTTTGGCACACCGAGGATTTTTTTTTTTGAATTGAAAGTTAAGTGTCCATATTTCTCAATACATTTTTCATTTAATAATTTTTTGTTATGTTTTACGTATGAGGATGATGTATTTTTTATGTCAATTATGTAGTAGAGACGTCAAAAGAGGGAGAAATGACAACAATAAGAGAAAATTATAGACCAATAAAATGTGAACCGATCATGGGAGGCATGAGAGAGGGAGAGAGATTTATACCCTCACCCTATTACCACAGTTACTCGAGTTCTATTGAGGAATGTAAGCCTCCGAGGCTATATCCCTAAAGGGGCACTCTGTCTTGTTGGCACAACTGATATATCGGTGGGATGTCCACCAAAAGTATTTCCGTGGTGGTCCTGACAAGTGGTATAGGCCCTCTAAGGAGGATATACATTTTATCATTGGCCTATCTAGGATAGAGGAGGATTTTCCCCAATTCCATGATGTCCCCCATGGTGTTGCAATAGAGAGTCATCTTGTTTACTCTCAGATATATGTTGTGGATCATGTAGTGTGTCCAACATATTTTGAGGTGTCCAGTGGACAACTGCGGATTGCTTCTTTTTGTGCACAGAAGGTTAGGTTGCTCTCACTATTAGTGAGTACCATTTCACACTATACTAGCGATGGGAAGCGCATTAGTTTCCCTCTTTTGTTTTATGTTGATTACTTTGTGTAGAGGCCATGATGTATTAGATGGTGTGCCATTTGTTTGTGGCATATTTGTAGGGATTTAGATAGATGTCGTGCTATGATACATGGGAGGGTGAAATTCTATATCGCTTTAGAGATTTTTTGTTTATTTTTTGAGAGGTTTCTATAGACAAGGCATACTTTTGAATATCTCCCTACTAGGGTGATGACTAAGGTGCAGATGCAATTATGAGGAGAGATAATTCCAAAGAGGGGCTTTTTGGAGTATCCGACCATGATTTCTGCTAAGGCACTAGGGCTACTGGGCGGGGATGCATTGGAGACAATGTCCCAACATCCTATTCACACTGGATGAGCTTGCAGATGATAAAGGTAACATTAATGTTTTCTTTAAATTAATCTAGTTTCATTTAATTGTCTTAATTAATTAGAATAAAATTTATTGTAGCACATTATTTAACTTGTTTTATTAAATTTTTTGATGAAATTATATGATTATTGTTGTATAGTATGCTTTTTGTAGACATCAACAGTTTCATTGGAGACATGCCTCCTCCCCCACTGGAGGGAGATGTAGAGATGGGAGAGGCTCCAAAGGATGAGGCACATCCTTAGATGTAGATAGGTGTGGGCATGCAGGCATGTAGGTTTGGTGTTAGGTTCAGGATGGGGTACTACGACCGACTCTCTAGAATTTTGGTTGAGGAGGGAGCCCAACCTATGAGGGATCAAGACATCAGGGTAGATCCTAGGCTCCTGGAGCTCTTGAGGGAATTCCCATGTGATATGAGGAGTCTTATGCGTCATATAATTGGAGCTACCTGACTACTAATCACGAGGAGGGACGGGCATGCAACAAATACATCACACGAGTCTTCATCCAGTGCTACCCCATCAGGTCATGATGATCAGGATGGTGATCCTTCTGGTAGTACTACCCCATTAGATCATGATCAGGGTTTCGGTGATCCTTCTGGTAGTACTCCACCTCCTCATCATTCACCTCATGATCACCCAGTATTGGTGCCATTGCCTCATGTTTCTTCTGAGAGAGAAGACTACCCACCTTCTCTTCCACCTCATAGTTCGATTTTTGAGGAAGTACTTGACCATCCATTGTCTTCTGCTACAGACTAGGATATAACCATTATTTGACTTGATGCAGTGATTTGACCTCTCTCTCTCTCTCTCTCTCTCTCTATATATATATATATATATATATATATATATATATATATATATATATATATATATATATATATATATATATATATATATATATATATATATATATATATATATATATATATCTATATCTATATCTATATCTATATCTATATCTATATCTATAGATATAGATATAGATATAGATATAGATATAGATATAGATATAGATATAGATATAGATATATATATATATATATATATATATATATATATATATATATATATATATATATGGTGCATTTTTTTTTCATGTTGATGTACTTAATTTACGTGTTGGTGCTGATGTGTATATTGTTAGGTCATGTTAGATATGTTCATTTAATATTCTTGCAGGTAGATGTGTATGTGATATAAGTTATTTGACATGAGATGTATATTTTAGGATGTGTGTAGTGATGATGTTAGATTACAATTCTTGTGTTTTGTTAGATGTGATCACGATGATGATTCCCTATTAGATTATAAGATTTGTGTGCTAGCTAATGATGTTTGTATGTGCTAGAGGTGTATATAATTAGATGATGTTAGCGAAATTGAATGTGTATTTTAGATGATGTTTATGTTTGTTAGATGGTTATCATCATGATGTTTATTTTTATGAAATAATATTTATTATATATTATGTATTGGTGAAGTTATACAATATGAAATTACATGCAAAACAACTTACTTTAAAAAATAAATGCAAAGATATTTTTATAAATTACAAAGTGTAGCATGGTTGAAACTATAATTGTAAATTTACCATAAATATTTTTCTATTGCTTAGATAGTTCATTCATATTCATTCTAACCTAATTTTTAAAATATTACAATACTCACAAGGAAAAAATAAATTTAAAGGTATAATAATTTAATTAGTTCTTAATAAGAGGAAAATGTGTAACTCATTCAAATTTTAATATAAAATATTAATAATAATAAGTTATTCAAAAATAAAATTTAAACAATGAAGAATTACAATATGGTCAATCTATATAGAGATAGAAAACCACTAAGATCCATATTAATCACAGCTTTATGAAGAAGTAAAAGAGATTAACCTTTTGGCATGTACATATTTTTTCAAGTTTTGCATTCTAAGAAGAAATTTTCATATAATGAGATTTGATCCCTCTTGGTTCTTGGTAGATCAGTTGTTAAGATGGATCTATATTGGTTTATAAAATTCAATCTATTGTTAAATTTAAAAAACTTAAGTCAACATTTTTAATAATGAATTTAGATTTAATATAACTTAAAAAATTCTATTTTAATAAAATTCAATTTATCACTAAAGTTATGAGAGTTTCAATCCATTTAAATTTAATATTTATAGCAACTCTTACAAATTTAAATTAGAAATTTCTCTCTCTAAATATGAGGATCAATAAATGTAAAATAAGGCTTGTGAAATTACTTGTAGTTTGGGATTTTCTCTATTGGAAGTTCTCCGTTAAAGAGGAAAGTAAAATTTTTTCAAGTAATAAAGATATAACATTTTTGTGCTATTTTGGTTCTTATTTGCTGTTGTGGTTTAAATTTATCTTCTTTTCTTAAATAATAAATATGAGTTAAATAATACAAAAATCATACTATATTAGATTTAAATTTTTGACAAATAATATATTTGATTATTTCTTAATGAACAACTCAAGAAATATTATATTTTCCACATACTTATACCACAATAGTCACTAAAATTCATGTTTTCACATTTCTCCTATCTAATATTATATCAGGTTTACAATGATAATGACATGTCTACTTTTAACAATTTACTTATAGATACATAATGATATATATTTATTTTACATAATCTAAATAGGAAAGAAAAATACATCACCAAGTCTATTATAAAGTCAAACAAATGCCTCTTAATCACCATCACGTTATTTACCATTTAATTCTCAACCATAAAATATTTATCGATTCAAATTTTATTTATAATTACCATTGAAAATAAAAGTCAAAACTCTTCCATTATCCATGAAGAAAAAATTAAAGCCTCTCACGCATCCATGTATGCCCATTTGTTTCTCTTATGGTCCGTAAAAACATGTAATCAACATTTTGTACATGCATAAGACCTCCTTTTAGTTTACATAATGTTGCAAGAACTCGAATTTAAATATAGTAAACATGAGTTTACCTCTTATGTCAAGAATTTATTCTTACATATTACTACACAAATTTTTCATTGTTGAAGTCCTCATAGATTTATAATTACATGATTTATATTGATTTTGATATAAGCCTGAAGAAAAAACATGTGAAATGATGTATAAACCAATATGTATCTAAATCTAGAATAAATCTTCAATTTTTTTTCCAAATTCCCTAATTTCTCATTTTGGTTATATTCTTCTCATTTTCTTACTTGAGAAGGATTGTCACCTTGAATCCTTATTCTCATAGATATTGTACACCATGTTTTAAACTACATTTATATTTATGAAGATATGTTTCATAGTGAAAATAAGGGAGGTTATTTTACTATATTGAAAAACTTTGACGATGGTTATAGTAGGATTTTTAGTACGCATATATAACACAAATATGGTTTTCTTTGTCCATTTTTTATCACTTTGGGAGTTATTTTAGATTGATACTCACAATGTCATTTGAGAAAGAAGATAATATGAGTATATTTAGATTGATATATTAATAAAATATAGTTATAAATAAGCATTCTTAATGGAGTACTCACCTTTAGGATTCAAAATGGACTTTTATATTATATATAATAGAAAATGTTTTATATTAAAAATATATGTTTTGGGTCACAAAAGTACAACAAAAGAGAACAAAATTCATAACTAATGCTTAGAATTACAATATTTTGATCCATCGTGATGTCTATCTAAAGCCTATAGAGGAAGTCTATTGTAAATTATTTTTAAACAAATTAAACAAATATGTTAAAATTTTAATTTTTAAATTATAAATTACATAATAAGAAATACTTAGTTTTAAGTGTAAAAATGTTTCCATAAAAAAAAAAAAAAAACAAACACATGTAAAAACATTTGTGAATATTACCAATTATATAAAATGCCAACGAGATGAACAAAAAACAATATAATTAGTGAAATAAAGAAAATAAGAAACATAAAACAATAGCATAAATGATGAAATAACACAAGTACATATCACTTGTCATTGTCATCCCCTTGATTATCTTCCTCACTTGACGTGATAACACTGTTGTTCTAAAAAATATGCTTTGATATAGGGTTGTGTCTTAATAAGAACCACCAACCCCTATACAACACATTTGGGTAAAAAAACACTTGGTTGCAGTGTTTGAAGAAAACGTAAGGCTCCCTAGCTTCATGCCACATTTTTCTAGAGTTGATAGATATAAACCCACTATCGCGATCTTCCTTTACATTATTATGATCAAAGGTGTCCCACCACTTGCACCTAAAAATAACATATTGGAATGAATAGAAGTCAACTTGAATGATCTCTTGTATCTTTCTGAAGTGACCTAATGTCCCATGTATTAGGTTTTGAACACAGTGGCTAGCATGAATAGATTGGTCGAACATGACTTCCATTCCACAGTATTATGTCATGCATTCATCATCGAAATCCTCCATGCAAACATTGCGTTCATATGACCACATAGATGGGAACAAATGCACCTATAAAAAAGGGAAAAAAACACAGTGTCATGTGTCTAATAGATCGAAAATAATTAAAATATAAAATATAGATGTTACAATCCAAAGGTGCATTATGAAGTTAAAAATGTATAGAAAGAGATTATTGTTGAGTTATTGCACCCAATCCCTATGTTTAATGCATCCTCTTTAGCACATGGGTAATGACTAGATGCACCATATTTCTCTCTGACTTGATCAACAACCCAACTGTTACGGCATGTCATTGGAATATTTTCGTTTAAATGATCAAGATAAGGAATGCTTCTACCATTCAACCTTCTAAATTCATTCCTGTCACTGTTCCATTTCATCCCCTTTTGTTAGTATAATGCTACCCATGACTGTGTTACTTTTAAATTGTAAAGAATGAATTTGTTGATGGCCTCAATTCCTAAATTCACCAAGAGATCAAACCAAAATATATAGTATGTATGAGATCAAAATATGCATAAATATGAATTTCAGTGTGAATAATTTTTGTGTAGAAATTTGAAAAATGATAAGTGACTTACTCTTTATCATGCACCTTTTTCCATTTGTTTGGAGAAGTTCCCCTTCTCTTTGGTCTTCATCCCTTTCATTGCCCCAAATCACCACACCTGGCGTTGTCAATATGATCGATGTACGCATTGGAATAATAGAAAGAATCACATGATATGTACCCCTCTGCCATAGAAATAAAATATTTCAATTTCTTCATGTACTTCTCTATGAAGAACATCCAATGACAATAAACCACCCAAACTAATTCAACCTCATCTACTAAGTGAGTTAGAAGATGAACCTACAAGTCCATGAAACTTGTAAGTAGCTCCTTCTCAAACATACAAACAATATCAATTATCTCTTGAAACCATCATGGAATGCTAGTCATATGAATCTCCTTTGATGTGATCCAATGTACAAATGCAGATACCGAACTGGAAACAACTGTAGGTTATTCAAAGATAAGGTTCTTTCAAGTGATAATGTCTTGTCGAGTAGTTGCGAAGAGGCAACAATTTTCGAAAATGTTGGGTAATAAGTATGTATACTATCATGCATTAAAACAATAACCACCCCAGGTCGTTAAAATAATAACCACACTCATTTTCAGGATTTCAAAAATAAAAAAAGCTATTCTATCATATTGATGCTCTTGTAAAATAAACAACACCAATGCATTTAAATAAAATATGCACTGATCCACACCTATTTATGAGATTTCACAAATAAAAAAGGAATTCTATCATGTCGATGCTCTTCTAAAAAGTACCGCACCAATGTATTTAAATAAAAATTTCACCAATGCATTAAAATAATAACCACATCATTCGGGGATTTTGAAAATAAAAAAAGGAATTCTATTATATCAATGCGTTAAAAAAATTTAGCGCACCGGTAATTTATCATAATTGGTGTGTGTTACTTGTAAACGCACAAATGTTGTTTACTATCTAACACACCAATGTTTGGAAAGAGTGAAAAAAAACGTGAGTTTTTTATTTTTTTTTGCAAATTGAAAAATGAATGGAAATTTATTTTTTGAAATCTAATTTCATAGTCTTGTAAATATTAATAAGTTATTCACTATTTCATTAATTTTCCCAAAATTTCAAGGGAGAGATTTGTAAGAGAGACATACTGGAAGCACTATGGAGTAGAAAAATACTTTGGAGAAGTAGTTGAAACCATTCAAAGCAGTAGTTGAAAGGTATGGTGATTCACTCAAAACCCTGCATAGTAAAAATTTTAAATTTTACGATTGATTTTACTAATAATTTTTTTTACAATTTCTGTTAGGTTTAATTAAAAGAGAGATTTGTAAGAGAGACATATTGGGAGAATTGTGGAGTAGAAAAATATTTTGGAACCTTAGAAAGATCAAAATTTGAAAGGTATGGTGATTCACTCAAAACCTTGCATAGTTAAAATTTTACTGTTAATTTTTTTTACAATTTTTGTTAAATTTACTCAAATATTAGGAAAAAAATAAAAAACCTTGCATAATAAAAAATTTACTATTGATTTTACTAGTAAAATTTTTTAAGAGCTCTGTTCCTATTTATATGTGATTAAAATTCATAAAAAATAAAAACATTCAATACTTGCTTTAAACCCTTGCTTCTTCTTGCTTATGTGACTACAAAATTTCACCTTAGGGTTTAATTCCCTCTACCACTTCACAACTAGGGATTTTCATTTTAGTCATTTTAGATTTAATGGGTTTGTGTGCTTAATAAATATAGGGCGTTTGACATGTAAAGTAGGGGGATCACTTATTAAATTAGATCCAAACCCTGTCGGCCTTGTTCATTTTTTCTAAAAACAATGTCTATTTATAGGCGTGTCGTGTGCAATACAACGCACCGATGATAGTAGTGCTTTTATCATTACATATTGCACTGAATCTTGTCAGCCCTGTCCTTTTTAAAAAAAATGATGTTTGTTTATCGGTGCACCCTATGTAATTAAACACACCAACATGCCTTTTCCAAATAACATCGTTAAGTCCAAAAAAAAGGTATTTAATTTTTTATGTTTTGATTTTTTACTATGATGGAGGAGCTTTTATTGTCACAAATCAGACCATCGTAATTTAAAGTTATTAAAAAAATTAATTTTCACTGTCGGTGCTGAACAATTAAATGCCTAGTGCGTTTATTAGATTAAACACATCAGGGCATTCATTCAAATAACTACACTGGCTACTAGAACTCTTTTTGACTGAAAATTATTTGATATATGTATAAATTATATTTAGTGGATTTTGTATTGAATGGTATAGGTTGTATATTGACAAAACAATGTCTGATAAGTTGTCAAGTAACAAAAATACTAATTGACACATGATAACACATCCAAAATGGAAGAAAAGGCAAGTTCGTTGTAAATTCTTTACAAAATTAATATGTTTGAACTATATGTAAGTTTCACTAATATGTATTGGTTAGTGTGTGTTATGTAGAGCCACAAAATGAGGAAGTTTGATAATATTATTTCTAATCTAAGTGCAGAAGAGCGTAAAATCCTGATAGAAAATTGCCAAAGGATGAATTAGGTGAATGAAAAAATACTACTCAATATGAGTTTTTATTTTATTTTCATTAATAATATACTTAAGAATATCAGATAACATGTTTCAAACAATCTATTAATTCATATATGTTTAATGTTCTTCAGGAAGCAACAATGAAGGAAAATATCAATGTCATTCTAAGAAAATAAAAATTATAGAACATGTAAACGACGATGAATTGGTCCTTAGATCATCTGGAGTGGTGTTGAAGATTAATGAAAGGGTGTTTTTTTTGTACAAAACTATGAGGGATATAATGGAACGAACATATAGACGTACTTTCCACTTACAATATAAAAATCAATCCAATGATGGTAAGAACCAAGTTATATCTAAACTAAGAGCGTTTCCAGATAAATGGTCAATGAGACTGGTTAGACATGCAATAACGAAAACATACAACAACAAAAAAGAATCATTCAAAAGGTAATATTCCTAATTAAATTTATTTTCTAGAATTATATGTATATATTATTAAAAACCATTCATATTATCAATTTGTTATATGTAGTTTTCATATAGAAATATAAAATTAGTTTATTACCTTTTTTCTTAGGAATATAATGAAAATCCCAAAGGATCAACAAGCTGATATGCGAATCATGCTAGTAGGAATGTCCAAAAAAATGTACAAGGAGATGATCAAAAGAAATGGACATAATTACATCACAGGAGGAGTCATCTCAACAACAACGTACTTCAAATGTATGTAATCATTGACTTTGTACATATAAACAAATATTTTAGCAATAAATATTACTTTTCGATTATTTTCTTGCAGAAAAGAAAAAAAATTGGAACTCATTCAACACATAGAGCAGGACGACAAGCAAGAAAAGGGTTCATATCAAGGTTTGTGAGTAATTGTTAATATTTCCTTATAACAACGTAGGGTTTCATTTTTGTATATTTTAAGTTGTTTTACAACAACCATCTTTGAATGTCTTCAAATAGGTGCTAACATACAAAGAAGAGCCATTAGAAGAATTGATTGACATTGGGTTAAATATGGGTTGTGAGTATATGGTGTCATATCAAAAATTAATTGTAGAATTTATAAGTATCTATGTTGTTTTACTTCTTTGAGTTTATAATTAATAGAACAAAGAAAATCCTTTATATTACATCTATGATTTATTATGGAGTATAAAACTTGCAGGAAGCAAAGTATGGAACTTCACCAATAGAAGAGTTGTTGCAACAAGGCATGAGACTTGGTTTTAAAACCATGTGTATAATTCATGACTCACTTCTTTTTATGGTACATTTCTATTCGATTTACATTTTTGTATATCATTTATTTCAATTTTCAAAATTCTCACCATTGTAGATACACTCATTACACTTTATTTTATGTTTGCAAATGGAACATGATAAAAAAGACAAAAAAAATTGATGTAATCAACAAAATATTCATCCAAATAACCCAAGTCATGGAAATAGCTTGAGCAGTGACAACAGTTCCAATGAATTATGATGATCTATTTGGATATCAATGCAAGCCATTGTATCTTTTGAAATAATTATCTGTGAAAATCAAACATTTTGTTTAATGCAATGGACATAGTGTTCCAATTGAAAGACAGGGGGTTATTGATAAATATACCATTTTGTATGACAAATATATTCTTATTCATATATAATAAAATACATTTTAATTTATTTTATTGTGTCGTCCAATGTTTCTTTGAAATGTTACACCACTGATTAAGTATATGGATTATTAAATATTATAATGAGGAGTTGTAAAATACGATAATATAAAAAAATAATCCAAACATCATATCCAAATGTGCTAATCAAAATTTAATTTATGTGAATACTGTTATAAGATATATGTCGATTTTTTGATGAATAACAGATTTAAAAAGTCATAATAATTGTACTATCATAGTTCGATGTTTAAAAAAAAAAGAAAATCTCATACAAAATACTAATGCGCCTGTAAAAGAAACACACAACAGTGCATTATTTTATCTAAAAGCATCAGTACAACAAGAATTTTTGCATGGTCGGTGCCTTTTCTGAGAACTACAACACCAAGACATTCAAAAAACATAAGCACTAGGGCGTTATATTCTTAAAGCACCGATATTGTTTGCATTTAATGCCCTGGTGCATTGTAATTCTTAAAGAACCAGTGCTTTCAGAGAACTAACGCCCCAATGCTAAAAAATATTGTTTCTATCCCCGATGAATTATTCAAATTAATAACACTAGTTCTTTTATATAACTAGTGCACTAGTGCTTTTATACAAATCATACGCACTGGCACTACGAGTTTAAATAAAATCACCCAGTCTATAATATTTTTTTCCCTACCCCAGTGTCATTCTTGAAAAGTATGTCTTGGGGCATTTGTTTATGATATACGCACTAGGGTGGTATACTTTTTAGGCATTGATGTTCTTTGCATTCAACGCCCCATGATTTTATTTAAATATACAACACTGGTGCTTTTATAGTGTTAGCGCACCAGTGCTATTTTTCAATTAAGTGCACCGCTAAAAAAACATCCGCTAAACCTATGATCATCAATATTTTTTTAGTTGTGATGAAGTTATGTTGTCATCTCCACTAAAATATCTTCTACTAGAAATGGATGTTGTAGTGGATGTTTTTTGACATTTTTTTCCAATTTTATAACACTAAAAACCTTTGTTATAACCTCTGCTAGAAGGTATTTTCCTTGTAGTGCTTGTCCATGGTGGCAACAATATCTGGTCACCTTCCATGTGGTCCACTGATCGCTTTCCACGTGGAGACAATGATGATGTGTCAAGGTGTCGAAGGGCCTATCTTTGATAGGTCACTATAGAAATTAATGTGTAGATTCAATACTTCTCATGAAATTTACTAAATCACAAGACTTGAAGCTACTCTACTAATATGTGTGAGTTAATTCCCCATCTAAAACAAGAATGACATGAAAAAAGAAACATAAAACATGCACAAATATTTATCTAGAGGAAAAAAACTGCTTAAAAACCTTTATTATCTATATTTCATTAATCATAAAATAGAGAAGAAATACAATGCTTTCTCAAGTCTGAGCACACCCTACAAGTGTATAGTATATCCCTTTGCCTAAATAATTTAACAAGGCCCAACACAGACAATTTTAAGCCTTCCCAAGGTCTTATTTCCTTTCTCTATTCCCTTGGTAATTGACCCTATTTTTTAGGAATTTCACACCAAGGAATTGTGCAATAGCCTTAGGTCAATATTTGACTTCATGCATCACCTGTACACATGGAAATATACTACAACTGATAATACATTGCCTTGGAATCTTCACCGCGACTGAGTAAATCAAATTTTCTACATGGAATAATTATTTTGTGTTGATTGATCAATTAATATATTGATCACTGAGTGCGGTTGAATTTACACATCCGCAACTTGACCTCCACTAGTTCTTCTAATAGTTAGAACTAGTTAAACTGACAATAACTAAAATTAATTGAAATAGATTGATACAAATTAGCAATAAATCATTTATAACTATAATCAAGTGTCTCCAACTCAAATTTACTGAGTTAACTGAGTGACAAGAGCTATGTCACGTTAGTTAACTACCTCCAAGTATTCTGCTGAAATATAAATTTGATTTTTAATCTAGTTTGACTGAGGCAAAGTCAAAACTAGATTTTGTTGTTGCATTTTCAACGCTCCCTCTCAACAAGAAAGGGATTATCAGATACCCCAATCCTACTTCTATGGAACTCAAGTTTTCCTCTTGACAAGTCCTTTGTAAATAATTTTTCAGCTCGTTCCTCTGCCAGAATGTACTGCAACAACATAATTCGCCTCTGTACACAATCTCATAGATGGTGATACCAGATGGCGATATGCTTGGATCGATCATGAAATATTGGATTCTTATAGATTTTGATACAACATTGATTATCAAAATAAATCACAGTAGGATCCATCTTCGGACCAAATAACCCAACAAGAATCTTTCTCATCTAGATAGCCTCACATGTTGCTTCACTTGTAGCCATGTACTATGCTTCTGCTGAGATGAGTACCACAAATATCTACTTCCTGCTATACCAAGAAACCACTACTGACCCAACAATGAAAATTCCTCCTAGTGTTCTCTTCTTGTCTGATGGACTCACCACCCAATACGCATCTGTGAATCCTTGCAGCTTCACTCCCTTGAAGTCTTTGAGGTATCTCAACACATGCTTTACTGGCTTCCAATACAGTTTAGTTGGATTAGCCATTGCTTGACTAAGCTCGTTAACTGCATAACACAAGTTCGGACGTGTTTTCACCAAATACATAGGTGAACCCACAATCTTCCTGTAAATGGTAGCCTCCACTACTTCACTTGAAGTAACATCTTCTTTCCTTTAGTTTCCTGCTAGTGGAGTCTCCACGGGTTTTCACCCATCCATGTGGAACCTCTGAAGTATCTCGTTGGCATACTTTCCTTAAGAGACAAACAATTCACCTTCTCCTTTCTATACTTACAAACCAAGAAAGTAATGCATGAGTCCCATGCCCTTCATCTCAAATTCTCTTGCAAAATCCTCTTTACAAGAACTAATCAACTTCTCATCACTGGTTAAAATTTAATAATCAATATACAACAAAATAATCAATAATTTACATTCAACCACAATGTGA
This sequence comes from Pinus tabuliformis, assembly GCA_031772625.1. NCBI lineage: Eukaryota > Viridiplantae > Streptophyta > Pinopsida > Pinales > Pinaceae > Pinus > Pinus tabuliformis. The sequence goes on from CM062805.1 coordinate 846,661,357, forward strand.
TAGAGGTTTGCATCTACTTCAATTTTGGTGAAGCCCAACTCGGTGACATAGTTGTTGATCCTAGTGTACCAAGCACGAGGTGATTTCTTGAGTGAATACAATTATTTCTTGAGTCTGCACACATGTGACTATATGTCAAAGGTATCAAACCCCTATGACTGCTTAATATACACCTCCTCCTTAATAAATCCATTGAGGAATTTTGTATTTATATCCATCTGGTGAATCTTCCACCCCATCTGTGATGAGTGTTAGAATTGACCTGATGGATGAGTACCTTGCCACTGGAGCAAAGGTCTCCTCATAGTCAATTCCCTCAAGCTGAGAGAACCCATTGGCCGCAAATTTGGCCTTATGTTTCTCTATGCATCCATCTACCACATGCTTTACCTTGTAAAACCATCTCAAACCAACCACTAATTTGTCTGGTGTTCTTGGGACCAATTTCAAAACCCTGTTCATGAGAATGGAATTATATTCCTCTACCATAGAATTAACAGATACTGTTTTCTCTACAACTTCCTCGAATGAGGATGGCTTGGTATCTACAAGATCACTGATTAGAGCCATGTATCCAATGGATCGATCTGGTGACCTCTGCTACTTGTGTTGTGATGTGGGTTCTCCCACATTCTCTCTAGCATCCTACAATAATATGTCATCCTCCCTGGTTCGCTTCCTTCCTTCTCTGAATGTCTCTACTTGAGTAGATGTCTTCACTCTTTGCTCCTCTGATGTTTCTTGCTCCACAACTTCCCGAGGTTCTTCCTTTGGAGCCAAAAGCTCATTATCATTCTATAACTGAAGCTCCCTCTCAAGGGAACACCCCATAGCCTTCTCCTCATCAAATTTCACATCTCTTCTGACCACTGTAATCCTAAGAGATGGAAAGTACACATGATAGTTGTGAGATGTGTTTGTGTACCCCACAAATATGCCCAACTATGATGTCAGCTCTAGCTTTCTCCTTGGTTCCTTGGAAACATGACAATGAACTGATGATCCAAACATCTTGAAGTGTGACACATCTGGTTTCTTCCCTAAAAAATATTCCTCTGGTGTGATGATGGCAAGAATCCCGTGAGGAATCTTGTTCTATAAATATATTGTTGTGTTGCATGCTTCAGCCCACAAGCGTAGAGGTAGGCTTTGGTCATGCAACATCTCCCTTGCTACTCCCACAACACTTCTTTTTTTCCTCTCAACCACCCCATTCTGTTGTGGGTTATGGGGCATTCCCAAATCTTTTCGAATTCCTTCCTTTGCACATAATTTTTTAAATTCATTTGACACGTACTCACCATCATTATCGCTCATGAGAGCCTTCAATTTCCTGCTAGTTCCTTTCTCAAAAAGTGCTTTAAAATCAAAAGATTTGGAGAATGTCTAGTCTTTCATCTTCATGAAGTATATCTAACACTTCCATGATAAATCATCTATAAATATAACATAATACTTGTGCTTGGTAATGGAGGCTATCGAGAAATGTACACATATATTAGAGTGGATCCTTTCAAGGACTGCATGCACCCTACTATCCCAATCATTTAAGGTGGAATTCGTGTACTTCCCCAATGTACACCATTTGCATGTTTCCTGTTGCTCTGATGATCCTTTGGGGAGGCTTGTAGAAATCTGATGCATGATCTTCAAAGTTCCATGATGCAAATGACAAGCATTATATGCCACAATTCCCTGATATCTTGGCTCTGCACCTTCTCTTATTTTGTGCTCAATGCTGAACAGTCTTCCACATTTAATTTGTAGAGGTTATTCACTCAAACCCTAATCTACTTCACTTGTCCCATGGTGATGTGTCTCGTGAAAGCCTTCCCATTGCTGAATATCAGATCATAACCATGGTCTTCCAATGCAACTACAGAAACTAGATTCTTCTTCAGACCCAATATAAACATCACATCGTTGAGCTTGAGAGGGGAGCCATACTCCCTCTGAAAAGTAACTGTACCAATACCGATTGTGTTATACTTCCATCATATCCCATATCTATGTGAATCTAGAGATCCTTCACCTCAAAGTCACTGAAAAGTTATTTTTTCCCCATCATGTGGAATGAGGCATCGTAATCCAGATACCACACACTATCCATCACTGTGCTTTTCATGCATGCAATGAGGGTAAAATCAACTTCAAATTGTGAAGGAAAATCTTCATCTACTACTCCTCCTGTAGTCTTCTTGCTTGCCTTCTTGTGTGGACACTTCATTGTATAATGCTTGAATTCATGACACTTAAAGCACTTCATTATGGAAAAGTCTTTCTTATTTCCCCCTTGAAATGAATCTTCTTTGGATTGGGATTTATTCCCTTTCTCTTTCTTTTCCTTTCTAGCTAACGCATAATTCTCCTCATCCTCTCCCTTGGATGAGGTCCTGTCTCTAGTGTTCTGCCTTATTTCTTCATGCACTAGATCAGACCATAACCGATCCAAACTCGGTAGTTTCTATATACCATTTATGAAATCTTGATAGATTATGCTAGCTCTTTGGAAGGACGAAAAGGGTTAGAGATACCAAGCATTCTTTAGGGACATTAACGCGAACCTCACCAAGTTCATCATGAAATTGTGTAAAACTACTCAGGTACTGTGGAATTGTGTCATTCTTTTACATCTTGATACTTCAAAGCTTGTCCTTCAGTGCCAACTTCCCATGGTCACTATTGTTCTCGAATAATTATGTCAGTGCTTTCCACATTGTGTACAAAGTCTCTTTTCCATGGAGATTCAAGATAATATGATCTCAAAATCCTTCCAATATGATTCTCCTCGCTTTGGCCATATCCTTCTTCCACTGAAAAATATTCTGGGCATCATATGCTTGGGGTTTTACTACATCTTTCTTGATGTATTCTAGCAGCCCATTATCATCTAATACTCCCTCCATCCAGTCCTTACATGCAACAAAGTTTGAGGTGCCTTCCAAGGCATACTCAAGCCTGAGTCCATTGAAATACATCTTCTCAGTCCTGAATAAAACCCACAACACTGATCTTCAAATTCGAATTTCATGCAATGAAAACTTCTAAATATCTTCTCTACAATGATTTCGGCACTGATACCATGTAGAATTAATGTGTAGATTCAATATTTCTAATGAAATTTACTAAATCACAAGACTTGAAGCTACTCTACTGATCAACGAAATTTAATTCACCATCTAAAACAAAAATCATAGGCATGCAAAAATAAACATCACACATGCAAAGAGATTTATCTAGGGGAAAACTACTACTCATAACCCCTTACTATGTATATTACATTAATAATAAAATAGAGAAGAAATACAGTGCTTGTTCAAACCTAAGCACACCCTGCAAGTGTATAGTCTATCCCTCTGCCTGCCTAACTGAACTTGGCCTAACACTTAGCCAATTTAAAACCTTCCCAATATACTCTTTCCTTGCATTGTTCCCTTGGGAGATTGCCCATACTTTTTAGGAATTTCACACCGAGGAATTGCACAATAGCCTTAGGTCAATCTAAGACTGCATGCACCACCTGTACAAATGGGAATTTTCTATAATTGATAGTACAGTGCCTTGGAATCTCCATTTCAACTAGGTAATTGTTAGAAAATTATATGTTATAGAGAAATGGAACACAAAATATTGCATAAACACAAACACAAAAAATGCATAAAACAAGAGAGACACAAATATACATGGTTCACACCATTTGGGCTACGTCCACAGAGAAACAACTAGTTCTTCCTTTACATTATCCAACAAAATGAAGAGACACAACATACAACAGATCCACTGTAATTTCCTCTTCACTTTCACACAGTCTCCTCTATCTTTCTCACTCAGAACAATAAATACACAACCGCAATAAAATTCCCTCATATAAACCGAGGGTTACCTTCTAGAGAAAAAAACACTAAATTAAACATAACTTCTACCGTCAAATAATCCGCTTAATGAACAACCCAGATTGACTACGAAATTATAATATTTTACAAGGGAATTTTTTTTTATCTATTTTTAGCTTAGAGGGCACTGCCCCCAAACCCCCATCAGGGGTCCATTGGCCCCTGGACCCCGGCGAGGAGCACATGTTCCCCCTATGTGGAGGTGTGTATAGTCTTCTTGGGGTATGCATCTGGTTGAAACAAAAAGCTATGAATTAGGAAGATAATCAGGCTCCACACCCAAAAATAACTTGAATTCTCAGCATGCAACAATTATTTTGGGCTGATTGATCAGTTAAATGGTTGATCACTAAGTGTGGTTGAAGTTACACATCCACAACTTGACCTCCACTAGTTCTTCTGATAGTTTCAATTAGTTAAACTGACAATAACTCAAATTAACTGAAATAGATTGCTAAAAATTGGGAATCAATCATGTAGAACTGAACTCGAGTGTCTCCAACTTGAATTTACTGAGTTAATTGAGTGACAAGAGCCATGCTACCTCAATTAAATACCTCTAAGTATTATGCTAAAATAGAAATTTGAATTTTAATCTAGTTTCACCAAGGCAAAGTCAAAACTAGATTTTCTTGCTACATTTTCAATAGTCACAACTTTCAATCCATAAGTCATATTGAGGAAAACTTTATATCATTGGAATTTTCCCAATGAGATAGATGCAATGATGTCGTCTATTTGAATTTTTAATAAATTTGGAAAAGATTTCAAATTTTTAGGTCCCATTCTGGCATAATTATACATTGGGAGTTAGAACTAAGTAGTGACTACGTCCTTCTAACTCTACTTTGGTTTGGTTGGGGGGGTGTTTACAATGTGGTATTAGAGCATGCATGTTCAACACTAGACTTGATGGGATCTATCATGAGAAAACTAGTAGCAGAGTTCCCGAATGATATTTCATTATGAGTTTTATAAAATTAACAATCTAATATTTAGGTGTTAAAAGACAATTCAAAATTAATTTATTGTGATTTCACTTGTAGCATAGCACTGTTGATTAATAATAATTTTTTGTTGATTTTGGTAACCGTGATTACAAATGGGATAATGCTTTTAACTTGACTTGGATAATATTGATGTGCTAACATGGCATGTTTTGTTACAACTAGGCTGTTATGGCAACTCCATGAGAGAATATTCATGGTCATGATTATGGTTATTTGGTTTTGTTATTATGCATCTAAATGTTATGTGTGAATGACAACATATCACAAGAAGTAAAGGACAATAAATAATTAACGGATGAGGACATGTATGGTTCAGCTTAGCTCTAAATGTATATTGTAATATTCTTTTGGGAGTTGTTTGAACTATGTCGTCATGTTGATGTGGACTAGAAATATTATTTGATTACTTTCATTAGACTCGTTTAAGAGGTTAGGTCGAGTTAGGGGTTAATTAATATATGGGATTAGGGTTAAGGGGTTATTTTTTAAGGGTTTAGGGGTTAGGGGTTAAGGGTTTAAGGGCTTAGGGGAATGAGGTTAATCATGGGTTTTTATGGAGCATTATTAATAAGTTTTTAAAGTATATTATGCAAAATATGACATTACGAAAGAATATCAAATTAAAATGATGAATGAAAAATAAGGTCAATATGTTTTTTTAATTATGGTCATGATTATATATTTCAAAAAGTGTCTCACTCCTTGTATGTCAAGAAAAGTAACATATTTCTTCAACATATTATTAAATATTTTGATAAATTGCCAAAGCATAATCATCGATTTGTTGTTTTTTTTTCTTGGTCTCACCTAAGTTGTCTTTCTCTTTGTATTTGTTGTCTTTGTTTTCCTTATATATTATATTTGTAAACTAGTGTTACATAGACGTTTCAATAATCAATATATATACTAATATTACTTTATAGATTGTAATTTTATAATATTACCCCCCTAGGGCATTGCTCGATGAGGAAGAGGTGGTTGTAGTACAAGTACTTTCTCAGGAACATGGAGCGATTAATATTGAGGATCAAGCTAATGATCCTAAGGAAGAAGATAATGATCCTGATAACATAGTTGAAGAAGATGGGACAAATATATTGATCCAGGAGACATTTAATAATGTTGGAATGGATGATGACGACAACAAGTATGATGATCATGCTTTTGATTTACCTATACATGAGATGGAAACTAAACCTCTTTATGAAGGCTAAAAAACATCTCTTCTCTCTTCTTTATTGTTGCTTGTCAACTTAAAGGTGGTGAATGGTTTGTCAAACACATGTGTGACACAACTCCTAAGGTATTTAATATATTTTGTGACATTTAGTACTATATACATGATAAAGACTTTTTTGTTTTTGTTTTTGTTTTTTTGTCCATAGTTTTAATGTTAGTACGTTGATATGCATCATTTCATTAAATTGTAACATTTGGATGAAATATGTATGATTAATATTGTTTAGTACATTAAACAATACTATTTTTTTTATGTTGTATATTAGTAGGTGAATTTATGTTACCACCATCAAATGTTTTACCTCGTAAGTACTGAGATTTTCATGCCGCCATGAAAGATATTGGAATGGAGTATCAAGTTATTCATGCATGCACTAATGATGATATTCTTTATTATAAAAATCATGCATTGAAATAAAAATGCCCAAAATGTGATGAGAGTAGATATCGAACTGGTAAGTAACAAAAAAGGTACCTCACAAGGTTCTTTGTTATATTCCCATAATTCCACATCTGTGACAATTGTTCAGGTGTAAAATCAGAACAAAAATTATGGATTACCATGCAAGAAATAGAAGTGAAGATGGTGTTGTTCGAATGCCTGCAGATGGATCTGCATTTAGGAATATAGAGAAAACGTGGCCAGAGTTTAAAAGAGAACCTTGTAATCTTAGGCTTCCATTAGCATTTGATGGTGTCAATCCATTTGGAGAGGCAAAATCTACTTATTCGATGTTTCCTGTTATTGTTATCAACAATAACATTCCTCCGTGCAAGTCAATAAAGAGGGATCACATAATGTTGACAATTATTGTTTCAGGTATTAATTTGTTTAGAATAATGTTTTTTAGCATAATAACATCTCATTCGTCTTGTTTGTTTCATAATTATGTCCTATATGTTTTTGTTAATTTACTCATATATGTTCAATTATGACTTATACTTATGTCTTATAAATTTTTTTATTTACTCATACATGTAGTAGTTATGTATTGTATGTTCAATCAATTAGGTAAGTACCAGGTCAAATACATTAATGTCTATATCAAATCGATGAGTTAGTGAAGTTATGGAATGATGTCACTATGTATGATATCTATAAACTAGTAGTTTCACAAAGGGAATTTGAATTCCACGCATTGCTTGTATGGAAAATTCATAATTCTAACACATTTTTGTGGCATGTTATGACATTGCCCTGCACTTTAATAATGTTTAATTTTATGAAGTTCATTTCAAGTATGTTTTTAAAATAGTTCGACCTTTATTGTACATACTTAAAATAATTGATATAAAAATTATTCCATCTCCTGCAGGTCTTCAAACAAAGGGTAAATTTTCTTGTCCAGTTTCTGGTCCTAATAATAAATCTCATTGTTCAAGAAGCTTAGAAAGGAGGTATTTGATGAGTATAGGCATTTCCTTTCTATGAACCATAGGTACCAAAGTAGTGAAAAACATATTCTCAATGGGAAATAAGAACTGGAGTAAGACCACAACAAATGACACCTCGTGCATGTAAGTTGCAATATAATATAGTCTCTCAAGGTATGAATCGAATTGTCTATGTATAAATATACATTATATGTTAGGACTAATTTATATTTTTATTGGATTTTCTTCACTATACTAATTGACAGGTTATATTTTTGTTATAATATATTTATCTATGATTCGCATTATAGGTCGTGAAGGAATTAATAATAGGGAACTTCCATGAGGAATGAAAAGTTATCCTGAGCAATTCAATAGACTCCCCTATTGTAGTGTTTTTGGAGCACAAGTGTACCAAAAAACACCCCCTTAGAAGTGGATTGTTACTTGCAAAGGTACATAGTCAAAATTGGTGTTGTTAGTGGACATAATTAAATAAACACAACATTGTAAATAATGGATACAATGCATACATAAACATAAACTTAAACAAAGAAGTGCACAAACATAAAAATGCTCAAATGGAGAAAACACATCAATAATATATGGAAAAATCTCCCTTTATTGATTTTTGGTGGTAGAGGTTGAATACAATTAGAATATTAAAACACTTGAAGAGAATTCCTTGAGCTAAGGAGCTAAAAAATCCTTAGTAAGGATGGTCATTTTCCTCAATTTATTTGCAAGTTTCTCCTCTCTCTCAAAGAAGTGTCAAGACTCTCCAAAGGGTTGATCACTCTTCACTCACTAAGAGGTTGGGTTGCTTATAAGAAATTTTGACAAAATGATAGTGCTCTTCACATTCTTGGTTTCAACAATGAAATGGTGGCTTTCTTACAAGAAATTTCGCCAACATAACAATGTCTCTTCTTTTGGCTATCCCATGGCCTGTTTATATAGAGATTTTTTAATCCCTCTTCTCTCTCTTGGTACATGTATGATAAAGACACATGGGTAGGAAAAGAGGATTCCATTCAGGGCTGCACTTCTTGAAGTCGACTCGAATTCGGTTGTACTAGGCTGATCTTGTATCAAGAAATCGGCTCCAAGTGTGTAGAGTGGTCTCGGACTGTTGAGTCACCTTTTCTACAATCACACAAATTTTTGAGGATATACCCCACGCACAAATTTATCGAAGAAATATACACACGACCTTAATTGATTTATTTTATAAACTTTGGAACTTATGAGAACCTTCGATTTTTGAATCTTTATAATGTATTTGGCTGGAAAAATGCATTATGATGGACACTTTTAATGTCTTCTGGGTTGTACTAGTAGGTGCAAGATTTTCCGGTGTTAACATCCCCTACTATGAGAACCTAGAAATTATTCATTTGTTTGAAACAATGCACATCATGAAGAATGTAATAGAGACCTTCTCGCGAATCTTATATGGAAGGAGAGATAAATATTTTTTTCAAGATTTTTAATGATATTAAGGAGGCTGACCATGCATTGTAAAGTCTGGTTCATTCAAATAGTGATGGAGATAACCAAAATATAAGAACCCTTCTATGATTATTGAAAAAGTAAAAAAGAAAGAATGTTAAAGAGGTTATTGAAAAAATTAAATTTGCAACTGGTTTTTGTTCAAACATAAAGAAAATCCTAACAAAGAAAGGTGAATAGGTGGGGTAAAAACTCATGATTCCCCTGGGCGCCCATGGGGGTGTCACGTGTTGGGCACGCCAGGGCGCCCACCCAACAGGGGCACCCGTGCAATGATTTGGTGGGTCGACCCATCCTGGAAATGGGCGCTCACATAAAATAAGTAATGTTGGCCCATGACTGCCCATGAACAAAGTTCCCACCAAAGGGTCTCATAAGGACTTTTAGAAAATTCACTGAAGTAATGATTGAGTGTCAAAAGTCAGTTTATAATAGATTGATTATGCAACATGGTACTAAAAAATTACAATATTTTGTTGTTAGTGATGAGAGAATGAAGGTGGGGTACCTGGGCACCCATGGGCGCATCGTGTGTTGGGCATGCCAGGGCCCCCAGGGACCATGGGGGCGTCACATGTTGGGCATGCCAGGGTGCCTGCCCAGTAGGGGCACGCATGCGACGAGTTGGTGGGTTGACCTGAATTGGAAAGGGTTGCCTGCACAAAAGAAGTAATGTTGGCCCATGACTTCCAATGAAAAGAGTTCCCACAATGGGGTCTCATAATGATTTTTAGAAAATTAAGTAAATTACTATTTAGGCGTTAAAATCTAGTTTATAATTGAATATTGATCATGCAACATGGAAATAAAAAATGGTAATATTTTGTTTTCATTGATGATCTAATGATTTGTATTCACTGATTTTCACAACAAGGAAAACACTCGCACCCTGGGTGCACCCACACGAAGGCAGGGCACTTGGGCGCCCATGGGGGTGTCTGTGCTAGGCATGCTAGGGCACTCGATGCCCATGGGGGCATCATGAGATGGGCACACCAAGGTACCCATGCGACGATTTGGTGGGTCATCCTGACTTGGCAATGGACGACCACATAAAAGAAGGTTGGCCCATGACTTCTCATGAAAAGAGTTCCCACCAAGGGGTCTCATAATGATTTTTAGAAAATTCAGTAAAGTAATGTTTGGGTGTTAAAATTTAGTTTATAATTGACTGATTATGCAACGTGGTACTAAAAAATTATAATATTTTATTGTCATTAATGAGAAAACAAAGGCGGGGTGCCCAAGCACCTACGGGGGTGTTGCGTGTTAGGCATTCTAGTGTGCTCGACGCCCATGGGGGTGTCACATGCTGGGTATGGTAGGGCACCCGCCAGGTAGGGGTGACTGTGCCATGAGTTGGTGGGTCAGCCTAACTTGGAAAGTGGTGTGCACACAAAAGAAGTAATGTCAGCCCATGACTACCCATGAAAAATGTTCCTACAAGGGGGTCTCATAATGATATTTAGAAAATTAGGTAAATTAATTTTTAGGTGTTAAAATTCAGTTTATAATTGAATATTGATCATGCATGGAAATAAAAAATGATAATATTTTTTTTTCATTGATGAGCTAATCATTTGTGTTCACTGATTTGCACAGTAGGGCAAACACCCATGCCTTGGGCGCGCCCACATGTAGGCGGGGTGCCCAGGCACCCAGGGAGCATCTCATGCTAGGCACGCCAAGGCAGTCGTGTAGTGATTTGGTAGGTCGGCTTGACTTTTCATGGGTAACCTATACAAAAGAAGTAATCTCAGCCTCTGACCTCCCATTACATGAGAATGGGGCCAACGTTGAATTTTTTTTAGTTTGTGCTCATATGCATTGAAATTTGACATGGTTATGGTAGAAGCATAGATTGACGACATGGGAGGTTTTTGAGACTCAAATATGACTCATAGAAAGAATTTGACAATCAAACAACAAAATTATAACATATATAAATGTCAAGGAGATGATATTATTTATTATTGTTTACCAGTTGCAGGCCTATTAGAACTAATTTTCCTTCTTTCTCATATGGAAATTCATGAGGCTAGTCACTCCTGATCTGATGGCAGTCCTGGTTTGATAGGAAAAGATCTAAGGTAAGGCTCTGAGCTCCCTATCATAACATTGTGATGGCTAGTGCCATGATGGGTTCCAGACTATGCAATGGAGCTTTCCAGGCTAGAATATGCTCATCCTCCCTTTAAACATCAATTTATCATTCAATTGTTCATTTTATTTTGCATCTTCCCATTTCTTGTGGAGGAAACATCTTTTCTTTGATTTTTCTTCATGTGAATCCTCTTGCTTGGAGGCACCATGTTCACTACTATATATGGTTTTTTAATGTTTTTTTATTATTCAGGTTTCTCTCAGGTCTGAATTGTAACTTGTTCTCCAATTTACAACTTCTTTGGAGGAACCATGATATCTCTCTAATTTTATGTCTTACATGGCTTGGTAGGCATAACATGTTGGAATTTAATGAATATTATTATTGAGAAATTATAATATCTATAAATTAGAATACATTTTGCATATAATTCTTTCATATAAATCATAGATAGTAGAGTGTATCTATGATGTTCATAGTCAACCAAAGGGAAATGTCATAAGAATGTGCTTGAAGCTTAAGGGATTGTCCACTAACCAACCTTGCTTTTTGTTGTTTGTCAAGTGGTCTAAGTTCTCCATAGATTACATCAGGCTTGACCCGTGGCTTGAGAAGCTATGACTGAGGATCATTTAAGCTGTCAAAATCACTTAGGGATTGCACTTGGTCTGGGTCACAACGACACTTAATATGAATGGATTTTTTCCCATGGATTTTCGAACAGGTGACCTTCACATCATAGAGTTACTTAACAGTACACCCCGTCATCATATAGTCTGCATCTTGTGGGAAACCAACCTTGTGATTGAATGGGAAGTGCTCACCCGTGGGAATTTCAAGGAGTTTTAGGATGATTGGAAAATGAATTATAGGTCTCAATTGCAAGAAATGTTTGAGGAATACTATGATGATATTTGCGAGCCAATGTAGAGGTTGATAGATCAAATCAAAATACAATACATGAAGATTATCATATTATAAGTCATGGATGCTTAAGGTTAACTAACACGTTCTGTTGAGTATTGAATGCCACGAATTGAAATTATTGGTTTCAAGATGCTCTTCTACTCACCAAAAGATGGATTGAATGTGTATTAATGATAGAGATTTAAGACATCCTACAACAATTGATAAAATTATTAACTAAAGTCTACCTCTACTAATTCAAATTACATGACCTTTTTTTTTTTAAATGTAACCATTAATGTAAATTGATTATTAATTAATAAAATTAATGACTATTTTCTACCACATAGTTGTTGATTTTAGTTTTCTAATAATATTTTATTTTTTTGAAATTAACAATTATAGTATAAATTATATTATGAAATCAAAAACATATTATATTAATTATTATATTATTAAATTAAAACCATAATATGTTATTAAATAAATGACATATTATATTATTAAATTATTATTTTTAATTTGTAGCTCGTATATATGTTTTTGACATGCCATTATATGGTTTTCACATAGACTATGAGTTTTCTTTGGGGCTTTGCTCCCTTATACGTTTTGGCATGTCATTGCATATGGTTTTCGCATAGACTGTGAGTTTTCTTCGTGGCTCTACTCCCTTATACACTTGATACATTCGATTCCTTCATATTTTAGACTATGAGTTTCCTCGGTGGCTCTGCTCCCTTATACATTCGATTCTTGCAGCAGACCCAAGGGTTTATCGGTGGCTCTACTCCCCACATTCCATTCTTATAGCAGACCTCAGGGTTTCGCGATGGCTCTACTCCCTACATTTGATTGTTGCAGTAGATCTGATGGTTTCTCGGTAGATCCTCTCCCTACTTTCAATTCAACGTTCCCTTTGATTGTTTCTCAATGGATCCTCCCTACATTTGATTCTCGTAGACCTGAGGGTTTCTCAGTCACTCCTCCCTACATTTCATTTAGTGTTCACTTGAGTGTTTCTCGATGATTCCTCCATACATTTTATTCTTGTAGACTAGCCTGGGTGATTCTCGATGGTTCCTCCCTAAGTTTGATTCGACATTCCCTTGCCTGTGTGGAATCCTTCAAGCATCCATAGTAGCAGGTAGATTTAAGCATCATGGTTAAGCAATGGTATGTCCACATTCCTTGAACACCTGTAATTATAAGGCTTTCGAAAAATTGTCACAATCCTAAGGCTAGTCAAAATTGAGATCATTTATTCCCTAAAACAAACACTTATTTTATCAATGTATGCATTAATAAGAGAGTAGTAGCGTGGTTATCAATTAATTAATATGTTCATTCCTTCTTGAGCCCTAGTGATGGGCTATGACTTATTCAACCATCTGTGAATATCTTATTTAGATATGGGTAGCCAAAGGTGGTGAACCGAGAAACATGTATGTGGTAACATGAGACCAATAAGTTCATACATGGTACCTAGAAGATTATATGCGATATCCGGACGAATTCATAAGGCAAGTTAGGATAAAGAGTCAATATACTAGTGTTGTATCCCCACCTTGGGATTCTTTGGGTTATAATTCTGGTTGTTTGGATTTGTCTCTTTGCTTTATCATCTCTCCATTGTTCAATATCAACCTAAAAATTAGCTTTGTGAATACTGTGGGTATTCAGACCCTTGTAAACAATGACATCAAGCTCTTCCAAATTTTAATGATTTTGAATGCAAGTATGTGTTTCTAGACTTGAAAATAGGGTTACGTATAGTGCCCATAACTATGATCCAATTAAAAATGAGTTCAATATTGAGATGATGGATTTATTCACTATTCGGTTTCTTTAAAATATTCTTAAGACACCTCTGCTTACTTTTGAATAGGGTTGCATTTTTATTACAATGATAAGGTCATGGATTTAAGCTTAGAAATTTGATTTTTACTTTCTCTAGAATATCATCTCAGGGGAAAGTCCTTCTTTTACAACCTTGAGACCTCTTGTGATCTTTAATCTTTCCCTTATATAGATGACCTTAGCTTTGATCCCATGTTGAGAAAACTAGGGAAAGCATAATTTTTATATGTTTTCTCTTATAACATTGACAATTATTGTGATATTAGATCAAATCATTATCATTATTATTATTATGTGTTTATCATCAATAAAATTCCAATAAATAAAATAAAAGTGCAAAAAAGAATACTAGAAATAGGATCCATGTCAGGGAAAAACCCCTCCATAGAGGAAAACCCAGAAATTTCTCTTCTTTTAGAAATTCAAGGAATACTTCCAAGACCTTTGATAGGGACAACTCACCAAGTGATAGGCCATCCACTCAAACAATAGTGCTTCTTTGTTTAACTTAGTATGATTCTCTTCTTTGGCTCAAAATATAAACAAAGATAACTTCCTTTCCAAGTATGTGAGCTTTCCAAACAAAGAATTAATTCCCAAGTCAAACAAATGAAATTTTCTTCCTTTCCTCGCTATCCTTCTCTTCTTTCTCTCTGAATTTTTCTCAGATTTATTGAAGAGTTTGAATTTCTTATCTATCTCCAATGAGGATGAGTACCTCTCCTTTATATAGTATTTTGGTGAGGTCTAAGGGCATCTTGTGGGGCTGACTTGATTGGCTGGCCGACCCATCACTTGGTAACTTCTAGATCTCATTTTTACATATAAAATGTTTCTTTTACATCAATTCAAGAGCCCTTCATGGGACTTTACATCATGGCCTTGAATTTTACCTTATCACAACCCTAGAGAACACAAATGGGTGCTAAATCTAAGACAAAATAATCAATGGGTAAGAAACCCATTGAATAAATATTTTTCTTTTGCAAAAATACAATTTTCTTTTCTTTTTCTTTTGAAAAGTACATTTATTACATCAAGCATGGTACATAAACAATTATGAAGACTGAATCTCTATAAGTGTTCACTAACAATTCGTAACATTTCCACTCATGGATTTGACAGTCTACATCCACCATCATTTGAGATTAATAATGGGTGTGAGACCTCTCATGTGGCACTTTTAATGTGTATGCTTTTATGGGTGTCCATAACATGACATGTAGCACTGTCCCAATGGAATGTGGGTCAAACTATACATTTGGCACTCTTCATCATTTTCCCTCCATTGGAGTGGGATTAAGGATTGACTAACATAGAGGTTCATTACATATTCTGAAACCAAGCCACAATATTAATTGGTATAGGACAAGGCTTGTCAAACCCCATGGGAATAATATTTCTCTTGTGGTAGGGAAGGACATTTCTCTTTATCAAGTTGAGGAATTTCTCAACAAAACATTAGTTAGTTAGTTCTTCAATTGATGTGTTAATATATGTCATTTTTCTTTGTGTATGAAATATCTTGCGTTTTCTTTTCTCATGCATAGTTCCATTAGTAATTTCATGTTGAGAGGATGGCATGTTTTTATCGTTTGGTATGAGGAGAGAGCATGGAAGATATTGGCCCAAATGTGTTTAATGAATCATTGTTTTCTTGGGCTTATACTATGGCACCCTTTTTTTGATGTGTCAATACATATAAATCATATAATGTTTTGATTTGTGTAAAATTGCCCAATATACCACTTGAAATTTGGAATAATGTAGGTATTAAATCCATAGGATATGAAATTAGGTCCTATGTTATAGGTGATCATGGGTATGTAGAGAATAACTTATGGTTAATGGCCCTCAAAAACTATTTTGATTCATGATCAAATCCAAAATCCAAACAAAATATTAGATGGGTCTCAATAGAATATCATTCTAGAACAGAGGTTGATACTTCAAACCCTATCCATTTATACGAAGGAGGAATTGGCTACAAAATAATTTAATTTTCTTAAAATATTACTCGGATCCACCTACAACAAATAAATCAGATGATATAATTTGTAATCCCAGTCTTTCCTCTTTAGATATGTAAAGAGAAACAAAAGATGTGACAACCCATGTTGTTCCACATTTTTTTAAGGGTGATAAAGTTTTAATTTTGAGATAAAGGAGGCCTCCCCATGATACTATCATGCCGAATGTTTTTATTCTCATTATTTCTCGGAAACAGATTTAGTTAATATTAATGAGGGAAAACAAAATTGATGATCCTCTAGACTTTTGAACCTTTTCTAAGTTTGATGACCTGATCAAGGTAATGACATGACTCTCCTAGATTTTTCCTATGAATGACTTGATTCCACCAATCATACCTACTTGAAATAAGCTACCAAAACAATTTATATTAAATTTCTAGCTAAGGGATTCTACCATGATGATATACATGAAAGTTTATAAGGACCAACTCTAACAAAGTCCTAAAAAAAAAAATGCATATAGAACCCATTGCATAAAGGAGAAAATAATAAATTGTTGACACATGTGGAGATCCAAGCAATGAATCCTGGATTAAACCAACATTTATATAGGAATCCAAACATGAAGCTATGCTTGAGATAATTAAAGAAATTTTCCATATCCAGCTTAGGGATCATCCACTTTTCCTCATTATTCCTACTAAAGTGGATAGCTTCATGTATAAGGACGATATTTTCCACAATTGATCTCTTCCTCACAAAGCCACCTCGGTTTTCTAAGATAATCTTAGGGAGTATACTTTTTGATATATTGGAAATGATTTTAGACATAATACTATAAGACACATTGCACTATGATATCATCTTGAATGTACAAAGGATTAAGGAATTACCTCTTTTGGGACTATACTTAAGAAAGATTAATTTGTCCCTCTTCTTGGGTGCAAGGAATGATGAACACATTGAAGAATTCACACCATCCACACCAATTCAAACTTAATAATATTCCAAAAATAGTTGCAAAAATGAATGTTGAATTCATCTATACTTGATACCTTATCAAGTTCAAAATGATTGATTGCATCAAATATTTCCTCTTCTGATATAACCTACATTAGACAAGCATTGTCTTTGTTTCTTATAATACATGTTTTATTTTATTGCATAATATTTGTACTCAATCTATATTGGCTCGTAGTTTCAATATAGAGGGTGGCATAGGGGTTATATGCTACTTATTTTATTTTCCCATTTGGACTTAGTGCCTCTCCTTCATTGGTGGTGATTTCCTTGACATTGTTACACTAGTGTTATACTTTATCTTGTTTGTGAAAAAAATTAGTGTTTATATCCCTTAATTAGAGACAAAAACTCTTGGACTTTTACATACATTTTTATTATTCTTCCCTCATTGTAGATTTGTAGCATGAGAAGGTTTATTTTTCTTCAATCATTAAAGAAGGAGTGATTTATTCGTACTCCATGAGCCTTTGTGTTTGCCATAGTTTATATTTGAGGTACTTGATCTCTTTACTCACTAATTGATATCAGTCCCTCATTCCAACCTTTAGAGTGAGATTTGTAATTTTAATATTTTATTCCTAGATGTGCACCAATCAAACAACCACCCAATTTCTCCAAATTCAAGAAAAAAAGTTAAAGAAGGATGGGTCTTAGAGCCAAAAATGACTGAAATGAAAAAAAATAGGACCATAATAATCTTGTTTAATAATAGAAAAGGTGTTGTTTTAGTTATCTATTCCAACATAAGTTATAATTTTATAAGACAAAGAGACGTTACCTTTTGCGAAGGAACCCTGTACCAATAACTGATCTAGCTTAATGTGTCTAGGACTGAGACATCTATTTGTCCATGTAAGTCTCCCTTTTCTGACCAATATATTGAGTAAATCAAGCAATGAAATTGGGTTCTCCATTCTTTATATGATTCTTTACTCACAGTGATGAGTGTTAAAGTCTCTTGCTACAATGTAATTTGAACCGAAATCTTAATCCCTTAACTCCTTTATGAATTTACAACATTCTACTTTCTCATGATAAATTAGAGGCACATAAATATTAACTTTCCTCACTATAATTTATAGGATTCTCAAGGGTTTTATCTAATATTTTATTGTGTGCTTGACAACTCATAAAATTAGACAAGTTGACTTGAACAAATCATGTGCAAACCCAAAAAATATATAGAAAAATGAGATATCGTCATAGACAACTAATATTTCGATGATTTTTGTTGCCTCTAGTTCCTCTCAAAGTCCTTTGACACCTCCATGTGTCAAATCATAAAAATTCCTTATGGTTCCACACCCACTCACTTGGGTGAAAATCCCAAGGGCTTGGGTTCTTAGCCCAGAAGTCACTTTTGTGTGCCAATTCCTCCAAAACCCTATAGCCTAGGGTTTGGATTACCTCCCAAGCTACAAAGCTCAATATAATTTCAATAGTCACATTCTTCAACATATCAAAGTATGTGGGTAGTTTTTGGTAATGGATTATTAAATGTTATCATATTATGTTGAGTTCTCAAGTTATCGAGCGATTTCATTGGTTAGGATGAATATTTTTTCAAGTTCTCAAGTTTTTAAATATTAATTGAATATTTTAAATGCAAAGAACTTCCTTATAACTCACTTGTACTAATATAATGTTCTTGTTGTTTCATTAAGATGTTTCTCACCATCCCTTATGACACTCGCTAATAGCTTCTCTCATTTGATGGAGTGTTATAAGATGTTCAACCAAAAAGGTGTTTATTATATCTATCTTTGTCGAGTGATAGAAGTTCAGGTAGGATAAAAGAAATTGACAAAATGTCTGCCACGTCGTCTAGTAGGTGAAGATCAACTAGAGGTGATAAGATTAAAAGAAATTTCTATAAACGCATGGAATTTTTTCTCACTAAAGAGGGGTCATGTTCTTATGATAATGAGAGCATAGATGACATCGAGGTTCCCTTGAGGTACAACCATCTAGTGAAATAATGGGCACCTAAGGATATTCCTTAAATAAACACTGATTTTTTTGTTAATGAAGGGATATACCACATTGCCCCATCACCATTACATGGTTTGTTGTTCTTTTCCATGGATGGAATAAAGACATCTTACAGAGGATTAAATGAAATGATGGAGTATGTCAAACCTTATTACAACTTAGGTATGACTAGTCCAATATACCAAAAGTATGTGAAGATATGGAGTGGCCAAAAATTATGTACAACTGAAAGACAATGATGGAAATAAAGGCACAACTATGTATATTGATGGGACGAAAAAAGTAGTAGGGAATATTACAAGGTTTATAGATAGTACATGACTCATCACCACAAATAAGCGACCCAATCGCATATCTGAGGGACGTGAAGGAAACCGTGTATTTGTATGTGCCATTAAATCAATAGTTGCAGGGGAAGAGTTGCTCATTGATTACAATTTGAATGGAATACATACAAATATTTCTATTATGGGGGAAGTATGTATTCACTTTCACCCAACTTGTAACCAATGTCTATTGTATGTTATGATTGTCATTTACTACGTGAAGTTTTTGTTAGAGCTTAGATTTGTCTCAGGTTGAAAAGACAAGGTTCTAGGTCCACATCAAGCCACACTCAGCCTCGTAGCTAGCCCTACGAGGACAGGAGAGGGCTCTCTCCGGGTCAATCTCGGCAAAAGACAAGTGATGGGGCTCGAGATGACTGATTTAGAAACTGATTTTAGGCTAGGTATTAAGTGCAGGGATTTGATTTGGATTTTTGTGAGTTTTGTTGAAAAAATGGGAAAGGAAAATTGGGCTCGAGGATGAGGCACAGTTTCTGCAGAGTTCCGATTGGGGCAAGGAAGCAAATAGTTTTGATGCTTTAAAGTGAGTGAGATGGATAGATTCAGACTGGTGAGGAGCTAAGGAGAGCAATAGAATCTTAAGAATTCTCCTTAAACATATGAAAACATGAAAATTTAAACAAATTCAAAGGCAGAGCATAACAGTTATGGATTCTACCTTAATCACTCATTTGTTCAAATTTAGAAGAAGAAAGCTTTGAAAATGATACACATAACACTAGATAAACTTACAATTACAGAGAGAAGCACACCATCAAAACATAAAGCCACATGGATCCCAAATAGTGCTGCAAAACCCTGGTCTTTCCTTAGCCAAAAATGCAGAAGTGAATGTACAATAGAGTGACAAACTTTTCCCAAGAGTCCAACCCTAAAAATGACTTAGAAATTACATGATATAGACTAGCTCAACCCATTCCCTTGCCTCTAGGGGTCGAGCTCATGATTCTAGGAGCTGTTTGAACTAATTCTAAATAAGGAACTAAAAACTAGGTAGTCAAACAACTTACCCCTATATGCTAGGAAACTGATTCATTCACTCACATTTCACCTTTTGGTGAATGAATCTTCTAGAACAAGTAAAAATGTGCCAATATTACATCATGGTTGTCAAATTACATCATGAAAAGTCAAGAATAACTTCAAGAAGAAAAACTGGGTGAATTGTTGAGCTGAACAGTGAAAAACAAGCCAAAATTCTCTATGCGCCGCGCCAATTTCTCTGTGTGTCGCGCCACTTTGAGGCTGGCTTGGAAGCACTTCCTAAAGTCCAAATTCAGCCCAAGTATGCTTGTTGGAAAGCCCTGCCTATCTACTTTCCAATCCAAGTGGAATTTCTGAATTTTGTGCCCATTTTCCCCCCCAAAAACGCAATCTCCCAAGACTTCTTCCTGTGTGTGGAATTAGGGGCAGAGAGGTCATTTTTAGGGTGTTTTTGACCTCCTAAGGACTAAAAACTTGCCCAAACTTCTTGGCCATGCACCAACAGTCATGATTTTTCATGAAAAATCCAAAAATATAATTTTTTTTTCATTTTGAGCCTCCAATCATAAGCGCGTGCCACGTGGCGCGGCGCATATGGAGAAGGTGTGACGCACTGGGCTTGAGGCGCGAGGCATAGAGCCTGTGCGTAGTACATTTTGCAGGAGACTTTTGGAGGCCTTACCGGTGTCAAAATTGGGCACAGGATAGCTCGATGGAAAGGTATTTGCGTCTACTTTCTAAAAAAACTAGAATTTTTCAATTTGGAGTTCATTTTACCTATCCAAAATCAAATCTCCCAAGATTGGTCAAAATATGCCAAATGAGGTTGCCTCAAGGCAGAGTGCTGTTGCAGTCAACTTTTGAATGCCTTCCTCAACTCCAAATTGAGCTCATGATAGTTCATTGGAAATATCTTTGTGTCTAGCTATCATTTGACTCATCAAGAAAGTCATTTGGCCAACCAAGCTAGGAGAAAAATGTAGGAATTTACAGGGTAAGTTCCTCAGAAAGAATACCAAAAGGACACGGCTCACAACCAGATCTCAAATCAATACACCAGTATTTTTGACGTGGTTAAAACCCTCAAAGTGCAAGGAGGGAAACAGTCCATGGCCTGTCCCAACGTGGGTACTACAGGCAATTTATTAATCAAAGAATGAAAATTTACATCAGCTTCTCTCATGCACGGATTACCCGAACAATGACCCTCCATGCGCTTTAAATAGAACTCATGGCCCAATCGGGTGTCAAGCCACGGATCAAGTGTCGGTAATACCGAGGTGAGAGTGAACCGTTGGATCACTACATATCGTGACCGTCAGATTGTAAGTTACAAAATGTACAATGGTAAAGAAACACACTTTACCTAACTCTAACCTAACTCTATACTAGACCAAGTTGAACTTAACTATATCCTATGTGTCGGAATATCCTAACATCCCCCCTTAAGAACAACTTGGGATAGGATTGAAGGATTTACAAATATGACACAATAGGAGAAGGAAGGAGGCACTAGAGCCTATCCCCCCTTAGTGACAACTTCCTAAACTCCAAGCATATATCGAAGTTTAGTGAACTTCACCTCTGTGAGAGCCTTTGTGAAGATGTCTGCAACCTGATCATCTGTTGGACAATATTGCACTTCGAGAACATGGTCATGAATGAGCTTTCTGATGAAGTGCATGTGTAGTTCAATGTGTTTGCTGCACTGATGCTGGACTGGATCTTTGCATAGCTGAATGGCACTTTGATTATCACACCAAAGTGTGGTTGGATGCTGCTGCTCAAAGCCAAACTCTGATAGGATCTGACGAAGCCACAAGGCTTCCTTACTAGCTTCCACGGCACCACGATACTCTGCTTCTGCTGTGTTATCACCTAGAACTACAGTCACATGTATATAATTTTTGTCCTAAGTTCACTGTCAAAAATGGGTGTCAAATGGTTTTTGTCCTATGTTCTTACTTAGGGGTCATGTTTCTAAAGGGTTTTGATGTGAATCATTCTCAAATACCGTTGGTCATCCTCCATCATGATTGCATAAGCCATGTCTTATCTTGTACATGTCACTGGTCCTTTCCGTATTTTCGCAGCGCAGTCTTATTGGTTAATTTTGCAGCGCAATTATTATTTAGCCATTTCGCAGCGCGTCAGCATCCAGCCATTTCGCAGCGCATTTTGCCAATTTATAACTAACTGCGCTACGAAATTGGGGAATTGTTCAAAACCATAGCCAATATCTCACCCATATCACCTTTGTCACCTATGGGTTTTGTGAGAATATGATATATGCTTATAAAAGCCTGTTTCTACAAATTGATGGTGAAGTTTATAATTCATCTGAGTTATGGCTACAGGTTTGCTTGCCTTCTAGTGAGAGTTTAAAGTTTGCTAACCAGGATAAAAGTCCTCAATCAGCTCCACTGTCAATGATAGCTGATGTTAATAGAAAGGTGGCTTTTGAATAAGGTGCCAATCATAAGAAGGAAAGCACACAGGTGTATAATAGAAGATGATTGAAAGCGGACAATTTATGGCTACCTTGCCAAACCATCAGACATGATCCGGATTAAGCCATTCATAAGTAAATTGTCAATTGAAAGCTACATGAAAAAGGTCTTGGAACCCATTCATCTATATGTTCAGTTAGTGTGTGATGATAAATGCTTTATTTGGTTTGACTGATGGAGGAAAGATTCACCAATCAAATTGAATTAGAAGAAGGTGAACTAGTTGAGCAGAGTTGGGAATGTCGGTCAGATGATCCAAATCATGGCCAAAAGACTGCAATTGATATTAACAAGGATGGAAAAGATACTACAGATCATACAATTCAAGGAGGTGCACCACAGCAGCAAAACATTAAAAGAGCGCGTGGTGATTCAAATCATAGTCAAAGAGATGCAATCTTATGCAAAGATAGAAACAAAAGTGAACATGTCATTATGCGAGAGAATGTACAACCCCATCAAAGTTGAAGGATTGACATTTGATAGTGGAGGTTACAACATCAAGACAGGACCAAGATGTCTTATTGAACTCATGAAGTTTGACATGGGAGGTTCTGCAGCAATTCTTGGTGCAGCAAAGGTTATTGGTCGAATTAAGCCTCCCGGGGAGGTCCATTTCATTGTTGCTGCAGGTGAAAACATGATTAGTGGCACTAGTATGCGGCCTGGTGACATAGTTACAGCTTCAAACGGGAAGACAATTGAGGTAAATAACACGGATGCTGAAGGCAGGTTGACATTGGCAGATGCTTTGGTTTATGCATAGTTTCAAGGCAGGCATATTTCTCTGTTTTAAGTAGTCAACTTCCAGGAGGTATTTAGAGTAGCTGAAAGAATATTTTTGAAAATTGAAAGAGGTTTTTATTCAAAACATACTGAAATGGAAAAACCTCTTTCAGTTTCTTCAAATTGATTATGAGCTGGGAGAAACGAGTGACTAAAAGTTGCATTACAAAACTGCTGTAGGTGCAGTTTTTAATTTCCTGTTTTACACATCTTCTTCAAGGATCGATTCTAGGCAGCTGGAGTAGTTTTTCAAAAAAAAAAAAGAGGTTTTTGTTAAGCACGGATTGATGCACAAAAACCTCCTTCAGTTTTTCCAAATACGTTTTCTATGATAAATTATCAGCTCTGTCCCAAGACATATTTTTCAGCCAGAACGGCAGTTTCGTAGCGCGCTACGAAACTGCGAAACTGCTGTAGGTGTTGTTTTGAAACGCATATAACAGTTTGATGGCAGAATCAAAAATTTGCAAAGGAAACACCTCAGTGACATGAAAGGGATCAAAGGAAGCTGCTACAGCCATTCAACATACGCCATGTGTACCTTTAACAAAAGGTGAAAGATTTTAACCTAAGTTTGGAATTTTTGGTCATAAAGTCACTTTAATCTCGGTGATTAGGGTTTGGAGGGAGCTGCATATGAAAAGTTTCGGTTGGCACACCTATTCATCAAAGAAGCTTCCAGCATGTCAGTAAACATATCAGTAACATGGTAATATCCTATATTCTTGGGTTATTAAAGGCTTAAGGTAACTACTGCTGCATACTCGGTGATGGGGGACCAGAACCGAGAATTTAGGGTTATTCTCAGCCAACACAGAACAGATCAAAGCCTTCGGTGTTCAAAGCCAGCATGGGACATTAATTGCCCATCTCATGCCATCTCAGCTGAACGAAGAGAAAGCCAGGTGTCAAAGCTGCAAGGAGGAATCAATTTATGAAGAAGATAGAGTTAGAGTTATGGTTGGTTTAGGACTCTTAAACACTACAGTTAGTGATACTCTTCTCATGCTATCACAGCCACCGCCAGAAGGAACGCAGATGTCAAAGAACGAAGTTCATTGTAATTAAGGCCATTAAAGCTACAGCTATAGTAATCCACTTGGAAGAGAATGAGTTTTGATTGTAATAAATGCTATGTCCAGCATGATGTAGAATTAGAATCTTATTTGCTTTAGAATTCCAGCGCTGTCAATTACTGGTCAGCTGTAATTATTAGTTAGTTTAAAAGTGAATAGGTGTCATTAGAAAAGGACTTCGAGTTCCCCTCAGAGGAATCAAAGTCAGGTAGAAGAATTTTATAAATAGCTAAGAGAGTGAAGTAATAGAGGAGGGATGTTTTTGAAGAAACAGAGTTTATATTGGCTTATGTAAAGACTTGTTACAGTGATATAAAAGACTACTTTTTCTTCTCAGGATTCATACTTTGTTCAGATGCTCAAGATGTATGTGGATTTGTTTTATCCTTTATGTTTTACAGCTTTATAGATACACAATCACTCTGAATTCACCTAGCTGCTCAGATTTCCTGTGTGTATTTATGAGTTGAGGTTCATTTGAGAAATGTTTTGAGTGTTTAAACATTACATGCCCTGACTTCCATGAATGAGTAGTTTTATGGTTTACTGAAATGGTGTTTGACTCCATGAGCCCAATGGAAGAAATCTTATGTTGTCTGTCCAACCAGCATGTTTATTAAGTCTTCATTTCAAGAGTTAGCCCTCTTAGTGTTAATCATAATCAATAGTTTGTTTTGAGAGAGCCCTCTCAGACTAGGGAGGCTAATCCTTAGTCAAGAGTCTGGTCTGAAATAGTTACATAGAGTCTAACTGATAGCAGCCATCAGTACATGATTTTGTGATAACATTTTGGTGCGTCTGCCGGGAGTCGAAGATTATTCTTTCCCGAAATCATGAAGCTGAACTTCTGAAGGTAGCAGGAGCTCAGAAGGTTTTTGAGGCTGCAAAACTACCTTGGCGACTCCATTGTTGAAGAATTCGAAATTCATACATTCATGGTGATTCCACTGGAGTCATGAAGGACCCAGAAGCTACCATTCTTAGTTCAAGGTATGCATGCATAGATTTTTCAGGAATTCATGGTTTCCCAAATCATTTTCCCAAGGATGCATATTTTCTAAAGAATGGTCCAAAATTCAACGGTGAAGATTTGAGTTTAACCTTGAAGCATATATCAGATTTTTATGAATTTTCACAGCTTCTTAGAGTTAAACATGAGGATGTTTGCATTATGTTATTCTATGATTCACTTCAAGGGAAATGCAAACAGTGGGTTGAAAGCTTTCCTGTCAAATCCATTAAGTCATTTCAAGACTTTTGGCTTATGTTTTTGGAGGAATGGATAGATAGGTCAGAGGAGGTGGCAAACTCTCCCTTAGTTGAAGGTTTCAAACAATGGAATAATGATCATAGTAAAGAAGAAACAAATGAATCTTTTTCTTTGTCCTTGTCCTCATATCTAAAATCCTTTGACTGCAAGGCAGAGGATAGGATGAGATTTTTGGATGAATTTGCTGAGGACCTTGAAAAAGAAATTGAAGGTTTAGAAGGTCAAATTCAGGCATATAGTTTTCATAATCATGATCATTATTTTCAGAAGTTTTCTATGGTAGAACGCAAGGAGAGAATGCTGGTTCCTTTCTCTTTCACGATTGAGGAACTGAACATTGTCGTTGAAGATCAGTTGGCACAACCTGAAAGTTACAAGAATCATCATCAAGCTGATCATGTATTCTGGGATCCTGTAGCTGACTACATGGAAGAGTTTTACTCTCAAGTTTTTCAGTTTTTCTATGAAGATCAGAGGCAATTTCAGTGGCAGTGGTCATCACAATATCATTGTGGCTCTGAACTCCGATGCAGTCAAAAAACTCAAATATCAGATAAAACAGAGGATTGGCTACATTGGAAATTTCATATTGATTGAGCAGAAAGAAGTTGAAATTGTTAGGGTAGGTAGGTAGGTAAATGCAAATAAGCTCAAGGTTTACTGAGCATTTTTTTTTTTTTAGTAGATGTAGTTTTCTTTTTCCTAACAGTGATCAGCAAGCTTAAGCCCAAGGTGAATGCCCCAGAAGCTTGAAAGGGATGCTTGTCAAGCAAATTTCTGTTTGTCATAAATGGATAAGGCACTGGTTCTACGAGTTCTTTGTGTACTACAGGAGCACACTATCCCAAGTGGAGCCACTGTTATCACCTAGAACTACAGTCACATGTATATAATTTTTGTCCTAAGTTCACTGTCAAAAATGGGTGTCAAATGGTTTTTGTCCTATGTTCTTACTTAGGGGTCATGTTTCTAAAGGGTTTTGATGTGAATCATTCTCAAATACCGTTGGTCATCCTCCATCATGATTGCATAAGCCATGTCTTATCTTGTACATGTCACTGGTCCTTTCTGTATTTTCGCAGCGCAGTCTTATTGGTTAATTTTGCAGCGCAATTATTATTTAGCCATTTCGCAGCGCGTCAGCATCCAGCCATTTCGCAGCGCGTTTTTCCAATTTATAACTAACTGCGCTACGAAATTGCGGAATTGTTCAAAACCATAACCAATATCTCACCCATATCACCTTTGTCACCTATGGGTTTTGTGAGAATATGATATATGCTTAGAAAAGCCTGTTTCTGCAAATTGATGGTGAAGTTTGTAATTCATCTGAGTTATGGCTACAGGTTTGCTTGCCTTCTAGTGAGAGTTTAAAGTTTGCTAACCAGGATAAAAGTCCTCAATCAGCTCCACTGTCAATGACAGCTGATGTTAATAGAAAGGTGGCTTTTGAATAAGGTGCCAATCATAAGAAGGAAAGCACACAGGTGTATAATAGAAGATGATTGAAAGCGGACAATTTATGGCTACCTTGCCAAACCATCAGACATGATCCGGATTAAGCCATTCATAAGTAAATTGTCAATTGAAAGCTACATGAAAAAGGTCTTGGAACCCATTCATCTATATGTTCAGTTAGTGTGTGATGATAAATGCTTTATTTGGTTTGACTGATGGAGGAAAGATTCACCAATCAAATTGAATTAGAAGAAGGTGAACTAGTTGAGCAGAGTTGGGAATGTCGGTCAGATGATCCAAATCATGGCCAAAAGACTGCAATTGATATTAACAAGGATGGAAAAGATACTACAGATCATACAATTCAAGGAGGTGCACCACAGCAGCAAAACATTAAAAGAGCGCGTGGTGATTCAAATCATAGTCAAAGAGATGCAATCTTATGCAAAGATAGAAACAAAAGTGAACATGTCATTATGCGAGAGAATGTACAACCCCATCAAAGTTGAAGGATTGACATTTGATAGTGGAGGTTACAACATCAAGACAGGACCAAGATGTCTTATTGAACTCATGAAGTTTGACATGGGAGGTTCTGCAACAATTCTTGGTGCAGCAAAGGCTATTGGTCGAATTAAGCCTCCCGGGGAGGTCCATTTCATTGTTGCTGCAGGTGAAAACATGATTAGTGGCACTAGTATGCGGCCTGGTGACATAGTTACAGCTTCAAACGGGAAGACAATTGAGGTAAATAACACGGATGCTGAAGGCAGGTTGACATTGGCAGATGCTTTGGTTTATGCATAGTTTCAAGGCAGGCATATTTCTCTGTTTTAAGTAGTCAACTTCCAGGAGGTATTTAGAGCATCTGAAAGAATATTTTTGAAAATTGAAAGAGTTTTTATTCATAGCATACTAAACTAGAAAAACCTCTTTCAGTTTCTTCAAATTGATTATGATCTGGGAGAAACGAGTGACTAAAAGTTGCATTACAAAACTGCTGTAGGTGCAGTTTTTAATTTCTTGTTTTACACATCTTCTTCAAGGATCGATTCTGGGCAGCTGGAGTAGTTTTTCAAAAAACCAAAAGAGGTTTTTGTTAAGCACGGATTGATTCACAAAAACCTCCTTCAGTTTTTCCAAATACGTTTTCTGTGAGAAATTATCAGCTCTGTCCCAAGACATATTTTTCAGCAGAACGGCAGTTTCGTAGCGCGCTACGAAACTGCGAAACTGCTGTAGGTGTTGTTTTGAAACGCATATAACAGTTTGATGGCAGAATCAAAAATTTGCAAAGGAAACACCTCAGTGACATGAAAGGGATCAAAGGAAGCTGCTACAGCCATTCAACATACGCCATGTGTACCTTTAACAAAAGGTGAAAGATTTTAACCTAAGTTTGGAATTTTTGGTCATAAAGTCACTTTAATCTCGGTGATTAGGGTTTGGAGGGAGCTGCATATGAAAAGTTTCGGTTGGCACACCTGTTCATCAAAGAAGCTTCCAGCATGTTAGTAAACATATCAGTAACATGGTAATATCCTATATTCTTGGGTTATTAAAGGCTTAAGGTAACTACTGCTGCATACTCGGTGATGGGGGACCAGAACCGAGAATTTAGGGTTATTCTCAGCCAACACAGAACAGATCAAAGCCTTCGGTGTTCAAAGCCAGCATGGGACATTAATTGCCCATCTCATGCCATCTCATCTGAATGAAGAGAAAGCCAGGTGTCAAAGCTGCAAGGAGGAATCAATTTATGAAGAAGATAGAGTTAGAGTTATGGTTGGTTTAGGACTCTTAAACACTACAGTTAGTGATACTCTTCTCATGCTATCACAGCCACCGCCAGAAGGAACGCAGATGTCAAAGAACGAAGTTCATTGTAATGAAGGCCATTAAAGCTACAACTATAGTAATCAACTTGGCAGAGAACGAGTCTTGATTGTAATAAATGCTATGTCCAGCATGATGTAGAATTAGAATCTTATTTGCTTTAGAATTCCAGCGCTGTCAATTACTGGTCAGCTGTAATTATTAGTTAGTTTAAAAGTGAATAGGTGTCATTAGAAAAGGACTTCGAGTTCCCCTCAGAGGAATCAGAGTCAGGTAGAAGAATTTTATAAATAGCTAAGAGAGTGAAGTAATAGAGGAGGGATGTTTTTGAAGAAACAGAGTTTATATTGGCTTATGTAAAGACTTGTTACAGTGATATAAAAGACTACTTTTTCTTCTCAGGATTCATACTTTGTTCAGATGCTCAAGATGTATGTGGCTTTGTTTTATCCTTTATGTTTTACAGCTTTATAGATACACAATCACTCTGAATTTACCTAGCTGCTCAGATTTCCTGTGTGTATTTATGAGTTGAGGTTCATTTGAGAAATGTTTTGAGTGTTTAAACATTACATGCCCTGACTTCCATGAATGAGTAGTTTTATGGTTTACTGAAATGGTGTTTGACTCCATGAGCCCAATGGAAGAAATCTTATGTTGTCTGTCCAACCAGCATGTTTATTAAGTCTTCATTTCAAGAGTTAGCCCTCTTAGTGTTAATCATAATCAATAGTTTGTTTTGAGAGAGCCCTCTCAGACTAGGGAGGCTAATCCTTAGTCAAGAGTCTGGTCTGAAATAGTTACATAGAGTCTAACTGATAGCAGCCATCAGTACATGATTTTGTGATAACATGCTGATGAAAGAGAAATGGCAGCCTGTTTCTTACAAGCCCATGTAATAGGTCCTGAACCAAGAGTGAAGACATAACCGGCAGTAGACTTCCGATCATTAGGGTCACCAGCCCAATCAGAATTAGTGAAACCAACTAACAGAGGAGCTGCTTTGGCACTATAATGAATCCCAAACTGTACTGTACCTCGAACATAACGAAGTATTCTTTTAGCTGCTTTCCAATGACTTTCACGGGGGTTTTGCATAAAACGAGCAACAAGGCCAACAACAAAGGAAAGATCAGGACGAGTATGGGTTAAATACAAGAGTTTTCCGACAAGTTGACGGTATAAGGTAGCATCAACTTCAGGAGAAGTACAAGAGACTGAAAGTTTGACTCCAGACTGAAAGGGAGAAGGGGCTGGCTTACAGTCTTCCATGTGAAAATGACGAAGAATATCACAAGCATACTTGGACTGGGAAAGGAAAATACCCTCTTGGGATTGCAAGACTTGAAGACCGAGAAAATAGTGTAAGTGTCCTAAGTCTGTCATTTCAAATTTATTTTTAAGGCTGGACTTCACATGGTTTATAAGGTTGGGATCACTACCAGTAAGAATAATATCATCAACATAAAGAACAAGGATGATAAGAGAGTTGCCCACTTTCTTGGTGTAGACAGTATTGTCAGAATGACACCTAGAAAAGCCAGATTCTAAAAGAAAGCTATCCATTTTGGCATACCAAGCCCGAGGAGCTTGCTTGAGGCCATAAAGGGATTTCTTAAGTCGACAAACAAGGTTGGAGTCTGTTTGTATGAAGCCAATGGGTTGTTCCATATAGATTTCTTCCTGCAAGTCCCCATGCAAGAAGGCAGATTTAACATCCATCTGATGGACTTCCCATTTTAAAGAGGCAGCAAGGGAAAGAACAAGGCGGATAGAGTTCATTTTGGCAACAGGGGAGAAGGTTTCAGTGTAGTCAATGCCTTCAACCTGTGAAAAGCCCTTAGCAACGAGACGAGCTTTATGTTTATCAACTTTCCCATCTGGTCCATACTTGGTTCTGTAAACCCATTTACATCTAACAAGTTTGCGTCCCTTTGGTAGAGGAACAAGATCCCATGTATCATTTGTCATCAATGAATGATATTCTTCATTCATAGTTGCTTCCCAATGTGGATGGCCTGAAGCTTCTGCAAAAGTGTCAGGATCATGATTTACTGGAGCTTGAGCCAGTAAAGAAGAGGCTCTTTCAAACTGAGAACGTGTACGTCGCTGATCTGTAGGATCACCGGCAAGATCACTTGCTGCATCTCGAGTAGCACGGACCCATCTTGGAAGTTGAGGATCCTGAGAAGGTGGGGGAGGATTATCATCCTCACTTTCATCATCTGAAGAAGAAATGTTTTCAAAGGTAGAAGAGATAGGAAGAGGTGGCACATCCGCCGGACTAGGCTCGCAGGCCGATTTATTTTCATCAAATTTTACATCTCTTCTAATGATAACATTTTTGGACTTAAATGGAATAAGTCTATAACCTTTTACATCTTCAGAATATCCAACAAAAGTACATTTCTCACTCTTAGGTTCTAAAGCTTTATGCTTTTCATCTGGAATATGGGCCCATGCTTCACTTCCAAACACACGAAAGTGACTTACATCTGGTTTAATGGAACTCCAAGCTTCTTCTGGAGTGATATTCTCTAGAACCTTAGTAGGAGTGCAATTGATTATATAATTTGCACAATTAATTGCTTCGGCCCAAAAACTAAGACTGAGTCCTTTAGATTGCAGCATACAATTAGCCATTTCCTTTAAGGTGCGATTTTTCCTTTCAGCTACACCATTTTGTTGTGGAGTGTATGGAACAGTATGTTGCATTTGAATTCCATTTTCGGTGCAAAAGTCGATGAATGTGTTTTTAACATATTCTCCACCATTATCAGTTCTTAGCTTAAGAATTTGATGTCCAGATTGTTTTTCAACAAAGGCTTTGAAGGCCAAAAAAGTGTTAAATACTTCGCTCTTGAGTTTTAAGAAGTATACCCAAGTGCGTCTGGAGAAATCATCAATGAGAGTTAAGAAGTACTTGCAGCCAGAGAATGAAGCAACAGGAAGAGGACCACATAAATCACTATGCACAAGCTGTAAAGGGGCTGAGGCGTGCCAAGAGGCACGTTTGTCAAAACTGTCCCGATGATGTTTTCCGAGTACACATCCGGAACAAACACCATCTCTGCAAGATACCATAGGTAGACCTGTCACCATATTTTCTTTACATAGATGCTGAAGGGAGCGATAGTTTAAGTGACCAAATCGCTCATGCCAAAGTTTGCTCACTTCATCATTATGAGCAACAAATACTGAGGGAAGATTTGATGACCCAAAGTTGTGAAACTTATACAGCCTTTTGGAATCATCAGCAAGACCAGTAGCTAGAATCTGTTTAGGATCTTTTAGATCCTTGATTACAACATCATGAGGTGAAAATTCAACAATTTTACCTTCACCTGAATGAGTTATCTGATAGACAGATAGAAGGTTGCAGGATAAGGTTGGAACACATAATACATCATTAAACTGACCATTGTCTAGATGAACAGTTCCAGTCCCTACAACATTAAGAGATCTATCATCACCAATATATATATTTTTGGTGTTACAATCATTTAAAGAAGAAAACATGGCTTGGTTTTTGGCCATGTGACAAGAGGCTCCAGAATCAATGAGCCACTCATGAGAATGAGAAGAAGAAGAAGATACATTTAATGCATAACCAGACGGAGATGATTGACAGTGACATGCAGAAAGTGCCATTCCGGAAGTTGAAGTTGAAGTAGGCTCCACATGGATGTTATGTTTCTTCATTGCGGCTTCCAAGGCTTCCATCTTCTTAAAGCATTTAGATTCTAAGTGGCCATCTCGATTACAAAAGTTACAATGTCTATCAGTCTTCTTCCATTTGTTTTTATTGGCCTTATCATTTTGCTGAAATGATCTTTCATTTTGAGGCTGAGATGGTTTAGGACCATTCTTTTGAGGATATGACTTCTTAGGATTCTTTGAATTTGGTTGCTGCTAGGCGGCTAACGCTTTCGTGGAAGAGTTTCCAAGATTAAGAAGACCAAGGTGTAAGAGTTTTTCTTGTTCTCTTATTAAGGAATCACAAAAGGAGTCAAAGGAAGGGGCCTTGTAGTCTTGTCCTTGACAAATGAAAGCTTCCCTTGTAGAATGGAAAGTGGAAACAAATACAGAGTAGGCTGGTCCCAACTTAGTAAGGATGGAATAAATAAGGTTACCATCTTCTTTCTTAACTTTAACACCTTCCAAGAGATATCTAAGGGTCTTGAATTTAGACAAGAAATCTTCAATGCAAGAAAAATTATTAGGATCCAAAGTAAGCAGCTCATTTTCAAGTTGATGGGCTCTAATTTCATTTTTAATCCCAAAAACTTTAGCAAGTTTTTCTAATGCTTCATGAGGAGTCTCAAGTTCTGCAATGTGGAATCTAAGATCAGGAGAAATAGACATCCCTATCAAACCACGTGCTTGATCTTGTCTATTTTCCCATTTTGCCGCCTTGTCTTCATCTTTTGGTTTCTTCTCTTGGTCTGTGGCTATTCTGAAGAGACCTTTACTTCTAAGTAAATCTTCCATGTAGGCTACCCATTGGAAGTAGTTAGTGCTGTCAAGAATGACTTGGCATGGACTTTCCATTTTTAAAAAAAACTGAAGCTGAAGATGCTGAAAGTAAGTGTTCCAATGGATAGATCTCGAAAAAATAGGCGGTTTTAAAAAAAACAGCTCTGAAAAAGGCTTCCGGATGAAGAAGTTATGGCTTTTTGAAAAAAACATTGTTGACGTTGCCGGCAAAGTGCGCGAATGTGCGGGAATGAAAAAAATCCGCCCCCACAAAATGGAGACTTGAACCCAAGACCTCTACTCTCTTAAAATAGCTTTGAACCAATTGATCTATACAAAAAATTTGAGAGAGAGAGAGAGAGAGAGAGAGGGGGGGGGGCTTGGTTTGCGTGCTTGCCTTGAGAAAGCTCTTTTTCCCTACAAAACACAAAACACAAAACCCAACACGAATATGCAAAGAAAAACGAACCTTGCGGCTCGAAGTTAGCTTTAGCCAAAAAACTAGAAATTTAAAAAAAATCTCAAAGTTAGCTTTAGCCGAAAAACTAAATATTTTTCTCAATGTTTCTGATTTTCCAAGATCACACTAAGGTGCAGGGAAAAGAGCATACGCATGAGAAAAATCCTTCCTTTCTGTTTCTGATTTACCCAGATCGCACAGAGTCGCAGGGCAAAGAGCATACGCAGAAATGAAAGGTATAGATCCGGTTAAAAAAAAGGCTAAATAAACTGAGACCGAAATAAGCAGAGAGAAAATAACAGTAAACTGCAAAAAAACACTGTATACCTCCCGATCTGAAAAATGACGCAGCTAGGGCTACCGGAAACCTTTTCGCGTGAAACGAAAGGGGTTCCTCACTGGAACAGATGCTCCGAACGCAACAGAGCAGTCCTCTCGGCCTGAAAGCAGTCAGAAACAACAAATCTAGGAAACGACAGCCGCATGCAGTTCTACCGGCTTCAGATTTGGATCACCAACGGACGCGGCCCTCAACCTGGCTCTGATACCATGTAGGAATTTACAGGGTAAGTTCCTCAGAAAGAATACCAAGAGGACACCGCTCACAACCAGATCTCAAATCAATACACCAGTATTTTTGACGTGGTTAAAACCCTCAAAGTGCAAGGAGAGAAACAGTCCACGGCCTGTCCCAACGTGGGTACTACAGGCAATTTATTAATCAAAGAATGAAAATTTACATAAGCTTCTCTCATGCACGGATTACCTGAACAATGACCCTCCATGCGCTTTAAATAGAACTCATGGACCAATCGGGTGTCAAGCCACGGATCAAGTGTCGGTAATACCGAGGTGAGAGTGAACCGTCAGATCACTACATATCGTGACCGTCGGATTGTAAGTTACAAAATGTACAACGGTAAAGAAACACACTTTACCTAACTCTAACCTAACTCTATACTAGACCAAGTTGAACTTAACTATATCCTAGGTGTCGGAATATCCTAACAAAAAATTGATTTTCCCAAGGTCACTTCAGAGGTACATCAATTCTCCCGAGGCAATTGTATTTTTGAAATTTCTCTAAAACCATGACACCTGTGTAAAAAGTGAAGGACATTTTTCTTCCTCGGCCTGTTGTGGACAAAAACCTCTCTCAGTTTTCCCAAATTCATCTTTTCTTGCTCAGAAAAATGATTTGAGTAAAACCTACCCCGATGTGTGGAACAAGAGATTTGTCGAAATGAAGCGAAATGAAGGGGATAGGGAGCTTCTAAATTCTTGAGAAAATTTTGGGAAGTGGGGAGGAATGTTAGGAAGTAGGGGAAAGTGGAGTCTCAGAAATTGATTGAGGGGAAGGGATCCAAAAGGGAAAAACACAGGCCTAGCCTAGAAAATAGGGTTTGTAGCAAGAAACTAGGGTTTGTGCGAAAATGAGGAATTTGGGGGATCTCAGTGATGGGAAGTGTTTAATAAGGTACATTAAGGATAGGGGAAGGTGTTTGAACATCAGGATACAAGTTTTGCTGATGATTTGACCATCCAGGAGAAATTTCCTTCAAAACCCGAGGAGAGGGAAATGAACCTTACCTAGACGCAACTGAAGCATGAACAAGGTGTAAAATGACCCATTAGAACCTGACATGATGATGAAAACCCTCTGAATGATGGTAGACTCAATTGAATAGTGACATAGACTGAAATTTGGACAACTTTGAAAGGAGTCAAAGCAAACCCTAGACCTAATGCCTAGTGACCAAATTTTACTTGAAGACTCATTGAAATGATAAAATTTGACCTTGACACCTTAAAATCACTTTGTAAGAGCATATTTGATCACTAGAGGAAGGCTGGAAAGACTGAAACTAACATTGGATACAATGGGGATGGTAGCTCCTTCGAGGTGCCAAGAACAACAGATCTTTGGGAGAGCATACCAATGCCTTCGTCCATTGGGCTATGGAGTCATTATTTAGACAAACAACACAAGACTTTGACTCATTTATTTGACTGAAAATCTGACTAAATTTTGAAACTGAAATCACTGAAAGACTTGACTCAACAGACCAAACATAAATGAATTATGACTGACTTAAAACAATAGCTTTTGAAAAAGGCAGCAGTCCATCAAGATTTGAAATCACGATGACAACCACCTGTGTTTCTTACAAAACAATATACCATCAAACTATATCAAAATGCCAATGCAACCAATCAAGCAGATGCCTTCTTGATTGATTCTTCTGATCAGATCTTCTGGTCAACAATGAATACTGGTAACTGGGCATCCAAAAACACAATTGACCATGATCTCCTTCATCACTGAATACTGCAATAATCACCTTCATTGCTGACTGCAACAAATCTATCATTGGATCCTGAAAAACATGAAGATTTACCTCCTGCTGAAAGAGCAAGGTGTCTTTTTCTCTTGATTCTGATATTCCTTCATAATGTACTTCAGAAAAAGTATGTTCCTGGCCCTCAAAAAATTCCGAACAAGTGGATGAGCAGATTTCCTCCTCAAAGAACATTTCAAAACATGAAACATAGGAATAAGAATATGAAATGTCATCCTGAATGGTTTGATCTTCGGTAGTCTGACGATATTGTAGGTCATTTTCATATGATATGACAGCCAGATTTCACATTCATCAATCATGAGAAAAGAAACTTCAGATGTTTCGTGAAACCCAGCACTAACATTTCTATCATCTACCAACGATTCATCTAAGTGAACTTTTTCACTTACTTGAACATAGATCTCATCTTGTTATTCATGAACTGGCTGGATTACATCGTTATGAAGGCTGTGTTCTGATGAGATGAGGGCATTTAGGTCTGTAACTCTGTCTTCTTCATTTGAGGCAGCCTCAACAATGCAATTCTCTTCTATGAGATTTGGAACAACATATTTTTCCTCATCGCAATCTGTCTCTCGATCTGATTTATCATCATCATTTTCTAAGATTGGAACATCATTTTCCTGCGTATCCTCTTTTATTTCAACCAGACCTGAAATAACACTTCTTCTTTCATCATTTTCAGCCATATGGAAATCTTCAACCTGCTAATTTTGATCCTGCTGCAAAGTTTCCTCTAAGAGTTCTGTGTGCTACTGAAATGGATTTTCATACAAGGCTTCCATGATCTCATCATCCATGAAATTATCATCTTCATAATATTTCTCAAGGCTTTCAATAAAACTATAAGCATGCGTGCAACAGTCTTGAACTAAATTTAATGATTGATAAGATTCTTTATACCTATCAATGAAGATGGCATGAAAATCCTTTAAACAGTAAATACAAGCAGGTGGAAAACTTTCATACCAAGATTGGGCTTCACCTTCCAGAGTGGCCAGGAATATCTTCATCAAGCAATCTTCAGGAAAATCAACCTTCAACTTGCGAATATGCATGTGAAATCTAACCAGATGTAAAGCAACATCCTTACTACCATCATCTTTAAATGTAGGCAAATTCCTTGACCAATCTACCTTCGGAATCTTATTTGGAAAGCCTGGAATGTGATCTCGGCTCATGGGAGCATATCTTCTTGTAACCCGATCCATCTTGAAAACCTTAAAGCTACTGCAGTGGAATCACTGTGAAGGATTGTTTTATGGATTTTTCAGTGAATGAAGTTGCTAGGTGAATGATTTCAGCCTTTCCAATGTCTGATCATTGTCCACCATCAACAATCAGATCTGAACTTGATACATGTACTGGGGCAATTAACAAGTTAGATGTCACGGTTTCAAGCTAGACCAGAGATTGACTGAAGCAGCATTTATCTACTTCCGCTAATGAAAAGCAAAAGCGTTTCGAAGGCTACCTGGCATAACTTCAGACTCCGTCTGTAGCTTATAAAACAAATGACTTCAACAAGAAAACCATTTTCGTCCCTAGTATGGTCGCCACTATGTTATAGCCTAGATTTGTCTCAGGCTGAAAAGACAAGATTCTATGTCCACATCAAACCATGCTCAGCCTCGTAGCTAGCCCTACGAGGACAGGAGAGAGCTCTCTCCGAGTCAATCTCGGCAAAAGACAAGCGATGGGGCTCAAGATGACTGATTTAGCAACTGATTTTAGGCTAGGTATTAAGTGCAGGGATTTGATTTGGTTTTTTGTGAGTTTTGTTGAAAAAATGCGAAAGGCAAATTGGGCTCGGGGATGAGGCACAGTTTCTGCAGAGTTCCGATTGGGGCAAGGAATGCAATCATTTTGATGCTTTAAAGTGAGTGAGATGGATAGATTCAGACTGGCGAAGAGCTAAGGAGAGCAAGAGAGTCTCAAGAATTCTCCTTAAACAGATGAAAACATGAAAATTTAAACAAATTCAAAGGCATAGCATAACAATTATGGATTCTACCTTAATCACTCATTTGTTCAAATTCATAAGAAGAAAGCTTTGAAAATGATACACATAACACTATATAAACTTACAATTACTCAGAGAAGCACACCATCAAAACATAAAGCCACATGGACCCCAAACAGTGCTGCAAAACCCTGGTCTTTCCTTAGCCAAAAATGCAGAAGTGAATGTACAATAGAGTGCCAAACTTTTCCCAAGAGTCCAACCCTGAAAATGACTTAGAAATTACATGATATAGACTAGCTCAACCCATTCCATTGCCTCTAGGGGTCGATCTCATCATTCTAGGAGCTATTTGAACTAATTCTAAATAAGGAACGGAAAACTAGGTAGTCAAACAACTTACCCCTATATGCTAGGAAACTGATTCATTTACTCACATTTCACCTTTTGGTGAATGAATCTTCTAGAAAAAGTAAAAATGTGCCAATATTACATCATGGTTATCAAATTACATCATGAAAAGTCAAGAATAACTTCAAGAAGCAAAACTGGTCAAAACTGGGCGAATTGCTGAGCTGAACAATGAAAAACAAGACAAAATTCTCTGTGTGCCACGCCAATTTCTCTGTGCGTTGCGCCACTTTGAGGCTGAGTTTGAGGCACGTCCTGAAGTCCAAATTGAGCCCAAGTATACTTTTTTTAAATCACTGCCTATCTACTTTCCAACCCAAGTGTAATTTCTGAATTTGGTGCCCATTTTCCCCTCCAAAACCTCAATCTCCCAAGACTGCTTCCTGTGTGTGGAATTAGGGGCAAAGAGGCCATGTTTAGGGTGTTTTTGACCTCCTGAGGACTCAAGACTTGCCCAAAATTATTGGCCGTGCACAAAAAGTCATGATTTTTCATGAAAAATCCAAAAATATAAATTTTTTTCATTTGGAGCCTCCAATCATAAGCGCGCGCCACGTGGCACGGCCCACTGGGCTTGAGGCGCGACGCATAGAGCCTGTTCATAGTGATTTTTGCAGGAAACTTTTGGAGGCCTTCTCGGTGTTCAAATTGGGCACATGATAGCTTGTTTGAAATGGATTTGAGTGTACTTTCCAACCCAACTATAATTTTTCCATTTTGAGTTCATTTTCCCTATCAAAAAGTAAATTGCCCAAGACTGGTCAAAATGTGCCAAATGAGGCTGCCTCAAGGCAGAGTGCTGTTGCAGTCAACTTTTGAATGCCTTCCTCAACTCCAAATTGAGCTCATGATAGCTCATTGGAAATATATTTGTGTCTAGTTATTATTTGACTCATCAAAAAAGTCATTTGGCCAATAAAACTAGGAGAAAACTTGATTTTCCCAAGGTCACTTCAGAGGTGCATCAATTCTCTCGAGGCAATTGTATTTTTGACATTTCTATAAAACCATGACACCTGTGTAAAAAGTGAAGGAGGTGTTTCTTCCTTGGCCTGTTGTGGATAAAAAACTCTCTCATGTTTCCCAAATTCATCTTTTATTGCTCAGAAACATCATTTGTGTAAAACCTACCCCGATGTGTGGAACAAGAGATTTGTCGAAATGAAGCGAAATGAAGGGGATAGGGAGCTTCTAAATTCTTGAGGAAATTTTGGGAAGTGGGGAGGGATGTTAGGAATTAGGGGAAAGTGTATTCTCAGAAATTTAGTGAGGGGAAGGGATCCAAAAGGGAAAAACACAAGCCTAGCCTAAAAATAGGGTTTGTAGCAAGAAACTAAGGTTTGTGCGAAAATGAGGAATTTGGGGGATCTTAGTGATGGGAAGTGTTTAATAAGGTACATTAAGCATAGGGGAAGGTGTATGAACTTCAGGATACAAGTTTTGCTGATGATTTGACCCTCCCGGAGAAATTTCCTTCAAAACCCTAGGAGAGGGAAATGAACCTTACCTAGGCGCAATTGAAGCATGAACAAGGTGTAAAATGACCCATTGGAACCTGAAATGATGATGACAACACTTTGAATGATGGTAGACTCAGCTGAATAGTGACATAGACCGAAATTTGGACAACTTTGAAAGGAGTCAAAGCAAACCCTAGACCTAATGCCTAGTGACCAAATTTTACTTGAAGACTCTGAAATGATAAAATTTGACCTTGACACCTTAAAATCACTTTGTAAGATCATATTTGATCACTGGAGGAAGGCTGGAAAGACTGACACTAACAGTTTCTATATAAATTTAGACATATGTCAATAGTGGTTTTCTTATTAGTCTAATTAAGATTAAATATGGATTGTTACACTAAAATTTGTTACCATGACTATTTGCAGTTAGTATGGATCCATCAACTGTCATACTATCCTCCTTGGCAAGTCTTATACCTCTGCTCTTCATGTCAAACTCCAAGAAAGAGAGAAAGTCTTTAAAAATCTATATAACTCTGGGTACGCAGTTTCTCTTAACCTTACCTGCGTGTACGCACCTCAAGTTCACATTCCATGCGTACTTGTACGCTCTGTCTGTAAAGGGGTGGGTGCGTACCCCTGTAAAGGTCAAAAGGCACGAATTTTAATTCAAAAAATTTACTTGTGGTCGATTCTAGAGCATTCTAGAAGTTTGTTTGACGTGTATTGAGCGCCTCCAGATGGTTCATGTATCCCTATGAAAGAGGAACTTATCCCATCAAGAGGGGAGCTATCCCATTCAAAGAGGGGCTTATCCCATTGATGGTGGACCTGATTAACTTCCTCTAAAGCACTATAAATACAGGCATTGGGCCAGAGGGAGGGGAGGTTGAAAGCTGAACATTCCTAAGGGTAGATGCTGCTGGAATTAGGACTCCCTTATAGAGCTTGAGAGGAGAGATTCCCATTTTTTCTTAGCCTCATTTGGAAGTGGGTGAGCTGATCAAAGTAAAGGAGAACTCTTGCTGGACCCTAGGAGGGACCTGCACAACACCAAGGCTCAGGTTGTAATGGTTTCTTTTGTTTCCACTTAATACAATTAAGCTCATTTTTCTCAACAGGTTGTTATACATGATTTGTTTCATATACTCCTTGGTCTGTATGATGAATATGTTTTATTTTATGAGTTATTCAGGTGCTATGTAATCGTTTTCTTGTTAGTGAATGCAGGTTTCGAAGAGAAGGAGGAGATCCTCCGCATCGGCAAGGCTGGACTACTACAAAGCGTTGGACTAGAGGTATGTTATAAACACCTGATTACTTGTATTCTAAATGCATATTTAGGAAAAGGTAGTGTTTAATTGTCTTTTTTGTCACTCGAAAGCCTTAGCTTCTAGGGAGGTCAGTTTTGTCCGCAAAATTGACTCTTTCCGCATGACAAAATGGCGACTCCGCTGGGGAATCCATGGATTTGATTGATTTCTCTTTTGATTGATACTTTGATTTGAGAAAAGTCATTCTCTTTCTGGTTTTTGACTGGTTGACTGTGAATTTGGGTGGAATAGCTTAGGGTTAAGTTAGATTTTACATTTCTTGGTTTTGCTAGAAGTACGCAGCCTCTAAGTTAAGCACAATGTGTACTTGTAGGCACTGCAGCTTTGTACACAAAGCGTACACGCACTTGTGCAAACAGGCTGCCTGCGTACCATGTCAAAAGTTGAGAAAATTTCAATTTTTCCTTTTTTGCCTCTTAGATTTTGTTTTTAATTTGTTTTTTCTGCCCAGATCCACTGGTTACCTATCAGAAGTCCTCATCTAAGCTTGTTTCATTAGTGTCAAGGGTTTTAGTGAAATTCATAGAAATTTTAGCCCTAGGGTTTGATTTTTGCATTGGTCCTGTAGTGACTTTGGCTTTAGAAGTTGTAAAACCTTGAATCTCCCTGGTCTTTTCAGTCTTCTTAGGAGTCGGACCTTTCATAAAATCCACCTGTGTGAGAAACCTACCTTTGTGTTGTCTCTTTGCGGAATTTCGAGAAAGCTTGTTGGTTAAAGTTGTGAATTTCATTCTTAAGAAAAAGAACAAAATATTTTGATTTTTGTTTTTGACTGGTTTATGATTCTGCATGAACGAGTCCTTGGTTGAATTGTAACTGAGTAAAACATCCTGGAATCATACTTTGTAAGCTTTTGCCTCATTAGATTTACTTTTAGGTGAACTTCTCTTAGATTTGCTTTTAGGTAAAATTGATTTGATTGTCATAGATTTTTTTTTAAATTTGATTTTTGTAAAGTAGTCTTACATGCTTTGTTAATATAGGAAAAAATACAAAAAATCTCTTTTGAAGAAAAGTTTGTTTTAGTAGCATTTGAAGTCTTTGAAAAGAGAAAGGAATTTTCGTAAAATAATTAGTGGTCATGTGTTGTATGCTTTCGGAAAGATAAAGAGTTTATTTCTTTGATTTTCATTGCCAAGAAAGTTGTCTTTATATCAATTTTGCATTCTCCAACTCTCTTAGCTAAGGAATTCATTGAAAAGAAAAATAGTATAAATCATCCTAAGTGCATCTTTTTAGTGGATTTGAGTCGAGTCTACACACCATCAGTTTCATCTCCACTACCTTTTGTCCTAAAGAAAAGCCATAAAATTAACGCTTAAAGTAAAATTTACTTAGTAACTTTTTATTTACTAGGGCTCTGAAACACCAATATAGATCAGGCTAGTGTCTTGGAGTAGGAGAGTAATTAACTCTCCAAGACAGCAAAACCAAACAAGTAGCTCATCTTGTGGTAGGATAAATCCAGCTGTTACATTTATGCTCTTGGAAATCTCCTCTTAAAGGAGAAGCACGAGACCGTGTCCGAACCAGTGAGGGGATCAATCCTCCTTCATTGGGAAAGACGCCATATACGCACGTACTACAAACGGTAAACCTCAGATTATTGTCGAGGAGCCTGGGGTCACTTGTCGGTAAACCTTGGATTATTGTCAAGGAGCTGGCAAGGGGATTGAGCTTGTTACTCTGCCCTTGCGTGATATCGGGTCGTAGACTGTTCCCCCAGGTATATTTGTTACTGTTGGTGACCTTAGTGACCATTATCTTTAGGGTTCTACCCAAGGTGACGGTGAAGGGAAGATCCCACTGTACCTGGAGCAGACGTCGGCTAGACTCACTTGGATTTTCGGGGGGGTTCACTTCACTCGAGATGGTTAAAGTGGAGGAACTTGTGCTGGTCTATTCATTAAGCAAGTTGCCAGGGTAACTGTTCCACCCACCACTTATGTACTGAATTCGACGATGTTGGGCTTCATCACCAACTAGTGTTTTTGGTCCGGAAGGCTACTGTTTGTGTATGGTTTGACGCCCTAGATTCTTTAGGCGTGTGATTCAAATTTGTTTGGTTCTTTAGAGACTTTAGGTGGTTTGCTTTGAGATTTTACTTTGTTTGCGTGTGCAGTAGCTAAAAGTTTTTAACTGTGGCTGAATTACCGAGACAGTCCCGTAGACTTCGGGGCCAACCTCCTGAAGACGTTCCGGGTCATTACGAAGGTTTGAAAGTCCTTGTAACTCCTAGTGGCAGTAAAGTAGGTTCACCTGAAGAAGGAGAGTCGTCGTTGGTAGTCCATCCAGATTACCAAGGTCTAGAAACAGGTTATAATCCTGAAGCTATTGCAGTTTCCGAGCTTGCTGGTAGTTTTTCATCTACTAGTGATATAGGTGAAGAACCTGAAATCTCTGAACCTGTTACTCCAACTTCTAGTGCTCTTGATTCACCAAGGGTAGAAAGAGTCATCACTGAAAATCTTCCTTCTGGTTTGATAGCTATTGAAGAACTTGCTCCAGAAGAAGAAATAGGCGTCCCTATCCCTGAAGATCAACTTACTATTGATCTAAGGGAGCGTGAATCCATTTTTTACAGTCCTCCTAGAAGTACTACTTGGTATCTTTCGTTAACTAATTATTTGGACAACTCAGGGTCAAGTTTTTCTCCACCTCGTACTCCTTATCCATCTGGAGGTATTTATACTCCTGTAAATATGTCTGGTCAGTCGTCTATGTTTACTCAATCTCCTGAATCTTTCTTGTACGGCGGTCCTTCTGTTCCCTCTGGGTATCAGTCACTTTCTGGTACTTTTGCGGGAGCATCTCCTCAACCCATTGAACATGGGTTATTAACTGGAAACAATGGTAATAAATCGTTGGGTATAGGAGACATTTACATGATGTCAGGTTCAATTCCCAGTTCTCAACCTCAAGGTGGCCAGTTACCGCCTCGGGGGCAACCTCAAGGTACACAAATTGCGTCTGGGGGGCAACCTCAAGGACAGTATGTACCCATAGTGCAATACATTCCTCAAGGTCAACCCCAGCCTCAATATGTACCCCAAGGTCAACCTCAGTATCAATTTATACCTCAAGGTCAACCCCAGTATCAGTACTTACCTCAAGGGTATCTACCTCAAGGTCAGTACTCGAGTCAAGGTTATCAACCACCGCAAGGTCAATATTATGTTCAAGGTACGGGAAATGTACCTTTCAATTATCAAACCTACCCTCAATCCGGTTATGGATCTCAATATCC
Organism: Pinus tabuliformis; assembly: GCA_031772625.1. Classification (NCBI taxonomy): domain Eukaryota; kingdom Viridiplantae; phylum Streptophyta; class Pinopsida; order Pinales; family Pinaceae; genus Pinus; species Pinus tabuliformis. The sequence goes on from CM062805.1 coordinate 846,706,230, forward strand.
TCAACCTGTCATGGGTCAATACCCCGGAATGAACATAGTGTGGGATCCATCGCAAGTTCAACAGGTATTGCAACCAAGTGTACAATTGTCATCTCAAGTTGGACAACCCTTAGTTTCTGGTTCACCCCAACAACCCGTCCAGTCTAATGTTCAAACTTCTGTACCTTAGGTAGTTTCTCAGTCTGGGCCTATTGCCCCTAGTACTCCATCTCAAACGACTGCTGCGACTACCGCAACATCTGTTCAATCTACCACACTTAATTCTGGAGTATCGGCAGCTCTGGTTTCTGCTGTCTCTGCAACTACTCCTCAGACATCTTTACCATTGTCTGGATCCACGATTCAAACTACGGTTCAGATGCCTGGAGGACAACCTGGTTTAAGTACAGTTGTCACTAGTCAACCACAATTCACTTATCAACCGTACCAGGAACAGTACCAATATGGGCCTGCTGTCCAGCAACCAGTTTACCAGTATCAACCGTATCCTGGGTACACTTATCAACAACCTCAGCAACCCAAGTACAGTCCGGTTAATCCTGGTTTTCCGGGAGGATAAAATATCCCGAACGTGATTCCTATTCCAAGTTATCCTGGATATCCTCCTCCTGGGACTGGTCTTGTGAACCAAAGCTTTAGGGATCCTAATCGGCAATTACCGTTTATCACAACTTTGGATTTACCAGACTTGTCGCGCCTAACGAACGATCCAATAAATTATCTTCTGTTTTGGCCGCCAATGCCAAATAAGTTGCCCATTGACATACCCAAGTTCGAAGGTAAGTCTGGAGAGGACCCGTCGAATCATGTGATGACTTACCACCTCTGGTGTGCCTCTAATTCCATCTCGGATGATTCGATCCGCTTATGTCTTTTCCAGTGTACTCTCATTGGTCTCGCGACCAAGTGGTACATTGAGTTACCACGGGCCTCTTTTTGTAATTTTAGCCAGTTAGCTACCTCGTTCTTAACTCATTTCAGTTGCCGGTCAGATATGATAATGGAACGGAGTTACTAACTTCATTAAAACAATCGACGTCCACTTATATTTCCGATCATATTCATGAATGGAGACGTCGAAGGCAATTAGTCAAAGTTTTTATCCCGGACCAAATCTTAGCTGAATGGTTTGTTAAATCATTATTACCGAAGATTACTGAAGATGTAGCTAAGGCCGGAGTAGTTACTGAGGAGCAAGTGATTGCTCAAGCGCAGTACCTTGACTTAGTTTATACTCAGTCAGGTATGTTACACGAAAAGATCCTAGATCTTCCTAAGTCGAATCAAATCGATGCTGCTCCTTCGGGGTCTCATGCCGCTGATGGCATGATTGGTACGGTAAATACTAAAAGCAAGAAGAAATCCTCAAATAATTCTTCTCCTATTATAACCTTACTAGATTCCCCGACGGGAGGATCTTCTGCTGAAGTTTCCGCTGATATTCACACTGTCGAGTCATCTACGGCTAAATCAAAATCCGGTGGGAAAAATAAAGGTAAGAAGAAGAATAAAGCAGACAAGGCTCCAAAGGAGAAAACTGAAAAGTCGGAAACCAATGACGAAAAGCACAAACCTCGATATCCTTGTCTTATTTGTGAAGAGGATCATTTTACAAGAGATTGCCCTTATCGGGCCGAGGTTGTGAAAATCGTCAAGGGTTCCCCAACTCCTGCTGTTTTGAAAGATCCATTTCCAAAGCAGGAGAGTAAGATGATAGGTTCTTCCTCGAGTGCCAGTGAAGAACCCATATTAATGATGTCTCATGTAAGGATTGCGACTCGATCGCAAGATTATGGTAGTAAAAGTCCTGTTGATGGCAAAGAAGCAGAATCTTCTCATTCTAATCCATCAACCTCAGCTCCCGGTTCCGATCCACTATAGATCGAGAAGCCTAACCCGGACTTAGTAATCAAACCGCCCGCCAAGGGTGTACTTCGAAGGTCTGCTTTCAATCCACATCCGAGAGCGGCCCAGAATTACAACATTGTTGAGGATTAGCTGTTTCACCCTCAGAAATGTCAGCTTTGGAAGTGCTGCAATCATGCCCAGCACAACGCAAATTACTTTTGTCGGCTATAGGAGCTGTTGATGTTCAGGACCCGAACCTAATAATCTTTGATCTAGAAAATAGTACACCGCGTTTACCTCATCAAATGGCTTTCCAGATTCCAGTGATAGTAAAAAACAGGCCTATTCATCGGACTGTAATTGATGAGGGAGCTTCCACGTGTATTATGTCGATACAGTGCTGGAGATTGCTTGGTTCTCCGTCACTAAATCAATCCCCAACCACTCTTAAGGCCTTTGATGGCCGTGGGTTCCATCCGTTTGGCATTCTACAGGATTTGCCTATAGGGGTTGAAGGAAAAACCGTTAGTCTAGATGTGGAGGTGGTTGATGCCCCTCTAGACTACAACCTTCTCTTCGGTCGAAGTTGGTCTTACGCTATGACAACGGTCGTTTCGTCAGTCTTCAGAGTAATAAAGTTTCCACATAATGGCAAGATCGTAACCATAGACCAGCTGGCTTACTTTTCATCCAACCCAACCTCTTCAGAGAGTATCCAACATGTCGGTAAAACGACTATCCCTTATAAGGATGTTGGAGTAGGATTAGTTAAAGATGCCGGTTTACTGGGAACTTTTCCTTTTCCTCCAATCAACGCCGTGTCTTCATTTGCATCCATTCATATGATTACTTCAGACACCATTGTTTATGATGATCCTTGGATCGTTCCTTCTGAATCTGAGATAGAATCATTTGGTGATGCTATGCCTTTGGGTCCATATGAAATTTCCTATGAAGCCGTGCAGTCTTTTACCGACCCGAGTTCAACCAAAATTGACCAAATGAATGTGGTCCATGAGGAATCACTTTTTGCGTCAACCTCGGAGTTAATAGCGTTTCCTGAAGTTGTGTCATCTGACGAACAACTTTGTGAAGTCCTGTGTGTAGACGATTTACCATGGGAAGATCTCCATCATAGATATTCGTTTTTCCCTCAGGATGATCGTTTTGAAAACGATTTCTCATCAATCTTTACAGCTGAATATGTCAAAGAAGCTCAGAATCCAATGAAACATCCCGATTCAGAGCTGAATTTGGGAAACATTTCTCGCACTATTCCCATTGACATTTCAGTCAAACCCGGAATTGTTGAGCACATTCATATAGGAGCCTCGTGTTCAAATGATGAAATTCAGACATACAAGGCCCTATTTCAAGAATTCCGGGACGTGTTTGCCTGGTCCTATGAGGAAATGCTAGGGATTGATCCCGCGATTGTTGTCCATGAGATCAAGACTTACCCGGATGCTAAACCCGTCCGGCAACATTTGCGTCAGATTCACCCACGAAAAGCGGCTGCAATTAAAGCAGAAGTTGAGAAGCTGTTGAAAGCAGGTTTCATTTATCCGATCCCGTTAACGGATTGGGTATCGAATATTGTTCCGGTTAACAAAAAACAGGGAACAATAAGAATATGTATCGACTATAGGGATATTAATCGTGCTTGTCCCAAGGACAACTACCCAACACCCTATATCGATCAAATAATTGATGATTGTGCCGGCAGTGAAATATTTTCCTTTATGGACGGTTTTTCCGGTTACAACCAAATCAATATTCTACCTGCCGATCAACCAAAAACGGCTTTCATTTGTCCATGGGGGACATTTGCTTATTGCAAATTACCTTTTGGGCTTAAGAATGCCGGAGCCACTTTTGAAAGGGCGATATCTTATGCATTTCATGACATCAAACACATTGTGCAACCGTATCTCGATGATTTGCCCGCTCACTCCTTACATCGAGCTGATCACCTTGTCCATTTACGAGCAATTTTCATGAGGTGTAGGTATTATCGTATTCGGCTGAACCCACACAAATGTGTTTCCTATATAGAAGTGGGACGATTGCTGGGATTCGTAGTTTCAAAAGATGGCATTCGCGTCGATCCCTCGAAGGTAGAAGCTATCATCAAATTGCCTCCTCCTTCGAGTCTTCGCCAACTCCAAAGTTTGCAGGGGAAAGCAAACTTTTTACGCCGATTCATTCCTAACTATGCCGAGATTACAAAGGGTTTTACCCAGTTGTTGAAACAGAACGCTCAATTCTCTTGGGATGAGATAGCTCAGAAATATTTTGATGCACTCAAGCACGCGTTAACCCATGCACCGTTGCTGCATCCTCCCAACTACAACCAGGATTACTTTTTGTACCTCGCCGCCGCTCATTCCACCATTGGAATGGTCTTAGTACAGGAAGACGAATTCGGAACGGAACATGTGATATATTACCTTAGTCGGACCTTAAACCCAACTGAGCTCAAATATTCACATGTGGAGAAATTAGCATTGGCAGCCGTTCAAGCTGTCCAACGTTTTCGTCACTACATTCTACTCTGTAAAACTACAGTTATTTCGGATTGCAACCCTATGATCTACATTTTGACTAAACAATTGCTAGGGGGCAAGTACTCCAAATGGATTGTTATCCTGCAGGAGTTCGACTTGGAATTTGAAAAATCTAAGTCTAAGAAATCTTTAGTTTTTGCCGAGTTAATGTGTGACTTCCCGCGTGCTGACACAAAAACTGTGGCAGAGGAACCCATTGCGGACGAATATTTGTTTCTCATCAGCACTTTAGATCCGTGGTATGGGGATATAATCGTCTATCTCCAGACCCAATCCTTTCAGCCCGAAGTTTCAAAGTCAGAAAATTCGATTCCAGTCCCAACAGTACAAAATTATTGGAGATACTCTTTGTTGCCGTGGGGCAGACTTGTTTTTTCGCCGTTGCTTAACTCACGAGGAAGCTGAAAGGGTTTTGGATGACTGTCACTCTAGAGCGTGTGGTGGTCATATGTCTGGGCATGCCACAGCCCAAAAGATATTGCGCGTTGGCTACTTCTGGCCGTCCTTGTTTAAAGACTGTATTATTGCGGTCCGGAAATGCCACAACTGTCAAGTGTTTGATCGCAAGATGCGCGCACCACCTGCTCCTCTCCACCTTATAATTGCCGTTGGTCCTTTTGCGAAATGGGGCATTGATTTTATTACATGTAACCCTTACTCGGCCGGGGGGCATGCGTATATCATCCTTGCGGTAGATTATTTTACTAAGTGGGCCGAGGCGATGCCTACATTCGAGGCAGACGGCAAGACAGCTGCAATTTTCGTATTCAATCACATTATTGCTAGGTTTGGTGTCCCACAAGTGATAATCACTGACCATGGGTGCCATTTTCGAAACGTTATGATGACAGAGCTTACAGGCCAGCTTGGTTTGCGTCACGATAGCTCAACTCCTTATTATCCACAAGCGAACGGTCTGGTTGAGTCCATCAACAAAGTTTTAGTTATCATGATCCGACGAATCATTGGTATTCATCGGTCGAATTGGCACAACATGTTATTTTCCGCGCTTTGGGCGTACCGAACCTCAGTGAAAACATCAACAGGGTTCACTCCTTTTCAACTAGTTTATGGTTTGGAAGCTGTGCTGCCCATTGAATGCGAAATCCCGTCACTTCAAATAGCTGTCGAATTGCTTCCAGCTACTTCCGAAGAGGAGAAGCGTTTATTATACTTAGCTCAATTATATGAGACTCGACGTGATGCTGCATTAGCGATCGAGACTCATGCAAAAGGTATGAAAGCTCAGTATGATCGAAATGTGACCCCTCAAAATTTTTCGGAAGGAGACCTAGTGCTATTATATGATCAAGCTAATGATAAATTAGGTGCTGGAAAATTCGTTCCTATGTGGCATGGGCCCTATATTGTCAAGCGAAAGCTAGCAAAAGGAGCCTATGAGCTGGTTGACTTTGACGGGGACTCTTTGGGTAAACCCAGAAATGGACTTTACCTAAAGAGGTATTATGCTTAAAGGATGGGTATGGAGATTTTAGTTAGGTTAGGTTTTTCTTTCTAGCTGGTGTGTTTGTTAGTTTAGACAGTGTGCTTAGCTTAGAAAGTGTGTTTTTCATCGTTATTCTGCTTATCTTGGTTTTACGCTTGATGTTTGCAGATGTCGATGCCTCTCCAAACATACATCGGATTTGCTGATGGTGCTTGTCGTAGTACATGGAATATCTCTTCCGCAGCTTGGGTTATTTATTCGTCCTCTGACGAGTTAGTTTCTATGCATGGGGTGAGCCTCGGTCAAACAACAAACAACATTGCATTATACAGTGCAGTGATTGAATTATTGTCTGAATCTATTTCATTTGGGATTCGGAGTTTGATAGTGAGGTTAGATTCTAAACTCGTTGTATTACAACTTAATAGAGTGTATGCCATTAGAAATCCAGTGTTATTAAGATTATTTTTGAGAGTGCGTCTCTTGGAATGTGAATTTGATTACATTGAATATCAGCATATTCCAAGGTCTTTAAACACATTAGCGGATGCAATTGCTTCTCGAATGTTAGAAAGACATTTGCGATAATCATACATGTAAATTTAAAAACATTTAATCACACATGTTTAACAAGATAAGCCGGTAATAATGATATATAGATAGGAGTGTGTCAAAAATACATCGTCTTCGATCATAGGTTGAAAAACACCTTATGATCAGCAAAAATGATAAGTACAAAAAACCAAAATGTCACATGTGTCTACAAAAACGACCATCCAATCACTGGTGATGCTCTCTATACGACACCACTGCACGAGCCACCCTACACAAGAACCTCCTAAAAGGTCCTGGGACTGCGACTACATAGCGCTGAAGCCTGATAGGAATATCATCTATAGTAGTCTCTGGTATATCTTTCGTAAGACGCTCTAGGTCTTGTTCCAACTCAGCTAAGGTCTCTGCGGCCGCGTCCTGTGGGGCCGGTGCCGGTGCAACTGGTTGTCTCCTCTCGAAAGGCCGGAGATTGGCTGGACGACGTGGGCCTACATCTGCATTTTGAAAATTGTTACTGTCAGTTTTGAGATGACATAAAAAATAAAAAAAAATAGATAATTTAAAAACTTGTGAAAAAGGAAGTACCTGTGTTGTCCCATTGTTCTCCCGGTGGAAGAACCATGTCCGGATCTCCACGAAAATCAACTCCGGCATAAGGAAAATCCTGTATCGAGAATATCTGGTCCTCCAACCAGTGAAAATACTCCGGTCTAAATCGGACAACCTCCGTGCCCTCATCAGGATGACGGGCCATAACCGCAACCCATCGCGTCAACTTAGGCTCTCGGGGAGGCCCAACCTCAACAGTGAGTTGCTGTGGGATCAGCATCGGAACCCTCTCTAGGGAAAAACTCACAACTAAAGGCCCATAACCAAAAGTCTTCAACTGTCCGTTTTTGGTTCTAGTCAGTTGGCCCTTTAAGTTGGCCAACACAGCATCGCACCAGTTGAAAATGGTGCCCCGATAGCAATCAATCGCCATCCGCATCTGGGATCCAGTGGCAATGTGCAGAGTGGCAGCCCCGCAAAGTCTGGTAATTGTGAAAGCAATGACCATAAGTTCAGGATGGGATATAGTTTTGATCTCTATTCCCTTCTCCTGGTTCTGCGTGTTGCACCACTCTAGTCGGAGACTAGCAATGGACTGGCCACCCGGCCTAGTCCCGGACAGAGTCAATTGTTCGCACCTCTTTGGCAAACCAGTGAGAAAGTAAATATCTGAGGGCTCTATCTCACGTTGGTGCCCTCCAATGTAAAATCACTGGTCCTGGACGTTCCACCTTTCAACCAGCCACTCTAGAAAGCGCACCTGGGCCCTCATTCCAGGTATGGCCCAGTATTTGTAAAGACCGCATGCCTTCAAAGCATCAATGGAAGGTTGGTGATTAATGGTGGCCAAATCAACATCTTCGTGTTCTCTCTCGCGCCAATCAAGCATGGTGGGCAATCTACACACCAAAAAACATCTGTTAGAGTCCATAAAATTAAAATTTTTTGGTCCATTTTGGAGAAATGGGGGTTTGAAAATCCTCTCCGCAGTGTACGCAACCCGCCTTTAGAGACAGAGCGTATGTACGCAGGTTATCTTAAGGCAAGCTGTGTACGCCCGACATTTTCCCAACTGAGAAAATGTCGGGGTACGCAGGTCACCAGTGGAGCACCTGCGTACCCTGAAAAGCGGACCTTGAAACCCCAAAACCTCCAAAAAATGAAACTAGGGCCTAAAAGCAAATTCTAAACAGATGGAAATGAAGAAGAGGATGTTATAGAATACCTGATGAGACGGCGTTCGGTTTCGACGGTTGGATTCTCCGCAATGTCCACGGGAAGTTTCTTGCCAAAAGCCCTTTTTCTCTCCTCAACAGTAAAATGGTAAAAATGAAATGGTAAAAACCCTTTTTATAGGTTTTTTGGGTAAATAAATGCTGAATTTGTTTATTTTTCACCATGAAAATGTATTTTTCAAAGTATTTTTATCTATCTTAAACAGGTATGAGTAATGTGTTGGTTTTTGTGCAGGATAAAAGGATTTTCAGGGAAAATTGTCATTTTTTCACAAACAAAAACATCAGAGTCATCTTTTAAGCCCTTTTCTGACTCCTAAAACATGAAAAGATTGCCGAGCGTTTCTTTTACACTCGTTAAAATGGAATTAAAAGATGGTCCCCTTATAGCCCTTTTCTGACCGTAAAAACAGGAAAAGATTGCAGGATTTTTGTCGTTTCAAATTCGATACTGGAAATAAAACGACGTGTCCTTGATCGCTTTTTACTTTTCAGGTCAAAGACACTAACTATGAAAGTACTCCTTGGTCGTAAAAGATCAAGCGGTTCTCTCAAGTATTATTTTATACTTTTTTGGGCTTGGGAGACACAAATTTACAAAAAAGTTCAACTTTGGAGTCTTCTTAAGTTTTTCAGGCTCTCTAAAATTGAAAAACGTCGAGTTTCTCCTATACTGGACTCATTAAAATTTCACAGTAAAAGACCTGTTTGATTACAAACAGGAATGGACCACTCCTTCTTAGGGTTCGAATCTAAAACTAAGTTGGAATCATCCGAAGGATGAGCTTATAATCAAGCATATGTTATCCTCCTCAAGCTTGTAAAAAATAAAGAGGTACTTGCCAGAAATGGTGGGGGAAAAGAGAGAAAAATGAGCCTATTTGTTATCCTTTGTCTCAGAAGAAGCCTTATCACCACTCTTGAACACGAAACTTTTCATTCACCTGGGTTGGGAAATCCTTTGCCTAAACAGTTGATCAAACCACATTGAAAATCTTCAACCGGTTCCGGGTATTAACTTTGGGTCAATTGTCACCAAGCCATCTATTGTGTCGTTATGTGTTCAAGAGGTCACTGCAAACAAACCATTCATCTGCAAAATACCTGTCATCCATCTCGACCATCCCTGAGTCAGTCCTTACAACTACATTTCTTCAACTTGATCTATGATTTCGTGTTGTGGGCTTGCCTGCAACGGGTCGCTTTCTATCGACATCAGCACATTATCTAGAAAGATGACCTAGAAATCGTCAGTACCTTGAAATCTGCATGCATCAATGGCAGGTTTCTCGCCTTTGACGACAGTTTACATCATTGACTTTCGATCGAAGGATTCCGTGAAATGTTCGACATCAACTCATTCATTCACATCTCATGGATTGTACTGGGTACTTTGAGAACCATTGACATCACTGGTGGTCTCTCTCACACTTGTTAACAGTTTACATCATCAATTGGTAATCAAGTAGTTTCTACCATGTTCGACATCAACTCATTTATTCGCATGGATAGAATCGTACCATTTCGGGAAGTAGAAATGAAGACCCTAGATCTAGTTTCCACCATCCAGGCTGCGAGGAGTTTTGTATTCATTATACAGTAGACTAATCATAAACAGATGGCTACGTCCATACTGTGTCTACAAGAGTCTATGATTATGATGTACTGCGAAATCATTCCTGTATCAGAGCAGCAGTTAGTTTGTTAGTTAAAGTTTTCAATCTGAGTATGGGAATGCCTACCTCAGCGATGATATGATCTTATATATGTATTTTGTGTTGAATATTTGCAGGTTCCAACCGGCCTCTCCACAAGATAATCCTTGAAATGATAAAGTATTTCACCCTTCCTAGATGATATGAAACCCTAATCTACTACAGGCTTCGCACTTTAGGGGGCAATCTGTTACACTAAAATTTGTCACCATGACTATTTGCAGTTAGTATGGCTCCATCAACTATCATACTATCCTCCTTGGCAAGTCTTATACCTCTGCTCTTCATGTCAAACTCCAAGAAAGAGAAAGTCTTTAAAAATCTATATAACTCTGGGTACGCAGTTTCTCTTAACCTTACCTGCATGTATGCACCTCAAGTTCACATTCCATGCATACTTGTACGTTATGTCTGTAAAGGGGTGGGTTCGTACCCCTGTAAAGGTCAAAAGGCGCGAGTTTTACTTCAAAAAAGTTACTTGTGGTCAATTCTAGAGCATTCTAGAAGTTTGTTTGACGTGTATTGAGTGCCTCCAGATGGTTCATGTATCCCTATGAAAGAGGAACTTATCCCATCAAGAGGGGAGCTATCCCATTCAAAGAGGGGCTTATCCCATTGATGGTGGACCTGATTAACTTCCTCTAAAGCACTATAAATGCAGACATTGGGCCAGAGGGAGGGGAGGTTGAAAGCTGAACATTCCTAAGGGTAGATGCTGCTGGAATTAAGACTCCCTTATAGAGCTTGAGGGGAGAGATTCCCATCCTTTCTTAGCCTCATTTGGAAGTGGGTGAGCAGATCAAAGTAAAGGAGAACTCTTGCTGGACCCTAGGAGGGACCTGCAAAACACCAAGGCTCAGGTTGTAATGGTTTCTTTTGTTTCCACTTAATACAATTAAGCTCATTTTTCTCAACAAGTTGTTATACATGATTTTTTTCATATACTCCTTGGTCTGTATGATGAATATGTTTTATTTTATGAGTTATTCAGGTGCTATGTAATCGTTTTCTTGTTAGTGAATGCAGGTTTCGAAGAGAAGGAGGAGCTCCTCCAGTTCGGCGAGGCTGGACTACTACAAAGCGTTGGACTAGAGGTATGTTATAAACACCTGATTACTTGTATTCTAAATGCATATTTAGGGAAAGGTAGTGTGTAATTGTCTTGTTTGTCACTAGAAAGCCTTAGCTTCTAGGGAGGTTAGTTTTGTCCGCAAAATTGACTCTTTCCGCATGACAGGGATGAATTGAAAATTACACTTATTTGATAAATAGCATGATAAGGGAAAGGCACCAGCCTTAGAGCATTCCAGAGATGCTTGTGAGGAAGAGGTTAATGATGATGCAATTTTTGTGTTCAACGATCCAAGGCAAGCAATAAATAAGCTTAAATTTAAAGAAACCAAGAAACTTAATTCTTTAGTTTTAATTGAGTCAGTCATTGATTATTGAAACTGTGTTGATGGTACTGGACCCACCAACATGTCAGGGGATATCTCTGGTAAGAAGTCCCAACTAGAACTCAAAATGTTTGGAGTAGGATTCCCAGGAGTGGGTAGTAACGTAATGCCTTGACTATGATAGTGTGAAGAAGTAAGAAGGATATATTTGTCGGAAGAAAGGGTGTGACCTTGCAGCAAGTGAAGAGAGATGCATGGGGGTTCTATCACATGAAGGGAAAAGGAAGTGTGTCCTTTAGAATCATGTAATAGTATGCATCTTGAAAGGAACACATGAACTGAATGAAATCATGGGATGGAAGCAGAGTAGTCCACAATCCAAGGTGACGGGTTAAACTAAAAACATGCTTCAACAAGATTCATACAATTATATATGAAGTAGTTCGTACAAAAATGTGTAGGCTAAAACAACATACATTGTTAAAGTAATCGGAATAGTCGAACTACAATAACAAAATATGCATGAAATGTGCTATCTCTATTATATTATAAAGTGAAAGTTCCATCCATACATACACCATGAAAACCACTAGCCCTAGTAGTGGAACATTACAGTAAAACTTGCCTGCTCCTCCAAAGAGATGTACTCGCTCTGCACTGTGGAGAAGCAAAGGCTCATCATAATACACTCCAATCCCTCTCTAAGAAATGCATATCAAAATCTTGGCTCCCAAAATCCTTTTCTATGAGTTATGAGGTTCTATATATAGCAAAGTGTTGACAAGGTTAATCCTCTCTATAGACAGAGATGATCCCTCTAGCCCAATGAGTGGGTCTAGCAACTGAAGTGACAATCAACTAGACATCTTCCTAGGTTATAATTGTTGGCATTATGGCACAGGTGTTGTCCTTGATGGCAACTCTCTTTGGTAACAGATCTCAGTTCAGGCTTTCATAATGAAGGAAAAGACATATACGCAGGTTCATCTAGATGAAGATGTGTATACACGCGGGTTAGACGTTTCAAAGATGCGTATGCGTATACACGCACTTTCATGCAAAGAAAAGCACATATATGTTGGAGAACTTACCTTTGGTCCATGGTAGTTAGTCCTTGGCATTTGAACCTATGGTTTTGGACCATGGTACCTCGTCAGAAGTGTTGATCCCAAGTATTGGGTCCGTAGTATTGGTTTATTATGGTTTTGGCTTGTGGTATTGTGGAAGGCCTAAAACTATAAAAGAGGAAGGAGATCATGTGGCAAAACATTATCTGAATTATTGAATATCTGATAAAGTGCTAGATCTGGAATACTGGTAATTGGGTTATGGTGCAGATCTAAATCTGAATGAAGGAGGAACCTTAGTGCAAAGAGAAGGATAAGTTCTATTGATGGATCATAATCTTTAAGCTTGAATGATAGTATCTTTGTATGATTTTGATCTGTTATATGTGGCGCTTGATTGATCTATAAAATCGATAATCTGGGTTAATTAGTGTTTGAATATCTGAAAGAGCGAATTATCCTTTATAGATCTGTACGCAGGTTCAGTGAAGCTAAGGCACATATATACGCTGGTTCGGTGAAGGAAAACAACGTATACACAGGTTGTCCCATACACAGAAGCATATGCACGCAGGTTTTAGGCTATTAAAGTAGCGTATATATTTTGAGTTGTGATTTTGCTACTTCTGTTTATTGCTGCAGTGTTTTGGGTTCAAAATTTGGTGTGTGGTTACTGTTACTGTGTTTTGGGTACAACTGTCAGAGAAGTATCTACTTGATTTAGTTCTAATTGGTGAAAATGAGGTTGTTTAATGTAGAAATTGTTCATGATTGTTTGATGTTCATGGATCCAGTTTGAAATTTTATGAAACGTGGTCCCTGGAAGAAAGAGAAGGTTGTAGACTTCTGTAGGCCAGCACCTACGTACTAGTATCTTGGCTAGTGCAAGAGATAAGGGGTTGTAGCTCCCTTCCAGGAGAAACTAGAGAGCGAGAGAGGGTTGTAGCTCTCTGCAGGTTGCAGCCTACGTACTGGTAAAGGACTGCACCAGTACATTTTAAAAGGAAGTTTCTAATTAAAAGAAGATAGAGACGAATTGCAGCAGGTGGTTTTCACCCACATTGGGTTTCCACCTTATATCTTGTGTTCTTGTGTGTGATTGTCTCCTGCTATGTTTTATTGTTCCTACTTATTGGTTATTTGATTCTAAAACACAGATTAGCAATCAACATCTGACAGATAAAGTAAATTATAAGTTTGCATTGTATACACGGTTTTCTTTCAACATAGTTGCGTATATACGTAGGTTTAATTAACTGAAGTAGCGTATATTATCTGAATTTGAAAAATGGAATATTTGACTTGATAATACTGATTCACTCCCCCTCTCAGTATTATTTCCAACAATTAGTATCAGAGCAGGTCCTTCAGAAGAAGCTTGATCTCTTGAAGGAAGATCTTTCATCATGAGCAACTATGAGAGGGAAGCATCAATCAGGCCACCGGTTTTTGATGGGACAAACTTCGTATATTGGAAGGTAAGAGTTATTGCCTATCTTCAATCTCTTGGTATAGAAGTCTGGGATATCATAGATACAGGGTATACTTTTCCTTCAACAACTCCTACTGATCCAGCTGAGAAGAAGAAATATGAAACAAATGCAAAGGCGGTCAATACTCTATTAGGGTGTCTATCTCAATCAGAATTTGTCAAGGTTATGTAGTATAAATCCGCAAAGGAAATATGTGACAAGATTGTTCTAAGCTATGAAGGAGATGATCAGGTAAAACGAGAAAAACTTCAAACCCTCAGAATTTAGTATGAAAATCTCAGAATGTACAATGATGAAAGTGTGGCTAACTATTTTCTTCGTGTAGATGAGATTGTTAATTGTATGAAAAACTTGGGTGAAGAAATAAAAGAGGCTGTTGTGGTTGAAAAAGTTCTAAGATCTTTGTCCCCTAGGTTTGAATCTAAAGTTTCTGCAATAGAAGAAAAGGAGAATCTACAAAACCTCAAAATGTCACAACTGCACGAAATTCTAACCGCTTATGAAATGAGGAAAGGAGGTCCATCAGACAGGAGAGAAGCTGTCTTCAAGGCTTCAGGCAAAGGAGAGTACTATGAGTCAGGACACGTATCAGAAGAAGAAGAAGAATCAAATTTTGTCAGAAATCTTCAACGGGGTGCTGGACGATTCTGAGGTAAGTTACCTTTCAAATGCTTTGCTTGTGGAAGAGTCGGTCACTATGATGCCAAATGTCCTCATAAGGATAAGATTGAAAAGGGAAGGAACCTGTTAGATGGAACAAGAAACAGAATGCAAATAAGAAAAGCTATTACACTCATGAAGATAGTGATGGACTTTCAAATAGGGATGAAGATGAACAAGGTAATAATTATAAACTTTTAATGGCTTTTGAAGATGATGATTACATGGATTCTATAGATGAAGAAGGTCTTTATGAAGAGATTTCTAATCTCAAAATTTATTTAGAAGAGTAAAATGTGATTATTGATTCTCTGCAATGTCAACTGGTTGAAAGGGAAAAACATCATGAAAAGTTGGAATGTGAAACTGTTGGTCTTAGAAAAGAGATTGAGAAGACAAACGCTATTAATCTTAAATTTGTTAAAGGATCTGAAACTCTGGATGAGATTATCAATGTGCAGCGTTCTACACTAATCAAGACAGGTCTGGGATATAATGGAGAAACTTCTCAATCATCCACCTCCAAAAGTTATCTTGATGCAGAAAGGAGGAGCGAGTAAAGGCCTAATAGAAATCATTAGGGACAGTTTACCTCAAGAATGAACAAAGTCTATCAAGAAAATCAAGGGCAATCTACCTTAAGGGCAAACAGAAGCTACAACCAGCCACAAGTAAAATCTTCCAAATTTTCCTCAAGAATGGATGTCAGTAGAAACTACAATTGGTTGGTTGATAGATTTGATATTCGTAGGAGTTACTTCAATGGCCAATGTTTCTCTTGCCGTAACTTTAGTCATAAGGCAGCTCAATGTGTTTCCTATAAGACAATCATGACTAGAGAAACTCAAAAACAAATAAGTATGCATGGAATCACAAAAAGGAACTATAACAACTTTTCGGCCCTTGAAAATGAAATTGAATGTTCTATTTGTAATAACTTCGGTCATGAAGATTTTGAATGCAGGAGTAGGTTTTGGAAGACAACTCTGAAGGAACAAACCTCAAGTGCCAGAACATGGAGAATGAAGGAACCGAAACAAGAAAGATGTGGGATAGCTTTATATGCAGAAGGACAAGAAAATCAATGGTACATCGATAGCGTATGTTCGAAGCATATGACAGGTGATAAAGAAAAACTTGAATCATATAGTGTTTTAGAAAAGGGAAAGAAAGTTTCTTTTGGAAATGATACCCTTGCAGTCATAAAAGGAAAAGGCACTGCCCAGTTGAAAGAAAAGGTCAAAGCAGGAAGTGTTTTGTATGTTGATGGCTTGAAGCATAATCTTCTGAGTGTCAGTCAGATGTGTGATCAAGGAACTGAGTAATATTTCGATCAAATGGATGTAGTGTTTGTGATCTTGATACAGGAAAAACAGTGATCAAAGGTAGAAGAAATCCAAATAATTTATACATATTTGAAGAAGGACAACAACAATGCTATTTGAGCAAGGATGATGAACACTGGTTATGGCACCGGAGGTTGGGGCATCTAAGCTTTTCACAAATAAGGAAAGCATGAAAATACCAAGCAGTTCATGGTCTTCCAGATATCAAAACTCCAGACAACACCATATGCAAATCATGTCAGTTTGGTAAGCAAAACAGAACCAACTTCCCTGAGAAGGAAGGATCAGCCAGCAGGCCTCTTGAACTAGTCCATATAGATGTATATTTCGATCAAATGGATGTAGTGTTCGTGATCTTGATACAGGAAAAACAATGATCAAAGGTAGAAGAACTCCAAATAATTTATACATATTTGAAGAAGGACAACAACAATGTTATTTGAGCAAGGATGATGAACACTGGTTATGGCATCGGAGGTTGGGGCATCTAAGCTTTTCACAAATAAGGAAAGCATGCAAATACCAAGCAGTTCATGGTCTTCCAGATATCAAAACTCCAGACAACACCATATGCAAATCATGTCAGTTTGGTAAGCAAAACAGAACCAACTTCCCTGAGAAGGAAGGATCAGCCAGCAGGCCTCTTGAACTAGTCCATATAGATTTATGTGGTCCATTTAGGACAAGGTCACCTCGAGGAGAAGAATACTTTATATTATTCATTGATGACTTCTCTAGGATGGTTTGGTTAGGACTTATGAAACACAAGGATGAAGCATTCGAAAAATTCAAATCTTTCAAAGCCTTGCCTTAAAACGAATCAGATCACAAAATTAAGTGCCTCAGATCTGATAGAGGTGGGGTGTTTACCTCAAATGAATTTTTTGATTTCTGTGAAGAACATGGAATAAGAAGGTAATTCTCTACAGCTAGGACTCCTCAGTAAAATGGAATGGTGGAAAGGATGAACAGAACGGTTCAATAAATGGCTCGTGCTATACTTCATGTGTCTGGAACTCCCGCAACCTTCTGGGGTGAAGCTGCATTTTCTGCGGTTTTTATTCTCAACAAAACAAATGTCTGAGTGAACAACACTCAAACTCCTCATGAGCTCTGGTATGGTGAGACTCCTTCGGTAAAGCATTTCAAAATTTTTGGAAGCAAATGCTATATTAAGAATAATGATGAACAACTTGGCAAACTTGAACCTAGAGTAGATGAAGGCATTCTCCTTGGTTATTCTCCCCACAGCAAAGCATATAAGTGTTGCAATAAAAGACTTGGAAGAATTGTTGACATCATTGATGTGGTGGTTGATGAAAAAGGAAACATTCCTAGGCAAGTAAATTATGAAAATATCAAAGAGGATGAAGACTACCCTCCAAATCAGACTGATGATGAAAAAGAAGAACCTCAAAAGGCACCAGAGGAACAAATAAGGATAGAAGAGAAGACTCCATCTAGGTATGTTCAGAAGAATCATCCATAATCTCAAATTTTGGGGCAGAAAGAGGCAGGTATACAAACAAGAAGAACAATTACAGAAGCACCAAGCTATTTGGCATTGCTCTCCTCCACTGAACCACAAAATGTAAAAGAGGCATGTAAAGATAAATGCTGGGTCAAGGAAATGGATGAAGAACTTGAGCAGATCGAAAAGAAAAACACTTGGGAGTTGGTTGCTAGACCAAAAGATAAGAATGTCATAGGGACAAAATGGATCTTCAAAAATAAGTTGAATGAAAATGGGGAAGTAATTAGAAACAAGGCCAGACTGGTTTGTAAGGGGTATGCTCAACAAGAAGGAATAGACTTTGAAGAAACTTTTGCTCCCGTTGCTAGACTTGAGGCCATCCAAATGTTCTTGCTCTCTCAAGATTTCAGAAGTTCAAAGTATTTCAAATGGACGTGAAGTCAGCCTTTCTGAATGGAGACTTAGAAGAAGAAGTGTACATCGAGAAACCAGATGGTTTCATTCTTGGGAATGATCCAAATATTGTATGCAGACTAGAAAAGGCTCTCTATGGTCTTAAACAAGCTCCAAGGGCTTGGTACTATCGTTTGGACAAATACCTTCATCAACAAGGTTTTTCAAAAGGATCAACAAATAGCAATCTTTATATAAAAATTGAAAATGACAAATTGGTAATAATTGTTGTGTATGTAGATGATATTACCTTTGGCAGCAATGAAGAAGCTATGAGTCAAAGCTTTGCCTTGGTGATGCAAAAAGTATTCGAAATGTCTTTGCTTGGAGAACTGACATATTTTCTTGGATTGCAAATCCAACAAAATGAAGGCGATATATTTTTGTCTCAAACCAAGTATCTCAAGCAGATCTTGAAGAAATATGGCATGGAAGATGCAAAACCAGTATGTACCCCTATGGTTACAGGATGCAGCCTCAGTGCAAATGATGGATCAGCAGCAGTACATCAACCAACCTATAGATCTATGATTGGAAGTCTACTTTATTTGACAGGTACCCGACCAGACATCATGCATGCAGTGGGAATAGTTGGAAGATTTCAAGCAAATCCTAAGGAAGCTCATCTTCAGGCAGTTAAGAGAATCTTCAAGTACCTTCAAGGAACTCAAAACTATGGCTTATGGTATCCTAGAGATACAGATCTCACACTTCATGCTTATACAGATGCAGATTGGGCCGAAAGCATGGATGACATTCTTTATGGGTTCCAGATTAGTATCTTAGTTCAGCAAGAAACAGATTTCGATTGCTTTATCTACAGCTGAAGCGGAATATGTGGTTGCTGCATCTTGCTGCACTCTACTCCTTTGGATGATGCAGACCTTGTAGGATTTTCAAATCACTTGTACACCACCTATATCCATCTTATGTGATAACACAAGTTCAATCAGCATTTCAAAGAACCCTGTCATGCATTCAAAGACCAAGCACATACCAATCAAGTATCACTTTCTCCGGGAACAAGTGTTGGAACAAAAGGTCAAATTGGAGTATGTTCCTTCTAAGGAAAAAGTTGCTGATATTCTCACTAAACCACTGCCCAGGGAAACTTTTGAATACCTCAGACAGAACCTGGGAGTAGTTGATGCATCATCTTCCTGTTAAATATTGTCTGTTTCAGAGAAAAATGGGTGTACGCGAGTTGCATGAGGAGGATCCGCGTACATACGCCGGTTTGTGCAGGGATAGTTGCATATATGGAGGTTTGATGGATATCAGTAGGGACAAGCTCTGGTTGAATGGGTCTGACAAAGACCATCCAACACAGGTTCAGGGGGAGCAGATAATCTTCTAATAATGCATTGTTGGCATTATCTTAGAAGCTTTTGGTTCTAGTTCACAACTGTTGTTGGTTTCAGGTGGAACAAAGGCAGAGGGAGAACAGAAGGAAATCTTGATTACTGATCTGAATGGTGATTGATAGATGCTGCTGCTATCAGTTATTGGTGAATTTCATAAGTCTTGTTCTAGATATTTCGTCTCTATGTCATGTATCTCTTTTATGGTGTCAAGGTCATGTAACGACCTATTTTAGTTTCCCCACTATGCGTGATGTATCCCCACTTGGTTGGGTGATGGATGTATGTATTGAGTCTTTTGGTGATAGGAAGGTCTTTTATGATGTATAAGTCATGGTTCTTCTTGAAGAACATCTTTTGCAGATCTTGCCTACAGTCAGGGGGAGCAAGGTCAGCACAGCAGGGCAGAAATTTCAGCATGTACACAGGGGGAGCACAACCCTTTGCCCTTGATGACAAAGGGGGAGAATGACTTTGAGGATTTTGGGTTGCCATCAAGTCCGAAGGGGGAGATTGTTGGCATTATGGCACAGGTTTGGAGCTATGGCACAGGTTTTGTCCTTGATGGCAACTCTCTTTGTAACAGATCTCAGTTCAGGCTTTCAGAATGAAGGAAAAGACATATACGCAGGTTCATCTAGATGAAGATGCGTATACACGTGGGTTAGACATTTCAAAGACGCGTATGCGTATACAAGCACTTTCATGCAATGAAAAGCGCGTATATGTTGGAGAACTTACCTTTGGTCCGTGGTAGTTAGTCCTTGGCATTTGAACCTATGGTTTTGGACCATGGTACCTCGTCAGAAGTGTTGATCCCAAGTATTGGGTCCGTGGTATTGGTTTATTATGGTTTTGGCTCGTGGTATTGGAAGGCCTAAAACTATACAAGAGGAAGGAGATCATGTGGCAAAGCATTATCTGAATTATTGAATATCTCATAAAGCACTAGATTTGGAATACTGGTAATTGGGTTATGGTGCAGATCTGAATCTGAATGAAGGAGGAACCTTAGCGCAAAGAGAAGGATAAGTTCTATTGATGGATCATAATATTTAAGCTTGAATGAGATTATCTTTGTATGATTTTGATCTATTATATGTGGCACTTTCTTGATCTATAAAACTGATAATCTGGGTTAATTAGTGTTTGAATATCTGAAAGAGCGAATTATCCTTTATAGATCTGTACGCATGTTCAGTGATGCTAAGGCGCGTATATACGCTGGTTCGGTGAAGGCAAACAGCGTATACGCAGGTTGTTCCATACGCAGAAGAATATGCACACAGATTTCAGGCTATTAAAGTAGCGTATATATTTTGAGTTGTGATCTTGCTACTTCTGTTTATTGCTGCAGTGTTTTGGGTTCAGAATTTGGTGTGTGGTTGCTGTTACTGTGTTTTGGGTACAGCTGTTAGAGAAGTATCTACTTGATTCAGTTCTAATTGTGAAAAGGAGGTTGTTTGATGCAGAAATTGTTCATGATTGTTTGATGTTCATGGATCCAGTCTGAAAATTTATGAAACGTGGTCCTGTTGTGGTCACCAACAACCCCCCCCTCTTTGCTTGATATTAGCAATAACGTCGAGCAAAGGGGGGACCCTGAACAAAAAATCCCAAAATGTACTTTGTTAAATTTTTTTATTTTTCTCCCTAAGACTTAAATCGCATCGCAAAGAAACCCCGAAGCATTACTTGAAATGCGAAAAGTAAAACTGTGAAAGAGCGACGCGAAGTTCATCGCGTCGCATGCATCTCACACGCGCTCTAAAAAGAAGGCCGCCAAGAAGCGCCGATCGCCGATATGCGACATCGCACATCGCAAACGTCACGCTATAACACCACGAACCATTGAATAAAATCTGCGATCTGCGATCTGCGATATCACTAAACTGCGATCTGCGATCTGCGATCCGAAAAGACTCATCACACGATAAACCCAAGGCCAAGCACGCGCCTTAAAGGAAATTAATGACCGCATGCTTGAGTATCAAGAAATGATTGCATCGCATTTATCGAAGAGTCAAGTCATGATGCATGTCAGGATTACGCATTCATTAGAGTTTAATGCTTTTTATGTCAATCTTTTCATTTCCCTTCTTCTTTGCGTAGACTGCAAGACACGCAACTGATATAAATCTATATGCAGGAAACATCTGAGAGAAAGGGGAAAGCGACAATTAAATAGCAGAGAGAAGATGCCTCCGCAAACGAATGCCGCATGCAGCAGGACTGCGGATTCCAGACTATCAGACAACCGGCATTGATGAAATTAGACTATCCAGGACTCAGAGTCAAAGACGCACAAAAGCAGCGTGTTCACAAAAGACCTTAAAGCTCAGACTGGCAAAAGCAAAAAGAGAAACGCAAAAGAAGGAGGATGCTCCAGAAAAGCCTGGAACAAAGAGCGAAAACAATTCTCGAAACAGAGGGTTGTCCATACAGCGCGACTCCTAACCCACTCAGTCATTCGCACAACCGGAAACCAAAACAGCAACAGCAAAATCAGTTCGAGAAGAATCTAGGTTGTGCTAAGTATACACGCGGCGAATACACCCAGCTAGAGAAAGGTTTTCGAAAATATCTTCTGGTCAGAAGGAGGTGTCAGCTATTGTTATTTCCACTTTTATCTCCCGAGCAAAAGAAGAAGGCAGTCAGCCGACTCTTCCCAGGAAAGCGTTGCGCAGTTGACAGCACTAAAGAGAATATACAGAAATGGTCAGAAATTAGATTTAAAGTTTTAGAAATAAATTTGCTTTTAGTAAAGGGCGGTCATTTGAAGCCGATTCCCTAGATTCGTGTAATTAATATCAATTAGCTAGTAGTATTTAACCCTTCTCATGGCATTTGGAGAAGGGTCCGGAAATCTGTCAAAAAACTTATCCTCAGAACATGCACTTCTGCACCCTCAGAGGAGGTTTTTGATGAATGTATGGATCGAGATTTATTTATGTTTGGATTTTAATGTCTGTTACTGATGTTGCACTTCTGTACTCTTAGCAGATATTAGAAACAAGTAGAAGTAAATCATTATTGCTTGAAGTTTATTAGTGAAATCAGTCATAAATGGTACTTTTATCTCTTGACTAAATTCTGCTAGTATCCCCAAAGTGATATACAGCTGAGTTCTTTATATGTTACTGTATGAATGTCTGTATTACCATTTGGCACTTCTGTACGGTGGAGTCATTTATTTATGCTTGACATATAGAAAACTGATTATGCGATATGTTGTTCACAACTACTCTGCCTAACTTCTTATGCAGAATGGTTTATCTTTATCAATTTATATTCTGATAACAGTTGAATGATCTTTATTACCAGCTGTTGTTAGAAATCTTTCTAGATCGCATAACAAAAGAGAATACCCGGGTTAGCGTAGATTAGATGTATTGTTTTCTCTTCATTAGATCACATTAGTATAGAAGTAGTTTAGCTGTTAGAATTAAGACTAGTTCAGAGAAACCTTTTAGATTAATATCATCAAACTCTACACACACACGCACACCCTTTACATTGGGAAACTGGTCCCATTATCCCCAGTCGGACCCGCTACTCCAAACGGGCAAGGAGCCGCCAACCAGGTTCCGGACCAGGTGGGTATCCCCCTTGTTGTTGACCCGACTTCGGGGCCCTCAACATTTCTGGCGCTAGAAGGAGGGCTCGAGCTATGAATGGCACATAATTCAAAATCTAAATACCATTCCGAGAGCAAATCACCCTCACCAACTTCCCCGACTTCTCCAGTACGACTAAACTCGGGACTAGAAGTCGCTCGGACATCCACCGCTGCTATACACCCCGATATATCAGACCGTCCTATTATCGATCCCCCTGAAGTTCAAACTTTGATCTGTAAACTCCAGGGATTCTCTATTTTCACCCAGAAGTCTGATAAATCTAAAGGCAGCTTGACTTCGCAATACAACCTTGCTCATCCCCTGACCCGATTGAAGAGTGAAAAGTTTGGCATTCAGCCAACTGAAACCCCTCTCCCTACTAGGAAAAGAGCAAGGAAAGCACTTCCAGAGTCTGACAGACAGACTCTTTCATCCACTTCATCCATCTCAACTCCCTCTCCGCGAAGTCTACCACCCACGTCGTCACCTCAAAACACTCATCCATCTCCCACAACCCTTCCTCCGCAATCGTCGAAGGTCGTAATATCTCCATCTTCTCAACATCAAAAATCATCTTCTGCACTTTTGTTAACTAGTCACTCAGCGATGGCCCAATCTCCATGGAACAATCCTGGGGCGGTTTTAATGCCTCCACCCCTAAGTCCAATACCTGCCCATCCTGAGAAATGGCTGCCGAAATTCAATCCAGAAACAAGAATGCTAGCTGAAGAACATATCAATAATTTCATGCTTTCTGTTAATCTCAACGGAGTTACCAACGAAGATGCCGTGGTCCGACTTTTCCCCTATACAATGCAAGGGACAGCCGGGTCATGGTACTTTTCGCTGCCCTCCGGATCTATCACCAGCTGGGACATTTTTCAAAATCAATTTCTTACCAAATTCGGCAATGATAGATCGACAATGACACTAATCAACGATTTATCCAATCTCAAAGTTGAGGCTAGAGAACCCATTAAAGATTTTAACTTACGGTTCAACAAGATCCTCAACAAAATCCCCGCTGCTTCTCAACCCAGCGAGGAAGTAAGATGCGAATGGTACATCACGGCCTTACCTTCAAACTTGGCCATCTTCGTAGATAGGGCGAGCAAGACAACCTTAGTCGAAAATTTGGCTGAGGCGTTGGCAGTTGAAAGACGCGTAGTAGCCCTAGAAAAGAGATCTACAATCGAAGAGCGTAAATCTAAGAAAATCTCTTTCAAAGAAGACACCAAGAAGAAGCAAACGAAAGATCCTTTCGACATGGAAGGATTACAAAAGGTATTAAAAGCCATGTCCAATGAGATGATTGATATAAGGAAACAAGTAGCAGAATCGTCCCCAAGGAAGCCTTTTAGGAGTTTTAAGAGAAATCCTCCTATGGAGACGAAGCCACCCAACGTGGTCTCAAATGTTGAATCTGAAGAAGAAGAAGAAGAGAGCACCATCGAAACGCAGACTGACGATGAAGAAGTGGTGGAACTGCAAGGAATGTGGGATTTCATCCTCCCACAAGAGGAAGATCAAGAAGCACTTCCGGTCAGCACACGTAGCAGAAATTAGCTTGATCCTCCCCAGAATATCCCAAAACAGAAGGGCGCAAGCGCTGCAGCAAAAGAAAGGGTCGCACCAAAGAAAACAACTGCTAAAGCGACCTCTTTTAGCCCAGTCCAATCAGAGCAAACGCCTCCATCAAAGACACTAATAGTGTCGGATGAAATGGAGTATAACATCATCGATGACATGAAAAAGACTAGGGCTAATATCACCCTGTACGAGTTGAGCAAATTGAAACACCAATAGAAAATCATGATGAAAGAGTTACACGCCGTACCTACTACGCCTTTACCTACAGCCGTAGCTTCCCATAATATAGGGAGACCTCCAATCAACACGATCAATAAAATCGATCCAAACGACATCGCTTTGATTGGAGGGAGATCTAGATCTCATACTCCTCCTTTCCTCCTCACTTATGAAATCTTTAACAGAAACGTGCACAACTGCTTGGTTGATTCTGGTGCTTCAACCAATATTCTACCCAAGTCGATATGTGCCAAACTCAACGTTCAACCGCAAAAATCCGCAGTGCGCATAGTTCAACTTGATCGATCACAAGTCGAAGTGATAGGCGAACTGAATCAAGTGACCATAAGACTGTCGTCTAACCCCAAGGTATGCCAAGTTATCGACATCCTAGTGGCTGACATCCCTGAATTTTATGGCGTGATTCTTAGCAGGGATTGGTCTGAGAAACTCCACGGATACTTTTCAACCGATTGGTCGCACATGTGGTTACCCTTCAACGGGAAACCAAATCAAATAAAGGTTGAACGAGAATTGCACCAAAAATACATAGTGACGGATTTGGAAGGAGAGAATGAAGCCATAGCATACAACAGCAGCATCATAGGCAACTACTCGGTAGACTCTTTCCTCGGAAACTTCAATGCTCACATATCACCATATTTAGAAAATTCAGTTTTGTCCCAAGTAGAAAACTTTTCTCAGACTGATGATTCAAAATGTGTTAGTTTCTTAGATAAACCTGTAAATACTTCTTTATTTTGGAAATTATATTTTGATGGCTCTAAATCCAAAGAGGGAGCGGGAGCAGGATGCGTTTTGATTAGCCCTGATGGAAATAAGACCATGCTCACATGCAGACTGGAGTTCGATTGCACGAACAACACAGCGGAATACGAAGCCTTGGTCCAAGGCCTATACAAAGCAATCGGCTGCAACGTCAAATATCTTCAAGTCTTTGGAGATTCCGAGATCGTCGTCAAATAGGTACGTAACACCATACACTGCCTGTCTAGTCATTTAAAGCACTATCAATCTTTAGTACAAGATCTCACTGCACATTTTACAGCATTCAATATTTCGTCAATCCCGAGACTTCACAACGCAAGCGTAGACCTGTTAGCTAACGTAGCCTCCAGACTCATTCCCTCAGAAGACTTTAGTCCAGACAGGTTTTCAATAGAATTGATTTTTAAACCGTCCATCCCTGACAACATCACTAACTGGAGAGTATTCAACGACGACCTAGACATCGTAAGTTTCCTCACCTCCGAAGGATCCTACTCAAACCAGATAATCGACGAAGACTGTCATGACCACCAGATACAACAAAATAGCACTGATAATGCTATACCCAAATCGGTGGTCAAACTAGAAGATTTATACGACTTGAAAAGTCGGTTCAAAAGGTCAGCTAATGCCAAACTTTACAGTTCAACTCTGAACTATGAATCAGTGAACCTAGGAACCGATGAGAAGCCGCAAAACGTTAATCTAGGCCAAGGCCTGGCTCCTGAAGAAAAATCAACATATATCCGTCTTCTACGACAGTACAAAAACGTCTTCGCCTGGAATTACGATGAGCTGAAGACCTACAACACTTCTATCATTCAACACACTATCCCCATGATTGAGAACGAGAAACCTATCCAGCAGAAGCTCAGGAAAATCCACCCCAACCTGGAAAGTCAGATAAAAACTGAGCTAAATAAATTGTTGAGAGCCAGAATAATCTTCCCGGTCAGACATTCCAAATGGGTATCCAATATGGTACCCGTTAGGAAGAAAAACGGAGATATTAGAATCTGCATCGACTTCCGGAACCTCAACAAAGCCTATCAGAAAGACAATTTTCCCCTCCCACCGATAGAGCAAATATTACAGGCAGTCGCAGGCTCAGAGTTAATGTCTTTCCTGGACGGATTTTCAGGATATAACCAAGTGTTGGTACACCCAGATGATCAGTTAAAAACCACCTTCCGAACTAAATGGGGTACCTACGCGTATCGGAAAATGCCGTTCGGTCTGATCAACGCCGGCCCTACTTTTCAAAGGGCTATGGACATCGCGTTTAAAGGTTTAGTCAACAAATCGGTAGTGATTTACCTGGATGATATAACTGTGTACTCCAAGAACCGAAACGACCACCTCAAATATTTGAAGCAAATCTTTCAAAGATGTTTAAGGTATGGGATCTCGCTTAACCCGAAGAAATCTTTTTTCGCGTTGAGTGAAGGAAAATTGCTAGGATTCATAGTGTCCAAATCTGGCATTCACATTGAACCAGACAGAATCAAAGAAATTTCCGAGATATCCATGCCCCATAACAAAAAGACCATGCAATCTTTCCTAGGACAGATCAATTTTGTCAAAAGATTTGTCCCAGATTTTTCACGTATTATTTCTCCTTTACAAAAAATGATAAAAAAGAATTCAAACTTTAAATGGGGTCTAGACGAGCACGAAGCATTTAATTTAATCAAAAAAGCCATCATCAACGCTCCATCTCTAGCAACCCCAAACTTTTCAGAGCCTTTTGTCTTATACACATTTGCCTCAGAGAATTCTTATGCGGCAATCTTGACTCAAGCGAACCAAGAAAAGGTAGAAGCTCCGATCGCATTCTTTAGCTCAAACTTACAAGGTGATGAGCTGAAATATTGGGACGTAGAGAAACAGGCATATGCCGTTTTTAAAGCGATTAAGTATTTCAGACCATTCTTGCTAAAGGCCCACACCAAGGTCATAGTACCGTTCCCAGCGGTAAGAAATCTCCTGATACAGAAGGATGTGGGCGAAAAGAGAGCGAATTGGATCACCGCCTTGCAAGAATACGACCTGGAAATCAAGCCGGCACACATCGTTCGAGGCCAAGGCTTCTGCAAGATGTTAGCTGGAGCATCGCAAATCCCTGAAGAATCGTCTGAAGAGGTACACACGTATTAGGTAAGCCTAAACGACGCAGAATCATTATATGCTGACATCATTTATTTTCTAAAGAACGGGCATGCTCCATTTCACCTGGATCACATCAAGAAGAGAGCCCTGAGATTAAAAGCCAAACAATACCAACTCGTGAATGATGTCCTGTTTAAAAGAAATTATGATTCTGTGCTTCTTAGATGTCTTGAGAAAACTGAAGCCGAAAAGGTTTTGCAGGAACTCCACGATGGACCAGCAGGTGGACACTATGCTGGGGAAACCACCGCGCACAAAATCTTGCGTGCAGGATACTACTGGCCCACGATGTTCAAAGACTCGTACAATCACGTAAGAAAATGCCAAGTCTGCCAGACTGCTGCAGGAAAACAAAAGAAGTCATCCATGCCACTGCATCCGGTTAACATCGAACAACCGTTCAGCCAATGGGGCCTGGACATAATAGGTGAGATCGTTCCTCACTCCTCTAAACAGCATAGGTATATCCTCACGACAACTGACTATTTTACTAAATGGGTAGAGGCAGTTCCTCTCAAGGCAGCTAACTCTAAAAATATTATTAAATTTATAGATCAGTTTATCATTACTAGGTTTGGATTGCCAACGGCCTTAATATTCGATAATGCTTCATATTTTTCTGGAAACACCATGACTGAGTTCGCGCTCAAAAGAGGGTTCAAACTGAAGTATTCTGCCAACTATTATCCGCAAGGTAATGGGTTGGCTGAATCAACGAACAAGAACCTAATCAGGATTATCAAAAAGACAGTCGACCAAAGCCAAAAGAATTGGCATAAAGCGCTAGTAAATGCCCTATGGGCAGACAGAATTACAAAGAAAGCCTCTATCGGCACTTCTCCCTTTAATTTAGTTTACGGGAGAGAAGCAGTTCTTCCTACTCACTTAGTCATTCCCTCCTTGTCCTTAGTACAATACATTGATGAAGTATCCACTTCTCCCTTACAACTAAGGCAAATGGAAATAATCAAGCTAGAAGAACAACGAGAACAGGCCAAGAAAACCCATGCTCACGACCAAGCGCTGATAAAATCCTCTTTTGGTTCGAACATAATGACTAGAAAAAGCTTCCAGATGGGAGATTTAGTTTTGAAGTGGGATAAGGCACATGAAGAAAAGGGCAAGCATACGAAATTCCAAAAGCTATGGCTTGGTCCTTTTCAGATTGTAGAGGTCATAGGCCCGTCGACTTTTGTGTTGCAGGACTTGACAGGCAGAAGAGATTCTCTGCCTGTAAATGGACAAATCCTCAAAATGTATTTTCCATAGAAGGTTATCCTTCTAATTTTTGTAGGATAATTTTAGTTTTATTTTTCATAAATAAGGTTGGTTGTGAGTGATCATAAATTGTATTTATGAAGAATATACCATTTCTCTATCAGATTTTGATTTCACTTGTATAATAGTAAAACTTTTCGAAAAATCTGACTTTTATTATTGACAGATAGAGTTAACTTTAGCCTGAATATGATGTTGGTTTCAACTTTACAAAGAAATCTGGGATGAAAGTAAATTTTGGCAAAAAATTGTTTTATGCCAACGCAATGAAAAGTATCATCAATAGCAAAATAAGTATTCTCTGCAAAACTGTTGTTCTTAAACTCTATTATTGTCGTCCAGAGCTTTCTTAAGGAAAAACAATGACTTCCTCCCTGTTAAGGAAAATCGAAGCATCCAGAGAAATAATCCAAGAAAACACTGTATCTCAAAGAATAAGAGGTCTCATCAGGAGCCGGCTTATCATGATCACAGATATTATAACTTGCTGACTTTGCCACTACTGTCTATCAAAACAGGGCAACGACTCAAGATTGTTGCAATCAAAAGACAAGGGGTCTCATCACGAGCCAGCTTGTTCAACAAAAGTGTAAATCAAGTGAATGACTGTGTCATAATTTGGCCACCAAACCAAGACATTGTTCTTTAGAGAATATAAAAAATAAAATCAAAAAAGAAAGAAAAGTGTCAAAAGGATTTTTCTCTGGAATGTTGTAGATAACCTCAAGCAGGAAAAAGGATCATTGTTGGATAATATGGTAACCCTGTCGAGGCTATGGATGCTTGCGGGCAGCAGAGGCTCTACCTACGACAAATGAGCATACTTTACAAAGCCGGTACGCAGAGAAGACCTTATTTTGTCTTTGAAAAGATTGAGTAATGTCTAGGTGTGAATACAAGAAATAACCCAGAGGAAGCAAGCAATCGGAATGAAATAAAAAGTTGTGACGAAACATCATTGACAGGATAAGGGGTAATACTCTATCCGTCCATAACAAAATTTAGACATAAGAAAATTTTTTCTGTTTTGGAAGTGAAAATGCAATAGAGCAAGCAGAGATAACTGGTTCTTCACAGTGAATCGCCATTGTTGTGGTCACCAACAACCCCCCCCTCTTTGCTTGATATTAGCAATAACGTCGAGCAAAGGGGGAACCCTGAACAAAAAATCCCAAAATGTACTTTGTTAAATTTTCGTATTTTTCTCCCTAAGACTTAAATCGCATCGCAAAGAAACCCCGAAGCATTACTTGAAACGCGAAAAGTAAAACTGTGAAAGAGCGACGCGAAGTTCATCGCGTCGCATGCATCTCACACGCGCTCTAAAAAGAAGGCCGCCAAGAAGCACCGATCGCCGATATGCGACATCGCACATCGCAAACGTCATGCTATAACACCACGAACCATTGAATAAAATCTGCGATCTGCGATCTGCGATGACTGCGATATCACTAAACTGCGATCTGCGATCCGAAAAGACTCATTACACGATAAACCCAAGGCCAAGCACGCGCCTTAAAGGAAATTAATGACCGCATGCTTGAGTATCAAGAAATGATTGCATCGCATTTATCGAAGAGTCAAGTCATGATGCAAGTCAGGATTATGCATTCATTAGAGTTTAATGCTTTTTATGTCAATCTTTTCATTTCCCTTCTTCTTTGCGTAGACTGCAAGACACGCAACTGATATAAATCTATATGCAGGAAACATTTGAGAGAAAGGGGAAAGCGCCAATTAAATAGCAGAGAGAAGATGCCTCCGCAAACGAATGCCGCATGCAGCAGGACCGCGGATTCCAGACTATCAGACAACCGGCACTGATGAAATTAGACTATCCAGAACTCAGAGTCAAAGGCGCACAAAAGCAGCGTGTTCACAAAAGACCTTAAAGCTCAGACTGGCAAAAGCAAAAAGAGAAACGCAAAAGAAGGAGGACGCTCCAGAAAAGCCTGGAACAAAGAGCGGAAACAATTCTCGAAACAGAGGGTTGTCCATACAGCGCGACTCCTAACCCACTCAGTCATTCGCACAACCGGAAACCAAAACAGCAACAGCAAAATCAGTTCGAGAAGAATCTAGGTTGTGCTAAGTATACACGCGGCGAATACACCCAGCTAGAGAAAGGTTTTCGAAAATATCTTCTGGTCTGCCAGAAGGAGGTGTCAGCTCTTGTTATTTCCACTTTTATCTCTCGAGCAAAAGAAGAAGGCAGTCAGCCGACTCTTCCCAGGAAAGCGTTGCGCAGTTGACAACACTAAAGAGAATATACAAAACGGTCAGAAATTAGATTTAAAGTTTTAGAAATAAATTTGCTTTTAGTAAAGGGCGGTCATTTGAAGCCGATTCCCTAGATTCGTGTAATTAATATCAATTAGCTAGTAGTATTTAACCCTTCTCATGGCATTTGGAGAAGGGTCCGGAAATCTGTCAAAAAACTTATCCTCAGAACATGCACTTCTGCACCCTCAGAGGAGGTTTTTGATGAATGGATGGATCGAGATTTATTTATGTTTGCATTTTAATGTCTGTTACTGATGTTGCACTTCTGTACTCTTAGCAGATATTAGAAACAAGTAGAAGTAAATCATTATTGCTTGAAGTTTATTAGTGAAATCAGTCATAAATGGTACTTTTATCTCTTGACTAAATTCTGCTAGTATCCCCAAAGTGATATACAACTGAGTTCTTTATATGTTACTGTATGAATGTCTGTATTACCATTTGGCACTTCTGTACGGTGGAGTCATTTATTTATGCTTGACATATAGAAAACTGATTATGCGATATGCTGTTCACAACTACTCTGCCTAACTTCTTATGCAGAATGGTTTATCTTTATCGATTTATATTCTGATAACAGTTGAATGATCTTTATTACCAGCTGTTGTTAGAAATCTTTCTAGATCGCATAACAAAAGAGAATACCCTGGGTTAGCGTAGATTAGATGTATTGTTTTCTCTTCATTAGATCACATTAGTATAGAAGTAGTTTAGCTGTTAGAATTAAGACTAGTTCAGAGAAACCTTTTAGATTAATATCATCAAACTCTACACACACACGCACACCCTTTACATTGGGAAACTGGTCCCATTACCCCCAGTCGGACCCGCTACTCCAAACGGGCAAGGAGCCGCCAACCAGGTTCCGGACCGGGTGGGTATCCCTCTTGTTGTTGACCCGACTTCGGGGCCCTCAACAGGTCCCTCGAAGAAAGAGAAGGTTGTAGCCTTCTATAGGCCAACACTTACGTACTAGTATCTTGGCTAGTGCAAGAGGTAAGGGGGTTGTAGCTCCCTTCCAGGAGAAACTGGAGAACGAGAGAGGGTTGTATCTCTCTGCAGTTTGCAGCCTACTTACTAGTAATGGACTGCACCAATATATTGTAAAAAGAAGTTTCTAATTAAAAGAAAATAGAGACAAATTGCAGCAGGTGGTTTTCACCCACATTGGGTTTCCACCTTATATCTTGTGTTCTTGTGTGTGATTGTCTCATGATCTGTTTTACTGTTCCTGCTTATTGGTTATTTGATTCTAAAACACAGATTAACAATCAACATCTGACAGATAAAGTAAATTATAAGTTTGCATTGTATACGCGGTTTTCTTTCAACATAGTTGCATATATACGCGAGTTTAATTAACTGAAGTAGTGTATATTATCTGAAGTTGAAAAAGGGAATATTTGACTTGATAATATTGATTCACCCCCCCTCTCAGTATATTTCCAACAATAATTGAAAAGAAGAACGAAAGAGATGGCCTACTTTGTTCTGAAGCTATTCCAATTTCATTTGTTGATGGCCTCGAATTGCTTGTGTCACGGACTTGTTCCTGCTTCTTTCAGTGTTTATGTAGATGCACAAGTGATCAAGAGACAACAAAGCATGCCAAAACCAATAGCAAATCCGATAACAACCTCCTAATTGATCAAGGAATGTCAAGCCAAATAATACATTAACATATATATTTTGGGAAGATGAACTAGCAGTTGTATATTATTAGGAAATAAAGGGAAGCTTACAACCAAATTCGTGATGTTGAAAGGCTCTCCTTGAGTGGTAATCCAAGTCCAAGCCAAGAAATCTCCAAGAACTCCTTCTCCAAGTCTAATGAATAGCCTCTAGGCACAAGCTTAGCATAAGGGTGCAAATAGACATAGACCAACCTAGCCTCTAACCAGACCAACCATTTGGGAATGGGAGAGGATGAATATATAGGTTGGTAAATAGAGTTAAGACCTCTCCCAATATAGGATTAGGCCCTCATCCCAAGGAGGTAGCTCATAGGGATAAGACCAAGAGGCGAAGTTGGGAGAATTCAACCTCATCTATGTTGAACAACCTCTTGCTCGCTGCTTTGGAAGCTTCTAGATCACGAAGCCTCTCATCCTCTTTGGGAAAATTTCCTTTTTCATCATGGGTATAAAATTAAACAGATCATTGCCATCATTGGTCTTGCATAGTGAAACATGCGATCATCGTGGGTTTTAGCCTCATAAGAGTGATGATCCTCAAATTAGGGTTTAAGAGCTATTTCTTCAGAGGAAGCTAAAGGAATTTTCTAATCAATGTCTTAGGGAGGATCTAAACTACACATCTGAATGAGTGCACTACATAATGGTCATGTTTCGGGAACTTCGAGGTCTGTCATGAGGAAGTGCAGGAGGTGTGACAAAATACTGTGTAACAAATGTCCCCTAAAGCATGAAGGAAGAACAAGGAGTGATGGCTGAGATGCTTTACGAGCTTTTGAAAGGACGAGGACAAACACTGTTAGGAGACCTTCATATCAAGGATGCATATAATATACATATCTGACATCAAAACATCAATCCATGGTATGGAAACAACCATCTAAATAGTAAGAGCCATATGAAAGGATCCATGGCATGGGCACAACCATCCAATACAGAAGGATCATCATCATAAATATAAAACACCATGGTATGGCCACAACCATCTATATAGCAGAAACATGTGTACAATCATGAATAACATATAACTCCATGCAGCCTGAGTCATATCAGACAAGACTCTGGGTCTGCGCTCCATCCCAACTTGATCAAAGTACGAATTCTAACATATGAATGAACGTGTCATAGTTGAACATGCTAGAAAACCACCTGATTACCGGCCATTGATGTGGACTGTTAACAGGCACAAGAGGAACCACCAATAATGACAATGGCTTTCAAGGTACAATAGTACAATCCATGGATGTGATAATGAAGCTAAAGTCGAACACTCATGGAATCACCCGATCAAAGCCCAAGAGTGAAAACCTGTCATCGGATGCGAATAACTTGCCATTAAGGCATGCAAGCTCTAAGGTACTGAAATGGAGTTTCTAAGTCATCTTCCTAGATAAGGAGTTGAAGTCAACAAGAAGGGACCCATCAAAGGAGAGTCATAATGAGTCCCTCATCATTGACATGAAACAAGGAATAAAGTGGAATGAAATGAGTAGGATCCAAGACTGTAGCAAAGAATCAGACAATGTATAGGTAATAGACTATAGATAGGACTTCTCTTGAACATTTTGGTGACACGACTCTGGAGTGTGGCAACATTTGACACAACATAGGGCCAAGGGTCATAATTATGAAGTGGAATAGTCAGATGAGAGGCAAAATGGATCACCCAAACTTGGAAGGATAGGTGACTATGCGAGGATATCCAAAACTCAACACGAGAGTATAGGAGTGTCATGTTCAAGAGCGACATGCTTCCTATACAAATGATGTTTCATATTCACTTTTTCCCCACTATTTCTAGTGAGTACCTCTTTATTTTTACACAAGATTGAAGCAGATACCATATGCTTGTCATATAAGTTCACCCTTAAGATGAATCCATCCTTGTAAGCTTTACGATTCCTAGGAAGGAGAAACTGGTGGGCTCCAGTATTGTAGCAATAATGCTACAACTCCTGGAGCTTCCTATCTCTAATTTTATCAACCCGGTAGTTCGTACAAACTTGGAAGCGACGGTGCTGTATGCACAAGTACTAGCTCTTGTCGCAGCTGTCACTTGGTCAGCTGGCACAAGTCCGCTAGGTCTCAAGCCAACTTCTATAGGCTCACAGAATAAGCTTTATGAATGATGGACGAAAGCTAACTCAAAGGAGACTAATCTATCTGTAGAAAGAAACTGAAAGCCAACAAAGCATGAAAACCCTAGTAAACCCTAATTTGACTAGGCTAGACCCTAACTATGCAAAACTGTGAATGAAACTACTACCACTAATGCCATTACTTGTAGTGAGCTGAAATACATGCATCTAAGCTACTTGCATCTGAAAAGACATGTTTTTGTATTTTTTCATTAAGTGGTTGGATTTATTGTGATGATGCTTTTGATTAAGGTTTGGTTGTGCAGGAGCGGTTGGAATGGAAGGAAAGCATGGGCAAGGTCAGGATGGCTGAGGGAGGTCCCAGAGGGTCTCCAGCATCAGTCCACAGAAGCCTACCACGTTCGGATGCTTAGCGACCGAGTTTGCAAGTTTCTACAGGAAGTCTGCAGGGGATCCTACAGGAAACTCAGGGGTTTCTACAGGAAGTCTGTGCAATTCTACAGGATGTTTGGCCGTGGAAGTTTTGGGAGATGGTGGAGTGTTGGAGTGGTGTGGGAGGATAGGTGAGATGGAGATGGAGCGGGTGATGGCTCAGGAGCAGAGAAATCAGATGGTGGAAGAGTGCATGCAGTGGGTTGATGGTTGGAAGGATGGGATCAACGAAAGTTTAAGTAGATGGAGCTATGTGAGAAATGGGAGAGCTGGGAGGTAAATGAGCTGGACAGAGGCTGAGTAGGTGGATTGAGGAGAGATCAAGAAGAAGAAGAAGGAAGTGGATTGATAAGGAGCAGTGTAAATG
This sequence comes from Pinus tabuliformis, assembly GCA_031772625.1. Classification (NCBI taxonomy): domain Eukaryota; kingdom Viridiplantae; phylum Streptophyta; class Pinopsida; order Pinales; family Pinaceae; genus Pinus; species Pinus tabuliformis. The sequence continues at coordinate 846,741,937 of CM062805.1, forward strand.
AAACAAATGACTTATGCACCAAAAACGAGAAATTCATTAACCTATGATAACTGTGCCATGAAACCTATGAGCAGCAATGGAAAACCAAGAAATGAAACTTATGCATGGAAGTGGAATGTAGAAGTATGGTTCAACGTCAAAAATGCATGGATGGATCTTCAACGAAAATGTCTATGTTGTAGCTTGCATGGAAGTGAGAAGAACTGCGTTTCTTTTTGGTGGTTGGTTATGGACTGCACCCCAATCCCTAAGAGAGATGGCAGTGAGCTTTAACAACCTTTTTCTGGAGCTCCAATAGATTATATCTATCCTCTTATGACCTAAGCAACTGAAACAAATTCACCATAAACTAATCCTATCTAAGCTCATGAAAAAGACTAAATTAACAAACTGTAAATTCGAATTGCATGTTAAAGTAAAAACTCAAAGTGCTGGAACGAAATTCAAACAACATTACAACACCGAGGAGATCTATTGCTCTTAGGTTGGGCCCTAACCTGAGAGCTATAGCTCCCTTAGAAACTTAGAATGAGATCAAAATCTGCCTGCCTTTATTCATAAACGAAAGTCTGATGACATGCCAAAATTGGCTTACAAAAGGAACAAAAACCGAGCTGTAGCTCGTACTTCCAAATTACAAGAGTAATACAAAAGTTTAAAAAGCTTCTATCCAAGGCCACGGCCTCAGTATTTATGCAAAATGATCATCCAACAGGTGTCCTTGATTTGAGGAGCTCGGCTGTCCAACTGAAGTTTAAACTGCTGATCCTGTAGGACAGTCATAACTGTTGTTCCTGTAGAACAGTTATAACTGTTGTTCTTGTAGAACAGTTGGTTGCCTCTAAGCTCGGTGGGGAGATGGATTGGAGCTCGGAGCTATGGTGGGAATCACGAGGAAGGTCCCCAAGACTGTGGACATCCTCTCCTAAAAACCAGCAGTGCCACCTCATTGTCTCCTTGTCTCCTTTTTCGTGATCTTTGCTCCCTTTTAATGCCAAAACCTGAAATCATCATGTATTAGTCACGTGGATAGAATGCCTACCCTTCTTCCTACAAACAACACGAATAAACCAAGAAATGAATGCATAAGCAATAAAAAATGAATGGTTTCAGCAGAGCAAGTAGGCCAAATGAGCCCAAATTGTACCAAAAATTTGGGCTCATCAAAAACTCAGGCTCATCATGCTGACAAGTTTTTCATCATTTAACTTTTACGAGTCCAACGGAAGAGTAACTCAGTGTCCTTTTCATATGAAAAAGAGACGAAAAGGAAAGCTTCATCAGGTCCATTTTTGTAATTTATCCCTCAAATCTCAAAGGGTAGAAAACAATATTCGAGAGAACCTCCTGACCATGTCAATCAAGGTGTACTTTTTTCGTAAATAGTCAATCTCATCCCAAAAAAGGGGTAAACATATACTGAGACGACTTCAATTCATTTAATTAAATGAGTTCAAAAAGACAAGTACTCGATGATATTTTCATGTTTTGAGAGTCAGAAAAGAGCTTAAATATGACTCCACCTGGAGGAATGAGTGATATAAAAGGATAACAACTAGTTTTAGTAATGATAGAACCACTCAAAAACATGTAATGGTCAAGAGGTTGGTTAATAAGACCACTCTTTGCAGATGTTCCTTAGGCAAGGGTAAAAAAAATCAAGTGAAAGCATATGATCGACCAAATAGATGGTGACGATGGAATAAAAAAAACAAGGCTCATCTGGAAAAAAATCCGGTGATAAAAATGGAAATAACTAGATTTAAAGTGGGAATGGTTTCATTATTACACAAGCTTGAAACATGAGAAACTATGCTTGAGTATACTTGAATATGGTTTCATTTTTTCACAAGCTTGAAACATGGAAAAATGCTATGCTTGGATTTGGTGTCATTTTACACAAGCTTGAAACAAAGATAAACTATGCTTCAGATAAGTTTTTATGCCCCCAACATAATGACTCAATTCGAGGTACATGCCCCCCAAGCTTCATTTCATCTACCTAAGTAGACTATTGGTTAATAACAGGTAGATGGAATGAAGGCTCACTTACGAGATTAAGTGAAAGACTCGACTGGGACTTTAAGATATCTAATCAAACAATCGAATTGGAAGGGGGTTTGTTTCATTTTTTAATGAGCTTGACATAGGAAAATAACCATGCTCATGACAACTTGTTTCATTTTTTAACAAGATTGACACAAGTAAAAGAACTCTGCTCATCAATACCTATTTCACTTTTTAACGACGTTGACATAGTAAAATAACTATCTTCATATCCCTCATTTCATTTTTTAAGGAGCTTGACACAAGACAAGGAAATATGCTTCATGAGAAACTATTTCATATTTTAACGAGGTTGACATAGTAAAATAACTATCCTCATATCCCTTGTTTCATTTTTAAGGAGCTTGACACAAGACAAGGAACGATGTTCCATCCCTTTTATCATAAACCAAAAGAGGCCATGGCTTCTAAGAGGGTCCCATCAGATGGGAGAACAACACTCTGGAAATGGATACTTGTCCAGGGATCCAAAGGAAAAATTTGGCTCCAATGCCCCCAATACATGATGCACTACATCACCGATGAGATCATCAATAAATGTGGGCATGGAACAGGTGGCCACGTAATTAACCTATGGCGAGGGTGATATTAATTGCATATAAGAACCATTTAGGGATGATGGTTGAGCAGGAATTGATTCATGACCAATGAATGTAAGTTGATCAATGATCACAATGCTTCCTTCATGCGAGAAACAAATCACTCGAAAGAGGGAAGAGACAAGAGCTCCCATGAGATAAACATAGTCACAGCCAAGTAGTTTATTAAAACTTAAAAGGCCTTGGAAAACCATCATGTCAATATAGAGAGTCTTTCCTCCCAAAGTAGTAGGTAACTGGAAGGATCCCTAACAGTTGACTGGTTCCTTTGTTAAAAGCCAATAGATTCTGGGTAATGGGGACAAACTACGGAGAAGCTAAAGCTTGCCAAGCAGATGAGGACATAATACTAATAGATGTGCCCTCGTATATGAATGTGCTAGGTATGACCATATGGTATGCTTGTATTGTGATCTGGAAAGGTGCATAAGATGGAAGGAAATATCCTCCCAGTTGACTCCAATCAAAATAAGTGACTAAACTATTAAGAGGGGGTGTCGTAGGAATGTGAGAGTTTCCCTCTTTCTCTATGGGAATAGGAGAGATGCTCTCATGCACCTCAGGAACAGGAGGATTTCCCTCCAGATCATTCAAAACTGAAGAGACCAAAAGAACTTGAGTAGTATGAGGTTCGCTCTCTACTAGAAAGGTATGGTTAACTGAAGGGGGAGTCAATTCTACCATTTTCTCAACCAACGGTTGGTCAAGAACGGACTCACGAGACTCACTTTCAGAGAGAGGGGTTGAAAAAAGATGACTTTTGATCAATCATTGGATCAACTAGTGAAGGATCAGGGAAATATTTTGATACCTAGTCAGGAAATGAGGTTGAGAAGCTGTAAGGTTTTCCATCTCTTTGGAAGCTTCATCCATAATAGGACAAAGGTGAATGGATGACTACCTTGACACAACTTACAAGGAAATTTGACTTTTCCTTTTTTTCCATGATCTTTACTAGTTGAAGGTTTGTCACCAGCATGATCACGAGATACTGATGACAAAGTTCGATGTGAACTTGAAGAACACACTTTTAATACCTTTGGAATACCAGGACAATTTTGAATAAGGTGGTCACCCTTACATAAATTGCAAGGGAATTTTACTTTCTAGGGTTGGTTGGAAGATTTTTCTTCATTAGTTGCATCTGTAGCACTCGCTGCTTAGTTATCCCCTTGCTTATTTTTTTTCTTCTTCTTCTTCATTCTCTTCTTCTTCTTCTTCTTAGCTTCTTGGTTACTAGAATCCAGACTTTCACCAGGCGAAGAAGCCGAGGGATCAAATTTAGGATCAACATGAGGTTGATGTTGTTTAGGTGGAGGAGAAATTGGTTGAAAAGTAGTTTCCACACTTGGAATCATCGATGTCGAAAACAACCAAACTGATAGACCAATGGTCAATCCAGGAAGGGACAATGTTTCCAAATAGGGAGCACCAGTATTTCCAAAAGAAGGAAAAGGACTAGGATTCCCGTCAGAGAAGTTTCCTTGACTAGTAGACTCAGGAAATGTTGCCATTGGTAGAAACCTAAGATCTACTAAGGACTCTTTCGACAGGAATGATGTTGTTCCATGGTCAATTAGTTTTAGAATTTGAAACAAAAACTTTGTCTTTTCATGTTTTGAGATTTGAGAAAAGGATGAAAAGGTGACTCTAGTCTCTTTCATTGGTTTAGCAAGCTTGAAAGGACAAGTGCTCGATGATCTTTTCAAATTTAAGGAGTCAGAAAATATTGAAATGAATACTCAAGTAACTCTAGGAAAAAAGGAGTACCAAGTAACCATGAACTACAATATACACCTTAACAAATACATTTACCAATGATTTGATGTACGTGCAGGAAATATCCATGAATCTTGTGTTTGGTGTATCATGTTTACAGAGTGGCAGACTCACTTCCTATGGATAAAGGTTTACAACCCATGGGGGTATCCCTTTATATACTCGATGGTACAGGGAGCACAAGTTCGTGCTAGAACTGTCTAATGCAAGAGCGAATGCAACTGCTAAGTTTTATAGACGTCGAAACACGTCTCTAGCCTAGACCACTAAGTATGAACGTTAATGTTTCAAATTCTCCTTAGATTAATTGATATACTGTAGAGTTAATCTTGAAATTATGTTTTAGTTTCAAGGCTCAAAACAATGTCACCTGAAAACCTATGATGCAAATATATGAGAAAAGGAAAAAACTTTTCATTTCAATGAAATCCAGACTAATCAAGGGAAGAAATTTCAATCAATAATGCATCAAACAAAATGAATTATGCAAAATGCCTTCCACTAACTTTTACTTTCATCTTCCAAATGCCAAAAATATCCTAAATGCAACTTTTCCGAAATCAAAATGATTTTACTTTACAAAGATGCACTTATAGGAATTATGTTTTCTTTTTGTTTTGAATGATTTGATGCACCTAATATAGTTTTTAGCCTTCAATCACTGAAAAATGTGATCTATTTTAAATGACGAATTTCAAAAAATAAATTTTCAATGCAATTAATGTAATGCATTTTCACAAAAAGTAAATTTCGAAATACAGGCTAAAACAAATGCAAAATGATGTTTTCAATGAATTCTACAGAAAACAACACTCAACCAATTAGCAAAACAAACATCTCAATGACACCAAAAAGCAACAAGAAATGACCAATGACTAGAAACCATAGAATTTAGTGAGATTTCACTTTGAAGACAACAAGACAAATTTTTCAAATTAATCAAGCCAATCAATCAAAAGATTGACAAATCCAAGCATACAGGATTGTAATAGACCTTAGGGGCCAACAGTCATTGGATTCTAAGGAAGAAATCTTAAAAATTCTCATATTCAAGGATCATCACTACTTTACATACCCAAACATGCGATTATCGAAACTTTGCATAGGAAAACCCGTGATGGCATCCCTACTTTGTATAGCAAAAGTAGTGATGATTTCAGCACGACCAAAAAATAAAGATATTTTTTTTCATCGTGACTATAAAGGTAAAAGTCGTGATTCCATCACGACTATTAAGGCTAAACCCATGATGGGTGAGGAATATGGGAAAAAACTAAAAATATTCCAAGATACAATCCAGAATTAGCAATCAAAGGTAGTAATCAGTGATGGTATATAGCCAGATTGATGCAGACAAGCCGAAAAATCGATGGTTGGTCAAACTAGACAAAAGATCAGGGTGAAGAATTGGATGTAAAGGATCATAGGCTCCCTAGTGGAGTCACCATTTTTTTGACAAGGTTAATCCTCTCCGTGGACAAAGATGATCCCTTGAGCCCAACAAGTGGGTCTAGCAACTTAAGTGACAATCAACTAGACATCTTCCTAAGTTATAATTGAAAATAAGAATGAAAGAGATGGCCTACCTCATTCTGATGCTATTCTGATTTCCTTTGTTAAGGGCCTCTAACCGCTTGTGTCACGGACTTGTTCTTGCTTATTTCAGTGTTTATGTACCTACACAAGTGATTAAGAAACAAAAAGCATGCCAAAACCAATAGCAAATCAAATAACAACCTACTTAACTGATCAAGGAATGTCAAGCCAAATAATACATGAACATATATATTTTGTGAAGATGAACCAGTAGTTGTATATTATTAGGAAATAAAGGGAATCTTACAACCAAAAACTTGATGTTGAAATGCTCTCCTTGAGTGGTAATCCAAGTCCAAGCCAAGAACTCTCCAAACACTCCTCCAATTCTAATGAATAGCATCTAGGCACAAGCTTAACATAAGGGTGCAAATAGACATAGACAAACCCAGCCTCTAACCTGACCAACCATTTGGGAATGGGAGAGGATAAATATATAAGCTAGGAAAAGGAGTTAGGACCTCTCCAAATATAGGATTAAGCCCTCATCTCAAGGAGGTATCTCATAGGGATAATAACAAGAGGCCAAGTTGGGAGAATTCGACCTCATCTATGTCGAACAACCTCTAGCTTGTCACTCTGGAAGCTTCTAGATCACCAAGCTTCTCAACCTCTTTGGAAAAATTTCCTTTTTGGGATCATCATGGTTATACAAGTAAACAGAGTGATGCCATCATGGGTCTTTCATACTGTAACATGCGATCATCCCGGTTTTTAGCCTCATAAGAGTGATGATCTCAAATTAAGGTTTAAGAACTATTTCTTCAAAGGAAGCTCAAGGCATTTTCCAATCAATGTCTTAGGGAGGATCTGAAATGCATATCTGAATGAGTACACTGCATAATGGTCATGTTCTAGGCACTTTAGGGTATGCCACGGGGAAGTGTAGGAGGTGTGACAAAATACTCTGTAACACAAAGGGTGGGGTGACCCTTGACATTACCATTTGACTCTTAGACTACCCTCATGATTTCTGATCTTCATTACATATAACTCTTTACATTACATATGATTGTTTTCATTCCACTAATGAAACTTGGAATTTTACTTTACGTTACATTTGATTATAAAAGTTAAGACTCATAGTATTGAGGTGGCCAAGACAACTTGTTGGCTTATTGGGGCCTGACCTAGGTTCAGAGTTAAGTTAGCCAAACAAATCTCGGTACTACTGGCCCTTTTGGCAACAGTTCGTGGAGCGCGGACTGAGGTCTCACCTGAGATAGTATGGGAGGGTGCTAGAACTAGGTTTCCACACCCTGGAGATGTCTGATGAGTTCAACTGGTCCGTGGTTTGACCCTGCGTGGAGGTTGCTTTGCCCACTTTCCCATACCTCGCAGTCTGATATACTACCTTCGTGCAGCCCTACCTAGGGGTAAACGCCGTGCTTCTGTGTTATTACCCGTATTCCAATGTTTAGTTGATTATCTTAGCCTACTTTCATGCTTTAAGTTATACTTAACAACATAAATCATTCCTATAGGTGCACGCAGTAAATAAAAGATATATTTACAAATCATAACAAACATGTATTAACCCAAGAACATATACAAAGAATTATGACAAAACTTCTCTTTATTAATTCTTTCCTTGGTTACAGACTTGACTTGCTATGCGCACTCAACTGCAGGGGTCTGCGCACTCAGCTATAGACTAGTAGGCCTCTGCACACTCAGCTGTAGAACCTTCTCCTACTCTACGACCCAAAGACACCCTTTACACTTCGACTCAATCACTTAGACTTGTTCCTACTTCTTCTCCTTCTCTACTTACAACCTCGCTCTATTTATACAATCCCATTATCGACGGACCATGGGTAGGTCTATCCAGCCGAAATTACTTTACAAAACTAGGTCAAAAAACCTTGTGACTCTATCATACTTTCGCGCCCCATGCCCACAATTCGTGAAGCTTTACAACAAGATTCAATTAGAACTTGGGCTTTGAGCCCCAAAACATGTCTTGGGGGGATTCCATGCCCAACAGGCCCCCAACACAAACATTGTGACTCGCCCTCGAGTCACCATGTCAGCGTGGTGGTATTTATGCGGAGTCCCTCCAACTGTTCTCGAACTATGCAGAGGTCAGCATTGCACTGAGATGCTGCTTGTTGGATCTGTTGCATATGCTATTCTAAGACCTCTGTGTTGGGAGTGCTTCTTTGCATCAATGTGTGCATCCCTTGCATGTGTGTGAGCTTGCCTTTGATGTCTACCGTGAGGGTGAAGGCCTCATCCATCCAAGGCTGGACACGTGCTTTTAGGACAGCTTCTTTATGTCATGCCGCGTCCACCTGCTCCTTCAGTGCTTTAGTCTGTTGCATCTACACAAGCCTCTGGGTGAGGACCACCATCTACGCAGTTCCTTGGACACTGTCATACTGCTGTTGGAGTTCCCGTGTCTTTGTATCTAAGAGCTAGATGTTGGGGTCCTCCTGTAAAGTTGTGAGGACCTAAAGTGATTCTTTCAACATGTTGGTACAGTCTCACACTACACCTCTGATTTCCTCCAATCCCGTTGTGATAGCACTAGCACACTGTTCTCTGACTTTCGGGGGAGTGGATGGTTGCGCCTTTAACCATAGCTCAGCGATCTGAAGATTCAAATCCAACTAAACCTTTTTCATTTCCTCCCTAGCCTCGCAGACCCCTGCTGCTAACTTGTGGATCTGCGCCTCTGCTGGTATATCTGTTGGGATGGCTAGCTCCGGGATGCTTTGGCAAGCGTCATCTATCACTTGTACCAGTTGTTGATTTTGCGACACTAATTTGTCGCATTGCAAGCTTAGTTGTTCCATATTTATTTTCTACTCATTGAGGACTTGGAGCAAGCGACTCTCCCTAGCTCGCAGCTCTGCAGTTATACCATCCTATAACACATATAATGTCTCATGTGGAAGGGTAGCTAGATTAACACCGAGACCTTTCAATATGCTAACTGAAGGCCTGTTGGCCTCATTTGATGTCACGAGTGCCCCTTCCGGCAGCACTATTATGTTCGTCATCCATGTGCACAACATCTGCTATGTTGTCGTGGATTCGACTGCAAGGTTGGTTGAAAGGGTACCAACCTGAGCGGGGTGCACCTGTAATTCCTGCAACTGCGCTCTAAGGGCCCCCAACACAGTCTGGTTTTCCTGCATGAAATCTTGGAGAGCCTCATTTGTGACATCATGCACCATCTTGCCGATGTCATGCAGATCACCCTCGATTAGGGTGATCAGTTCAATGGAAAATTTCAAGGCCTTGACCTTCTTCCACAACCCTACCCATTCTATTGGGTGTTGGTGCTTCAACTGTGTTGACATGGTTCGTGGGTTTGCACCTCATTCTTTCGTTTCTTCTTCCTTTGCTTCTTGCCCCTGCGAAGGCATTGTGTGGCCCTCACCCTCCTTTGTGGCTGCTTCCTCTATTGCTGTGGCCTTTTCCTTCTCGGCCGCTTTCTATGTTGTGTCTCGTGCTGGCCGCACTTCTGCTGCCGATGTTTCCTTCCTTCGTTTTTTGGCTAATTGGGCAATGCGCAGCTTGGCCTCATCTTTCTTCTTTTGTGCTGCTGACTTCTCGATTTCTGCAATGTTTGGGGTGTGCCATTCCGGTGGCCATGCCTCTAGGACCTTGAAAATGGCATCATTGGTGGTTGAAAAGGGTAGCTTTGTCAACTTGTTCATCGAGTCCTTGCATGCCCTGGTATATATGTTATGCATGTCTGCCTTAAATTCTGCAAAACTCTGCAAACTATTGTAAATCATGGGTGACAACTGTGACTTATAGTTGATCCACATTCTGATGTTCACCTCCATGAAAACCCAAAAGATCCTGTTGTTGCTTATCCCTTTAGCATCCTTCGTGGCCCAGAGATAAGTGTACTTCGCGACCTCTGGTAAATCTCTATCAATTATGGGGAATTAACTATCCTCAGGCAATTCCCCAGCTACGAGCACTATGGATAGCAACAACCATGCATAGTGGAACATTTTTCCTTATTCCTGGGCTTCGCGGCAATTCTCTAAAAATTCGTGCAGAGTAATTTGGACCAGTTAAGCGGGACCCTTCTGCGCACTGCTCTGCTAGTGCGACCACCGATGCAGGTACCTCGTCTGCGCGACACTTGTGCATAACTTTTCTTGCAAGGATTTGGATTGCCACACATACTACTTTGTCCTTGATGCTAGAGATGGCATAGCCCCTCTTCTCCTTTTATAGCTTGTAGTTCTTCTTAATGGCCTCCGTGATGGAAAAATCACTACCCTTCCCTTCCGATATGGCCGCGGGGTCCTCTCCTTTGTATGGAAGTTGGGAGATGTGATGAATCAAGTCTGTCATGATGAGGATGGGCTCCTCTAGCCATCAACAACCATCATGCATGAACTACCTGATGATGAAAATGGTTATTGGGGTGCAGTGGAAATGCGACACCCAGAGTAGGCTCTAATGCTATCACCACCTCTGTGGTGTTCTGCTTCATGAGGTTTCCGGTCTCAAGGTGAGAGAACTTCTCATGGTTAGCTAGGTCCCAATCTTCAAATTTCAGGCTTGGAACAAGGCCTAGGTGTGTGCCTTCAAACATAATTCCATCTGGGAGGAGCGGAGTCTAGAGCGAGCTCTTGGTCTCGTCCAAGTCCTTGGGCACTTTGGCCTTCCCTTTTTGTGGGGGGACATAGGCAAGAAGTTTTGTCGCAGAGTGCATAGGCTGAATATCCACCTTCATACCTTCATCTGCTTCTTCTACGATGGTAGCATCCTGCAGATCTTCTTCTTCTTTGTCTGTTTCTATAGTGACAACTTTCCCTTTCTCCTCCATCGACAATTTGTTGCGCAGTGGGTTCTGCGGGGACACACGTATGGGAGCCATTGTTTGTTTGTCCTTCTTGGGTCTTGGTGTGCGCGGTGATTTCAAGATTTCTGCCACAATCCCGGCACTTTCTAGAGCATCCCCCATAGTTATGGCCTGCTCGGCCTCCTCAGCAGTCATTTCTATTATGTCCATAACATCCTGAGCAGTTGCCATCGTATTCATCCGGAAATCTAGCACTCGTGAACTCAAGGGCTAAATCAACGCTCGGCTCACAACACTTAGGGCTCTACTCAATAACTCAATTCAAAATAACCAAGTGTTGTTTGCTGGGTAGCCCTTTGTATTTTATAGTGATTTTTAATTTGACTTCAGTCATTCCCCCCAATTCTAGCTCATTAATTCTTTCTTGGGGACAGATTTTCCCAAATATTGCCCATAAATCGCATCTTAAATGCCTACCGCGCATTCCATTTGGCCTCAAGTCGAGCATCCCATCGTAAATAGTGACTTCAATGGTCACCTTCTAAGCAACCCATGTGGCAGCATAGCCCCCCGTGCGTGGTCACGGACCTTGTGACTTTTTGTTTCTGCGTGCAGCTCCAACCTTGCGCAGCTTCCATGCAGAGTAGTTTATAGTTCCGCTCTTTCTTTCAACTTCTTGGAGTGTTAAGACTGTATTTCCTTTGGCTAGTCAGGTGGCCACACCACCCGTGTAGAGTTCCATCCTGTCCTCCATCATGGTTCCTGAAGAATCCCCACCTTTCATTGTTACGGCCGGCATCACGCAATTCACCATTTGCAACGCGCTACCCTGGTTGCTATGCTTAGCAATTTGCGGTCCAAGTCAAGGCATCAGAATTCACGATGATGGTTCTCAAACTTGTTAGCATGATCATACGCACCTTGCCTTACCATCCTTTTTTTTCGGCAAGAAAATATTCCTTTATCTCGTCCTCCAGCTTCTTGACTTCTGCGTCTACTTGCGTGATTTTCTTTCTTAACCATACCCTTTCTTCTTCAAGTTCTTGGAGTCTAAGGTTTCCCTGTTGGATTTCGGCTTCCAAGGTTTTGTGAACTATCGTCCCTACCAGTGTTGGATTAGGCTTTTCAAGTACTAGAGGGCTTACAATGTTTGTCTCATATTCCAGTCTTGGCGGTGCCTACGTGGTCAGGTTCTTGCACATGGTCCTATATGCCCATAGAACCACTGGTACGCATAGGTCCCAGTCAATCCATTTTGCATTGTGGACCCTGTTCAGTAATTTGCACACTTTTTCAAAGGCTTTCACGTGGATAACCTTTTGCATGCTCGATATTATCATACCTCCTGGTCCCAAATGGAGGGTTTGTTCATGCCATTGTCTTGCCTGCTCCTGCTTGTCGATCATGTTTCCTACGGTGCAGACAGTGTGCCTTAGTGCCAGTTGCACACCATATGCCTGTATCCATCTGGAAAAGTGGGCGTGCAGGCCATTTTGTCTGACATACTTGGATTTTATCTACATCTGAGGCTTCCCAAATCATAGGTGCATCATCTTTCTATATTCACACCAGTCCTCAAAATTCTGTTGGTGCGTACCTGACCACCTTGCGGGCATAGCGCACAGTACCCATTTTAGAGCATCGAACCACTATTGTTCTGACACTTCTTTTTCAATTTTATTCAGGAACTCCTCTACCTCGCTTAACCCATCATACATAGGTAGGTCTCTTGTTTCCATTGCTACGCAGTGTAGTGACCTTATCATCATGTTACAGTTGAGCGTGGTTACCTCATGTAACTGGTTCTACCATCGTTCTATTTCTTCGTCAGAATCTGATGTGCAGGAGCTTTCACGTTCCCATGAGATCCTACCATCTTCTATTGGATTTACCTAGTCTTGCTCCCCCACGCTTATCTTGTAGATACAGTCTAGATCGTCGTCGCTATCGTAGTCGCGCGCTAGCTTTGTGTAGTGTGATCCTTCTGCAGGGTCTAAAGGTACCACTATGCACAGTGACTTTTTCTCAAAAATCATCTTGTGCTTATTTAGATTTATCACTCCATTCATGTCAGTGGCCCAATCTATTCCCAGTAGTGTGGGATAGGGATTGTTGTCATCAACAATCTCTATCACTTAGAAATTTGCTAGCGCGCTCGCACCTTCTATTTCTACCATTATTCCCTGCAATCTTCCCATAGGTAGGATATTTTGCTGGTTCTCAATTTGCAATTGAATAGGAGACTATTGTAGCGTAGGCCTACCCATGCACTCCCATGTCTGCTTGGGTAGGACGTTCATGTCCGATCCCATATCCTAAATCACTTGATCCATTTCATATTCCATGATCTGCGTGGTCAATCTCATCTCTCTTCCTATTCGTGTTGTGTTCTTCCCGATCTTCCGGACTACACGCGGTTCTCCTGGAGCGGTCCCAGCACATCTATTTATGAGTTCTTGCAGCCCCTTCACAGCCTTGCTGTCCTGCAATAGCTTCATGCATGTCTCTAAGAATGTAGTGAGCATCGATGGGTCCATTTCTAGGTCCATTATGTCTTTACTTCTTGAAGTAGAGGCATCCGCGAAGCTCTTCTTAGCTCCCATGATTGTCTCCTTAGCATGCTCTAAATCAAATTTTGGTCCTTTTGTTGGAGTCCTGCGAACCCAGGAAATCTCTTTGGGCTACTTGCCTTTGTCATCTCCTGTCGTGATACCACTTCGGAGCACGATATTTACATTTGGGTCTTCCTCACGTGGCTTAGACCTCATCATTTGCAGGTTCTAAGTCAGGGGAGGTTGGAGTGCTCCTTTATCGCACAACCTCGCTATCGGCGTGGGATAGTCCTCTGTATCATGATCAAACTGGGTACAATATAAGTATTATGGTCTCGCCTGATTTGTAAAATCACGGGCATAATGCCCCGGTCCTCTGCAATTGTAACATATCAGTTGTCTGTGACCTCTTCCTAGTCCCATTCCACCTCAACCTCATCCACGCCCCAGAAATCCAGTGCATTCCATTCTTTCATTTTGATCGAGGGCCCGTGTTTTGGTTTGAACTCTATAGGTAGGATTCTGATCCATCATTAGTTCATAACTTCTATAGGTGCACTCATCATGGCCTACTCACTTGCAGAAATTATAGAACAATTGCTGGGAACTCTACGTATACTTTTGTAATAGATGGCAGTTATCTGTAGCATGCTTCCCTCCTATCTGACAAATCGCAGACCATATTACAGGCGCTGCGCTCAATCCTGCTTGTGCCTCTGGTATCAATGGCATTGGTCCTCCTCCCACCAAGTAGTTCGCAAAGACTGGACAATGGTCCTTGCCATGTCCTCAGCCTTTGCACTTTATGCACCATACCTCCTCGTGTGCTTTTGGGTGAGCTCTCCTGTCTTGTTTCAAACTCTTCATCTCAAGGAACAAGTTTTTTAATTGTGCGTGGATCTATTGAACCCCCAAGTTAGGATCTTGTATCGGGGTCTCGTGCAGTCTCATTGCGATCTCCAAGGCCTCGGCTTGAGTGGTTAGCTTCTTCTGTGACAACGCATTCCATAGATGTGGCATTAGCGATGCTACAAACCATGCGCAGTGTTGCCCATCCATCAAGGTCATATTGGCTTCATGAATTGTACACTTCAGTCTCTGATCCAACTCCTATGGGGTCTCGCTTGGAAGCATCGCGATTTCCTTAAATCCAATGATCGACTATGTCTCTGATTTTGGCCTGCTAAATTCCTTGTTTAGCGCAGCTTGGATATCCATAATCCTTGCGTTCGAATTGCCATTGGAATGCTTAATGTACCAAGTCAGTGCACGATCCTATAGAGCACTGACCAACATTGCTTTCTTTATATTATCATCCATGACTCCCTGTGCTTCCCATACAACCCTTACCACGAACCAAAACTAGTTTGGATCTTCTTTCGCTACGCCTTTGAACACTAGAAACTTTATCATGCTTTCCATATTGAATTTTGGTGGTGGCAGAGGTGGTGTGGGTGAAGACAAGGGTGAATATGGTGAAACTAGCCGTGGTGTAGGTGGAAGTGGTATGCACGGAATTCGCTGCTTTATCAAACTGACGACACTTCTTGGTGAAACCTTTGCGAGCTCTTCGTCGCTTTCTTATGGAGGTGAAATCAAGGGGATAGTTTCTAGTTCTGCGCTACCTTCGTTTTTTTAGATCCTCCCACTTCACGTAGCCCCAAACATCAATTTATTCGTGTAACTCGCTTTTCAAATAGTAGCATTTTAATCCAAGTGTTCAAATATTTAATGTACTTACCTCGCGATCCTTTGAGGAAGCATAGTTCCGCCTCACTATAGCTGACTGAAGTATCTAATATGAATTCGATGATAAATCCTCCTATAATTTGATTGAGCCAGTGATCCACAACGTGCATGATCTTATCCTCTGATGCTTCCAGTCTGCGCACCAACTCTGGAGTCCACACAATAGGTTTTTCGAGCCTACACCCTCCTTGACTATCTGATAGCTTCACAATCCACTTGTACAACTTAGAGGGGAAGGATGCAAAGAAAATTTCATGATTTCTGTATATAAGTAGCAATCTAACCACTCTTCCTTTGATAATTCCAGATTCCTCTTTTCCTGCACCGTGAACTCATGAACCCTTCTATCCAACCACTCTTCAATTCCTTTCTTGTCGGATTTTAGTGATACAACATCAGGCATCTCCATGCAAATCCCGGTCCCAGCAAAAAGAACCATTTGTTGGCTTATTGGTGCCTGACCCAGGTTTAGAGTTAAGTTAGCCAAACAAATCTTGGTCCTACTAGCCCTTTCGGCAATAGTACGCGGAGTGCGGATTGAGGTCTCACCTGAAGTAGTATGGGAGGGTGCTAGAACCAGGTTTCCACACCCTGGAGATGTCTGATGAGTTCAACTAGTCCACGGTTTGACCCTATGCACAGGTTGCTTCGCACACTTTCCCGTACCTCGCAGTTTGATATATTTCCTTCGCGCATCCCTACCCTAGGGTTGAACGCCACACTTATGCGTTATTACCCAAGACCTTACTGGTATTCCAATGTTTAGTTGATTATCTTAGCCTACATGCATGCTTTAAGTTATACTTAACAACATAAATCATTCCTACAGGTGTGCACAGTAAATAAATAGTATATTTGTAAATCATAACAAAAATGCATTACCCCAAGAACAGATACACATAATTATGACAAAAATTTTCTTTATTAATTCCTTCCTTGGTTACAGACTCGACTCGCCCTGTGCACTTAACTGAAGGGGTCTGTGCACTCAGCTACAGACTACTAGGCCTCTACGCACTCAGCTGTAGAGCCTTCTCCTACTCTACGACCCAAAGACACCCTTTACACTTCGACTCAGCCACTTAGACTTGTTCCTACTTCTTCTCCTTCTCTACTTAGAGCCTCACTCTATTTATACAATCCCATGGTCTGGACCATGGGTAGGTCTATATAGCCGACATTACATTACAAAACTAGGGTGGACAACCCTATGACTCTATCATACTTTTGCACCCCACACCGATAATTCATGGAGCTTTACAATAAGATTCGGTCAAAACATGCGCTTTGAGCCCAAAAGCATGCTTTGGGGGGATTCCATGCCCAACACAACTCAACATGACACTATTGACATGTACTAGCTGACTCTGGTGTCCATGTCAAGTTGTTGTGTTGTTAAGTGATGGATGTGTCTTGTGATGTACTTTTTCTTCATCTCCACATAGCTTAGTGTTGTGGGGTCTTCAATTGTCTTGTTCCTCGCAAGAGGGTTCCATGCATGTGCTTCTTTCGCTTGCTGCTTGACGTGTTTCGTTTGCTCATTCAACTACGAGCAGGTCTTCTATCATGTGCTCCTTCTTCATCCTGTTCGTAGTCGTGCCATGTTCCATTAATGTACCTGTTCCTCCAATCACTCATGACGAGACAACATCAAATCCAAAGTCTCCTAGTCTAGCATGATGCATTTTTCTTGATTTTTGGGTGACAAGGAGGGAGGAAAACTCACTGGGATAATGCAGAGAACAACTCAGGCCAGAATGAGGCATTCCAAGGGGAAAACCTACACTCCTGGGAAAAACTGCGTAGAGATCACTGGGAGGCAGAATTGTGAAGTGATGTCAGTTGGAGGATGGGACCCTGAGGGGAGAAACTTCTACATAGTTTCCAGAGGGAAGAAAAGACAGGGCTATAGGGGACTGTTGGGCGTTTCTACATAGTTTCTATAGGGAACACAGAGTAGGGATGCAAAGGGACTTGTTGGGCAGCTCTGCAATTTTTTTAGGAAAAGTGTATGACAGGGTTGTAAGGGGGGACTGCTAGACATGATTGCCCAATTTTCTAGGACAATGAAAGATAGGCAGCAAGGGGATTGCTAGACATGTCTGCACAATTTTGGAAGATAGTGTAGAGAAAGGTATTAGGAGTCACCTATGAAACTCTACGCAATTTCTGAGAACAATGTAGGACAGGGCAACGGATGACTAGCTAGGCATGTCTGTGCAATTTTGGGGAATAGTGTAGACCCAAGACTTAGAGCAGTGCGGGCTTCCTCCAGGAAAGAGGGAGGCTTGATGACTCTGCTTGAGAAATGTGCAGTTCAGTTTGTTTATAGAGGAAATTTCTGTGTGGTTCTGGGAAGGAAGAAAACTACTCATCTCTGGGATTGCATAGTGTAGCTCACCCAGGGGACAACCTCTAGCACTGTGTAGTTCGAGAAAACAAAGCAACACCACTGAGGGCTGAGATTGCGTAGGGAATCTCAGTCAGGGTCCGTGGAAGTGAATTTATTCCTATTGTGAAGGCAAATTTCCTCTGTGGACAGAGGCGATCCCTCTAGCCTAATGAGTGGGTCTAGAAACAATCCAAACAATCTAATACTCAGTTTCCTAGCTTATACTTGACAAATTCAATAAGAAAGAGGAACCTATCTCATTCTGATGCTAATCGCCTGGTCCTCAGATATGGATTTGAATATTTCACTCTAGGACTCACTCCTAAGTCATTCTTCACACTCAGAAACTTGCAAGAGAGATCAAAGTACTATACAAGACACAAGAGAATATATAATATATATCAAGCATAAACTACTTAACAGGTCAAGTACCATTAAGATAATCACATAAATATTTACACAACTATGGAAAGTGAAAATTAGATGTATATATTAAGAAACTAAAAAGGGAAGCATACAACCTATTCCTTGATGTTAAGGCCTTCTTTTGGGTGGATGTCCAATTCCAAGAAAATACTCTCCAAGCACTCCTTCTCCAAGCTAGAATGGGAAGCATGTAAGCATAATCTCAACATAGTGATGCAACAATCAATGACCAACCATTTGGAAATGGAAGGAGTTGAATTTATAGGAAGGGAGAGGGGGTTAGGGATACAGAAACAAGGGAGGAAGTTCCACATCTCAAGGGGAAAGCCCATGATTTTAAGATCAAGAGGTCCAAATGAGAGAGCTTAACCATATCCACCACAACCAATATCCAACTCATTGTTCCTAAAGGTTCTGGTAAGCAAAGCTTCCCCTCCAGTTTGGGAAAGCCTGCCAGAAGGAGTTCAGCATGAGTTTTCTTGTGAAAACCCCCACTGGAAGTGCAAGTGTTAAACTGAGCAACCTAGCATCAACGCGACAGATAGTGGAGAAAAACACGCAGATGTCAAAAATTAGGTTTTTAGGCAATTTTCTCCAGAATTATTTTGGGGCAGCTTTCCTTTGATTCTTTAGGGAGGTTTTGGTCTATATATCATGATGGATATGTTGCACAATAGTCAATATTTTGGCACTCTAGGATATGACATGGGATGTGAATAGGAGACACGACAAAATACGATGTAATAAATGCCCTCTAAAGCATGAAGACATAACAGGGAGTGATGGTTGAGATGCTTTACAAGTTAGTGCAAGGACAAGCATGGCACTATCAAGAGACCTGAAAATCAAGCATATACATATACATATCTGAAATCTTTGATGATCATGCCTAACAATACAAGAATAAGAATCTAATAGTACATGAATCCGCAACATGGATGTGGCCATGCATATAAAAGGGATCATGTGCAAAGATCCTCGGCATGGTCGCACCCATCCGAAATAAAAGGATCATCAATATGGACTCATGGTATGGTTGCAACCATCTGTCCAGAGGAAACATGTATACAATCATGAATGACTCATAAATCCATGCAACTAGGATTCTATCTGACAAATTCTAGGGTCTTGTGGTCTGTCTCAACCCGATCAATGTATGAATTCTAACTGTGAATAGATGTGTCGAAGTCAAACATGATAGAAAACCACCTGATTACCAGTCGATGATGTACACTATTAGCAGGTATGAGAGAAACCACCAATAATGAAAATGGATCTCAAGGTAAAATTAACACAATCCATGAACGTGAATAATGGAGCTGAAGTCGAACACCCATGAAGTAATTCAATTGAATGTTAATGACGTAAACCTGTCGTCAAAGGTTAAGAACTTGCCATTGAGGCATGCAATCTCTAAGGTACTGGAAGGGAGTTTCTAGATCATCTTCCTGGAGAATGAGCTGAAGTCGATGGGAAGCGATCCGTCGAAGGAGAGCCATAATGAGTCCCACATCATCAACATGAAACAAAGGATGTAGTAGGGTGAATAAGTATGATTCAGAATTGTGGAAGAAAGTCAAAAAATGTATAGGCAGAAAATAACTGTAGATAGGAATTCTATTGAACATATGGGCAACATGACTTCGGAGTTCGGAAACATCTGACTCAACATAGGATCAGAGGTCATGATGGAGGAATGGTATGATCAGATGAGAGGAAACATGGATTTCCCAAACCCAGGAAGATAACTAACGAAGTGAGGATATCTCAAACCTAGCACGAGTAACAAATGAGTGTCATGTTCAAGAGTGACATGCTGCCCTTACAGGATACAAGAGATGGACACTTTCACTTTTCCCCCACAATTTCTCGCGATTACCACATATATTTTTAATCACAAGCTTGAAGGGGATAACATATGCTTTCCATATAAGTTCACCCTTTGGAGGAATCCATCCTAGTAAATTTTATGAGCCCTAGGAAGGAGGAACTCGATATCGTCATGGTGACAAGTCTTGCATCGTCTAAGTTTTACGAGTCTGACGGAGATAAAACTCAGCATCTTTTTCACTTTTAGAGAGTTTGAAAAGAAGCAGAAAAGAAAACATCAAAGGTCCCTTTTCGTAAATCATCTCTCGAACCCGAAAAGGTAGAAAAAATTTCAATAGAATCTCCTAGCCATGTTTGACTAAGGTATTCCTTTTTCGTAAAATAGTTCATCTCTGTCTAGAAAAGTGTTAAAATTATACTGGGTAGACGTCATTTCATTTACTTTTACGATTTCGAAATGACAAGTAATCGACAAAATTTTCATTTTTCGAGAGTCACAAAAGAGGTTCAAGTTGACTCCAGGGGATCACTTTTTGTTTATTCTTAACATGTTTGAACAAGTGATAAAATAAAAATCATTAATCAGTCAAAGTAAATCAATGATGCCAAGAACATATGACCTGTCGTTGCACAAGTAAACACACATTACCGATTTCGAAGAAAAATATTTAAAAATGAGTGAAATATGCCCTAATTTGGCAAAAATATTATTTAAAACTATAAATAAGGCAAAAAGTAAGTCATTTTTACCATTTACCAATTTACAATTGTGGAAGCATTTTTACCTCATTTTACCTCGATTTTCATGCAAGCAACACGAGAAATCCGGGACACCATTTGTTGATCTACTTGTTACAAGTAATATATATGTCTTTCCTCTTCATTTTGGTAGTCATTTTAAGAATTTTCATCAATAGATAGGTTGTGAGGAATATTTTCAAAAATTTTACATTGTGGGTGACCAGCATGGGTTTCACCCATCAAACTTGTGCTGCTCACCCTGAGGCCAGCTAGGCACTCACGCTAGCCGCATGAAAAAATTCCTGAACATACGCGTTGGTGTCGAGGTAAAAAGATTGAAGTGAAAACTTCCATGAATTATAGTTAATCTTGATTTTTTTCTCCATGGATTGTCATGAAACGTTGGCTTATTGATGTTTTGCAGGAAAACCAAGCCAAAATGATGATCGAATGGAAAGAGGGGTCATGAAGCTGAAGGGCATCATGCTATGCAGGATGAAGACTGTATCAACACCCTTCGAGCACATGGACTACTCAAATTCTTCATGATTCCTTGGATTAGAGCACAACCTGAGTTATTGCAACACTTAATCAGTTGGTGGGATGTAGATCTCCAACTGTTCATGTTCGGGGATCAAGAGCTTGAGATAGAGATTGCTGACATCTACTTCATTACTGGGTTGTCCAAAAAGGGACAACAGGTGAAGTTATTCAAATCACGATATGGAGGAGAGAGCACGAACATGCTCATAGCGAGGCATTGTCCATGAGACAAAAAGGGTAACAGAGGGAAGATTGACATAAAAACCATCACCAATATTCCTCTACGAACCATCCTACACACTATGGCTTGAATAAATAGGGTGCAAGCATTGCATGAGGCATCAAAGTCTCACTTCTAGTACGCGATCCAATGCCTAAATCCCATGGTATTCAACTGGTGTGAAGGTTTATTGGCATGCATGAAGCGCCAATTGACCAAGTGTAAGAGAGGATATTTGAAACAATTGGGTTTCAGATCTATTTTGGTGACGTTCATCCTGGAATGTGTACCATTATTATATTATCAGTGGCTAGAAGTGGATCGACCAACACCTAGAGATCCACGTTTGGTCATATGGGGAGAGTTGATGTAGCGACATGGGGGCCGTCAACAAATGTTATTCCCTCTAGCATTCTTTGGATGGCTACGTCAACAACTAATCATGGTCAATGATTGGGTGTATGCAGGGATGAATTTATGAGGAAATTAAAATCTTCCACTCCCTCTAGGGCAACAATGGACCAATTTAGGTAAAAAACTATTTTTGAAGGTTTTTGAAGTTTATATCATTTTTTTTATGTGTACTAAGATTTGATTTGTAATGTTGTGTAGATGTTATACCAGAGAGACCTCCAGGGGTTTCTCCAATATCTAGGCGAGTGGCACACCAAATCAAGGATGCTCCTCCATATGTAGAGGGAGCAGATCCCATTGTTGAGGTAGAGCACAACATGGAAAGCTTAACCAGGGGGATTCCAGAGTATGCCTTGATCGATGAGGTGTCATTACACTATTAGAGACACACATTAGGAGTATCTGCTAGACTGCGTCAGCTACTGGGATTAGTGATTAGGGCTGCCTCATGCTATCATGAGCACCATGTGGGTGAATATCCAACTTCTAGTTTACATTCTGCACTATGTAGGCTTGTCAAGTCATGTGTCTCGAAACACAAATTTTGTTATTTTGATGTAGAAAACTATTTTGAAAACATTCACTATATATATATACATATATATATATATATATATATATATATATATATATATATATATATATATATATATATATATATATATATATATATATATATATATATACATGTTTTCCTATTTACCATATTCGATGTGTGATGTTCTATGATTTACAAGTTTCACAAATGTCTATCTAACACATAATTAGCCAATGCATCTGTTAATGTGTTCATGCATCTTGGAATGTGATGATAAGTAATAAAATCAAATTATCGTTCCAATAAACAAACTTGCAAATAAATTCTCAAAATTTGAGGGTTTCTAACTGAATATTGTCCATTAAGTTGTAGTACAATGAGCTGTGAATCAAGTTTTACGATTAACTCTCTAATGCCAAGAGTGATAGCTTCTGACAAAAGTTCAATGACCGCACTATATTCAACAATGTTATTAGTTTTCTGACCTAAAAATATACCTTGCAAATTAACTAACTCACCATTAGGGTCATAGATTGTCCATGCAGCAGAAGATAGATTTCGTGTACTATGACAAAGACAATTAGCAAAAATGATGTAATGGTTGGATGACATCTGCAAACCAATTAGAACACAAGGTAAGCATAGGAAAAGGTTTGCAAAAGGAAAATTAACACACCAAAATCGCACTACACACTAATGTACATAAGTATTTACATAGATAATCATGCATAATAATTCTTCAGGTAAAGCCTGTTTTGGGCCTTAGCCAAAGAATTTCCTTCATAGTCCACTAACTCATAGCCACCGTTTTGTAAAAATCACTTGACAATGTAAGGTCCATGCCACATTGGTACGAATTTCCCAGCTCCCAATTTTATATTGGCTTGATCATAAAGTAAGACCAAGGCACCTTCAGCAAAAACATGAGGAGAAATAGTTTTATCGTATTGAGCCTTAACTCGTTTTTTTTGGGCCTCAATTACTAATGCTGCGAAGCGATAGGTTTCATTGAGCCTTTCGAGGTAAAATAAATGTTCCTCTTTAGGTGAGGTATCTAGGAGTAATTCGACAGCTAGTTTCAATGAAGGAATTTCACACTCAATTGGAAGAGTTGCCTCTAGACCATACACCAACTGAAAGGGTGTGAATCCAGTGGCAGTCTTAGTTGTAGTTCGGTAAGCCCAAAGAGCCAAAAATAGTATAAGATGCAAATTTGATTTATGCATCCCAATGGTGCATTGAAGCATAGTGATCAGGACTTTGTTGGTTGCCTCAACTTTGCCATTGGCCTATGGATAATAAGGGGTTGACTTGTCATGATGTAAACCCAGCCGAGAAATAAGCTCTGCCATCACGTAATTTCAGAAATGAGATCCATGATCAGTGAAGATGGATTTAGGGACACCAATCGAGCTATGACATGGTTAAAAAGAAATTGAGCGGTAGTTTACCACTAGCTTCACTTGTGGGTATTGCCTCGGCCCATTTAGTAAAATAATTAATGACGATGATGATATAACCATGCCCCCTGACCGAGTGAGGGTTACTTGTCATGAAGTCAATCTTGCATTTAGCAAAGGGGCTGACACTAACAAATGGGTATAGGGGTGTGGGTGGGGCATGATGTTTACAGTTGTAATTCTAGCATGCATGACCTTTTTGGACTGCAAAAATGAAATCTTTAAAGATGGATGGCCATAAATAACTAGCACAAAGGATTTTCTGAGTAGTAGCATACCCGTAAATGTGACCACCACAAGCCCCAAAGTGGAAATTGTTGAGAAATCTTTTAGTTTCTTCGAGTATCAAACATCGATGAAGGATAGAATCGACACCAACACAGTATAAAGTATCACCAATGATTCGATAGGGTTGGGACTGATGTCGAATGCGATGACATTTAGAATTAGAAAACTCGTGATTGAAAAGTTTGGGTCTAGAGATAGACAATAATATCCTCGTACCATGGGTCAAGAGACATGATGAGAAAGAGAGTCTCATAATGAATGTGCTCATCAAAAGCAGTAGACGTGGTTGCATAGGGAAGGTCACAAATCAATTCAGCGAAAATCAATGATTTCTTTTATTTGGCTATAGAAAACTCGAAATCAAATTCTTGAAGGATAAAAGTCCATTTTGAATATTTGCCTCCCATCAACTGATGAGTCAGAATTTAGGTCATGGGGTTGTAATCGGAAATCGCAGTGGTTTTTTGTAAAAGAATATAGTGGTGAAAGCGCTGAACATCATGAATGACGACTAAAGAAAGCTTCTCGACATGGGCGTATCGAATCTTAGGATCAATAAGATTCTGGCTTAAGTAGTATATCACATGTTCATTTCCATCATCATCGTCTTGCACTAGTAACATGGCAATAGTACTATTGGATGCGACCAAGTACAAGAAGTAATCGCGATGATAGTCGGGAGGATGCAACAGAGGAGCAATGATGAGACTGTTCTTTAATGCATAAAAACATCTTTGAGTGATTTCATCATTAATAAATGGGATCCCCTTTTTTAGTAAAAGAGTATATCCCTTGGCAAGCTCAGCGTAGTTAGGTACAAAAAAACAAAGGAAATTAGCTTTCCCTTGCAAGCTCAGCAACTGATGTAAAGATGACAGAGGGGGTAAGTTTATAATGGCCTCAAATTTGAGGGGATCAATCTGGATGCCTTCCTTTAATACTAAAAACTCTATTTGACAAATAGATTCAATGCAGAAGACACACTTATGCAAATCCAAATGAATATTGTAATGCCTGAAATGAAGAAAAAATTCTCGTAGGTGGTTAGGATGATCTTGACACTTATCATAATGAGTTGGCAAGGCATCAAGATATGGTTTAATGATGTGTTTGAAGTCATGAAAAGCATAAGATACCACTCATTAGAAGGTAGCACCAGAATTTTTTAGACCCAAAGGGGGTTTATTATAGGCAAAAGTTCCCCATAGACAGATAAAAGAAGTTTTATGTTAATTAGTGGGAAGAATGTTAATCTGGTTTAAGCCAGAAAAACTATCCATAAAAGAAAAAATCTCACTCCTAGCACATTCGTCAATGATCTAATCAATAAAAGGAGTTGGATAATTGTCTTTGGGACATTTCTCGATTGATATCATGGTAATCAACACAAACGTGGATAGTCCCTTGTTTTTTAGTCATGGGGACAATGTTTGAAACATAATCTGTCAACGGAATCAGATATATGAAACCAGCCTTTAGAAGTTTTTCAACCTCTCCCTTAATAGTGGCTACCTTTTTAGGGTGCATTGGACGAAGTCATTGATGAACATGCTTCACATTAGGATAAGTAGGAATTTCGTGCGAAACTATACTCAGATCAATGCTAGGCATTTCTTCATATGACCAGGAAAAGACATCATGAAATTTCTTAAAAAGGGAAATGTAAATCTTGATCTCATTAGGAGAACAAGAAACCTCGACATGAATGTTCTTGCCACTTCCTAGTTTAATAGATTTGTTGATAGTCATGGTAGAAGTGATGTTTCCCATGTTTCCCTCAAACAAGACTTCATGCACCAATATGGGTGTTTGAGGTGGATGGATAAGTGTACGGGAAATAAAGGTATTTGTACATGATGAAATCTCACCAAGACTTGGAAGAAATGAGGAATGATGATGAGAATCATTCCAAGGTGTTTCCTCTAAATAAATAACCTTGGTGATACTCTCATGAGTGGGACATGTATCATTCAAGGGATCCAAACAATCCCAAGAACCAAGCCAAGAAGACTATGAATACACATCCAGATGCATACTAAGAGTAGTATTACTTTCAGAAGGGGCCGCTAAAGCCAAAAAAACAGCTTGGTAAGCTTATTCTATGGGGCTGAGTAGCATAAAATCGTCAAAAGAATCAACCAGGTCGGGAGATGGAACAATCCAAGGATTGTAAATAGTAGAGATCATGTTTATAGAAGCGACATGAGGAGGTGGGAGGGAAAAATTTCCCATAAGAGTAGAATCTTTAAAAAGACCTACCCCAAGGCTCTAATAATGAATGTTGGTATTTCCCACATATGGCACATTTCCATTTGAAGAATTGGAAGAGAAAAAGGCCAATTGATCAACGGTGACTATTTTCCCTTCATGAGGAAAAAAGAGCACATGGAACAAAGAAGAAACCACACAAAACATAACATGAGTCCAACTTCATCCAAGCATAAGGTTATAGTTCAAATTCACATCCACGACTTCTACTTCCAATTCAATAGTTTTCCCTTCCAACATGATGGGAAAACATGTGAGAATACTGTAAGGACAATATCCTCTGCCATCAAAGGCTTCTAAGGTGTTCAACGACTGGTTGAGGGGTGGAGAGTTGATGGATTTCTAGAATGAAACAAACATGATGTAGGTGGAAGCACCCCCATCAATCATAGTCTGATGAATCATCTTCCCTTTAATAATGACTTGGATTAAAAAAGAAATTTGATGGGGAAAATGAGGAACATGATTTTCTAGGTCAAAAGTGATCAAATTTGAATCCGTAGGGTCAATTCCTCCTATAGTGGAAAGTATTTCTTTCCGCTGCATTGGACAAGTTTGAAGAAATTCCAAGGCAGACATCGCCGAAGGTGCTTGAGTTAAATATTTGACAATATTGTAATGCCAGGTAGCTCACACAGATTGTAAGATGATTTTTGAAGCACACCTTTGGGAGGTGGTCAGATAAAAGAGTCATTACTAGGTCTCTCAATATGAAGAGGACTAGAACTGGGTGAAGTAGAAGTAGAAGGTGTATCAATAGCTTCTTTCTCCATCATCTTCTTTTGAGGAGTTTGATATTATTTTGAATGGGTGGCAATAGAAATAGGTGTTGTTCCACTCATGTAAACCTAAGAACCCGAAGATGTAGAAGATTTTAGTTGTTCTAACAATTGGGTTTGCTGTGATGGGAAAGGTTCTTTCAGTATAGCCGGTGTCCCTTGAGTGCCTTTTAACAAGTGAATAACTTCTGCACGATGGGGACAATCCTTGGTATAGTAATCTTCCTCACAAACGAGGAAAGGATATTTAGTCTTACGTCTGGATGCATCATCAGTAGATGAATTTGGAAGATCATGTTTTGGGGTATCAGATTTTTCTTCTATTTACCCTTATTTTTACCTTTGGAGGCTTTGTTTGCCATGGTAGACTGAATGAAATTAACCTCGAAGGTTTTACCAGGATTTGAAGAGGGTTTCAAAGGAGGATTGGATGCAATATTCAAAATAGATTTTTGCTTCAAATAAGCTTTATTGGAAGTTTGAGACACTGATCTAATAATACCATTGATAGGTGGTACATCTAGAGGTTTAGAAGATGTTGGATCCGTAGATGTCCTCAGATCATCAGGCAAGAGATCATATAATGTGTCACATTGGGAATACACCAAATCTAAATATTGGGCATGTGAAATGGCTTGATCTTCAGTTACACAACCTCCGATCGCTATGTCCTTATAAATTTTGTTAACGAATAATTTGGTAAACCATTCAGTTAATAACCCATCAGGTATATCAAAATTGATGAGGCGATGCCAATGTCTCCATTCATGGATGTGATTAGAGATGTGGGTAGCAGTATTTTGTTTCAGAGATCTAAAAAGATGGGTACCAGTTTCATAATGAACCGGTAACTAGAAGTGAGTAAGGAAGGCCATCGCCAAAGAATTGAAATCTTGATAGGCACCTCGAGGTAACTTGATGTACCATTTTAGGATAGCACCTGTCAAGGTCCATTGAAAAAGACATAGACGAACATATGCTTCAACCCACGAATTGAATGAACACCATAAGTGGTAAGTCATAATGTGGGGCTAAGGGTCTTCTCCAGATTTTCCTTCAAACTTCAGGCAATCACTAGGGATATTAGAGGGAACCAGAGGCCAATAAGGCAAATGATGTAATGGATCATTAGTGGGCGTCGACACATCCGATAGTTCCAACATTGCTAGAAATGGCAATTGCGGGTTGAAAGGCATGGAAGGCCTTTGGTAAGGCCTGGTTTGTAGATTCCATCTTTGATGGTATGTGTTTTCCCCCAAAGTGGAAGATTTTGAGCATAGGGAGCTTGATATTTCCCCTATTGAGGGGTATTCAAACCATACAAAGGTGGATTCAGCCCCCAAAAAGGTGGGATTTTGACCAGGGTAAGGTTGATACTAGCCCACCATAGGCCATTGAGAGCCATAAGGTGGATAAATAGTTTGTGCGATATATGGATTATAAGGTTGTTGTTGCAACTGTTGGCCCTAGTGATAAAATTGTTGGCCCTATTACTTCAAGGGTTGACCTTGTTGATATAAAGGTTGGTTTTGCGGCTGCAACATTTGCTGGTAATGCCCTTGCTACACATAAGTTCCT
Organism: Pinus tabuliformis; assembly: GCA_031772625.1. Taxonomy (NCBI): domain Eukaryota; kingdom Viridiplantae; phylum Streptophyta; class Pinopsida; order Pinales; family Pinaceae; genus Pinus; species Pinus tabuliformis. The sequence goes on from CM062805.1 coordinate 846,770,533, forward strand.
TGTTGAACGGAAGGTTTTTTTTGTACATAAGGATGTTGTTGGTAAGTTCCTTATGGAATTTATTGTGTTCCAAGTTGTTACTAATAAGTTCTAGCTTGAATTTGACCAGATGCCCCAAATGAGGGATTTGAACCAGGCTGTATTTAGGGGCCTTCCTATTGAGCAAAGGGTGGATTTTGAGGCTACTGAGAGCCATACGAAGGGTACAATTGCTGGTAGGGTATCCGAGATGAAAGAGGTTGTTGATACGAGATCTAGCCTAGTCCATATGGAAGTGATGATCCACTAGGATAAGGTACACTTCCAACATTTTGACTAGCTGCAGTAGCATGAGTTTGAGGTGCACTCACATAAGGTCCACCTAAAATAGGAGGTACATAATGTGGAGGTGGTTTTTGGCCCCCTTGAGGTGGGATAGGTGGTGCACATATTTTCCATTTAATGGGGGGCCTTGGTAACTTATACATACATTGATTACCCCAACCGTGACGATCAGTTGTACAGGAACTGACGAAACTGCAATTGGTAGAGGAATTTGGGAGGCCACGTTTGAAAAAAATGGACATAAAGTAGGCATGATGCCTGATGACCAAATGGGATTGTGATAAAGTGAAAAGACACTTGGATTACCTGAAACCAAATGAGCCAATGATGTATAACCAGGTGGAAATATAGGCCTACGATGGTGGAGGTGCAACACTTCCCACATATGGATAACCTTCAAGTGGAAAGTCGTACTCAGAATCATTATCAACACCAGGAGTATGAGTAGTTGAGACTTCGGGAGGACCTTGAGAAGAGGTTGGAAACTCACCTTGTGAAGCCATGGGTGGAAAAAGTTGGTGAGGAGGAATCCGACATGGTCATGGAGATAGATCCAAAGGTATACCAGGATTTTCATATGGACTATAAGGTTGTTGAGGAGATATAGTCAACGGATCAAAAAGCGAATTTAAAGGGAATAAAAACACCTATGTCGACTCTCAGGAGTTTCTGGATTAGATTCTTGAGATGATGATGAGTCTCGAGGTGGCAAACAAGAAGCAAGGGGTTGGATACTTGGGATAATTCCAAGTTTTGATCTTGGGCTTTAAGTGACTGTGAAAACTCAACATGAATTCCTTGTGATGACCCTTCAGTGTCACCTAATGAAGGAAAAATGTAAGGTGAACCCGGTGGTTCAGCCACAATGAATTTTTCTTAAAAACAATAAAAGGGGTGGTTGATTTGAGCCTACAATTTAAAATTTACTATTAACTACGCAATATGGGGCCAAGGATAACTGCATGGGTAAGTCATGTTATCATGGGTAGTTAAATTTTAGAACTTAAAACAAGAAATAAATCAAAAAGGCTGTACTAGGCAAGAGGGTTTACCAAGTATCCATGAACCATTATATACACCTTAGCCGAAATTAAGGACTTAACATACAACGAAGAAACTCCCCGAATGTTGTGTTCAATGTAACATGTTTATAAGGTGACTGACTTAGTTACCAGTGGCAAAAGGATAGAAACCTAAAGGGGTCTCCCAAAATATACTTGACGGTACGAGGAGCACGAGTCCATGTTAGCACTGCCTAATGCATAACCGTTCGATGAGAGTGTTCCGATATACTTACGATACTAGAGTGCCTCCGATATAACCTATAGCACTGGAGAACCTCCAATATACTTCCGTACTATAACGAGATTACATGCTCGAGATACAATGCAGGTAGATAATGACAATTGCTAGGTTTATAGATGCCAGAACACGTCTCTAGCCTAGACCTCTAAATGTTCACGTTAAGTTCCAAATGCTCCTTAGGTTAATTCAGTAAATTTTAAATTTTTTCTTGAATTAGGTTTCAATTTTGGGCTAAAATGATGTCACTTGAATCTTAGTATGCAACTATATAAAAAAAATGAAACCTTTCATTTCAATGTATTCTATGCTACAAGGGAAGAGAGTACAAGAAATTAATGCATCAAACAAGAGAATGCATAAAAAAATATGCCTCCACTAACTTTTCCAAATGCAAAATGCAAGAGAAAAACTAAACTTCACTTTCACTAATGAAAATGCAATCTATTGAAGTCAAAAATGATATTCATTTCACTAAGATGCACTTTTACTTATATGATGTTCTTTTAATTTAATATGTCTATATGTGACTAAGCTTCAACTAAAGCAAAAACGAAGATTTTGTCCAAAATGATCCTAAAGGAAACAAGACATCAATCAAAATAACACCAAATTCAAAGCACTTCAATGCAAATGTCTTTCACATTCTCTTTCAAATAGACAATCAAGTATTCTCATTTCAGTTTTCAAATCAAACAATGTAATCTATGCTTGATAAGCGGCAAATATGGATTTCAAATGCAAGATGACCTAATACACATGAAAAACAACTTTGCACAAGACAAACCAAAATCAATGGAAGTTAATATTTCAAGTGATTTTACCAAATGAACAGACCTAATTTTCAGCAAACTAGAGACTCAAAGACACTTAAAAGTGACAAGAGGAAACCAATCGACCTACAAACCTAAAATCAATCAAATTGCACTCACACACTTGAAAGTCTAAAGAAGTAAGGATATGCTAATAAAACAAGGTAATCAACCAAAAAATCAGTCATATAGGATAGAACAAGATCTAAGGGGCTTAGAAACAATAGGTTTGATAGAGAAACCATAATTTTTACCAATCTCAGGGATCAACGCAGCTGTTAAGGCCTAGCAGGTGTTGAACAGGGGATAAGCGTGATTGTTTTAAGAAAAAGCATGCTAGAATCATGACTGTCAGATTGAAAAACACATTGGTTGAGGAAACAAGCAAAAAATAAAAATAATTTCACAAACTCTTCCAGACTGAGTACTCTAAGACATTAACCAGTGATTGTTCAGACCTATATCAACCCAATCTAGCTGATAACAAGATGGTCAGTCAAATTGATCAAGACATCAGTTGAGAAAGGAGGATGAATAGAATATAGCTTTCCCAGTGGAGTCACCATTTTGTTGTGAAGGAAAATCCCCTCCAGCCTAATGGGTGGGTCTAGAACCAAACCAAACAATCTAATACTCACTTTCCTAGCTTATGCTTTGAAAATGAAATTAGAAATAGGAACCTACCTCATTCTGATGATAATTTCTCGATCCTCAGAGATGGATTTGAATCTTTCGCTCCAGGTTTCGCTCCTAAGTCGTTCTTCACGTCCGGAAACTTGCAAAAGAGATCAAAGTACTATATAATACACAAGATAATATATAACATATATCAAGCATAAACTACTTAATAGATTAAGGAACATTAAGCTAATCACATAAATATTTACACAATTATGGAAATTGAACATCATATGTATATATTAAGAAACTAAAAAGGGAAGAATACAACCTATGCCTTGATGTTGAGGCCTTACTTTGGGTGGATGTCCAAGTCCAAGCAAAGAATATTCAAGCACTCCTCTCCAAGCAAGAATAGAAAGAATGTAAGCATAATATCAGCATAGGGATACAACAATCAATGACCAACCATTTGGGAATGGAAAGGGAGTTAGGGATCCACAAAAGAGGGAGGAAACTCCACATCTCAAGGGGAAAGCCCACGATGATAAGATCAAGAGGCCCAAATAAGAGAGCTTGACCATATCAACAACAACCAATATCCAGCTCGTTGTTCACGAAGGTTCTAGTAAGCGAAGCTTCCCCTCTAGTTTGGTAAAGCTTGCTAGATGGAGTTTAGCACGAGATTTCCTGTGAAAATCCGCACTGGAAATGCGAGTGTCAAACTGAGAAACCTTCCATCAACAGGGGCAGCAGTGGAGAAAAATGTGTTGATGCCAAAAATTAGGTTTTTAAGCAATTTTCTCCAAAATGATTTCAAGGCAACTTTCCTTTGATTCTCCAGGGAGTTTTTGGTCTATATATCATGGTGGATATGCTACACAGTAGCAATGTTTTGGCACTCTGGGATATGGCATGGGAAGTGAACAGGAGACATGAGAAAAACACTGTGTAAGAGTTCCGTCGAAAGGTTTTCAGGAAAATGGCTAAGCATGAGAGGTAAGTGAACTTGTGATGACTTCGACATTGTAATCACATACTTAGCATATTTAGACAACATGATGACACTAACCACCGGGACAACTTAGCAAAACATGACTCTCTCTAGGATAGTCTATAGGTGAAAGCGCAAGCGTGACACTTGGGATAGACCTTCGGATGATAGTGACAACACTTGCGTGACAATGCTTATGAATTTGTGTGTGAGTGTGATAGGTGTTCACATAGCTAAGAAAACCCAAACACACAAAGACAAACCTTTTAAATCACCAGAATCGGGTCGCAAGCATGGAATAGAAATCAACATGCCAAAGATGCCAATTGGTCAACCAAATGAAAGGGAACAAGACATGCAAAAGAAACACATGGAATGACTTTCAGTGCTTGCAAACATGCATGTCATTGAGGAAAAAATAATATGATTTTGATCAACAGTACTTCAAGCTACACTAAGAGATGTACTTCAAAAAGATGTACTTTACTTACCATACTTACCCTCTAGATGGTTATGCATCTGACGAAGTTTGCATGCGGTCTCGATCTCTTGTCATAACTCTATTCCTTGGTCTTTCTCCTCAACTCCTTAAGAGTCGGTTGGCATGTCATATTTCCTTGTGGTCACTGAGAGATAGATTTGTGCAGTTTCAACGGACAGTGATTACTGTTGGGATGAGGCCTTTAGAGGCCCATCTGCATAGTTTCTGAATGAAAGGAAGATTGGATAGCTAGGAAAACATTGTGTACTTTTGAGATGCAACACACTACTATGGGATGAGGCCCTGGGAGGCCCATCTACGTAGTTTATGAATGAAAGGAAGATTGGGCAGCTGAGGGACAATATTATACGGTTTCTGAATGAAAGATGAATGAAAGATAGACTAAGGGATGAGGTCCTGGGAAGACACCTCTGCATGGTTTCTGAATGCAAGACAGACTGGGTAGCTGAGGGGCAATACTGCATAGTTTTTGAAGCTAGTGGGTTCTAACTGGGGAAGGACATTGGAGGAAACGACTGTGAAGTTTTTGAAGACAATGGGTTCCAGTTGGGGAAGAACATTGTAGGAAACCACTGTGCAGTTTTGGATGCCAAGGGAGGCTGGGGTCTTTGCACATTGAGTAGTTCTAGTAGGCAAGGGAAAAAGTTTGAGGGTTGTAGAAGCAAAGTGTTCAGTTTCGGAAAAATGGATGAGGCTAGGTTGCTCGGGAAACTGTCTAAGTGTGAGATTAGTGAAATAGATGTAAACAATGATAAAAATTGACTATGATCACACATGAACACTTAGTGATACAACATAGACCATCCTGAACATATAAAAAATACTCTGCTTGATGCAACAACCTTCGTGAGAAGAGTCCATGAAGTGAGTGGGAAAAATGTCCGTGTAATGAGAACAACCCATACACAAAAATATTTCTCCTTGAAGAAGAACAAACTTCCCTTTGCATGAAAAATGATAATACCCATGCCCAAAGATGACACATGCTACATAAATATGAGAACGTGAACAACTCTTAAGATCAAGGAGGGGGCTTGAGATCATCAGCTTACCAATAAGTGACCAAGGAACGATCGATCACAGGAGCCACGGTAGGCTCCAAAAATTTCATGCGAGCCAAAATTTTGGAGGGTGGTTGTAGCCACTACAGTAGACTGGTACAACCACTCAACCACCAAAAGTTGGATGTACACCCCCTTAACATCGTACAACAGGATCTAGACATGATGTCATGGATGCATGATATAATTGCACACTTTGAAATGAAATTTCCTGGATCTGCCCATATTAATAGCACAAGATCACTACCGATCATGTTTTTTGTTGATGATGACAATGACCCTATGAAAATAGAGAAACTTCCAGGTACTTAAGAAGTGTTTTAAATATTAAGTACAACCTAAATGAAATTAATGTATAGTCTGTGATTATTTTAAACTAATGATAATATCGTTTTGCAGGAAATAATATATTTTATAGGTGTTTGTATGATATAACCTTGGAAATATTTGGGTTGACCATTGACTAACTAGAAATCCCAAAGTTCCAATTTAAAAGAAGAACTTATTAACATGATGGTTCGCTTGTTTGATGACGATACCTTCAACAAATATGGACTTACCTCAAATGAAGACCTACATTTAAAATATTTTCGAGACTAGTATAGGTCTCAATTAGAAAGGGTCACGTCACATGAGCATCCTCCATCGATTGTAGAGATGGAGTGGAGATGCTCATGGTAGATGCAAATGATAAGGCACTTCGAAAAGAAGAGAATATCCACCCAGATGAGGAAGGTATGAGGCAAGTTTAATAATGTAATTATGATGTTTTATCATCATTGTGACATCTAATTAAGTTTTTCAATGTCTTAAATATAGGCTTCCAGATACTTCCAAATCCACATAGGATAGAATAGCCAAACATGGGCAACATCGTCTTGGCCTGGGTGGTTACTTGAAACTAGCCACAAAAATTGTAAGTATATAAAAAAATAATTTGCATCCAAATTATAAATTGTTAACAATTTTAATTTAATATCATAGAAGCCTATTAGGGGAATTTTGAGGTCTAAAATGGGCCTCCTAAGGAAATTTTAAAATAATAGTGGAAATAATAAAATAAGATTAGATTACATCATCAAATTTTAGAGGGAAAAAAGAAAAACTATTTTCAGCTTGTATTTTCAACTTATCTCGTTATAAGTTTACTCAATTTTCAAGGGGCATCACTTGTTGGATGCAAAATTTGATTCCTTACCCAAGGAGTACTCATGTTGCATACTTACGATGGACCTTGCTACATGAAAAATTAGAAATACATGAAAAAACATGATTGCAATCATGTTTTTCTTGTATTTCTGATTTTGCATGTAGCGGGATCCATTGAAAGTATGCAACATGGGTACTCCTTGGATGAGGAACTAAATTTTGCATCCAACAAGTACTCCCACTCGAAATGTGAGTAAAAACTTAGGGAGATAATTTTAAAATAGTGTTGAAAAAATAGTTTTATTATTTTATTATTTTTCTTTTTAACTCCAAAAATGGTGAATCATCTCCCATGGTTGAAATAATCATCTTTAATCTTATTGGTTCTTATAAATTTTATTTTGCTTATACATTTTTCTTAGGAGACCCATTTTAGACCTCAAAATTAATCACGTTTTTAATGTATTTCTCATTTTTCATGTAGCAGGGTCCATTGAAAGTATGAAACATGAGTACTTCTTGGATGAGGAATTAAATTTTGCATCCAACGAGTACTCCCACTCGAAATTTGAGTAAAACCTTAGGGAGATAAGTTTAAAATATGAGTTGAAAAAGTAGTTTTATTATTTTATTATTTTTTATTATTTTTACTCCAAAAAAGGTGAATCATCCCCCATGGTTGACATCATCATCTTGAATCTATTAGTTCTTATAAAGTTTATTTTGGTTGTACATTTCTCTTAGGAGGCCCATTTTAGACCTCAAAATTACCCTAATTGAATAAAAATTCATGTTCTAATGCAAAATTGCTGGGGACACAATTCAAAGAGGCTCCCATGGAAGAAGACGTAAAGCTTTCTTTCAAGTACAACTATCAAGTCTTGGTTGAACGAAGGAGAATCTTGGCATCTTCACAATCTTCTGGAATCAAACATAACACCTAGGAAAATAAAAGCAACAAATAAAATTTATAAATAATTACTTGTATGATCTATTGGTTATTATTTTTGGCCATAAAGTAATGTGCTTGATTGTAAAACGTAGGTAAGAAATATACATACAACACATGATCCTACTGACGAAGGAGCTCCTAATCTTGAGATTATTTCAGCTTGGTACTAGAGGTATTTAATGTGTTATAAAAAAAATGTAGTATGGAATACAATTAAAAATATTTAAATGAAAATGGTCTATTAATTATAACCTTTCTTGTTTCTACACCAGAGCATGTACAAGATGTGGCCAAAGAAGAGGAGGAACATATGGCCACAACTAAAAGTTTTATGCTTCCATACACTACCAAAGCAGGTAAAGAACACTATACTACTCTTTTTATTAATAAAACATTTGTAATAATAATAACTATAAATATGAATTTAAAATTTCTTTCTTATTGCAGTTGATGTTCAACCCCACTTGCAACAGCATAGTCATATGACTAGGTTAGCAACAAGACATATTAGAATAGAGACCACAACAAATGAAGGGGGACAAGATCAAGACATCCTAGAAAATTACATGTTAAAAAGGAGAAAGAAAACTGATAAAAAATGAATGAACTTGTTTATTTATAACCCCTTTTTTTTAGTTCCACATTTTTTACTAAGAAGTTGAATGCCTCATGGTATGTGCACATGTAACTTTAGAATATCTTAATAAAAAGTAGTAATTTTTCCATTGAAAAAAATTACAACGGTTTTGTTTCATATTGTGTAAAAATATTTTTTGTGATACCAGGAAGGTGTAGAATACCATATATTTGATAAATTCATGGTATAAGTCAATTAACTAGGTTACGAACACCAAGAGCATATAATCAGATCCCCATGTTAAACTAAGCCTTTACACAATCCATTCCCATGATAAATCAATCATTTACTAATTTATATACCTATCCCACTCCACCATACATTACCACACTCCTAATTTAGCTGCTAGCATACTCTTGCTTCAATGCCTAATCACAACAATTTGTGATTATGATGACAATTTAAGTACATATTTATGTAATATCCATAGTGGGACATATGAATTATCATCCCCAATCACTTGTCAAAGATTATAATAAACTTGAATGGGCTAGCACTGGTTTGTCATCATCATCTCAAAATGACCTGACAGATGAAAATTTACCATGTTTGTCATCATAACTTCACACTATCTCATGGATGACCCTTTCTACATAGTATGCATGAATTTATGGAAGGCCATCCTCTCTAGCTATCCTATGATTGATTGTGAAAACAAGTGAATAAAGGAGAATTGACATATATTTTTGACAAGATCCCCTACTTATAAACTATACTTTGTTCACTTGTTCTCGCAATAGATCATAGGATAGGTAGAGGTGATTTTCTGTCATAAATTCATGCATATAATCTATAGAAGGGGTCATCTATGGGACAATGTGAAGTGATGATTACAAACATGGTAAATTTTCATCTGTTGGGTCAATTTGAGATGGTGTTGACATACTAGTGCTAGCCCATTCAAGATTATAATCATTGATGGGCAATGTGCGAAGGAAACTTCATACATATCATCATGGAAATTACAATCAAGTGTACTTAATTTGTCATCATAATTAAAAACTATTGTGAATTGACAACTAATATATGTTAGAATTTTGTTAGACTAATATACATTAGAAAATGCAACTGATATATAGATTAGTTACAATAAATATAGTAGAAATTACATTCCAACAATGTCGAATAGTCTATATTGAGAATAATCTTGATTCTTCATGGGATGGTGTATCAAATCTTCTCATGACTTATCCCAATAATCATTGAATGTCATAATATTTCTATGAGGTTCTATTCAAATTCTGGCAATTTATATTAATTGTAACCTTCCACTATTTTCACGACTCTCTAGCTTCAAGCGGTACACTAAGTCTAGGTTAATTAGCATATGTTTAATGAAGGTAGTTCATTATCCTTAATCCATATTCATAAGATCTTGCAAACATTGTGTCATAGGTATGGGATCCTCTACGTTATTCATATTCTCTATTTTCTTAGTTTTATCGATATTAAAAGTCTCATGTTCATAGCACACACACATACACATATGGAAATATTTATCCAATATTAGTCATTAAGATCTATGCAATGGACATACGTCTCGACTTCTATAGTCCTGTTCAGAATTCATATATAGATATATATATATATATATATATATATATATATATATATATATATATATATATATATATATATCTGTGTGCAAGACCACTTTGTCCTATTCAAGTACGATGACAATAGTTTTCGGACTAGGTCTGATCTTTTGACAATGTGTTTTCAAACTTAATTTGAAGACCTTGTTCAGAAAGTGAATTTCAGTCTTTAGTCATGATCAGTGTTTGTTCCTGGATTTTTGAAATGGTACAGAAATTCAGATGCATAGTTTAAAAAACAATGCTCATGCATTCTGTTTGGATGAGACCTAATCTATTGAAGGATAAATTGTTATGACAAAAAAATGATCATCTAGCCATAATTTACTAGATGGATCGAAGTACACCATGTAGGGCCAATTTTACCATAGTAAAATTGCTTTCACTGTGAGAAATTACTTAATAAACCACATTTGTTAAGTCATTTATAATTAAACCCATTAAGAATAATTAAATAAATCACTATTTATTTAGTTATGTTCTAGGAATAATTAATTAAACCATTGTGTAATTAATATTCCTTGTCACATTTGACCGAGTTATTAGAAATAAATAGATAAATCATTAATTATCATATTTTTTTCTAGGAATAATTAATTAATCACTAATTAGTTATTATTCCTTGTCAAGTTTGACTAAATCCCTTAGGAATAATTAAATAAATCATTATTTTTTTATTATTCCTTAACCATATTTTTTGAGATGCTAAAAAAATCATTTACTTATTTATTATTTCTAAATAAAATTTTAAATATGTTTTCCCTCCAAACCAAATATAATAAAATATTCCAAATGGTTAATTCTAGAATGGGGTGATTGATATTTTATTATTGCTCATTATTCAAAGATAACCTAATATTTTGTAATAAATAGAAGGATTTTACATTCATTCTTCACTTTTGACAATTTTCATTGTCGCACTCACTATTGTAGCTTTGATTATTATCATTGCCGCACACCATCTTCTTTTTCATTTGAGTTCTCAATAAGCTCAAACATTTTGTTTGCTAGGTTTTACACATTATAGAGGAGACAAACTCTACAAAAGATGAAGATATTGAGGATAGCCAAGAACCCATCCCATAGAGGGGGACTGGTAACATTATCTATTCCTTTCACAGGTGTTGTTTAATAAAATATATTCTTTATATATCTGGTTTCCATTGGATTATTGGAGTTACTTGCACTTATTTCATTTTGTTGTTTAACTAGTTCTATTGCATAGATCGGGGCTTTGGAAGGTTTTGTTTCTATCATCTGTTGCAGATCCACACTGTTTAACAACCATTTTTATTGTTAGGGTTGTTTTTCATCCACAACCTAAAGAAGTTCCTTTTCATACACATTCAAGAAGAATTGTACATAACGTAAATGTGCATTTATTAATTTTCCAATGTTATTAAATTTCTCATTTTAAGCATCTAAAAACATCATTGACTACACTCCTCCCTAAATATTTTATACACAACCCTCTTATCTATTCCCCTAAACCCTTAAGTATTTTGTTTCTATGATTAATGAATGAATAGAGGAATGTTATATGTTACTGAATAATTTCTATATATCTCTTTATGTACATGACATTGTTTTATATTATGTAAACATATTTTTATGATACAATTTATCGAGATGAAATATTTTTTGGATTTACAAATGAATGAATAAATGTTTTCTATTTGTTATTTATGTATCTTAATGTCTTTCTTTCAAATATTTCCTACAAAGTAGATAGTCATGGGTCCCATCAAATAGGTATACTTTGAGGCCCATTGTGGTAACCTCCAACCATTAAATTATCTTTTTCTCAAGTCGTGCTATGCTTACTAAGAAGACTAAAGGGTGCTTGTCATATTTCATGGCCTAATTGGTTAATAGGTAGGAAAAAGAAGAATTTTTGGAGATATTTACTATGCAGGGGCTCGTTGGAGGCATCTAGAGAGAATATAGGAGGCTTGTCCACTACATTAACTCTCTAACTTTACTTGAATCCCAATATTCCTCACCAACAACTTGAATTCCACTAGCAGTCGAGGAACTTAAGTGCATGTGGATATCAAAGGGAACTAGATCCACCAATTTTGATATTTTGGAGGGAAGCAATCCTCCTCTTAAGGGAGCTTCCCCTCAGTCACCTCTCATATAAATAAAAAGGTTTGAGGGCTCATTAGGATTCTAGCTCTTGGAGCTAGGAATATGTATCGAAGGTTGCATACTTGAGACTCTTATATCCATCTTTTGATTATGTATTTGCACTTTATTTTCTGTTAATGAAAGGTCTTTTGTTGGTCTACATCTGAGTTAGCTTAGGAGGGTTCGAACCCTTGGGTTAGGGCACAACCCCCAGGATTTAGTCCCTCTTATGTATTTTTCCTTTGTTCTTGTTTTGTTTGTTTTATTTATTTCCTTGATTAAGCAGAAATTAGATTGCAAAAATTGTAGTTGCAAGTCTAATCACCACCTCTCTTGTGGGAAGTGTGGTTGAAGAATCTACAACAACAAGCCAGAAATATGTGTTTATGATTCCTTGTAAATTTCTAGGCTTTGGATTGAAATTATTTTGCATGCTTGGTTTCTTAACCTTAGAGGTTAATATAATGATTTGGAAAATGGATTAGATTCATGTTGTAGGATAGAATAGATCTTGAAGAAATAAAATTCAACTCATCCTTTCCACTTTGATTAATTTTTTGCAATATTGATCATTAGATGTATGTTCTTGATTGTTAGTATACAAGAGATATTGGTGACTTGCAAGGATTATCCCACTTATCCACATAAACTATGTCATTACCATCATCCTCCTAGACACCTCCTACTTCTCTCAAGTTCTGCCATAGAGAACATCTTTTCAGGGTCAACGAAGGAAACCGTGGGCATGAATTTTTGTGCAAGATGGGCATTTGAGGGGTGATAAGCTTGGGAAAATGCCTCATACATCCTTCATACACCCTCATCTACCTTCCTCTACCTTCATAACACCTTCCTTTCCCTCAGAAAGCTCTCAGATCCAATCCTGTAACAAACCAGGGCAATCATGTAGCAAAATAGGGTTTCCTGTAGCAGTCTTGTAGCATTGCCCAAACCCAACCATATTTTCTCTAGGATCTTGATTTTTTCATTTTGAGATTGAATAATAATCCCCAACCTTTGAATCCTTGATTAGGAGACCCAAGAACTACCCTAGACCCATCATTCTTCCACTGCAAGCACAAGACAACAAATAGAGTTAGGTAGCATATTTTCACATTTGAATCACAATGAGTATTATCTTATGCAGTGAGTAAAGACCATTTTGTTAAGGATAAATTCATATTACACTTAGTGACATGAAGGGAAACTCTTCAATGCAAATAGATTAAACTTATTTTTTTCTTTAAATTTCTTAGTTATGTGTTGTACACTGAATTTCTTCTTTCCAAACAATTTGCAATTAGATTAATGATCTACATTCTGCAAGTAGAATGTTTATTTGATTGGTTTTCAAGTAGAGTAGTGTGGTTTATTTATGCAACTAGTGTATTCTTTCCCCTTCTTGCAATTACAATTAGTCTTGACATTTGATGTATGGTGTTATAGTGTTTTCTTCTCAAAAGTGTATGGAAAGAAATCACCTAAGACTGTGGATGACAAACAGTCTCAACAATATAAATGGCTGCTAAGTATTGTATATTTGTAGCAACTAGTAGAAACAAAACCTGCCAAAGTCATAATCTAGGGCACAATCATAGTTAAACAACAAAATGAAACAGTAATAAATGCGGATAACTCCAATAATCCAATGGAAACTAGATATACAGAGAATATATTTTATTAAATAACATTTGTGAAGGGAACAAATAAATGTTACCAGTCCCCCTCTATGGGATGGATTCTTGGCTATCCTCAAACGTCTTTAGCTTTTGTAGAGTCTCTCTCCTCTATAATGTGTAAACCTAGCAAATAAAAAGTTTGAGCTCAACGAGAACTCAAATGGAAAGAAAAATGGTGTGCGACAACGATAATAATAAGAGTTACAACAGTGAGTGCAACAATGAAAATAATCAAAAGTGAATAATAAATGGAAAACCCTCCTATTTATAACAAAATATTAGGTTATCCTTGAATAATGAGCAATAATAAAATATTATTAACCCCATTCTAGAAATAACCACTTGGAATATTTTATTATATTTGGTTAGGAGGGAAAAAGTATTTAAACTTTTATTTAGAAATAATTAAATAGATAAATGATTTATTTATCATCTCAAGAAATATGGTTAAGGAATAATAATTAATTAATGATTAAATAATTATTCCAAGAGAAAAATAAGATAATTAATAATTTATCTATTTATTTGTCATAACTAGGTCAAATATGACAAGGAATATTAATTTAATCAATGGTTTGATTAATTATTCTAGAAGAAAATTAAATAAATAGTGATTTATTTAATTATTCTTCATGGGTTTAATTATAAATTACTTAGAAAATGTGGTTTATTTAGTAATTTATCATAGTGAAAGCAATTTTACTATGGTAAACTTGGCCTTACATGGTGTACTTCGATCCATCTAGTAAATTAGGCAAGATGATCAATTTTCTGGTTATAACAGATTGCCCCCCAACGTACAAGTGTTAGGAGAAAAACGTATGACCGAAGTACGTTGTAAGGCCACAATCACTAGACAACAAAATGGAGTCGGAGAGAGAGAGAGAGAGAGAGAGAGAGAGAGAGAGAGAGAGAGAGACCAATAGAGCTTAAGTGAAAGAGGATAGGGATAGAGGGGGCGAGACCAATGCAAGTATCCTTTTATGTTGTGGTACCAGATCTTAGTGAAGCGGGGGAGGCATACCTATGCCCATCAAGATAAATTAGTGCAAAAATAATGATGCACCTAGAAACATAAAATTGAGCAATGAAGTACATGATGAATGGTGCATGACACGCTGGCATAATTGAGACAAAAAATAATACAATGTGTCCCATATACATAATGCACTTGGAAAAAACATTAGCCAGGACTGAATATAATAATATATGAGTACATGAGATATAATTGCCCTTCCCTCAAAAAATGGGTGGGAGGGAGAGTAGACCAACCAAATAAGCCTTGTTGAATAGGGAAGGGCTCTGCAAAATTGAATGGATCATTTGAAGGAGATGTGCATGCTATGAACACTATGATTGGTAGGAACCAAACCCATCAAATCTGTAGAACTGCATCTGAGGTTGTATTATAATATGAAGGAACCTAAGAATGTCGGGTGATACTAGAAGGGCCACCCCCTCATGAGGTGTGAAACATCTCACACACACTCGGGAATCACTGGTATAATTTGGTGCATCACTAGACCATCAAGTGTATGAATCAAGAGCATGAAACAACCAAGTCAAAGGGAAATAATGAGTCCCTCTGCTCGATATGTGGTACTAAACAAGAATGGAAGATGGAACCAAGATACGTTGCCCTCTAGGTCATTCTAGAATAAATGAGCTGATGTCAACAGAATAGGGCCCGCGACAGGTGAGGCAATGAGGATATTTAACTAAGGCACGAGGGAAAACAGTAATGTGATAGATGGAATGAAACTAGGGAAAATGGAAAATTTTGGATTAAGGGACAAAAATATGACTTCCCTTGTCAGAGAATAAATTGCATGGTTGACCTGGTAGCGATTGACACGACCCCGGAGGGGATGGGTGTTAAATTTGCAACTAGGGCCAAAATCCATGTGGGTTAGCTTATTTCTGGCAACTGATATTTTTATTGGATCCCTCTCGTCGAGAGGTGTAGGATTGATCCAAAGATCATCCGATTCCGATAAGTATTTATGGAGTTATGAATTTATCTTGCTTATGTAATTATTATCAAGCTGACCAGCTCTTATGTAGGCTCTAGAAGCCCAACCGACGTGTCTATTCATCATCCTCATTTTGGTATAAATAGATGAGGATTTAATATCATTTGCACACACATATTCTTGAGGTGATCTCCTCTCCACGTCTGGGTTTTTGGAGAAGGAGAGAACCAAGAGTATACGCTGGCCTAGTATGATGCCCTAGCCGCAGTATGATGATCTAAGCAGCAAAGGGAGGCACTTATACACAGTCTAAAGAAGCCCTAATCCGTTGACTAAAGGAGGCTCCAACCGCAGTAGAGAGAGGCCTGATCCATGGCAAGGAGGAGGGCCTAGTATGCAGTTAAGGGAGACATCTAAACGTAGCCCTCAAGAGGAGACCTAGCCGCTGTCATAATGAAGCCATAGCTGCAGCCATAGCCACAGTAAAGATATGCCCTAGTCGCAGGCTTATGAGGACACCTACACACAGAAAAGAGGAGACTTATAAGCAGCATAAATAAGCCTCTATACACTGTCTCAAAAGGTTCAATCTGCAGATGAGAGGAGGGCCAATATAGGCCCTAAATGAAGACCTGAAGCCGCTGTCTATTGAGCCTATTCGCAGCCAGAAAGAAACTCTTTATCCGCAGTCAGAAAGAGGATCTATACAGAGTCCTAGAGGAGACTTGTTTAAGTAGAAAGGAGATACATATGGGACCTTCCATCCGCTGTCTAAGAAAGCTCTAAAAGAGCCCTTGCCACAGGTCTGAAAGTCACCTAATCTATATGCTCTCTGGTCACAATCCAAGAGGTTTATATGCAGCAAATAAAGGCACTCTATACACACAGTCATGGAAACCCATACGCTATTAAGTATATGCAGAAAACTCATACGCTGTTAAGTATATGTGGAAAACGCAACACTGTTATATATACGCATGTCATATATATAGCACAATCATGGAAATACCTTGTTTCGTATATGCGGGGACTAATATATAACAATGTCATGGCAGCAATATCCACTCTGATTTATCCGCCGCAAATGGACATATATACGTTGGGCATAGAAACGCTGGTCATAGGAATATATACGTTGGGCATAAATAATGGAAAGACAATATATATTGGAACATAGTGCCACGCAGTCAACACAATATATATTAGAATGCAGTCACATATATGCATGTAAATGCAGTCATTGGAACGCAGTATTCTACATGGAACGTAGTCATGGATAAGTTGTGCAGTGATATATATGTTGTAGTCATGGATACACTAAGCAGTCAAGGCTCACAGGTAGGAAGGAATACGCTGTTCATCATGGAGTCATATAGACATATATATATATATATATATATATATATATATATATATATGGAGTGCAGTCAAGACAACAAGTGTAAGGAACATGCTATCCAGTTCAACGTATGGGATTCAGTCATATCCCTGAGCAAACCCTATATGGAAATAATATAGCCTAGCTGCTTTGCTAGGTTGCAAGCCATAGCAAGCAGCTAAGGCTGATATGTATATGACCTCCATACTGAACCAACAGAAGGGTATTATGAGCGGCATGATGAGCTGCATAATGGGCAGTAGTATGAGCAGCATGATACATGAGGAAGCAGTTAAGGCTGATATCAACAGAGGAAAATTGTTGCAGCATGATGAAGCAACGAGAAGGCAGAGGCAGCAGCATGGTGGGCAGCACTATGAGATCATGTGCATGGGCAGTTCAATGATATAGTAGCATGGGCAGCAGCATGATAATGATGCTCATTAGTTTGAGCAGCATTATGATGGATAAGATCATGGACATGGGCAATAGCATGGTGTAGTATACAGTGGTGCAACTAGAGGACCAGATGTAGCACGATGATAGGTATCAAAATGTCTTCAATTGATCTCATTGTTATAGGAGATGATCTATGCTTAGATCTAGACAAGTCAAAGTGTTGACTTCTGTTGTAAATGTACTCTTTCTATCTTTCTCTGCTGAACTTTGAAGATAAAATAAGAATTGATCAAGGGTTTCCCCAAACATTGTGGGGTTTGTCCCTAGCTTGCGCCATATCTTGTGTCCTCTTGCCTTGGCTTGTCTTCTGTGTTTTATATTTATGTTCTATCTGCAGTTTATCGTAATGTTGATGTGATTGCTAACCGTGAAAATTTAAATAAATTGCTCTAGCATAGAGCATACCTAAACTTAACATGGTATCAGAGCTTAGGTGAAGACAATTCCCAAGCAAGAGTTAAAGAGCAATCACCGAAGATAGTTGGGACAAGATAGAAGGATCAATGGGTTCCTCATAATTCACTTAGGGTGAAGTCAAAGAAGAGAATGTTATCAGAATGGCGCAGCAGAAGATTCTGATGGTCCATCTTAAGATCACTTCATAGGGAAGTTCGGATCTAAGGGTGGAAGGAAAGACAGATGCCTTGTTGAAATAAGTTCGGCTGTTATGTGAAGGAGTGTCCGAATCGGAGAGACACATCTCTTGATGAAGATAACAATCATTCCTGGGACATCCTCAATGATCAAAAGAATGATTGGTAATGCAGGTCATCAAGGAAATGGTCGACTCTTCCACGAAAGCAAGGAACCCCAAAATCTCTTTTATGTACCTGATCGAACCTGGTGTCCATCTCGGAAATGGAAGTGAAAGGTTACAGGGTGGCACTTATCAATGGAAAGGTATGTGTTTGAAAATAGATCTTTTAAAGATGTTTCTCATGGTTGTATCAAGTTGCAGGAAGTCCACTATGGACCATGTCCTTTGACTCAGCACCAGAGGTCTGTGAGTCAGATGGTGACTTGGATGCCTGAATTAAAAAAGGAGCATGGAGGTACATGTCTGAAATGCACTAAAGGAAAGTATTATAAGGGGACCATTCCCCTCATGCAACAGGTCCATAGGCTTGGAACAACCTGAGGAGTTTGAGAATAATGATCAGGGAATCTCATGTATACAGGTGGAAGAAAGCCCTCTATGGCTTGAAGAAAAACACCTCGGGCGTGGTATGAGAGGATTGATAGCTATCTAATGCAGCTGAGATTCACTAGGAGTGAAACCGATCCAAACCATTACTCGAAGGTTTTGGATGATAAACCTCTCGTACCGGCACCTATGTCTGACAGGTTCAGACCCTCTCATTTATAGGAGACAGAGGGAGTTGGATTCTGAATGTGGGAAGATAAGTTGCAAGCTTGTGACTGCCTCGAGGATCTTAACTTTCAGAAGTTATGTGGTAATGATGTAGGACTAGATTTTGGAAACACCTCTGAGTTTCATAAACTCATTTGTATTGATGTTCTTGGAGAACCTCCGTCCGAACATATGTTTTGCAGTTAGCATGATGAGCTCATATTTGGTTGAGCCTCTCTGGATTGGTGCCAAGAATCTTCTAAGATATCTTCTGGGCACAATCTCTCATGAATTGAGATACACTGCCGGAAATATGAAACCACATGATTATTCGAATGATGAGTGGGCAGGAAGTATGGAGGATCACTAGAGCACTTCTCAGTGCTATTTGGAATCTACCTTGATATCTTGGATGAGTAGGAAGCAGAAGTCAGTGACTCTTAGCACCACCAAGGCAGAATACATTGCTGATAGTATGGCCTTCTGTGAGGCAGTCTGGTTGCTGAATCTCTTCAGTGAGCTGTTTGTACACATGATGAATACCACTGTAAATCTTTGTGACAACCAGAGATGAGATTCGATTATTGAGGAATCTCATATTCGACAATTGCTCCAGCAGATAGACATAAAATACTGCCTTATCTCGGATATGGTAAGTCAATGATCAAGGAGGCTCCATCACACTGAGATGATGTATAGGACAGAGCCCTGAGGAAAGATCAAATTTGTGATTTTCCCGAACGACTTGGAGTCATCGAGAGACCTTTGTAAAAGGGTCCTGCATGCTGCATACATTGAGCTCTAGGAGCTTTGGGGGGCTTGCAGTTCTATTAGAGCAACATACGACCACAGGGTGACTCACCCTCCCCTGGTGGTGTGCACTAAAACAAGATGATTCGCTCTCTTGTGGGACAAGATGACTCGCTCTCTTGTGGGACAAGATGATTCGCTCTCTTGTGTAGAAGGATGATTAGTTCTCCCGTGAGGCCTGGATTGATGTGTTCTCCATGGCAATTGTAGCAGGATTGATGTGTTCTCCTGTGAGGCCTGGATTGATGTGTTCTCCATGGCGATTGTAGCAAGATTGATGTGTTCTCCTGTGAGGCCTGGATTGATGTGTTATCCATGGTGATTGTAGCAGGATTGATGTGTTCTCCATGGCGATTGTAGCAAGATTGATGTGCTCTCCTATGAGACCTGGATTGATGTGTTCTCCATGGCAGCCTGGATTGATGTGTTCTCCATGGCGATTGTAGCAGGATTGATGTGTTCTCCTGTGAGGACAGGATTGATTAAGTTCTCCTATTGAGGCATCCTACCCATGCAGTCTGGGACTCATGGGAAGTACCTCTCATTTGATCAATGAGCAGGGAAATGAAGTTAGGGACCATAGTAGTACTGATGGACGCATCGTTGTATCTACCGTACTCCCTATGCTAGGATGTCCTCCATTGATCTAGGATCAATGATACTGGTCTGGGATCAGTGGTAGGAGTTGTACATGCTATGACGCTGACTTCGGGTCGGCTGAGACTGGTCTGGGACTAGTGGTACATACTCCGAGACTGACTTCGTGTCAGTGCAGTACTTGTATGGGACCAGTGAGAGTGGTACGCACTATGACGCTGACTTCAGGTCGGTTGAGACTAGTCTGGGACTAGTGGTACACTCTCTGAGACTGCGATACTAGTCTGGGACCAGTGGTAGGAGTGGTACTTACTATGAAGCGGACTTTGGGTCAGTTGAGACTGGTCTGCGACTAGTGGTATGCACTCTGAGACTGACTTTAGGTTAGTGGAGAATGATATGACTCATTCTCGATCAATTCTTCTTCTTCATAGTTCAGCGGAGATGAGCAGAGCAGAGCCGAGCCAACAGAGCTGAGCAGAGCAGAGAAAAGCCAGTAGAGCTGAGTAGAGCCAGCAGAGCTAGGCAGAGTAGTGCAAGGCACTAATGGCAGAGATAGTACAGTCATACATATGGATCAGCGGATGGAGTTCTCCCTAGTTGAGAGGGAGTGTTAAATTGGCAACTAGGGCCAAACTCCATGTGGGTTAGCTTATTTCTAGCAGCTGATATTTTTATTGGATCCCTCTCGTCGAGAGCTGTAGGATTGATCCAAATATCATCTGATTCCGATAAGTATTTATGGAGTTATGAATTTATCTTTCTTATGTAATTATTATCAAGCCGACCAGCTCTTATGTAGGCTCTAGAAGCCCAACCGACGTGTCTATTCATCATCCTCATTTTGGTATAAATAGATGAGGATTTAATATCATTTGCACACACGTATTCTTGAGATGATCTCCTCTCCACGTCTGGGTTTTTGGAGAAGGAGAGAACCAAGAGTATACGCTGGCCTAGCATGATGCCCTAGCCGCAGTATGATGATCTAAGCAGCAAAGGGAGGCACTTATATGCAGTCTAAAGAAGCCCTAATCCGTTGACTAAAGGAGGCCCCAACTGCAGTAGAGAGAGGCCTAATCCACAGCAAGGAGGAGGGCCTAGTACGTAGTTAAGGGAGACATCTAAACGCAGCCCTAGAGAGGAGACCTAGCCGCTATCATAATGAAGTTGTAGCTGCAGCCATAGCCACAGTAAAGATATGCCCTAGTCGCAGGCTTATGAGGACACCTACACACAAAAAATAGGAGACTTATAAGCAGCATAAATAAGCCTCTATAAGTTGTCTCAAAAGGTTCAATCTGGAGATGAGAGGAGGGCCAATATAGGCCCTAAATGAAGGCTTGAAGTCGCTGTCTATTGACCCTATACGCAGCCAGAAATAAACTCTTTATCCGCAGTCAGAAAGAGGATCTATACAGAGTCCTAGAGGAGACCTGTTTACACAGCAAGGAGATACATATGGGACCTTCCATCCACTGTCTAAGAAAGCTCTAAAAGAGCCCTTGCCACAGGTCTGAAAGTCACCTAATCCATACGTTGTTTGGTCACAATCTAAGAGGTTTATATGCAGCAAATAAAGGCACTCTATACACACAGTGATGGAAACCCATACGCTGTTAAGTATATGTGGAAAACGCAACACTGTTATATATACACATGTCATATATACAGCACAGTCATGGCAATACCTTGTTTCGTATATGCGGGGACTAATATATAACGATGTCATGGCAGCAATATCCACTCTGATTTATCCGCCGCAAATGGACATATATACGTTGGGCATAGAAACGCTAGTCATAGGAATATATACGCTGGGCATAAATAATGGAAAGACAATATATATTGGAACATAGTGCCACGCAGTCAACACAATATATATTAGAATGCAGTCACATATATGCATGTAAATGCAGTCATTGGAATGCAATCTTCTACATGGAACGTAGTCATGGATAAGATGTGCAGTGATATATATGCTGCAGCCATGGATACGCTGAGCAGTCAAGGCTCACAGGTAGGAAGGAATACGCTGTTCATCATGGAGTCATATAGACATCATATATATATATATATGGAGTGCAGTCAAGACAGCAAGTGTAAGGAACATGCTGTCCAGTTCAACGTATGGGATTCAGTCATATCCCTGAGCAAACCCTATATGGAAATAATATAGCCTAGCTGCTTTGCTAGGCTGCAAGCCACAGCAAGCAGCTAAGGCTGATATGTATATGACCTCCATACTGAAGCAACAGAAGGGTATTATGAGCGACATGATGAGCTACATAATGGGCAGTAGTATGAGCAACATGATACATGAGCAAGCAGTTAAGGCTGATATCAACAGAGGCAAATTGTTGCAGCATGATGAAGCAACGAGAAGGCAGAGGCAGCAGCATGGTGGGTAGCACTATGAGATCATGTGTGTTAGCGCTTGAGATTTCACCCTAGGCTGAGGAAGGTAAACCTTCAAGGCAACATCAAACCATTTCACCTCGTAGCTAGCCCTACGGGGTATGAGAAGGCTCTCTCCGGTCTATCTCGGCAAATTTTTCAATGGGGTGAGATGACCAATCAAAGGTAACACTGATATTAGGCTAGTAAACTGATTAAAAGGTTGATTTGGGGGTTTTTGGGGTTTTTGGTGGCAATTGGAGGGAGTGCAATTTAGGGTGCGGGGATTGAGCTCAGGTTTTGCAGGTGGGTCTTTGGGGCAAGGTAGGAGTTTGTGCTGATGCCTTTAGCTGAGATGGATGATCAAGGAGGAAAGAAGAGAAGCTAAAGAGGGCAAACAATGACTTTGAATCCTCTTTAGACAGTGGAAAACATAAACATTAAACAAATTTGAAAGCTGAGCATGACATGCATGAATTCAAACTTTATCACTTCATTTGTTTAATTAGCAGCAATAAAGAAAGGGATGGAACACATAAACACACTTAAAATTACAATAAGAGAACACACCATCAACACAAGAGTCCACAAGAATCCCAATGATGTCTGCAAAACCCTGGTCTTCCTTTTCCTCAAATTGCAGAGATACAAGTAAAATATACAATAGGAGCTTCTCCCTCAAGAGTCCAACCATGAAAATGAGCAAGAGAAGGCATAATATAGATGATCTAACTCCTTTCCCCACCTCTAGGGGTCGAGCTCAGCTTCCTAGGAGTTGTTTCAACTAATTCTAAACTAAGCACTAGATAATAGGCAGTCAAAACAACTTGCCTCTAAAACTTAGGAAACCTATCCATGCATTAAATATTTACCATTTACATCAAAGAATCTTCTAGAAGTGTTCAAGGAGAGTAAAAGTATCTAAGTGCCATGAAAATTACACAAAAATCCATCATTTACATGCCTCAAAAGTCAACCAAGATGAAAACAGTGTTTTGCTGGCCGAACTGGTCAAAACAGGCAAATTTCCCTCACAGGTCGCGCACATCACTCTGACTGGTCGCGCACATTCACAGCTCTGTTTGAGGGCCTTCCCGGTGTCCAAATCAGTTGCAAGATAGCTCGTTAAAAAGGTCTGCGAGTCTGCTTTCCAACCCCACTGGAATTTCTGAATTTGGAGTTGATTTGACCCCTCAAAAGTCATTTCTCCTAAGACAGCTTTCTGCAACTCAAAATAGGGGTAGAAAGTCAAAAATTGCATGTATTTTGAGCTTTTGGAAGCCCAAATCTCCATAAAATCTGGAACCCATCCATAGGCAAGTGTATTTTTGCATGAAAATTCTAAAAATGCAAAGTTTTCCCCGTTCTGAGTTGCCCCCATGTATGGTCGCGCGCGGGGTGAGACCAGTCAAATGGCCAAAACCTGTAAAATTCCCAAAAATGCCAAAAATGCTTCAAAACTCTCAAAATTTCTTGGGTTTGCTGCTAGGAGGATGCTAATGAGTATCATGGTGAGTGAGAGAGGCCTCAGCCAAGATATGGAGCGGGTTGGTCTTCTTCTTCCTCTTATGGGCCTCGGACAACCTCCTTTGGAACATCTTCATTTTCGCCTTGCAAACATGAATCCTCGCCCAATAGTGATTCTTCATGTTCCGTAGCAACCTCTTGTCCTCGTTTTCCTTCTCTAACAGCCTCTGCAAGTGTGCATTCACACGGATAAGCATGGATTCCCTCTCCTTGGGCAGCAAGTCACCGGGCCTCCTACGGTTGATGACTCGGTCACTTCGAATCCTCCACAGCTCATCCAACTCTTTCTCATCCTCAAGTTGCTTGTTGTGCTACTCAAGATAGTTTATTGTCCATTGGGCCATGTCGAGCTTCTGCTGTAACAAGTGGTTTTCCGCCTCTCTCTGTCGGATGATCTCATGCAAATCTGAAGTGGGGGAGCGAGCATCAAGATCAATGATGTCAACCTGTGTGTCACCGGCTCTCTCCTCCTCTGTCATGGGCTGTTTGCCCTCCCGTACTGCTGGTGGAGAACGCGAGGCCCCTTCCACCTGGTGTGGAGATAACACTCGCTGACCTGTAGATGATGATGGCGAGACCCCTTCCACCTGTTGTGGAGAAAGTACTCGTCGAGCTGCTGCAAACAAGGTCCTGTGACCTCTCTGGTAGGTGACCTGAGGTGAGGAAGCAACCTGTCTCGGAACAATGATCTCAGGCTGGTGAGATGGACCTCCCTCCTCATAAATGACCTCTGGCTCTGGGTGTGGCTGTGGTGGCACTGTAAAGAACTCATGAGAAATGAAGTCTGCCCATGGAATGCCCTGCTGACTCAACTGATGGGAAACAATGAGCTGGATGAGACCATGATGGCACAAACTCCTATACTGCTGAGCTGGGGACCGCCTCTGAAACACGGACACCATCCTCTGAATGTCCTGGAAGAAGAAAACCGGGATGTTCATCATCCTCACTCGGGTAAAGTGCATCAACAGGCGAATGTGATAAGAGAAGACCTGTGAAAATCTTTCCTCACATGTGAAGTAATGCATGATAAGCTGCATGATCGGAGCATACTCCCCCCAGAGGAATCTGAAAGGAAAGACCCCCGACAAGTGGCTCATGAATGCTGGCCGACATATGGCTCAAAATAAACATAATCCAGCATTTTGCGCTTGGGCCACACTTCACCCACATCTGGTATCCCGGTAGCCTCTGAAATCACCTCCGGAGATAGCACAAAATTCACCCCTGCAAGAGTGACCTGCCCATCATGAAGGTGCAAAACAAATAAGCGGGCCAACTCCCTGTGATGCTGGATCTGAGCAAGCCTCTCACAAAACTGCAAACATGACATGTATCGGAAACAATTCACTGCCAAAGGACAGGCCTGTAATTCTGCTAAAGAGGTGGGCTCCTCTCTTTTATGATGACCACCTTTGCCACCCCTACGAGGCCTCTGCTGTACCTCAACCTCTGTGGAAGAAGACCGGTCATCACCTTGCTCATAGGTTTCAGTGGTTGACATGGTGCTTTTGAGCAAAGTGGAGAAAATAGACAAAGTTAACTGCTGCCCTGTCTGCAAAAATGCTGAGAAGTATGCTGTTTTCAAGGGGGAAAAATCATGAAGGAAATGTTAGGGGAGGGACTTTTTTTTAAAATAGGGAATGGAAAATATGTAAAAACAGGGAATTTTCAAGGGACAATTCACAAAATGTTAAGCATATAATCTCATCTACATCATCGGGAAATCATTTGCAAAGAAATATTTTTATTAGGGAAAACATGTATGAGAATAACAAAGGGAAAGGACATGCATTTCAATAGGGGTATCGGACAACATTGTTCATTTGATTTTTTGTCTTCTAATGTACATCATAAGGTAAACTCTGTTTTCAAAGGGATTCATGTACATTTAGTCATAGAGGAACAAGGCTTCTTTTACATTTGGTCATAAGGGAAAAGGAATTTTATTTAAACAGGGATATTAGGGATAAAAGGGAAAACAGGACTTTGTCTTTTGGGAGACACAACAACATTCCTTTGTAAACAATATTCAGAGCAGTATGTCTTTTTATAAATATATACAGCTGCATTTCTTTGTTTTTGTTTTGAATATACACAGCCCTCTTTTCTCTGTTTTTGTAATAGCTATACACAGCCATATTGCCTCTGTTTTTTTTTTTTTTTGTTTTATTATTTTACCATTATATTGCTCTTTTCTTTTTACACAACATTTTTTAATCCTTGCTGTGTTTATTTTTTGTTCTTGATGTGTGGAGGGCATTAGGGTTTTGGGAATGTATTTGAGAAGGGGATAGGGTTAGAAATTGGGAGATAGGAGATTTAATACTCTTTGCAAATGAGATAAGATAGAGACATATCATAACAATTGTGAATTTAATGGGAAACAATGGAGGGAATAAATGGGAGTTTAAAACCTTGAAAAAACACCAACCCTAGCACTATGCCTACATTGACAAGCAATAACTAAAATCCATTTCTCTTTACATCCTTGGTAGCAAATATATATGAACACAAGCCCATCATTCATATTTCAAGCATCCAACAGGTTAATAGACCCTACCTCGATCAATTTAGCAAGCAAGAGGGCGATTTGAGAAAATTTGAAGTGGTTCTGTGAGTGACAGGCTGACTGGTCGCGCACAGGCTTGGACAGGTCGCGCACAGCCTGACTGGTCGCGCCCGTTGAGTTTTTGCACTGCGGAGGGGCGCCTGATAGGTCGCGCACTGCCCAACAGGTCGTGCACGCCCTCTGACAGGTCGCGCACCTGAAACTGGTTCAAATTTGTTGCCCTTTGCCTCCTTCCGCCTTCTTCGCCCTCTCACTCTTCTTTGCAAGCTCTTAGATGCACAATGAGGGTGTTTTAGAGGGAATTTGACTCTTTATAAGCCTAATTTGAAAAAATTTACTTACCAAACCCACTTTCTAATGTTTTATTTTGGCACTTTCTTTTAACACTGTTTTGAGTTTACTTTGTCCTGAATTTGGCTCTTTGAGTGCTTTAACTCCATTCTTTTTGCAGGTAGACCATCTGATGGACTCTGGCGAGGAGACCAGGGTTATTGCCGGCATTGTGAAGAATTTTTGAAATTTCCTTATTTTTTGCAAAATTGACATGACCTTGGCTTTAAAAACAGGGTTTTTAAATCCAAGGTATAAATGAGCTGTACCTGATGAAAATATCAATGAAACATATTTACATACCTCCTTCTGGCTTGCTGGGGACTCATGGACTTTTGACTCATGACATTGCAAAGACTTTTGACCGAAACCCTAGACCTAAGACTTTGGACTTCAAGACAAAACAAAACAAGCGTGACACAAGTTCATTAACTGATATGACCTGATCCAACAAAGCCAAGAAGGGAACAAGGACCAACTCCTCCATCAGTTTTATGGCATGCCTAATGGAATGCAAAACTGACATTGATGAGACACCTACCTATGCATATGCAAAGAGCTTTTCATCACCGATGGAGGGCATCATGACCGACACTAACATTGGCTCCAATGGGGATGGTAGCTCCTTGGAGGTACCAAGAACCTTAGACCTCTGGGAGAGCAGACCAATGCCCTTCAATCATTGGGCGATGGAGTCATTATTTACACCTTTGAAACACAACTTTGACACATTTATTGAATGAAAACTTGACTGAAAACTGACTGAAACTTAACTGAAGCTTGACTCAAACCGACTCGATGGCAAACTGAAATAACTTGAAAAAACTCACTCAATAGACCAAACACAAATGACTCATGACTGACTTAACTAAAACAAGAGAAGGGCAGTAGTCCATCAAGATGTGAAATCATGATGACAACCACCTGCATACTAATGAAATATGTACAATCATGTATAATGAGCTTTCCAATGTAACCAATCCAGCAGATGGTTGCATACCAAATTTCTGCTCTCGCTTATCTCGAGCAGGCGAAACAATGAACCTGTAGGCAACTCAAAATAACCACTGAAACCAAAGCTTATGATAATGAACCAGGCAACATTTATCTTTTCTAATGCTTGCAGAAGAATGCCAAAGGGATCTTGATAATCCTGAAGCACTACCTTGTTTGGAGATCCAGTTGCAAAAATATAAGTACTCGCTTCATTCTGATCTGAAAGAACAGTGGGTTGCTGATTGATAGGAAGGCACAAAGAAGTATAAGCTTCTGCCATATGAGTGTTGGCTGTAAATTCCTTGACCGTGAGAAATTTTGACATATTGTCTCTCTCAAGCTTATATTCCTCAATTTCATGGTCTAAATCATTCTTAAACAGAAAACAATCCTCAAGATCATCAAACATGACATCCTCATCATCTTCATGAAAGAAAATATTATCTGTTTGCTGATCTATAAAACTAATTACAACACTGTCATCATTTTCAAAAGAGGAAGAAGTTTCACCAACACTTTCGTGACCATGTGCACACTGCCGATTTGCTTTAGCTTGGGTTGTAGCATGACCTTTCAAAAGCTGATCTATCTCCTCTTCAAACAAAGGAGATAAGACTTTATGTTTCCCTTTGCTCAAACAAGCCTTGTCTTTTTGAAATAACATTTCAAAACATGAAAAATCTGAATGACAGTCCTGATCTTCTGAAACTTGGAAACATTGTTGATCATCTTCATATGACATGGCAATCAAACTATCCAAATTATGATTGAAAGAAGAGTTTTCACTTACTTGAACAAAGATCTCATCTTGTTGTTCATGAGCTGGCTGAATTACTTCCTCATGCAGGCTCCGTTCTGATGGCATAAGAACATTTGGATCAAGAACTTTGTCCATGATCTCAACAACAAAACTCTCCTTTTCAAGATTCGACACAAGGTATTCTTGGTCACCATGATCTGAATTTTGATCTGAAATAGCTGAGTTGACTGCATTACATTCTAAAATTGAATCTTGGCTATCTTGCACGCTGTCTTCTTCTGTGGGCAGATCTGAAACAAGCTCTTCTCTTTCATCAATTACAGCCATATGGCCATCTTCAACCTGCTGATCTTGACAAGTATCCTCTAAGATTTCTATGTGCTGCTGAAATGGATTCTCATACAGAGCCTCCATGATCTCTTCATCCATAAAATTATCATCTTCATAAAACTTCTCAAGGCTTTCAATAAAACTATAGGCATGCTTGCAACAGTCTTGAACTAAATTCAATGATGGATAAGAGTCCTTATATCTTTCAATGAACATAGCATGAAAATCCTTTAAACAATAAATACAAGCAGGCGGCAAACCTTCATACCATGATTGGGCTTCACCTTCCAGAGTGGCCAAGAATATCTTCATCAAGCAATCTTCAGGAAAATCAACCTTGAATTTGCGAATATGCATGTGAAATCTAACCAGATGTAGAGCAGCGTCCTTCCTACCATCATCGTCAAATATAGGCAGATTCTTTGACCAATCTACCTTCGGAATTTTATTTGGAAAACCGGGGATGTGATCTCGACTCAAGGGAGCATATCTTCTTGCAATCCGATCCATCTTGAAAAGCTCAAAGCTACTGATCTTCCTGCAGTGAAGTCACCATGAAGCATTGATCTCTGGATTTTTCAGTGAAGGAGTCGCCAGTGAATGAGTTCAGCCTTGCAAGTGTCTGGTCGTTGTCCACTATCAACAATCAGATCTGAACTTGATATATGTACTGGGGTAAAATGAAAATGAAGTGTTGTATTCACAAGCTCACGGAGATTGACTGAAGCAGCGTTTATCTACTAACGCTGATGTAAAACAAGAGCGTTTTCGAAGGCTACCTGGCATGAATTCAGGCTCCGTCTAAGACTTATGAAACAAACACATCAATGAGAAAATGATTAGTTTGTTCTCCCCAGTATGGTCGCCAATATGTTAGCGCTTGAGATTTCACCCTAGGCTGAGGAAGGTAAATCTTCAAGGCAACATCAAACCATTTCACCTCGTAGCTAGCCCTACGGGGTATGAGAAGTCTCTCTCCGGTCTATCTCGGAAAATTTTTCAATCGGGTGAGATGACCAATCAAATGTAACACTGATATTAGGCTAGTAAACTGATTAAAAGGTTGATTTGGGGGTTTTTGGGGTTTTTGGTGGCAATTGGAGGGAGTGCAATTTAGGGTGCGGGGATTGAGCTCAGGTTTTGCAGGTGGGTCTTTGGGGCAAGGTAGGAGTTTGTGCTGATGCCTTTAGCTGAGATGGATGATCAAGGAGGAAAGAAGAGAAGCTAAAGAGGGCAAACAATGACTTTGAATCCTCTTTAGATAGTGGAAAACATAAACATTAAACAAATTTGAAAGCTGAGCATGACATGCATGAATTCAAACTTTATCACTTCATTTGTTTAATTAGCGGCAGTAAAGAAAGGGATGGAACACATAAACACACTTAAAATTACAATAAGAGAACACACCATCAACACAAGAGTCCACAAGAATCCCAATGATGTCTGCAAAACCTTGGTCTTCCTTTTCCTCAAATTGCAGAGATACAAGTAAAATATACAATAGGAGCTTCTCCCTCAAGAGTCCAACCATGAAAATGAGCAAGAGAAGGCATAATATAGATGATCTAACTCCTTTCCCCACCTCTAGGGGTCGATCTCAGCTTCCTAGGAGTTGTTTCAACTAATTCTAAACTGAGCACTAGATAATAGGCAGTCAAAACAACTTGCCTCTAAAACTTAGGAAACCTATCCATGCATTAAATATTTACCATTTACATCAAAGAATCTTCTAGAAGTGTTCAAGGAGAGTAAAAGTATCTAAGTGCCATGAAAATTACACAAAAATCCATCATTTACATGCCTCAAAAGTCAACCAAGATGAAAACAGTGTTTTGCTGGCCGAACTGGTCAAAACAGGCAAATTTCCCTAACAGGTCGTGCACATCACTCTGACTCGTCACGCACATTCACAGCTTTGTTTGAGGGCCTTCCTGGTGTCCAAATCAGGTGCAAAATAGCTCGTTGGAAAGGTCTGCGCGTCTACTTTCTAACCCCACTAAAATTTTGGAATTTGGAGTTGATTGGACCCCTCAAAAGTCATTTCTCCCAAGACAGCTTTCTGCAACTCAAAATAGGGGCAGAAAGTCAAAAATTGCATGTATTTTGAGCTTTTGGAAGCCCAAATCTCCATAAAATCTGAAACCCATCCATAGGCAAGTGTATTTTTGCATGAAAATTTTAAAAATGCAAAGTTTTCCCCGTTCTGAGTTGCCCCCATGTATGGTCGCGCGCGGGGTGAGACCAGTCAAATGGCCAAAACCTGTAAAATTCCCAAAAATGCCAAAAATGCTTCAAAACTCTCAAAATTTCTTGGGTTTGCTACTAGGAGGATGCTAATGAGTATCATGGTGAGTGAGAGAGGCCTCAGCCAAGATACGGAGCGGGTTTGTCTTCTTCTTCCTCTTACGGTCCTCGGACAACCTCCTTTGGAACATCTTCATTTTCGCCTTGCAAACATGCATCCTCGCCCAATAGTGATTCTTCATGTTCTGTAGCAACCTCTTGTCCTCGTTTGCCTTCTCTAACAGCCTCTGCAAGTGTGCATTCACACGGATAAGCATGGATTCCCTCTCCTTGGGCAGCAAGTCACCGGGCCTCCTACGGTTGATGACTCGGTCACTTCGAATCCTCCACAGCTCATCCAACTCTTTCTCATCCTCAAGTTGCTTGTTGCGCTGCTCAAGATAGTTTATTGTCCATTGGGCCATGTCGAGCTTCTGCTGTAACAAGTGGTTTTCCGCCTCTCTTTGTCGGATGATCTCATGAAAATCTGAAGTGGGGGAGCGAGCATCAAGATCAATGATGTCAACCTGTGTGTCACCGGCTCTCTCCTCCTTTGTCATGGGCTATTTGCCCTCCCGTACTGCTGATGGAGAACGCGAGGCCCCTTCCACCTGCTGTGGAGATAACACTCACTGACCTGTAGATGATGATGGCGAGACCCCTTCCACCTGCTGTGGAGAAAGTACTCGTCGAGCTGCTGCAAACAAGGTCCTGTGACCTCTCTGGTAGGTGACCTGAGGTGAGGAAGCAACTTGTCTCGGAACAATGATCTCGGGCTGGTGAGATGGACCTCCCTCCTCATAAATGACCTCTGGCTCTGGGTGTGGCTGTGGTGGCACTGTAAAGAACTCATGAGAAATGAAGTCCGCCCATGGAATGCCCTGCTGACTCAACTGATGGGAAACAATGAGCTGGATGAGACCATGATGGCACAAACTCCTATACTGCTGAGCTGGGGACCGCCTCTGAAACACGGACACCATCCTCTGAATGTCCTGGAAGAAGAAAACCGGGATGTTCATCATCCTCACTCGGGTAAAGTGCATCAACAGGCGAATGTGATAAGAGAAGACCTGTGAAAATCTCCCCTCACATGTGAAGTAATGCATGATAAGTCGCATGATCGGAGCATACTCCCCCTGGAGGAATCTGAAAGGAAAGACCCCCGACAAGTGGCTCATGAATGCTGGCCGACATATGGCTCAAAATAAACATAATCCAGCATTTTGCGCTTGGGCCACACTTCACCCACATCTGGTATCCCGGTAGCCTCTGAAATCACCTCCGGAGATAGCACAAAATTCACCCCTGCAAGAGTGACTTGCCCATCATGAAGGTGCAAAACAAATAAGCGGGCCAACTCCCTGTGATGCTGGATCTGAGCAAGCCTCTCACAAAACTACAAACATGACATGTATCGGAAACAATTCACTGCCAAAGGACAGGCCTGTAATTCTGCTAAAGAGGTGGGCTCCTCTCTTTTATGATGACCACCTTTGCCACCCCTACGAGGCCTCTGCTGTACCTCAACCTCTGTGGAAGAATACCGGTCATCACCTTGCTCATAGGTTTCAGTGGTTGACATGGTGCTTTTGAGCAAAGTGGAGAAAATAGACAAAGTTAACTGCTGCCCTGTCTGCAAAAATGCTGAGAAGTATGATGTTTTCAAGGGGGAAAAATCATGAAGGAAATGTTAGGGGAGGGACTTTTTTTTAAAATAGGGAATGGAAAATATGTAAAAACAGGGAATTTTCAAGGGACAATTCACAAAATTTTAAGCATATAATCTCATCTACATCATCGGGAAATCATTTGCAAAGAAATATTTTTATTAGGGAAAACATGTATGAGAATAACAAAGGGAAAGGACATGCATTTCAACAGGGGTATGGGACAGCATTGTTCATTTGATTTTTTGTATTCTAATGTACATCATAAGGTAAACTCTATTTTCAAAGGGATTCATGTACATTTAGTCATAGAGGAACAAGGCTTCTTTTACATTTGGTCATAAGGGAAAAGGAATTTTATTTAAACAGGGATATTAGGGATAAAAGGGAAAACAGGACTTTGTCTTTTGGGAGACACAGCAACATTCCTTTGTAAACAATATTCAGAGCAGTATGTCTTTTTATAAATATATACAACTGCATTTCTTTGTTTTTGTTTTGAATATACACAGCCCTCTTTTCTCTGTTTTTGTAATAGCTATACACAGCCATATTGCCTCTGTTTTTTTTATTTTTTTTTTTTATTTTTTTTATTTTACCATTATATTGCTCTTTTCTTTTTACACAACATTTTTTAATCCTTGCTGTGTTTATTTTTTGTTCTTGATGTGTGGAGGGCATTAGGGTTTTGGGAATGTATTTGAGAAGGGGATAGGGTTAGAAATTGGGAGATAGGAGATTTAATACTCTTTGCAAATGAGATAAGATAGAGACATATCATAACAATTGTGAATTTAATGGGAAACAATGGAGGGAATAAATGGGAGTTTAAAACCTTGAAAAAACACCAACCCTAGCACTATGCCTACATTGACAAGCAATAACTAAAATCCATTTCTCTTTACATCCTTGGTAGCAAATATATATGAACACAAACCCATCATTCATATTTCAAGCATCCAACAGGTTAATAGACCCTACCTCGATCAATTTAGCAAGCAAGAGGGCGATTTGAGAAAATTTGAAGTGGTTCTGTGAGTGACAGGCTGACTGGTCGTGCACAGGCTTGGACAGGTCACGCACAGCCTGACTGGTCGCGCCCATTGAGTTTTTGCATTGCGGAGGGGCGCCTGATAGGTCGCGCACTGCCCAACAGGTCGCGCACGCCCTCTGACAGGTCGCGCACCTGAAACTGGTTCAAATTTACTGCCCTTTGCCTCCTCCCGCCTTCTTCGCCCTCTCACTCTTCTTTGCAAGCTCTTAGATGCACAATGAGGGTGTTTTAGAGGGAATTTGACTCTTTATAGGCCTAATTTGAAAAAATTTACTTACCAAACCCACTTTCTCATGTTTTATTTTGGCACTTTCTTTTAACACTGTTTTGAGTTTACTTTGTCCTGAATTTGGCTCTTTGAGTGCTTTAACTCCGTTCTTTTTGCAGGTAGACCATCTGATGGACTCTGGCGAGGAGACCAAGGTTATTGCCGGCATTGTGAAGAATTTTTGAAATTTCCTTATTTTTTGCAAAATTGACATGACCTTGGCTTTAAAAACAGGGTTTTTAAATCCAAGGTATAAATGAGCTGTACTTGATGAAAATATCAATGAAACATATTTACATACCTCCTTCTGGCTTGCTGGGGACTCATGGACTTTTGACTCATGACATTGCAAAGACTTTTGACCAAAACCCTAGACCTAAGACTTTGGACTTCAAGACAAAACAAAACAAGCGTGACACAAGTTCATTAACTGATATGACCTGATCCAGCAAAGCCAAGAAGGGAACAAGGACCAGCTCCTCCATCAGTTTTATGGCATGCCTAATGGAATGCAAAACTGACATCGATGAGACACCTACCTATGCATATGCAAAGAGCTTTTGATCACCGATGGAGGGCATCATGACCGACACTAACAATGTGCATGGGCAATTCAATGATATAGTAGCATGGGTAGCAGCATGATAATGATGCTCATTAGTTTGAGCAGCATTATGATGGATAAGATCATGGACATGGGCAGCAGCATGGTGCAGTATACAGTGGTGCAACTAGAGGACCAGATGTAGCACGATGATAGGTATCAAAATGTCTTCAACTAATCTCATTGTTATAGGAGATGATCTATGCTTAGATCTAGACAAGTCAAAGTGTTGACTTCTGTTGTAAATGTACTCTCTCTCTCTTTCTCTGCTAAACTTTGAAGATAAAAGAAGAATTGATCAAGGGTTTCCCCACACATTGTGGGGTTTGTCCCTGGTTTGTGCCATATCTTATGTCCTCTTGCCTTGGCTTGTCTTTTGTGTTTTTTATTTATGTTCTATCTGCAGTTTATCGTAATGCTGATGTGATTGCTAACTGTGAAAATTTAAATAAATTGCTCTAGCATAGAACATACCTAAACTTAACAATGGGGGACTATATAACTGGAGGCCAAAATGGGCAATACAGGATGAATGCTATGAAAAATATGGATGGAATATTGTGACATGCTATGATGGGACATGAAACAAACTCCATGGATGAAAAGGTGACTCATCACGGATGCTATGAACAAGGGTGACTCGATGACCCTGCCACACAAAATAGGCCTGGTGGGGACCATGAAAGCATGAGTAAATGATGGTTACTCATGATGGAAATCGACATGTGAGATGACAAGTGCCAAGGGAAGGTGGTACCCAAAATACAAGCATCGCATATGAAGAAATTCAATTTTGAGAGGTGATGAAGTGATCCTTCTTAGAAAAATGGATTGTGAGCTATTGGGATCCAGACCTGGAGGTCTTTGTAGTGCAGGGACACAAGATTGAGCTCACATTATAGGATTTTTATTTCTTGACCAGACTCCCTCCCCTAGGGTTGGTAGGGGATATACATCCTATGTTGCCTCATGGGAGGAACATTACAGAGTTTGTGGAGTGCCATTGTCTAAGGGATGTACGTGTGAAGGGCATGACCATTTTGATTGGTGATCTAGACAGGCTAGAGACAAGAGCTATTATCATAGCAGTGCTACGGGTCTTGGGAAGCCATGCATTCCACCACATCACTGGTGGGCAGACGATGTTGGTTGAGAGTGTTTGGAAGGGACCTACTATGGGTGGGCCCTAATGATGTTATCATTGGTGAAATGATAGTTAAGTCTATGCAGGAGGCAGGTGAACTGTGACTGTGCATTCAGTATAGTGATGTGTGTGTTCTTCTTTGAGAACATACCCACCATCCGTCATCATGAACAGATCCGAGATGGGGGCTCACAAGGGCCCAAGATGCACCATTGTGGGTAGCTACTGTGGGGAGGAGGAGGAGGGGTAGTCGGATGGGTGTTTTGACTCGACTCTTTTGCACATTGGGATCAAATTCTGCTCTACATTGATGATTATCCTCATACCAGGATGAATTATCAAGGTGATCCTGACTTACCACTTCCACCCGAGAGAGCATGGGGACTAGACAGTAAGTGTTAAGTTGCCATTTTTATGGTGCATTTAATATTTTTATGACATGTATATGATATTGAGTGTAAATTATGTGGCATGTAGACATAGCACCAGTAAAACTGATAGGATATGCAGGACGAGTTGTAGTGCCAGGGGCTACAGATTAGGGAACATCGTCATCGTGTCAGGGTCTAGAGGATAGTGCATTACTCGCTGATCTACACCGTAGGTGTGAGGTACTCTTGACCAGAGTTTCTGAGCGTGGATGGCATGAGTTAGATGATCAATACAGATATGAATGTACCAGCCTTCCCTTAGAGTGGTGAGGTATCATGCAACGCATGGCAATGAATGGTCAAGCAGTATGTGATCTATGTGCAAGTGGAGTAGAGCCCTTGGCATGGGATCTGTTGGACAATGAATAGATATGGGGACATGTGGGTCCCTTTGGTATTGATTTTTGTAACATGATATGGGCATGTCGTATGTATTTAGAGATATGGGCTCCAAACACTTATATTTTTTTATGTGATACATAATATGATTATGCATTTCATATGATGATGATGGTTTGCAACATGTTGTGTTTTATGGTTTTCTTCTGTGGTATACATGTGATAAATGCCAATCTAGAAATTCATTTGCAATGGTGTCTACATAGTCATTTTGGGCTCTACGAACATGACTAAAAGTAATGGTTTCAAATTCCCATACCAACATCTTAACTCATAGGTATTTTCTAAATAGGACTTGGTTATGCACATGATACACACCATTCAATTGCATGACAAGTAACAAGGAATCTAAACAAACATGAAGATGAAGGATGCGATGAGTGAGGGCATTGACTAACAAACCTATCACTGAATCATATTCGGCCTGGTTATTGGTGGAAGATCCAATGCACATGCCATTCGAAAGGACTTACGTATGCAAGGGGATAAAAATGGCCCAAGCTATCAAGGCTAGATTCGTGGAGAAGTGACTCGTGGCATTGGCATGAACGATATATGGTGTGGATGATGGATCCATCTGAAAGGTAGAAAAAACAACATATGAGATGATGAAACGTCACTAACTTCATGACATAAATAAAGACACGTAAATCAAAGGGATATTCTATGAGAACCATTTCTTGAGGTAGAGTACATTGGGAGAATTCGGAAGGAGATGGCCTTCAGAATCCTCCAAAAGACATGCCCCCTTGCCTAAGTGAAAGGGTAATCAGGGGTAGAGATAGATTCCATAATGTCCTTATTAGAATGGAATATGGGCAAATGGGAGGAAGACTAACTACATGATTCGG
The DNA here is from genome assembly GCA_031772625.1 of Pinus tabuliformis. Classification (NCBI taxonomy): domain Eukaryota; kingdom Viridiplantae; phylum Streptophyta; class Pinopsida; order Pinales; family Pinaceae; genus Pinus; species Pinus tabuliformis. The sequence continues at coordinate 846,808,475 of CM062805.1, forward strand.
TGGCGGTACCTGGTGCATCAACATGAGAGAGAAGGTTTACATATGCATCATCTGGAATGGTAGATGATGAGCTAGTAGATGGAGGATCTATAGATGTTGAGACCTGGGATTCTGTTGAGACCTGGGATCTATAGAAGCACGTGCAGAAACCTAAAAAAGTTTTTCTTGTGAGGAACTCAAGGATAATGACAGGTAAATGATATGGTCAATGGAGTCTATCATCTTTACATCTGGGGGAGGGATCATGCTGGTGGGATCAGATTCCCCCTATTTTGGTTTACTAGTGGTACCAGAATCCACGGGTAGAGAAGTAGGTGATCCACTATGAGTGGTCTCCTATTTGTGAAGTGCCTCAAGACAATCACGAAAATCATCGAGATGAGGGAAACAATGGGAATAGTGACTTTGAGTTTCGTGGCTGGACCCAACAAGGTAACATCGACCTCAGGTATATTTGAGTTAGGGAATGTTTCATGAACCAAAGGTTTGAGATGAGGGAGTTCAGGAAAATTATTGGTGGCGTACCCAACAACTTTACATAAAGCACACAAAGGTGACGACTTTGGGGCCTTGGGGGCTAGAGGATCTTGGGGAGAATTGTCCTTAGGTTATTTCCTCTTGGCTTTTCCCCCCTATCCAGATGCTTTCGCAACAAGAGTGGGTTATTGTTGAGGTTGTGATGGAAATGGAGCAGTGCCAGGGGACGTAGGGACCAGTTGAACTGGGGTCAAAGCATGATAAGATCTTAGCTGACCAGGAAGAATGCTTGTAGCGGGGTTAATGTACCATACTGGGATCTCCAAAGTCATATTAGGGATTACCAGTGAAGCTATGACAGGGACAGAAAATATTCCCGAAGGAGGACACAAGAAAGGTATCTGGCTTGCAGGGTAATGTCCTGATGGAAAAAATCCTAGATGGTTGAGACCTGGAGGAATAGTTCCTGGTGGGAACATAGGAGAGACACTCACAAATGGAGGAGTTCATAGGAGGTTGGATCCATATGGATCGGCTAAAATGGGAACATCAAGGTCGTTAGAGCCTAGATTGACCTCAGGCTAAAGGGAGGCAATCCTAGGATAACCACAAACTAAGCTTATCCTGGTAGCTAGCCCTACTAGCTCGGGAGAGGGCTCTCTCCTTATGAATCTCAGTTGAGATGACTAGATCAAATATGGATTTTAGGCTAGGTATAGTATCCCTAGGGTTTTTTGGTTGATTTTGATGGTTTTTTTTTGTTGGATCAAATGGAGCAGGTAGCTTTGGGTCTGGGAAATCAAGTCAGGAATGTAGGGTGTTCTGTGGGGTGAGGTAGGTAAGTGTTTTGGCACTTATAATTGAGTGATATGGTAGTTATACGACTGGTGAGGAGCTAAGGAGGGCATGCAAAGATCATGTATCCTCTTCAAATAGTAGAAAACATAAAAAACTAAATGGATTCCCAAGGCAGAGCACTGTAACCAATGTATTCTACCTATCTATCTTGATTTAATTTAGTTTAGAAGAATGAATTAGATTTTGGCACACATAACACATGAGAAAAACTAATGACATAAGGAGAAACTATGGAAAAACACATTACCACAAGTATCCCACAAAAATAGCTGCAAATCTTGGTTTATTTCCTTGCCAAACTGTTGTAAAGATCTACAATGTAGCTCAGAGCATCCAAGAGCGTCCAACCTTTACAAATGACTAAGAAAATACATAATATGGGCATCAAACAACTCATCCTGACCTTCAGGGGTCGAATCCATCAGAAGAGGGAAAATTTCAACCATTTACCAACTAAGAACTAGAATATAGGTAGTCAAACAACTTGCCTCTATATGTAAGGAAATTGATTCATTAGCCCCCAAACCACCTCAAACTGATGAATCTGCCCTCTAAGGTCATTTCATAATTAAATTTACATAGCATAGCATTAATTACAATCATAAATTCATCCATGAAGAGAGGAAAAATCAACTTGCAGAGAAACTAGGTGAAAACTAGATTTTTTGGGCAAACTGGCTCTATGCGTAGCGCCACTGGCCAAGTGCGTAGCGCCACTTCATAGCCAATTTTGCAGGCCTTCGCCTTAGCCAAATTGAGCCCAAGATAGCTCATTGGAAAGATATTTCTGTCGAGCTTCTAGAACATTTTGAATTTTTTCATTTGCATGTCTTTTTCCCCCTCAAAAATGAAATCTCCAAAGGCTGCTTATGTGTGTCCAAAAAGAGGTAGAGAGGTCATTTTTTGATAGTTGTTTGACCTTTTGGTGACCAAGTTTTGCTCCAAAATTGCTGAGATTTTCTGGGTTTGATGTTCTCATCATTCTGAATCCAAATATACAAGCCATTCACTCAAAAATTATTCCAGTGAAAAGCGTAGTGCCCGTGGCGCTACGCACCTAGGGCAATTTTCTGTGTTGGAAAATTTCAAAATGACAAAAACTTATCAAAACTTGCCCAGATTTGGCACAAGGCACCACCGTTAGTTTTTTTGATGGGCTAGTGAGGCTTCAACCAAGATTTTCAACTTATCTTGCTCCTTTTTTCTCCTTAAGGCCTTCCTCAACCTAGCTTTAAGCTTCCTCATTCTTATGTTGCAGATCGTGTTGCGAGTCATGTAGTGGCAGGCCATGTGGCGAAGCCTATTCTTGTCTCTATTGGCCTTCTCAACTAGCCACTCAAGGTGTATATTAACCCTCTCTAGCCATGTTTCATTTTCATTCTCAATCTATTTCTCAATAGGGATCAATGGAACATTGGCCTCCTTGACCTTTTGCCCGTCTTCTTTGATCATTTGCAGCTCCATGAGGACTTGCTTGTCGCTCAATTGTTTGTTTTCTTGCTCTAAATATTTGATGACCCATTTAGTCCTCTCTAACTTGTTAGACAAAGCTTGTATCTCAGCCTCTTGTTCTTTAATGATCATGTCTTTGGCAGTTTTTGGATCTTGAGCTTCTAAGTCAATGACATCAACTCCTTGTGTCTCCTCATGATCAACCAGATCAAAATCTCTTTCTTTCTCTTCTCCAAGGTCTTTCTTATGCATCTTTTTCTTGCCTTTACCTTTGCCCTTGTGTTGCTACTCAACCTGTACCTGTTTAGCTGAAGAAGAAGGCAAAGCCCCTTCCACTCCTTGTGGAGATAGAATTTCCCTGTAGCCTGATGATGAAGGCGAGACCCCTTCCACACCTTGTGGAGATATTACTGGCTTGGTAGATGAAAAAAGTTTCCTAGTGCCTCTTCCATATGTCACAAACACTGGCACTCCAACAGTTTTAGTCTCTTTGACCTTTTCATGTCCTGAAGGTCCACCTTCTTCATGAGGAACTGATGAAAATATTTGGGGGCCTTTGAAAATATCATGAGAAATGAAAGACTCCCATGGAATATTAAGAAGGTTCAGCTAATGTAGAACAATTATTTTAATCAAGGAGAAGTGGTAAATTCTAGTCAACTACTGGGGATATGGTTTCTTCTTTACAAAAAGTGCCATATTCTCAATGTTTCTGAGCATGAAGTAAGGGATATTCATCATCCTTACTCTAGTAAAATGCATCAGCAGTCTAATGTGGTAAGCATACAATCAGGAGAACCTACCTTCACAAGTAAAGTACTTGATGATGATCTTCATCAATGGAGCAAACCTGTCTTCCAAGAACTTAAAGGGGAATACTCTCTTGAGTTTGTCTTTGTACCTAGCCTTGATGTAAGGCTCATAGTACTCCCTGTCAATATCCTGACCTTTGTTCCACTTTTCACCCACATCTGGAATACCTATAGCCTCTGAAATAATAGCTGGTGACAAAGTGAATGTAACTCCAACAAGGTTTACTTCACTGTTGTCCAAAAGTGTCACAAACAACCTTGCTAATTCATGATGAAATTTAACCCTTTCCACCATTTCACAAAAACCAAAACATGACTGGTGTTTAAAACAAGAAATGGCAAATGGGTAGGCTTGTAGCTCCCTCAAATTGGTAGGCTCCTCTCTGATATGTCTTCCCCCTTTATGAGGTTTCATGTGCTGTGTGTTTCTCTCCCTAGAACTGTCACTAAGGGTGTCTTCTTCAAGCTCATATTCACTATCTCTCTCCATTATTTTTATTGTTGTGATCACTTGTGATGAATGAAGAGATAAGGTGGATGAAAGATGAGTATGAAGAGATTTTATAGGTAAGTAGGTGGGAGTGAATGAGAGTGTGAATGGAATTTAGGGAGTGAGTAGGGTTTGGGGATAGTGTAGGGTTTTGGGTGTATGTATAGGGTTTGGGAATTGTGGAAAAGATATGAGGGAATGAGGTTTAGGGAACATAAAATGGATGAGATAGGACAACAACAAATGAGTGAGATTTAAAAATTATGAGATAGTTTGGTGAAAACTAGGGGTTGACTTCTTGAGAGACAAAATCACCAAAGACCGATGCAGAAACCCTTTTCAACAAGAAATATTTGATTTACTTACTTTCAAAGAGGTAATTTGAGAGATTTGAAGCAAAGTGAGTGATTTTGGAGCATTTTAGGGCTTGGCTGCCAGATGCGTAGTGCCTCATCGTTATAGACATATTTGGGCACTGCAACCCCAATCATATATGTCCATAAACCAAGGGATTCTAAGTCACTTAAAGTGTTGTTTCATACCCTAAAGGAGCAAGGTCATCTGATCACATCATCTCCCAGAAGTTCTCCATGAAAAACTACTCAGAACTGGTCAAAGCAGGACCATACAGACTGCCCAGTGCTAAGGGTGTGATGCATCTCACCTACCACATGCAAAAAGTGCAATGCATACTAGAAAGCCCTTCTGTAGGGTGTGATGAGCGAGAGAAAACAAATGGCACAAGTAGCTTGCTAGGTGGAGACCCCGAGTATCTTCTAGAAGCTGCTCATTTGACACTTGCCTCTCTGAATTCTCCAAAGGATGAGTAAGAGATCATGAAATCTCCAAGTGGAACCAAGAACTATCAGAGAGATGACACTAATCAAAATCCCAAAAGCTGACTCACCCCCCTGCAAACATCTATATATGGATCCCTCATCCTAGAGATCCAGAGGCTGGAAGCTGGAATTTTGTAATTTGCAAGGAAGTGTTGTTGGTTTCTCTTTGAAGACATTGTTGGGTGATCTTGCTTTGTATGAGGTGAAGAGGGCTTTCATGCTGGGAGGATGGCACTAGGTCAGACCAAGTGGTTGTAATCCTCTCTTCTACTACTTCTATGAATAAAGCTATTTGATTTTTCCTCCATATTCTTGTGTATCTCTGAATATTGTGTTGATATATTCATTTGTATGGTCAATATATATTTGATCCTATATTTTTTACAGTGATAGATCTCCATGATTTGATGGTATTATGCTGCTTTGACTCTACAGGTGCTCTTTGAAGTGGGACAAGTAAGGAAGGAGTGGTGAGATTCTGTCAAAGGGGAAAGGAAACAAGCAAGGAGCCAAGTGAAAGACTGAGGTTGGTACTCTCTACTTCTTTATCATCTATCTCTCGTAAAGGAAAACACAAGTGACTTTAGTTTGTTTGTTTCTAAGATAGCTACCTGTCTTAGTGGGACTAGTAGTTTTGAATAGACACTAGTTTCCCTGATAACAAAATGGCAACTCCACTGGGGAAAGAATAGTTTGATTTCTTGTCTCTATTTGTTTGCTTCATAAAATACAGATGGAGCATAAAGTTAAAACAGCTAGCCTTCGAACTGCATTTGCTATGCAAGTGCAAAGTAGATCAACGCTGCTTTAGTCAATCTCCGGGTTTGTTTATGAACTGAACAAATGACTTGAAAACATCCTAAGTGCCCTAGATGTGGCTCAAGTAACCTTATTATATCAGCCCCTATACTTTGTATTTACTGACTATCATTAGCTCGGCCTAAATCCCTAAACTAAGCTACAAACTGTGACCAAAAATCAAGTTAAAGTCTCATCCCTAGACCATCGTACTATCTCCTTTTTGCAGACTGGATGCATCCCACCTCCCGTGTGTAGTAGGTGGGATGCATCCTTGTTTCCCTGTGTTACAGGTGCGATGATCAGGTAAGGCTATTTCTGCCTCCAGATTTTGGTTTTTTCTTCACTGTCTTCAGCTTTATTCAGGAGTTTTGCTGTCTGTGATCAGTATACCACTGTTGAAACCCCCTTCCTTTGCATTATTCAGCCTCTAGTATACAAAGAATTGTGAATGTTTTTATGTATTTTTTCCATTTACAGTTCTCCTTTAAAAAATAGTAACTTAATCGAACTGTCGTCTTTTGGTTCGAAAGTGTCACAAGTGTCGTTTTTAGTCAAAGAAAAGAATCCTTCTCTTTTTGATATTCGATTACAATGTTACTCTTGTATTTGGTCTGAATTAATAGTATTTCAAGTTGTCGAAAGCAGTTTTCAATTCAAAATCACAAAGTGTCATCTTGCCTTCCTGTCATTTTGTAAAAAGAAAATTGTTAGTACTGTCACTTTGAAAGAAGAAATAATTCAGATTTGTACTTAGCATTCTTTTTGTCATTCACGCATTAAGAAAGTGGAAAAAAAATACATACATGTGCATTTGCATCTAGACTACTTTTTTATTTTGATTTAGGACAGTGCATCTAGTGCGTGCTCTCTGCTCTATGTTGAAAGGATTTCTCTTCTATTTCCTTAGTAGCTAGGATTTTCATTGCAAAAAGAAGAGTAAACGACTGTTTATCATCTTAGATTGCATATTTAGGAGTTGTATATCTACATCACGCGGTGAACCTTAAAGGAAAACTTCTTAAGAAATATCAACTATAAAATAAATTAAATGAACATAAAAGTGCTTTGGAACCTAACACACAACTCTAGAAGTCTAGGCTAGAGACGTATTCTAGCATTGTAAAGCCTAGTAACTATCACTTTCATCGTAGGTTGGGTGATTCCTCCTCTTTGAGACAACAAGTGCCAGTACGGACTTGTGCTCCCATGTAACATCAAGTATATATTGGGAGACCAAAATAGGCTATATCCTTTATCCTTAGGAAGCCGCGTTTGCTACCTTATCGATCGCAATGCACTGAACACAACATTCGGGAAGATTGACTGTCGTACTGTAAAACGTATTCTGCAGTTTTGCGACTGGTTTGGTAATCCCTCACTCTAGATTTCTAGAGTAGTCTCTTTTGTTCCTTTTCAGACTCCTTAAAGGAAAAGGTCCATCTGAGCACTTGTCACTTCAGGCTCATTAAAAATCGAAGGCGAATAGAGTCATCTTTAGCTTTTTCTCAACTCTTAAAAATTGAAAAAGAAAGTTGTGTCAAAGCGTCTAAAATTTATTTTAAATGGAATAACGTCACTGTTCCCTTGTTGATCTTAGGTTAAGAAAATGGAGTCCACCAATCAAGGATTTCCACTTGGGGGAAATCCTAGTCCTTTCCCCTCTTGGGGAGAAGTTGGTGCACCTCATATGGCCATATTGTCCCTTCCAGGTTTGACAATTGGCCTACCAATATGGCTTTTCTTGACTTCTGTTGTTCAAAGTGCCATGATCCCTGAGCAATCAAATCAGCAACTAGATGATACTAGAGTTACCCCCCAACCTTCTACTTCGTTTGTCTCTCCCTCTCCTTCTTCCTCTTCTCTTGGTGAAGCTAGTAAAACTAAAAACCAAGTAACTGAGAAGAAGAAGAAAGGGAAGGAGAAGAAGAAGAAGGAGCCAATGGCAAAAAGGGGAAACATTACATCGTCTAGTGAAAATCCACACACTACACCATCCAAACCAAAATCTCCATGTGTCATCTGCAAAGGGAACCATTATCATTGAGATTGTCCTTGCATCCCATGGATATTAAGGGACTGATCTACTCGCTTGCACAATCTGGCGTCATCAACCTCTGAGGGATCATTACACAAAAAGATCGAGCGCTTGTCTTGTTTAGCTCGTTAAAATGATCGAAAAGTCATCCCTTTCATATTATTTTATACTTTTTCAGACTTAAGGGATTATATTACGAAAAAGGAATATTGGAGTTTCCTTTCCGTCTCTTTTCAGACTCTCTAAAATTGAAAAGAATTGAGTTATCCTTATCGTTAAAATCGTTAAAACAATAGTGACAAACTTGTCCATTCAAACAAGAGCAAGTCTCACTGTCACTAGGCTCGTTAAAACATAGCGAGGGGTTTACCTGAAGGGAAAAATATAGAACAAGCATATGTTATACTCCTCAAGCTTGGAAAAAATAAAGAGGTACTGGTCAGAAATGACTGGGGAAAATTGGGAAGAAAACTTGAAGAAACTTTATTGGTAGTAGGTTGCTCTTGAACATGACACTTTCACTCCATCACCATGATTGAGTCGGGTTGGGTTATTCCGTTCACTGGTCATATCACCATTGGTCCACCGTACCATCCACTTTTGGGGTTAACGCTACCAATCCATTTTATTGTCGCCGATATGTTCAAGAGAAGTCGCTCAGAGAATTCACCTACCCAGCTTATGTCTCATCTGCTGCAATACCTTCACGCTTCATTCTTTCATGACCGCCACCCTGAACCTTGTATCATCAGATTGTTTTCACCTCCACAAAATCATTTGATCCGTTTTGTGTCGTAGATGTGGGATTCATTAATTCTCTCCTACGATGGGTCACTTCTTGTCGACATCAGTTCATTATCCAAGAAGTCGACCTAGGAACAACCCTTTCAGTACTTTGAAGCTTGCATGCCTCAATGGCAAGTTTTTCACTTCCGGCGATAGGTTTACATTAATGGCCTTCGACTGAAAGATTTTGCATGGTGTTCGACATCAACTCATCTATTCACACCACATGAATTGTACTGTAGTACCTTGAGGGTCATCATCATCATCGGTGATTCCTCTCATGCCTGTTAACAGCTTAATCATTGGCTGGTAATCAGGTGATGTCTTTCCATGTTCGACCTCAGAACATCTTTTCACATGGACTGACTTGTACTTTCGGGCAAAGATTGAAAGAGTTTTGAATACCCTGGATCTAGTTTCATCCATCTGGGCTACGATATATTCAGGAAAATAAAGACATCAAATGTACATCATTGTTGCATAGATAATCATCCAAACTAAGGGATGATGGCTCTACCAGAATCATCAGTCTGCCACATAGATGGTTGTCTGTCCTATGTACATGAAAAGGAATTTATAAAGCTGAGCATGGGAATGCCTGCCTTAGCTAGATCATGAAAATATTATGAAGATAATGTATTGTATTGTATCTTATTACAGGTCACCTTCCAGCTCAAAAAACCTCGGATCCTCATAATAAAGCATTTCACCCGACATCAAAAGATTTACGACCTCATGCTTTAGGGGAAAACTGTTATAGACATATTTGGGCATTGCAAACCCAATCATATATGTCCATAAACCAAGGGCTTCTAAGTCACTAAAAGTTTTGTTTCATACCCTAAAGGAGCAAGGTCACTTGATTACATCATCTCCCAGAAGTTCTCCATGAAAAACTACTCAGAACTAGTCAAAGCAGGACCATACAGACTGCCTAGTGCTAAGGGTGTGATGCATCTCACCTTCCACATGAAAAAAGTGTGATGCATACTAGAAATCCCTTCTATAGGGGATGAGTGAGAGTAGACAAATGGCACAAACATTTTGCTAGGTGGAGACCCTAAGAATCTTCTAGAAGCTGCTCATTTGACAATTGCCTCTCTGGATTCGCCCATGGATGAGTAAGAGATCATGAAATCTCCAAGTGGAACCAAGAACTATCAGAGAGATGACACTAATAAAATCCCAGAAGCTGACTCACCCCCTGCAAACATCTATATATGGATCCCTCATCCCAGAGATTCAGAGGCTGGAGGCTGGAATTTTGTAATTTGCAAGGAAGTGCTGTTGGTTTCTCTTTGAAGACATTGTTGGCTGATCTTGCTTTGTATGAGGTGAAGAGGGATTTCATGCTGGGAGGATGGTGCTGGGTGAGACCAAGTGGTTGTAATCCTCTCTTCTACTACTTCTATAAATAAATCTATTTGATTTTTCCTCCATATTCTTGTGTATCTCTGAATATTGTGTTGACATATGCATTTGTATGGTCAATATATATTTGATCCTATATTGTTTACAATGATAGATCTCTATGCTTTGATGGTATTATTTTGCTTTGACTCTACAGGTGCTCTTTGAAGTAGGAAAGGTAAGGAAGGAGTGGTGAAATTCTATCAAAGGGGAAAGGAAACAATCAATGAGCCAAGCAAAATACTGAGGTTGGTACTCTCTGCTTCTTTCTCATCTATCTCTCGTAAAGGAAAACACGTGACTTTAGTTTGTTTGTTTCTAAGATAGCTACCCATGTTAGTGGGACTAGCAGTTCTAAATAGACACTAGTTTTCCCGATAACACTCACCCAGGTTCGTAGCACCAGTTAAGTGTGTAGCGCCCATTCACTTTTGCGCTGTGGAAGTCTACCAGGTGTGTAACACCGGCCTCTGGTGCGTAGCGCCTTTTTACAGGACACTTTTGAAGGCCTTCCCAGTGTCCAAATTGGGCATGAGATAGCTCATTGGAAATTTTATTGAGTCTAATTTCCAGAAAATCTTGAATTTCTCAACTTCGAGTTCATTTTTCCCTATCAAAAGTCAAGTCTCCCAAGACTGGTCAAAATGTGCAGAATGAGGCTGCCTAAATGTAGAGTTCTGTTGCAGTGTACTTTTGAAGGTCTTACTCAACTCCAAATTGAGCTCATGATAGCTCATTGGAAAGCTATTTGTATCTACTAATTAGTTGAATCATCAATCAAGTCATTTGGTCATTCCATCTAGGAGAAATATTGATTTTTCCAAGGTCACTCTAGAGGTGCAGTAACCTTTCTGAGGCGAATGATGTTTTCGACATTTCTCTGAAACCATGAAACCTGTGTAAAAAATGAAGGAGGTTTTTCTTCTTGGGTAAATTATGGACAAAAAAATCTCTCACTTTTGTCAAATTCAGCTTCTATTTCTCAAAAACATCATTTTAGTAAAACCTATCCCGATGTGTCGAACAAGGGATTTGTAGAAATGAGGGGAAATGAAGGGGATATGGGGCTTCTAAATTCTTGAGAAAATTTTGGAAAATAGGGAGGGTTGTTAGGAAGTAGGGGAAAGTTTACTTTAAAATATTGAATGAGGGGAAGGGGTCCAAAAGGGCAAAACACAGGCCTAGCCTAGAAAATTGTAAAATTGTAACAATAAGCTAGGGTTTATGAGAAAATGATGAATTTGAGGGATATCAGTGATGGGAAATGCTTAAGAAGGTAAATTAATGACAGGGGAAGGTGTATGAGCATCAGGATACGAGTTTTGTTGATGATTTGACCTTCCAAAGAAATATTACCTTCAAAACCCTAGGAGAGGGAAATGAGCCTTACCTAAGCACAACTGAAGCACGAACAAGGTGTAAAATGACCCATTGGAACCTGAAATGATGATGAAAACTCTTTGAATGATGGTACACTCAGCTGAATGTTGACATGGACCAACACTTAGAAAACTTTGGAAGGAGTGAAAACAATCCTAGACCTAATACCTAGTGACCAAATTTTACTTGAAGACTCACTGAAATGACAAAATTTTACTTTGACACCCTAATACCACTTTATAAGAGAATATTTGATCACTGGTGGAAGGTTTCAAAGACTGACACTAACAATGGTGCTAAAGAGTGAGTTGTTGATCAAATGTACCAGATTTCTTATGAGCAACCAGTGATGCTTGTAACATGTAGACGCTCGAAGAGCTAGGTTCAGAGATGAGACGAGGAGGATCGGTCAAAGCACCTAATAATGAGGAATACTTATAGAATCTTGGTGAGACATTGGTCAGAGGATTGGCAGACTACTTATCAGACATCGAAAAGATAATGAACTCAGGGGAGTTCATGATTTTCGACCTGTAGTATGTCAATTGATCGATGGTGATGATCTTCCCTTCATGGGGGAAGCCCATCTTGCGAAAAACCATAGATGTAATGGGTGACATGGCATAAGTGTAACTACAACCGAAGGAGGATTTCATAATCTAGATGGGCATCAATAACCACAATGTCTACATGGAGTCACTAGACAATTGTGATACATGCTGAGAGGTTTGGAGGAGTGAACGTCCTAAGCATGAAAAGTGATGGTGGATGCGGACAGCTGAGGTGACGTAAGTTTTCTCCAAATGACAGTGGACATCGCATAGGTAGATGCACCTTCGTGAATAATGCATTGAGATATGATGGCATTACGGACTCAGACTACTATCTGGAAAGCAACAGATGAAGGTAATGGGGGATGTTATGATGTATCAACTGGGAAGACAATCAAACGATCGTCAGAAGGATCTATTGTGCCGAAAGAAGTTAGTAGAGATTTCTTTTGAGATGGGCACACCTAGAGTACTTCCAGCATCGACATGATAGCAGGTGATTGTGCTAAGTTGTCTATTATACTATATGTATGGGCAGTTAGGTTGGAAGCCGTGTTACGACGTAATGGTTCCTTGGGGATCTTAGGAATTAACTCAAATTTAAGTTGAGGGATCTGTAGTGGACCATTTGGTGTTGTAAGAGGCTCAGTAGATTCTTTGATTTTGGACTTTGATCTGAAACACGGAAAAATAGATTGTACTTTCTCTCCTTGGCAAGAATAATTCAATGATGCTTCGTACAAATTTGTTAATTAGTTGTTCATTACGGATGACTTCATCACATACGAAATTAACTGTAGAGAAATTTAAACAAAAATTACACAAATCAACAAGATAGAGAACATTGATGTTGATTACGGAGTTCACCCCTCCTGGGCTATGTCTCTGGACCTTGCACAAAAAGGCTAGGCCACTTGTGTTTTAGTGAAAAGGAGGTACATGACAATTGCTGACACAATTGCGACTAGTTCCCCAAATTGGAAATGCTCAAGTGCGGAGAGCTCTCACATCTTTACATGGAATTTATTCAAGTGACTTAGTCAAATTCAACAAAATAAAAGAGTCTTAGCATGCAAACTTGGGCCTTTACTGAAAACAAGCAAACATCAATAGCAACTATAATACAAATCAAACCTCCCTCAACTTTACATAGGAGTCAGATTGTCTCTGTATTGAAATATGGTATTTTGGCTACTTCATTCACTGAAAGGACCATGTAAGTGTCTCTAGAGCACCTTGCAACCCCTGTCTAGGCTTTTGAATCATTCCATTTCGTCTCCGTATGACTCCGGAAATCCCAAAACTGACTGGCTCATGACTTCAGGCTTCTCGATGCCTTGATCTGGCACAATGGTTCTCTACCTTCTACACTCAAATCTGAATACAAGTTTGAAAATCATGCTAATGCATTTTACATGAGCATAAGGATGAATTTATAGTCTCCTAAGGTTCACTTGAACTCCCTCAAGCTAAGATAGGCATGTATGTGCTGCATTGAATGTAGAATGCCTCGGTCTTGTCACCTTGTGACATTTAGGCAAGAGGTTACATGGTGGTTCATTAGATATTGAACAAACATAAAAAAACACCCAAATATAAACTTTGGTTTAAATAGACCGCTGGAAGTTAGGCTAAATGCGTGGAGAGATTGACTGTTTACATGTGACTGGCGGACTCCGCTGTGGTCTAGTCATAAGCTACCACCTACACAGTCAGCTCAGGCAGTTTCAGCTAATGGTGTGACCAAATGCATGTGACAACTGTCCAATGGTTTCAGTCTGCAGTTCTTGATGAGGTCCACTCAGCGGTAAACGTTATCTAACATCTCTGCATTCACATGCTCCAGACACGGTTAGGACCTCTATTTACGCTATTACACCTAGCGTCTTCCAAACTATGCTTCCAACTCTCGCCTGTTCACATGCCAAATTCCTACCAGTTCCACTGCAGTCTAGTCTCCCCGTGCGGTTAACTGTGTGGGTTATAACATTTGCATTGTTTAACATATGGTCCAATAGGTTTATTTCTTTAGGTTTTTCATTAGGTAGTGTCACCATGGTGCTAGATTTAGCCACTTAGGTTTATGCCTTAGGTCTAGAACATGATATGTGTTGCATTTGTACCCACTTTTAATGCCTCTCACCATCGTTCTTTTGCAGGAACCTAGAGATGCAGTTTGTGATTTTGAATTGCAACAAGTCACATAGTCAACAAGGCCTTTCTCGACACCTCAAATTCGTCGGATGAGTTCTCCATCACTCGGAGTCCAAATGAGAAACCATAAGAAGCATCAAATTCAAAACGATAGACACTTCAATGTGACATTGTTTCTTGGGATGATCTGGGTCTGCCCCTTTTATGCACAAGTCGAAAACAAATTTTCTACAAGGGACCATCTTGGAGGTTAAGCAAATTTCGACTTATCCTACAAGACCCATTTTGGACTAGACTCAGTGGTGGATGAAGTTAATGGCTTGTCATATTGACACGACCGAGTTTGCAGGTTGATATCAGAAGTATTAACCTCATCATAATTCATCATGAGGATATGGTAGTCACCAAGACTAGAAGGTTGCGGGGGGGTGGGCTGCTTGACATGGCTGAGGTTGAGCAACAACAAATCCTTGCTGAGGGAAAGGATTTGTAAGTACTATTGGTTGAGATGGAACAGGATTGTGAGGAGATTTCTAGATGGGTGTTTGACCTCTAGAAGCTGCTTGAGCTTCAAAAATTTGGTGTATATGGGGTAAGAGAGGACACTCATGTGTATAACAGCCATGTACACCACAACATGCACAAGGCTTGTTTGTACGAATAACCTTGTTCTGCTTGGGTCGACTGCCATGTTGCTAGTTGTTGGTGTTAGGCTGGTTCCCCGGGAGCTCACTAGGTTGATTACCTTGATTACCTTGGTTACCTTTGTTACCTTTCCCCTTATTCTTTTTCTTCAAATTTTGGGGATTGGTCTCAATCTGATGTGAAAACACTTGTCCCTGAGGGGACGATGTCTTCTGGGGCTAAGGATGCATGGGAGGCTACGATGTTAATGCTTGAGGGGCTAGAGTGCTCAGATGTGCATAGTTATAAGATGGTGGAGGAGCAATGGTTTGGAGACAGGTTGAGCATTGGCTGGCCCTGAAAATATGTTTCTAGCAGGAGGGGCATAAGTGTTGAAGGAACTGGTGCCATCCTGCGGATAACCATAAATTTACTGAGTATATGGCGAAGGATGTGAAATGGGCTCAATGATACCATTGGTGGCGTGAGATGCCCTCGGTAATTGGCACCTCTAGGATGAGGGAGTTATGGATGATGGTATAGACATAACCAGATTGCACATAAATCAAGTCATATCTCAGAGAGGTTTGGAGAGCTTCTTCCTTTGTTTGAGGAAAATGGTACACAACATCTTTGACAATGGGCAATAAACAGATCCTAAGAATCCAATCGAGGTAGACACGGTCTTTGAAGGGTGGGGCACAGCATGTGCTCCTCCTTCTACGCCATTCCTGACTATGATCAGAAAGATGGGTGGCAGAGGACTCACGAAATGCGGTCAAGAGCTCTGTACCAATGTCGTATAGGAGAGGTAACTGAAAATATGAAAGGAATGCTTTATCAAGCATCGAAAAAATGGAATGAGAGGTGATGGGATGGTCTACATACCATTTTGCAGCATCTCTAGTGAGCGTGCGTTGGAACAACTGAAGACAGATGGAGTCATCGGTAATGGAAATGGATGAACACCACATATGGAAGGAATGGACATGATTGGTGGGGTCCTCTCCAAAAGTACCCTCAAAC
Organism: Pinus tabuliformis; assembly: GCA_031772625.1. NCBI lineage: Eukaryota > Viridiplantae > Streptophyta > Pinopsida > Pinales > Pinaceae > Pinus > Pinus tabuliformis. Next base: position 846,824,170 of record CM062805.1, read on the forward strand.
TTGGGGATGTTGAAGGGAAGCTTTTTCGGCATAGCTGGCCAACTAGCATTGTGGTGTATTGGGTCATTTATCAATTGGCTAAAATCTAGGAGACTTAACCTAGCCATAAAAGGTAGCATGGGAGTTGCCAGAATGGTTCCTCAGAGAAATCCGTTAGATGTGACCATAGATGTAGAACTAGAGCCAACACCAAGTTGGGTTCCTCCACTAGACATGGTGATGGTATGCGGTGAAGGAGGCTTGGAATCAGATGAGGATTCAAATGAACCAGGAGAAGAGTCGTTATGGCGACTCGGGGGACTATGAAATCGAACCTTGCGGGGAGGAGTAATATGCCCAAGTAGAAACTGTCGATGAAGGCCTAAGAGTCTCCTTGAAAAACACCTTGGTGGCACAATGGTGGTAAGATGCAAGTGACATAGGAATGGTGAAGGGAGATCAACAATATGCTTTTGTCTCTCTGTGGGAAGATAAATTAACTATGTTAAGTCTTGGCTTGGTAGTGTAAACCAAATTTCCTTCGCTTAAGGCATGCTTGTGTGTGCAAGTGTGTTTATTAATTAAGTCCAGACTGTGTTTGAAAAAGGAAAAAAGATTATTGAAAATAAACTGAAATTGAAAATAGAAAATGAACAACAAATCAATTAACTAAACCCCACCCAAACTGGGTTTACAAACACTGTGCTGGTTGGTGGTGAAATAGATTGAAAATACGCTTAAAAGGCTAAGAGATCTAAGTGTCGGTATGACTAGGATCAAATAAGATGATGCTGTTGGAAAGTGGTGTAGCAACAACAAAAAACCAGAGAGGGAAATCACTGCAAAAAGATAGGGAAATGGGTGTAAAACCTAGGGCAACCGATGGGACCCTAAGGCTAATGACCACACAAGGTTTAAGATGAAACTTTGGATGGAAACAACCTATATTTGAAGATATGAAACAAAAGGGTACAAATCTGAAAAATATGGCTAAAAATGATATAGAAACTCAGACTTCTTACTCGCTAAACTCCTCCTATAAAGGTGGAAGCGTACTAGAAGCCAGAAGGGGCTAAATTCCACTTCAATGAGTAAATCATAGTAGATCAAGGCCTAAGTGGGGTGAGGACAATGGTCAACCAAACCAGTAGATATCTCTCGGCAAAACCCAAAAACAAATCTGAAAAATTCTTGGAAACCATAAAAATTGCAGGTATTAACCTGATTCTAGTGAGATCACACTTTTTGGGCTAAAAGGTGTGCTCTAGACCTCCATATCACAGTTTTGGGGCATAAAGTGTGATTTCTTCTCCTTGATTCCCAGTTGAAAAGTTTCAGAAAAAATTGTCGTCTCTGTCGGGAGTGGTTCCTTTGACATGCAGAAAGGATTAGAGAACTTACAAAATTTAGAAATTTGACAGATCGACAGTTAGAAATGTAGTAAACAACATTAAGAGACTGAGAAAAGAAGAAACCTTAAGCTGAAAAATAAAGGTCACCTAGGTTTCTGGATCAGAAGTAAAAGACCTAGTGGAGTCGCTAATTTTGTTATAATGTTTTCTTCTCAAAAGTTTACAGAAAGAAACCACCTAAGACCATGGATGAAAAACAATCTCAACAATATAAATGGCTGCTAAACATTGTAGATCTACAGTAAATGACAGAAACAATAGAAACAAAACCACGCCATAATCATAGCTAAGAAACAAAATGAAATAGTAATAAATGTGGGTAACTCTAATAATCTAATGGAAACCAGATATACAAAGAATAGTTTTTATTAGATAACACCTATGAAGGGAAGGAATAAATGTTATCAATCCCCCACTATGGGATGGGTTCTTGGCTATCCTCATATGTCTTCAGATTTTGTAGAGTCTCTCTCCTCTATAATGTGTAAACCCAACAAGTAAAGAGTTTGAGCTCAATGGGAACTCAAATGGAAAGAAAAATGGTGTGCGATTTTGATAATAATCAAGGTTACAATAGTGAGTGCAACAATGAAAATGATCCAAGTGAATAATGAATGGAAAACCCTCCTATTTATAACAAAATATTAGGTTATCCTCGAATAATGAGCAATAATAAAATATTATTAACCCCATTCTAGAAATAACCACTTGGAATATTTTATCATATTTGGTTAGGAGGGAAAAAGTATTTAAACTTTTATTTAGAAATAATAAATAAATAAATGATTTATTTATCATATCAAGAAATATGGTTAAGGAATAATAAACAAATAATTATTTATTTAATTATTCCTGAGGGATTTAGTCAAACTTGACAAGGAATAATAATTAATTGATTATTCCAAGAGAAAAACAAGATAATTAATAATTTATCTATTTATTTTTCATAAATGGGTCAAATATGACCAGGAATATTAATTAATCAATGGTTTAATTAATTATTCCTATAAGAAAATTAAATAGATAGTGATTTTTTTAATTATTCTTCATGGGTTTAATTATAAATTACTTAAAAAATGTGGTTTATTAAGTAATTTCTCACAGCGAAAGCAATTTTACTATGGTAAACTTGGCCTTACATGGTATGCTTTGATCCATCTAGTAAATTAGGCTAGATGATCAATTTTTTTTGATAACATATGGCACTTTCATTTATGCAATTAGGCACTTAGTGTATGTTTTTGTCTTTTCATAGAAATTCTCTTTGTATTTAGCTAGAGTGGTCTCCGCATGCCTTGATTTGATCCAATGGCTAAGGGTGACATGATTAGAACTTGACTTATTGTGCATATAGCACTATCACCTCTAAGTTTGTATGAAACTTGGGTTGATATTCCAAGTTGAGGGTCTTGGGAGTTGCAACATCCTTGATGCAATACCAAATCCCATCATGCTTTCGTGCCATTGTCGTGGAGGTGTCCAAGTAGGTGTTGTTTCTACTTAGAAGTTTCTTGTTTTTTTCTTTTTGTTTTGCATCAGTACTACTCATTTGAAAGCTTTAAAAAGAGAAAAAAATTGGAAAAAAATAGGGCTTGTTCTTTCATGCCACGTAGGAGTAGTGATATTCAAGGGAAATTCCTACCAAAAAACCCCACCCCTTTAAGCAGACAACCATCATTCTTATTTCGTGATTGTGATCTTCCATCTCTAACTACAGTTGAGTTAGAAAACCCTTTAGCTAATGAACCTAATTTTTGTTAGGAACTTGTAGGAGAATAAGAGCCCACCTCACCTATCGAAACCATGGCTGCAAATAGATAAAATTTTCTCTTTCCCATCCCAGAAACCAATGGGGAGGCCAGAATGAAGAATATAAGCCCTACTATCCATCCAAATTTCTATGGCCTAGCCTTCGAGTACCCTAAAGCCTTCATGTTTGAATTTGTTGTTGTCTATAGGACCTATGTCTATACCTCTAATGAAAAAAAGTTGAAGTTGTTTCCATCCACCCTCAAAGATGCATCCTTGTGCTGGATTATGGCCTTACTTGAAGACAACATCATTACTTGGGCCCAAATGGAACAGGTCTTTAATGAAAAGTAATATGATTACTATAGGTCCAAAGAAACAAAGAAAATAAATATTTATGGTGACTCTAGGACCATATGAATATTTAGAGGACTATGACGAAAAGATTCCAAATCAATTATAGGAGGGCTAACTGTACCCTTGACCCTGAGTCACTCAAGCTAGTTATTCTCCAAGGGACTAGGGAGGATGTAATGGAGATCCTCAACATGTTGTTTGGAGGATAAACCTACCAATTACCTTATGATGACATAAAAACAATATTCAGTAATCATTCTAGGGTTGCTAGGAAAAAGGTCAGGTCTAGCTAGGGATTGGTCAGCTCATATCCCTCTACATTAGCCATAAAACATGAGATAGGAAGTATATTGGAGGATTTCAAAAGTGAAATGTTGCATACCTTTTCCCTACAGATGCACATTATGATGTTTAAAAGGAAGTAAGAGCATCCAGAAAGGGCACTAAATATCTTTTGGCATAGATGCATTAAGAGAAATCCTAGAAATGAGTGCCCCCTAAATGTGATATAAGTTTTCTATCATTGTGAGGAAAACCATGTAATAGAAAAATATCCCTCTCTACTAGGTCTGAAAGTTGTATATAAAGGGGAAGAAGTTCATTTGAAGAAACTCTTCTTCATTGATCCAGGAGGATCCTTTTAGATCAGTTGCACAGGTTTAGTTTCATCATCAACATTCAGTGTCTGGTGTCGTCAGCTTTGACAATGATGTTTATGGTTCAGGATGTTCGATAATGTATATGGTTTCATGGTGTTTGGTGAATATGCTTTGGTACCTGGTTTTTGACATGTGTTGTTTTCAGTTTAGCTAGGATATGGTTGTCAACATGTGGTTGGCGTCCATTTTGCTGGATTTGGTTGTCGATGGGTTTGTCGTCATGTGGGTTTGAATGCCACTTTGTGACAATTCATGTAAAAAGGGTTTTCTTTAAACAAAATGATGTTAAGATTAAAAACCTAAACCTAAGACATTATGTTAGCCAAACCCTAGAACCTAACCTAAAACCTAAAGTCATGTATTCAAATACCATAAAGCTAGTACCCATTCTGGCCATGATACATAAACAAACCTATGTAATAAAACACGATTTAAATGCATTAAAAAAACCATGTAAAAACCATACATCAAACCTATGTATTAAAAAAAATCTCGACCTTTTGTAAAACTAATGAAAAACATTACAATTTAAATAACAGTCCTAATTGCCGAAACTAGACCACGCGGAGTCTCTAACTGTGGCAATGTGAACAAAACCAAAATGTTCAAATATTAATTCATCATAGCTCCTAACTGTCGGCCTGACCGCATCGGAGTCTAACCGCAACGGACCATGTGAGAAGCAAGGGGATAAGTTGTTGGGGTTTACATAACTCTTAGTCCTAAATAGCGCGGGGACTGCGACATGTGAGTGATGAGCCCCGAATTGGGTAACTTATTGGGCTCATTTTGCCTAATTGTCCTTGTTCAATCCTCCATTTTTCATATATTATGCATGTTTTTCTAGTATGTTTATGTTATTTGAACGAATAAGGGTGGTCACTCTACCAAGGAGGTTAATACGTGGTCATTTCAGGTTTTTTGGACAAATTTTGGAGCAAAACCAAGCAATTATGGCCCAAGTGACAGCCAAGCTTGAGGTGAGGATTCATAGGGAGGTTGTCTGTGGCATTAAATGGCCCTTCCACGAAATCTCCACCCTCAACTTCGAGCTCAATAGGCCACCAAAACGAGTTCTAAAGGCAGCCAAGCAGCTTTGGGAAAAGCGACTGTTTACTAGCAGTTGGAACAGCCGAGTCCCTTGAATCTAGGAGGGCTGCTATCCCCCTCGTATTGTATAAATAGGAAGGCCTCATCCTTCGTAGTTTACTTTTGAAACTGTTGGTATTTGCACTATAGTGTTGTCCCTTTTCAGCTCGTTTTTCTTAGCTACTGATGTACAACTTTCTTGTGATGATTATTTTTGAGTAATGAGAAGCAGCTTTACTTGGCATCAGATCTGAGTTCTTTACAGGAGCCTTCAGCTCTTGGCATTGGGCCCAACCCGAGTGCTAAGGCCTCCTTTATGTGTTTTTATTTGTTCCTTATGTATTTGCAAAATCATTTCTGTTAAGTAGATTAAATCCTGCTGATCAACTAGGTCACTGTTGATGGTTAGAAAGACTTTTGATGCTTAGATTTAGTTGATAGGTTGTTAACAGGGAAAAGCTTAAAAAAAGGGCCATCAAACATCTTTGATTTCACCTCTCCCTCAGTGGGATCAGGATCTGGGATCAGGGTGACCTTGCTGCCCACAAAAACATTGATTTTGCTCTGTGATGCAATCACTAGTGTTTGATTTTCATTTGTAGAAGTTGGTTACAGGTTCAAACTTTTTCTTGCTTAGTTGCATAAGTTAGTATACATGGTTTCATTGCAATTGAAACTTCTATTCATTCTTTTTACTGACAGCTAGATTAGATTAGGTCAACGTAACTAGGTCTTTGATTTTACAAGTCTTCATCGGTTCAGTTGGAAAAATGACTTGCAGAGCACCTATACCACTTCTCCACCTGCCCATACTCCATCAAACCCATCTTCTCCATCTCTCAACTCAGCTTCTAGCCTTACGTTTTCCATTTGCTCACATAACCCTTGTTTTTGTGCATCATTGCTTCAGTCCTCCTTGAACAAATCCAGCCCTCTACATCTGTCCTCAACTCCATCCACCAAGTCCTGGACCACCTCCAGCCCTTATCCTACCTCCATACCCACTCCTTCATCATTCTTCATCCATCCATCCTCCAAAATCCCATTTCTGAACATCCTGTAGAAAAATTACAGACATCCTGTAGAAAATCACAGACATCCTATAGAACCCCTGCAGACTTCCTGTAGAATCTCATGAATGAGGTTTCTTGATAGCAAAACTCTTTGAAACTCTTTGGAAGGGTGTTAGGGACCCCTTAGGCCCTCTCTGAACCTTACTGACCTCATCCAAGCATTTCCTCTCGCCAATCCACCTCTGCACAGTCAAAACAGTCAAATCACATGCATGATAATTCTGGCAACTTATTCAAAAAATACAAAAAGATGTCTTTTCAGATATTACTGTAGAAGTAGCTTAGATACATGTATTTACATTCCTTGAAGTCAATGGCATTTCTTTCATTAGCTTGCATCCTATTTCTTGCATCGGTAGGGATAGCTGGTAAAATTAGGGTTTGCTAGGGTTTACGTTTCCTTTTAGCTTCCCAGTTTCTTTCTGCAAGTAGATTAGCCTTCTTTGAGTTAGCTTTCTTCCATGAGTTAAAAAGCTTCTTCTCAGAGCTCATAGAAGTTGGCTTAATCTCCTAGCGGACTTGTGCCAACTGACCAAGTGACAGCTGCAGCAAGAGCTAGTACTTGTGCATACAACACCGTCACTTCCAAGTTTGTTACGAACTACCGGGTTGATAAAAGTAAAGAAGGGAATCCCAGGAGTTGGAGCATTATCGCTGCAATACTGGAGCTCACCAGTGAGCGGAGATTGATAACCATCAGGGGTTATAACACATGTGAGAAGAAAAACTGTAATATGTTAACCACTAGAGCACCATCAGCCGAGACCCCCGGAAAGCAACTCTCACATGCACTGTCTCCTCCTCCACATAGTTAGAAAACAACTAACGGTCTTCGAGTTAATATAAAGTATATTTTGGGTTTTTCGTTGGATTTTGGATATTTAATTAAAATTACCATGCATATTAACCCTAAGGTGTCAAACAATGACAAGACGGAGGGCATATGAACCCTAATTGCAGCTCATTCATCCCGAACTCAACCTGAGGAGGTTAGAGTGCACTTGCAGGGTTATAAAGGCAGCTTTGTTCATGACGAGGACATTATGAGTGGTTTTGAAGTTTTATGTGCAGGTTCTAGAGAATATAGGAGTTTTTTTTTTCAGTGTAACAGGAGAATCCAGAGTCAGAATTGGGAACCATGATAGGCATTGGATATCTGGTTCAGAAAGCTTTCTTATGATAGTGACCAAAAGTGACTACGTGTAGATTCAGTTTGGTAAAATTTATGTGTAATTGACCTCTTCAGAATCAATCCTAATAAAGCAGTCTCCCATCCTGAAAGCAGACCCAAAGACGTAGTCCATCAGGGAATAACTCCGTAATCAATCTTGTCGTCTGGTATCACTGTGTATTTTCCATTTTCAGTTCTTCTCAAGTAGTTCTCACAGTTTCAACACTTTAGGTTAACATTCATTTCATTGTTGGAATAATCAATTCTACTTCAGTTTTAACATATGATCATTTCACATCATATAATTTGGTGTCAAAGCAAGTTGCGTTTGTAGAATTTGTTAGTGAAAGTTAATTAGGTCAAAGTCGCAACGTGGAGAAGGAATCCTTGAGGAGATTGATCTAGAAATTGGAAAGCAAAGAGTCATTCAGAAGTCAACCATGACAGGATCTGATGCAGGTGAAACTCCAGAAACTAAGATGAGCGATGAATAGTTTCAGCAAGAATTCTTGACTATACAACAAATGTTGGGAGAACTTTACGAAGATAAGAAGGTGAGAGATGCAACTTCTTCTTCAGAGACATCAGAGAAGGAAAAAGGTAAAGGCAAGGTTGATAAACCACCTTCACCTCCATCATCTCCATCATCATCATCATCTTCTTCTTCTTCCAGTTCAGAATCTGAAACAAAAAGGAAACCTAAGAAAACATATCTTTTAAAACTTGATGTAAAATTTGAGTTACCTATTTATGATGGTGAAATGAATCCTGAAAAGCTATATAATTGGATTAAGCAGTTAGAAGTGTATTGTAATATTTAGAACATCTCTAATGATAAAATGAAAATTCAGTTAGCTACACTTAGAATGGGGGGAACAACTTTAATCTAGTGGGAAAGTAAAACTTAGATAGATGTAAAGTGGAAAGGAAAATTCATCTCTTCATGGTCTAAGTTTTTAAAAGATCTTAGAAAACAATTCTATCCTTTAGGATACATGCAGCAAGTTGTTATTGATTGGCAGCATTTGAGGCAAGGTAAAGGGCAAAGTGTTCAAGAGTTTACTCAGGATTTTAGAAAGAAAGCATTGGCGCTTGGCATTTCATTCAATACATGTGAAACTTTATTCAAATATATCTTTAGTTTACATTCATATTTGCAACATACGTTATTAATGTTTAATTCTGATGATTTTGATGAAGTGTGTGTTCAAGCCATAAATATTGAATTAGGTGGTAGACCATTCAAGTTTTCACTGCAATCATCCAAAGAGATGGAAATCAAGGATTCCAATGACAGTAAAGGGAAGAACAATTCGAAGAGAAAGAAATCAGTGAAAACTCAGAAGGAAAGACCTACTTGTTCTCATTGCCAGAGAATCAGTCATGATGAATCTAAGTGTTGGAGACTTCATCCAAAACTTAAGCCTAAAAAGTTCATTAAGGAGAAGGATGAAAAAAAGACAATTGCAGTAGTCCAACAAGATCTAGGTTCCAATTCAGATGATGAAAGGAGGATAACTGCCATGGTTTCGACAGGTAAAACTTCTGACACTGGTTCATGTTTGAATATTATTGCATCTTCATCAAACATAAATCCTTCAAATGAGGATAACAAAGTTGAATTATTTAACAGAAGGATAACTTCTAAGGACACAAAGATAGATACAATGTTTGATAGTGGATCACATGCCAATTTAATATCTGAATATTTAGTTAAGAATTTGAGTTTGGAGACATAGAATCATCTAAGATCTTACCCATTAAGATGGCTAAATAAATGAACTCAGATAAAAGTCACAAAACAGTGTCGATTATGATTTTCCATTACAACTAATTACATTGATGAAGTGGAATTAGATGTGGTTCCAGTAGACATATGTGGAGCTGTCTTAGGAAGTGCTTATCTTTATGATTTTGATGCAGTATTTTATAATAGAGAGCATAAATATCACCTTAAGAACGATGGGGTTGAATTTATTGTCAGGGCACATAAAAATAAAAATCACTTGAATTTAGTTGTTGCTAATGACATGAAGCGATTAATAAGTTCAAATAAGAGATTTGTAATCATGTGTGTAAAGGAACAACATAAGAATCAACATGATCTTTGTTCAAGTTATGAGTCTCAGTGTAAAGATAGTTTGATCAAAGAGGTAGAAACTTTTCCAGTTCTATTTAAAACTAAACATCTTACTCATAATTAGGGAATGCAAATTGAATTACAATTGATGCCTAAATCTCCTCTTCCTAATGTCAGAATCAATTATTTCAGTCCAAGTTTGGAAAATATCAGTTACAGGGATGCAAATCAGTATTGGGGAAATTCAGTGTTAAATTTGTCTTGTATTTTGTCACCATTTCATGTTTCGAACAATTTGGAAGCCTCTTTTCAAGTGGAGAGGAAGCCTATTTGTTTTCATAACAAATCCTTTTCTAAAGCAGTGTCACAATATCTAATACATATAAGGGAAACTTATGCATCAAGGGAAAGTGCTAATCAATGGAAACATCATTTAATGAATAAAGAAACAATGATTCAAACAAATCAATAGCCATTTCAATACTTTCAAAATCAAACTAAGTTGCAACAGTTTCCATATTATAGTTTGATGGGTTTATTACAACAAGTTCACTTAGTAATCATAAATAAGGAAAGTATATCAAGCCAAGTAGCTGGTTTGATGTCAAGAATATATTTGATTGTCTTTGTCATTCCGCAATATAGTTTATTAATACATGTCAATGGTATTGAAAAATATCCTATAGAGATTGTTTTCAAGGATGATAATGAATCGCTAACTCATGGTATTTCGTGGAAAGAAGTCAATTGCCATGTTCATAACAGGTTGTTTGACCATCTTCACAAGTTGTTCATACTACAGATGGATGGAACAGGTCACCGATACAAAATGTACCATGATTAACATCATCAGGGTCGTCACTTTCAAGTGGTTGATCGAATGTATTGGTACATCATCAGGGTAAGGTGGAAAGTAAGGGAACTCTACCCTCACCTACTATCTGTCTAGTCAAACTTTTGTGGTCCAAAAGCTTTCAAGTGGAGAGGATTGATCCAGGAGGATCTTGTCAGATTAGTAGCACAGGTTCAGTTTCATCATCAACATTCAGTGTCTGGTGTCGTCATATTTGAATGTGATGTTTATGGTTTAGGATGTCTAATAATGTATATGGTTTCATGGTGTTCGACGAATATGGTTTGGTACCTGGTTTTCGACATGTGTTGTCATCAGTTCCGACAGGATATGGTTGTTGTCCATTTTGCAGGATTTGGTTATCAATGTATTTGTTTTCATGTGGGTTTGAATGTCACTTTGTGACAATTGATGTAAAAAGGGTTGTCATTTGAACAAAATGATGTTAAGATTAAAACCCTAAACCTAAGACATTATGTTAACCAAACCCTAGAACCTAACCTAAAATCTAAAGTCATGTATTCAAATACCATAAAGATAGGCGCCATCGAGCCATGATACATAAATAAACCTATGCAATAAAACACATTTTAAATGCATTAAAAAAACCATATAAAAACCATACATCAAAGCTATGTATTAAACAAACTATTAACCTTTTGTAAAACTAATGCAAAAAATTACAAATTAAATAAAAATCCTAACCTCCAGAACTAGACTGTGCGGAGTCTCTAACTGCAACAATGTGAACAAAACCAAAATGTTCAAATGTTGATTCACCACAGCTCCTAACCGCTGAACAGACCGCATCAGAGTCTACCTGCGGTGGACCATGTGAGAGGAAAGGGGATAAGTCATCGGGGTTTACATAACTCTCAATCATATACCGTGCGCGAACCATGACATGTGAGCAGAGATTGATAACCATCGGGAGTTATAATACATGTGAGCAGGAAAACCATAATATGTTAACCACCAGAGCACCGTCAGATGAGACCACCGGAAAGCAGTTGTCACATGCGCTGTCTCCTCCTCCGTGTGGTTATAAAATAACTAACAATATTTGAGTTAATATAAAGTCTATTTTGGGTTTTTCGTTGGAGTTTGGATATTTAATTAAAACGACCATGCATGTTAACCCTACGGTGTCAAACAATGACAAGATTGAGGGCATATGAACCCTAATTGTAGCTCATTCATCCCAAACTCAACCTGAGGAGGTTAGAGTGCACTTGCAAGGTTATAAAAGCAGCTTTGTTCACGAAGAGGACATTATGAGTGGTTTTGAAGTTTTAAGTGGAGGTTTTGGAGAGTATAGGCAATTTTGTTTTCAGTGTAACAGGAGCATCTGGAGTCAGAATTGGGAACCATGATAGGAATTGGAAAGCTAGTTGAGAGATATTTCTTATGACAGTGACCAAAAGTGCATGCATGCACGTTAAGTTTGGTCAAATTTATGTGTAGCCTACCTCTTCGGAATCAATCCTAATAAAGCGGTCTCTAATTTTGAAAGTGGACCCAGAGACATAGTCCATCATGGACGAACGCCATAATCAATCTTGTTGTCTGGTATCACTATGTATTTTCTATTTTTACTTTTGTTTTTCATCTTTATTTTATTTATCGTTTGTCGTAAAGTATTTCTTCTCAAGTAGTTTTCATGGTTTCAACACTTTAAGTTGACATTCATTTCATATGTTAATAAGTTTTAACATATGATCATTTCAGATCGTTCATTAACCATAGGAGGCCCCAAGGCTGTCGGCCATATCAACAAGGCATGAAAGGTACACATTATCCTCACTGGAATCCAAATCAAAATGCACCTTTCTAGCCTTGGTACCCTTACATTCATCCATCATGGCCCATACCCTCTCCTTGGCCTTATAGTCTTTAATATCTTCCACAACATATTAACCGTCCTTTCCAGCCATATCCACCCCAATCTTCTCAATAGTGAAAATCCTCACAAGGATGGAGGCCTCAAACAACACAACCTCCTTCTTTAATTCATCCCCCTCAACCTCACCCTCAACCAAATATCCTTCACCATAAGCAACCTAAGAAACTTGAAATTCCTGACCAACCCAATCCAAACCTGAACAATAAGCAGATACAACAGGTTTACAGTGGGGAGACATCATATCCTGCTTATGTTGTGGAAATCTAGGAGATCAACCTTTGGCCTAGGAAGGTACTTCCGGATGCTCACCCACCTTCTCCACCTGAAGATATTTAAGAAGAGAAGGAAGAAAGTGACCCTCAATCGAAAGCACCTACTTTTATTGAAAGGTTGGTCCAACTTAAACAACATACCCACTAAGTTGCTAAACGTCTGGGAGAATTGAAGAACTCATGTGTTAAAATACCTCTTCTCCATGCCATCAAATACGTCCCCATTTACAAGAGGCTTATCAAGGAATATTGTATTAAAAGGCCAAGGATAAGAAGAAGAGATACATCCACTATAAATGTTGTTTGGGAACTGTCTAATTTTATGCCTGGGAGGGTGATCTCCCAAAAATACTTGGATCCTAGTAGTCCAGTAGTGGATGTGCAGATAGATAACATTATGGTTCCTGATACCTTGATTAAACTTGGGCTTCCAATCAATGTGATGACCAAGGAAACCATTATCAAGCTAAATCTCCAAGAGGCCTTGAGGAAGACCTTCCTCACTATAGTGTTGCAGCTTGGAGATAGATCCATAGTAGCTCTTGAGGGAGTTATTGAGGATGTGATGGTCTCCAATGACTCCTAGGACTACCCCATTGATTTCCTTATCATCTTGCCCTAAACCAAGTTTAATGGTTACCCTCTCATCCTAGTAAGACCTTGGTTAGCCACTATTGATGCCTACATTAGTTGTAGGGATGGGAACATGACCATCAAGAATGGGAATCTATCAAGAAAACTTGTGTTGTATCATCCTTCTCAAACTTCAATTGATCATGACTTTCTTGTGGTTAGGGGATGAGGATGAGGATGAGGAAGAATTTTATCAGGCATCCCTCTACTTGATTTGTACACTAGACACTGCTATGGAAGGGAGGCAACTTCACAAAGATGACCTTATTGACCATATCTTACAAAATCAACCTCCCATTTCCATGTCAATTGATGAACTAATGCAAGAATCAGAGAGTAACCCATGGGATGATCTATTCTCTGTCGACCCTACTGTAGATCATGCCAAGGTTGTAGAGATTAGCCCATCCATAACTCTAATGATCAACCTCTCTCTGAGCTGAGAAGGAAGAACAATTATGCAATGTGCTGAGGAAACACCTCGTTGCTTTTTCTTGGGACTATAAGGAGATGAAAGGTGTGCATCCCTCAGTTTGTACTCATCATATCTACATCAAAAAAAGATGCAAGTCTATGTGCCAACCTAAAAAAAGGATGAACCCAACTCTTAAGGACATTTTGAAAGATGAATTAAAAGAGATGTTGGATTCATGGTTCATATACCCCATTTTAGATAGTCAGTGCCCCCCCCCCATCATAGTCCCCAAGAAAAATGGGAAGTGCAGGATCTGTGTTGATTATTGAGAAATTAACAAGGCTATAGATAAGGACCCATTCCTTTTTCCTTTCATTTACAAAGTCCTATATGGCCTTGCAGGGAAGAGATTCTTTTAATTCCTAGACCTGTTTAGTGGGTACAACCAAATACAGACCAACCCTTAGGAACAATACAAGACCACATTCATATGTCCTTAGGGTACCTTTTCCTATAGGGTCCTTCCATTTGGTTTATGCAATGCCCTTGCTACCTTCCAAAGGGTAGTTATGAGTATATTTGTTGACCTTGTCTGTGAAACTATTGGGATATACATGGATGACTTTACCCCTTATGGTTGTTACTTCCAAGAAGCTCTTTCTAACCTATGTAAAGTCTTAAAGAAATGAATTGAGAAGAACCTTTCATTAAGTCCTCAGAAATGTGAATTTTTGACGAATGCAGGGATTTCCCTAGGCCATTCCATATCCAAGGAAGGGATATAGGTTGACCCTAAAAAAGTTTCCATCATTAAAAGGGTCCATATTTTCGAGTCATAAAAAGGGTCTTTCTCACCTCTATTTACCTCACATCAACTTGTCAATCCAGGAACGATTTGTTATCTCAAAGAGTGTACTCAGTTTGAGGTGGTCATTTGTCTGAGTAATGCTAGTAGTATAGTGCTCAAGAAAATACAAGAGTAAATGGATGCTTAAAATAAGATCTACTTACAACAAAGCACTCTAAGACTCAAATCATGCATTCAGAAGACTAAGTAATTTATCAGTCAAGGGTACAGTAACAATAAATCATCCCTCTATAAACTGATGTAACTGAAGACAATCAAGGAATAGATCATCAACCTGGGAACTAGACAACGAATGTCAATGCTCACTACAGTTTCAGATTGTTCAATGCAATGGCAATGCAAATAACAGGAAATGGAACAACAACTAGTCCTGATAAACAACGAAACCTTACTCTAAGGAAATAAAGGAATCAATCGTATCCTATAGAAATCAAAGAGCAATCCTTACTCTAAGAATAAATCGGACAATGAATGGAAATAGAACGACAACCAATTAGCAATGAAATATATAAAAATAGTTAGAGCCAATTGTGAATGTACAGTAAACCGAAATAAATAACACACACAACACACCTTGATACTGAGAGAAACAGTAATCTGACTCTGATACCACAAATATTAATCTCAGTTATAAAGGATAATGATCGCAATTCGTAATAGAACAGCAATGTCAATTGAACAACAATCGTAATTAAGTATAAACCATAGATGAATACGCTAATACCAACTTAAGAATGTTATAGCCCAGTTACTTTGTAATTGAACAGCAATAGCATTCTATAAAGAATAGTAATGTTACATCAATGATTAAAGGAACAACAATGCGTTATAAGGTCAGAATGAACAATACGACATTCCTGTTACAGAGAACGATATTGTAAATATAACAAAGTTGTGATATAAAATAACAAAACACATCAGATTACTGAACAAAGTTGATAATGAAAACCATGCACGAATTAAAGATAATGGTACAGGAGAAAGTGTTCCACTAGGGCTGAGACCTTAGCCTCTAGGGACACACCGCTTGAGATTATTCTAGGATAAAATATGGAACAACAACCAGACTTATATTAAAGAATCCAAGCAAAGTTACAGTGGGTCACTTATCAACGAGAGTCAATGATCAAAGTTTTCAATACACAGAGAAATTACATAAGAGTAACAACTGATCCCTTGGTCTAGCAGTCCTGCCCCTTTTTATAATAGCTGAGCAGAGATATCAATGATGCAAAAATAGTTAAGATTGAGATCCCTCAGGATCAAAGGATCCTGAGGGATTCGCCAAACTGTTAATTCCAGTTATCCCTTTTTTCTCTTGCGTTGATTCGATATCTCCTTTTCCTTTCTTTGGCTGATACGCTTTAGTTTGGATCGCCTTTTTTGCATATGGTTTCCTGCCACAGGGACAGTAGTTAACTCTGTCCTGTCTTTTTCCTTGGGATGAAAATATTTCATTTTTCCCTTTTTCTGCATAAGAAAATGGTGATTATTATTTGTTTTTCGTTACATACAAATCTCATAGATTTTTCCATAATTTCTCATTATTTACCTAGTTCATGATGCAAAGGGATTATGAGTTTTTAAAGAAAAGATGAAAAAATAATCAATAAAACATACTTTCTTCAGTACTCCACACACCCCCTGCTTACTCTTCATGCCCTCATGAAAACATTGTAGTTGACATGTAAGGCAGTGAGAGAGTAAGCAGGAGACGGGATCTCATGTGGTGGTCTATAGCCATGATCCCTAACTAGGTGTTCAAAAATATGGCCTGTCTAGCCCTCAGGCATCTCATACAGAGATTGGTACCCAGGTGCAGGGTGCCAAATAATCATACTCCTGAACCTATATCCTAACCAAGATGGCCCTACCCTCAAGATAAGTTCACCATAGAGGCTCAAGCGATCAACGACTAACTTAAAGTTTTCATAATTAAATTGTTCCCTGAGTTGGATATTCGGATCAGAAGTTTGATATCGAAATTTAGCAGTTGCAATGGCAAGGTCCTTGATGGTAAAGACGTATTCTATCCCTTGCTGATTGATTGTTGTATGAATGGGTCCTAATGCTTCAATCATGCCCAGAGTCCTCATGAGATTCCTGTGTTTATTTCATAACTGTAATGGATCTCTAGGCTCAGCTCTTACCCATAAGTCTAATCCATTTTCTTGTCTTTGGAAGGCATTATAGGCTTTAAGCCATTTGATTTATTAACTCCAAATGAAACAAATGCCTTCAGTTGGATATCCCCAATGAAAGGGCCGGGGTTCTACTCTGTCTCTTGATCTAACACGAGGTTATGCAGATAGAATTCACACAGTAGTCTTTGAACCTTTACTCCACAGTGATTACAACAATTTATAAAATCATCAATAGTATTAATTTGTATAGGGGCTCCTGCTTTGACAGCCTTAATTTTCAATTGCAAATATCGCTCCATTAAAAATAAGGCATAATTCTTAGCAGGGACTCTACATGCTAGGAAGTCAGTGTACAAAGAGCATAAGGTATCCATCTACATGATAAATAAATCTAAACTATGAGTTACCTTTGTGACTTTATCTTCTTCCTTTCGCCATCCTTCAAAAGCCTAGCTTTCAGATAGATTGACATTCCTTAGCTGTTGTTGTAATTCTTCATACTTTTCTCGAGAAACCGTTTGTTCTGTGAGTTTTTCTACTGCTTGCTGAGCCTGCATCAAACCATCTCATAGGGTTACTGTCCTTAGATCACTGTCCCATGTGGTAGTGGCAAGTGGAAGATTTACTTGAATCTTCTTATTGTGTCGCCTCATGTTTATAGCCTGCATTCCTTCAGAGGACTGTGCCTCTGTCTGAACTTCTTTGTCACAGGCCGATATATCATCTATTTGCACTTCAACATGGGCAAAAGTTGAATGTTGCTCCTTTTGCTTTTGAATGATAGTCTGCACTTCAACAGGGTTTTGAACAACAGACTGTTCTTCAACAGTGTTTTGAACAACAGACTGTTCTTCAATAGGGTTTTGAATAGCAGGGTGGACGTGGGCCCTCTAAACCTTTTTCTTGGGGGATCTCACTGGAGTGGTTGCATGTCTTATCCCCGAAGTCCTTTTTTCTCTCTTTCTCATTTTAAAAACCCTAATTTGTTGTCAAAGTCGTGCTATCACATATAGCAATCTTTGTTGTTCTTTTCGTAGTCTTCTAATTTCTTCTGTTTTCTTAGAAAGAACAGTTGTCTGTTTAGTCGGGCCTGGGCTGTCACCTTGGCCAATTCCCTCGTTTTCTTCTTGGGGTGCTCCTTCGCTGTTTTTTTCGGGTTGCTCTGGAGTAAAAACCCTAGCTGGCTCTATTATTTCCTGGGTGACTTCTTTTTCGACCCCTTCTTCTTCCTGGAATTATTCTAGTGTAATCTGGCTGGGAATAGATTGTTCCCCCTCTGTATCACTTTTCTCTCCTGTCATAATTTCATCATGAAGAGGATGATTCTCTTCTTCTACTTCCTTGTCGCATAATTCTTCGGGTGCATTTTTGTCCTAAGCAGAATGCTCTTATGGTTCTTCTTCAATATGGAGGCCTAGCAGGCTAAGAGGTTGGGCATATTCACCCATATTGGCCAAAATTTCGGCTAATTCATCCTCTTGCAATGGATTTTGTAATGGGCTATCTTTGCATTGCTCTGTTTCTTCCTCATCCTTCCCAAGCTGCTCGGCCTCTTCCTCCATTTCTCCTTCCTCATTTCCTTCCAATCCTTTCTCATTCTCTTCTCCTTCCAATTGCGGGGGTTGCTCATCCCCTGAATCGTCTATCTCCACTGGTTTCCTAGTATACCCTTGCGAATTTTCCAGCCTCCCTCTAATTCGTGCCAATATGTCTGATTTCCTCTATTTCAATGGTCTCTCTGGTGTACTGGTATCATGCTTACGTTTTGGGGCCGGCATAGTCAGTCCCCCTTCTATCATGGCAATTAGCTCTTTTGAGCTGCTCTGTTGCTGAGCAAGACTGTGGCTAACTATTAGCCATATCAGCCCATGGTGACTTACTACCAATTCTACATGTTGTGATTTCTTCATACTTCGGGTGACATCATGAAATAATGAATTTAAAAATGCAGGTAAGTTCACATAGCATTTCTATTTTAATACAGCTAAGAGTTTAAGGTGTCGTGGTCTTACCACGTCTTTCTTGCCTTCATAGGTGATGTAGCTCTGGATCATTTTTGCCAATTCTGCCCACGGCTTGCCCAATGCTACTGGTAGGAATCCCCTTCCTCTGACTCTCAGGTTTTGGCCTTCATCTTAGAAGATCTTCATGATCTTTCACAGTCTCTCCTTCTTTAGATTACACACAGGTCTAGTGGCTAGTAGTCCCAAGACCTCTGCAATTATGTCATCGGTGACTGCTATGTGTCTCCCACTTACTGTGGAGTGATATTCTTGCAAGTTTTGCAGAATTCTATTGCTACGGTCTCGTTGGATTCCTGTAAACGATTAAGATAAACTAGCCATCCTGCCCTTGCTAGGATTTCCCATGCAGCATCAGAAACTGTCAATACCTGTGGTTCTCTCCGAATTGTTCTTCCTCCCATGCTTTAGGTCAGTTTAAAAGTGTAGAGGCAGAAATGGAACAGTAGGCTATTCAAACTGTTAGAAATACATATAAAGTAACGAAACAATAGGGCTCGTTCAAATCCTGGGTTACTTACTAATTGCTACAGATCATAATATGGAAATGGCTTAGGAACAACAAGCCATGCAGATTGAAAAACAATATACCGTTGAGCCTTGTTATTTACAAGTACACAGTTTTCCGAATAATAGTCTGACACATATAACAGTAAATTATGAGGTCACTTGCCTCCCCCCTGCAATGTGATAGGCCGCCCTCGGCTGTCAAATGAGGTTGCGGAATGCTGACTTGCCATAGTATAGAGTCATAAAGGAACAACATATGCTGAAATGCCATGTTTTGCAGAAAGAGTAGATTGCCGAAATCGAGGTGTATAGTAGGATTGCTTAACAAATAAGAGAATGCTACGATATGATGCGAGGCTGGGAGGATAGGACAACTGACGTGCACAAAAATTCTAATGCGATCATTATCAACTTTTCCCATCATGATTGGTTGTAATAGATTTTCATGTGTTTAATGGTTCAGGGAAATGATATACATAATCTTATGTGAAATATTACAAAGGTATAAGACAAATAAGGGTGTTAATGATTATTATTCATGTATAAGGAATGTGACTTCAATACCATTAATAGAGCTATGTTGTTGACAGGTGTCCATAACCTTGATAGAGTTGTTTGTTTCACCCATGGAACCATGATCCTTTGTGTATGCTTAGGAAGTGTTGTACAATGTCAAAATGGAGGCCATTATGCTGGCTTGGTAACTAGTTAAACCATAATGCCATTCACTAGGAAGGAGTGAAAGGTGGGTAGGCCAGCTCGTGATAAGACCTCCTGTTCCAAGGAATCTTTTTTTTTTTTTTTTGATGTGCCTCTTGGATCATATCCCTAGTGTGGTGGCCATAGTGGGAATGCCACTTGACTTTCTTCCTTATGATCATGCTAGGCTGGATCTTGATGAGACCCCCTATCCTGCATTTGACAACCCATAAGTTATATAAACATTTTTCTCTTTTTTCTTTTTCTTTTATAAAGTACTTTCCTATGTATACACAAAGGGTGGTTCAACACTCCTTAAGAGAAGGAATGGTGGAAGAAGTCTTAACATCTCAATAGAAAAATATACCCTTTGTTCTTATTCCTTAATAATGATGAAAGAAGATTATGGGAAAAAAACCACCATGATAAAGATAAGCAATTAGATCAATATTAGTAGGATAATGACAACAAAAGTGATGGATAATTGTGTCCTTTCCTCTTTCCTCTTATCAATTCAAAGTAATTTCTTGTAAAAATAGCGATTTCATATAATTTACTGATTTCAATATGCTCTAGTTTTGTATCCATTGCCTAAGTGTATAGATGTGCTCCAAAAAGACTCGAAATTATTATATATTGGGAAGAATAGTAGCTATCCTTTAATTGGAACAGCAAAGAGAACAAGCATCAATAAAAGGAATACAGGAATGTTGTTATTTCCAAAAGGAAGAACAACAAAAAACACCATTGATGTTCCTCTGGAGAAGGAACAACAAACCCCACAAGAACAACAAACCCCACAAGTGTTGTTCCTTTGGAAATGGAACAACAAAAAATTGCAAGTGCCGCTCCTTTGGAAAAGGAACAACAAAAACCAAAAGTGTTGTTCCTTTGGAAATGGAACAACAAAAAAAGCAGGTGTCGTTCCTTTGGAAAAGGAACAACAAAAACCAAAAGTGCTGTTACTTTGGAAAATGAACAACAAAAAAACAAAAGTGTTGTTCCTTTGGAAAAGGAACAACTAATACAAAAAGTGCTGCTCTTTTGGAAGAGGAACAACAAGATGAAAGTGTTGTGCCTTTGGAAAAGGAACAGCAGAAAAACAAAAATGCACACAAATATTGTTCCTTTTGAAAAGGAACAACAAAAACAATAGTGCTATCCCTTTTGAAAAAGGAACAACAAAAAAATGCAAGCTGTTCTTTTTTGAAAGAAAGGAATCAACAAGATAGTGAAGGTGTTGTTCCTTTTAAGAGGAACAAAAAAAACAATAGAATTGCTGATTCTTCAAAAAGGAGCAACAAAGTGCAAAAAAAATATGTACAGAGAATAATTTATGCTAACAAAGCAAAAGAATTAACAAAATGTAAAAATAGTTAAATCACTTTAATGAACTAGAGGTGAGGAAGATTTCTCTTCCTCCACCAAAATTTGCATGTCGGAGTCTTCGCGGAGTTGCTGGTAGAAGGATTCTCGAGTAAGTGGTTTGTAGTATAGTCGAACTCGGTGGCCATTTTCCTTGAAGGTATGTCTAGATATGTCAATGGTGATTAGGGTAAGGGTGCCATTATCATGTACCTTTTGGATTTTGTATTGCCCCAACCAACGAGCCTAAAGCTTCCCAGGAAAATCCTAAAACCTAGAATCGTATAAGAGCTCCCAATCTCCTTCGTGGAAGACTTTCTTTTTAATGAGAGCATCATGCCATTTAGCTCACTGTTGTTGGATTAATGTAGTGTGTTGAAGGGCAGAGAGCCTGATCTCATCTAGCTCATTGATCTGCTATAATCTATTAATCTGTGCCTTGTTTAGATCTAGGCAAACTTCTTGTGCTGTTGGCAATGTTTGGATTTCGAATTCTATGGGAAAAATGGGTTTCTTTCCAAATACCAATTGGTATGGTGAATAGCTAGTAGTGCTTCTCCATGTTGTTCTGGAAGCCCACAAGGATTCTGGTAATATTGTAGCCCAATCGCATCTATGTGATGCAATGGTTTTGTCAAGATTGCTTCTATTATTTTATTGCTTCTTTCTACTTGACCGTTTTCCTGTGGGTGGTATGGAGTAGTAATTTTATGCTGGATATGATAGGTTTTTAGTGTTGTGGTAATCTTGTTACCAGCAAACTATGGTCCACCATTTGTAATTATTTCTCTTGGAATCCCATATCGCACAAATATATGGAACATGAACTGTATGACGTAATCCTCTGTAGCTCTCGGCAATGCCTCTGCTTCAACCCATTTGGTGACATATTTTGTTACCACCAGAATATATGTTTTCTGGTTCGAGGATGGGTTAATTGGACCAACAAAATTGAGTTCCCATTGCTCGAATGGTTCAATAACCAGCTGTGGATTCAAGGGCATTTTGTCAGATTGACCAGGCATCCTATTCGTTGGCAACTGTCACAAGCTTGAACGAACTTCTTTGCATATTTGAAGATCGTGGGCCAATAATACCCTATTTGCAGCACCTTATGTCCAGTTCTCTGAGAGGCAAAGTGTCCGCCACATGGTCCATCGTGACAAGCTTTCAAAATGTCAAAAATTTCATCCTCCTAGATGCAACTCCTGATGTGCATATTTGCTACTGTATGGAATAGGTAGCCCTCAATCCAAGAAAATCGAGCACTTCGTTGGACAATTTGTTTTCATTCATTAGGGGTCAGATGTTTCAGTAATTTGCCTACTGCTAAGTAATTCGCAACATCGGCATACTAGGGTGTTTTAATACTGACAGAAAATAGATGCTCATCTGGAAATTGATCTTCAACTGCTACTGCATCCACAGGTTTGCGCATCCGCGAGAGAAAGTCAGCTACAGGATTTTCCTTTCTGGGTCGGTCCTTGATTGTGATATCAAATTCCTGCAATAAAATCAGCCATCTAGTTATTCTACCATTTGTGATTGGTTTATTTGCTAAATACTTTATGGCAGAGTGATATGTATACAAGATAACAGGATATACAGTAATGTAATGCCTAAACTTATTGACAACATGTATTACAGCTAGAAATTCCTTTTCAGTAACAGTATAATTCAATTCAGCAGGGGATAAATTCTTACTAATATAATAAATTTCACATGGTTTTTTATCTTCTTCCTGCCCAAGGACTGCTCTAATAGCTGTATGTGAGGCATCTGATGAAATTTGAAATGGCAGGTCCCAATTTGGTCCCCTAAGGACTGGGGCTGTTGACACAAGCCTCTTCAAATCCTGGAAAGCACGGTCACATTTTTCTATCCAAAGAAAGTCAACACTACCTATAAATGCATATAGAGGTGCAACAATATGCGAAAAATGTTCTATAAATCTTCTATACTAACCAGAAAATCCAAGAAAACTGCATACCTCTGTTTGAGTGGTGGGAGTGGGAATTAGTAAAATTATTTTAATTTTGGCTGGGTCTACCTGTATGCCAGCTGCTGAGATATAATGGCCTAGAATAAGTCCTTCAGTCATCATCATATAAAATTTTTCATAGCTCAAACAGAGCCTAGTGGCAATGCAGTGTTGGAGAAATTTTTCCAGTGTGTCCAATGCTAGGTCAAAATCGTCTCCGTATGGTGTAAAATCATCCATGTATACTTTGAGTCCTTCATTTATTAAATCTGAAAAGACACTGAGGATAGCCCTTTGAAATGTGGCAGGAGCATTGCATAAGCCAGAGGTAGAACTCTGTAGGCAAATTTTCCCCAAGGACAAGTAAAAGTGGTATTGTCTTGGTCTTCAGGGGCAATCTGAATCTGATTGTATCCACTGAAGCCATCTAAGAAAGAAAAAAATTTATTTCCTACCAGAGTGTCTAATACTTGGTCAATGAATGGAAGGGGAAAGTGGTCTTTTTGTGTTGCTTTATTTAGTTCTATATAATCTACACAAATCATCCACTTCCTATTCTTCTTTGGTACCACAACAAGTGGAGAGACCCATTTACTATCGGAGACATGGTAGATGAACTTCACATCTAAATGTTTTTGAAGTTCAGCTTTTACAATGTCTTTTAGGTGAGGATTAAGTCTCCTTTGTGGTTGGCGAACAGGTCTCACATCTTTTTATATGTAAATCTGATATGTACATAACTAGGGATCAATTCCTTTCATATTAGGATAGTCCCATGCAAATGCTTCTTTGTATTTCCTTAGTAGTTGGATGAACTTCTCTTCTTGTTTGGAAGTGAGGTTGGCATTAATGTTTAAAGTCTTTCCTGGGTCAATTTCTACAATTTGACTATTTGAGACAGAGGTAGTAAGTATTGTTTGATCGTGCGTTTCTTTAAGAGGATATTCTTCTAATTCATTATCAAATGTTGCTTCTATCATGTGACATTGTATGCGGGATCTGATTTCAGTTTGGCTAATAAAATTGTTAATGGCATCGTCTTCTGTTTGGTCTTTGAAATCGAGGGTCTCTTCTATGGTTAATGGAGATCTAATATTTTTGGTGAGGTATGATACAGGATTCTTGTTAGTTTTTATTATTGTGACACTTGGCTGTGCTGGGGGATATAAAGCTAGATTCTCGATATTTTCCCCCCTAGATATGGTCATACTGCCTTGTCAGCAGCCAATATAAGCATTGGCAGTTGCAAGCCAAGGTTTGCCTAAAATCAACAGATGTCCATCAAGTCAATTTTTGGGGTTTATTATCAGAAAATCGGTCAAATACTCCCAGGAGTCAACGGATACCATGGCATCATGTAGTGTGCCTTCTGGCTGAACCACAGATTGGTCAGCCAGTTCTAATAAAGTGGAAGTTGGTTCTACTGATGTAATGGCCAGTTTTTGGCAAGTGGTGGTTGTTAAGATATTAATTGCAGCTCCTAGATCAACTAAGGCATTTGAGAAGGTTAGCCCATTGATTTGTATGGTTACTATTAGGTTTCCTGGGTCTTTGTATTTAATGGGTGTTTCTTTCCCTGATAATAAATCAGATAGAGTGCCAACTTCTTGGACTTTTGGGTTGTTTTTTATTTTCCTCCTTGGTTTCTTTATACATAGTTCTTTGATAGTCTTTGCATATATCAGAGTGTCTTGAATGGCTTGGAGGAGTGGGATTTTTATGTACAAATTTTTTAGTTCTCCCAGAATGTCAAAATCACGGTATTGTATAGGTCGAGGTATAATTAAGCGTTCTGGGAATGGAGGAGAGGATGTGGTTGCTGGATCATGAATTTGTTGTTTGGTCACATCCTCTTCTTGTGGCGGTTGTTCCATAGGTAATTGATTTTCAACTTGAGTTGTTTTATCTTTCTATGTTTCAATGATACGCCCAGATCTTAATTGAAGATCATTACACTCCCTTAGATCGATTCCTATCTCTGGTGTCTCAATTATTTGAATGGATTGGACCGGTCAATTATTTGGATTGGGGTTGGGTTGGGCTAGGAGTTGTGCTCTTAAGTTAGGCTGGGGGTTTTGTTGTAATGCTGGCAGTGTAGGTTGAGGGAGTGGGATGGTTCCTACTGGCTAATTCATCGGTCTTTGCCAGTTTGTCTGCCAGGCTTGACTCTATGAAGTAGCAGGAGTCCATTGTGCTAGATATGCATTGTTTTACCAATATGGTGGGGTATAGGGAAAATTTGGCCAATCGGGTTGGCTTGGTTGATTCGGCCATGGAGATGATGAAGGAAATGAATGTTGTGACCAATTCGGGAAAGAAATTTGATTTTTCCACATTGTATTATATTGTTAAGCATGATATTGTGGAGGCTGAAAGGAATAAGCTGGGTTTGAAAACATACCTGATTGTCGTGGCTGCCATTGACGGCACTGATTAAGTAGATACATTGATTCTGGCTCTTCTTATGCTTCCTTGTATATTTCTTTCAATCCAGGGAGTGAGGGGCAGCTCTCTGTTGAGTGGCATTTTGTACAAATGGTGCAAACTTGGACTGCATCTAATGGACACTCCTTATGGTTGTGTTTCTTTCTGCATCTGGGATAGAAGATTGCCAAATTTTGTTCTGCTTCTGCTTGCTTTTGTTTGGCCTACATAATATCAATTTGTGTTGTCAGTGTCCCCAATATGTTAGTTTTAAAATTTTCTAATAAATTTCCAATTTCTGCATGAGTTACTCCTTCTGCCAAAGTTCTGTTATCTCTTGCAAACCGATCATGTTCTGCTAGTTTTAGTCTTTTGCTACCTCTTGAGCTCTTGATACATAAATTAATAATGTCATCAAAATTTTCCTTATAAATATCTCCTTTTCCCATAATATTTAGTGTTTCAATCCATTGTTCCTTCATTCCCCTAATTAATGTTGTTTTTAATACATTATCAGGTAAGGGTAATGATGCATAAGGAGATCGTTGAAGATTGTACTGGAAACGCTCTACATATTCTTCTAATGCTTCATTTGGTCTAGCTACCATCTGAAATATTTCATCTTTTAACTCTCAAGACTTGTAATAATCTTGATATTTTTTAGAAAAGACTCTTTCATTTGGTCCCAGTTATTTATAACACCACCACCTAATCCCATAAATCATCTTAGAGTAGCCCCTTTTAATGTGGAGGGAAATAATTTCAGTTTCTGGGGGTTAGTGGTACAGTCATATCCTCTACACAACACATCAAATTCGAATAAAAATGCATCCGGATCTTCTGATGTAAGGCCATGGAATGTAGGGATATGTTGGAGAGGAATTTCTTTCATAGGTCCATTAGCTGCAGTATCCATAATGGGGTATTGCAGTGTAGACGTTTGGGTGTTTGGCTAGTTTTGGGCCATTTGGTCAAATATATGCCAATAACCTTCTGGGATGTCTAGGAGGGTATTCCTAGGTTGTCGAGGGGGAATGGCTCTAACGGGAATGGCCTTAACAACACTTCCTTTAACTGGGATGATGAGAGTATCTAATGTCTGGGAGGGTTTAGGTTCTTGAATTTCTTTAACTTCATTATAAATTATTTTTGCAGCACTTCCCTTATCTGAGCTACTTAATGGCTGTATTACCCCAAGAGGATATTTTGGTTCTTCAGTTTCTCCTGTTTCTCCTCTTCCTTCACAAAGATTGCTAAAGTTCCCTTCTTGCAATAATTTTGGGCTAGAATTTTCAATTTCTTGAAAATATTTCTCTTCAATTTGACTATGCACCTCGACAAAGGCTACAGATGGTGATCTCGTGGCCTAAAGGGAACTAGTAGGCTATCTAGAAGCAAATTTTCTAGGTCCTACTGAAGGCTGATATTCTGCTTTTGTAAGGATTTCGTCTATAAAGGTCGATCGGCCAAGGGTCACCGGCCCCTTAGTTTTATCGGGCTTGGGTAGAGGTTTGGGATTCTTTTCAAGCTTTCTCTGCTTAGTCATGCACTAAAATCAACTGCTAAGTTCTACCCAAACAAAATAGCAACAAATCTATAAGACAATGGGCAGGGGAGCAGGGCTAGTACATACTCCACATGCAGGTTCTTACCTTTCTTTTTTAAAACCCAGTTCTTTCCTAACAGGCTCTTACACTACTCTGAAAAAGAAACAAATGGCTGCACTCTTCCTCGGCAACAGTGCCAAAATGTTGAGTTGTAAAAAGGGTCTTTCTCACCTCTATTTACCTCACATTAACTTGTCAATCCAAGAACAATTTCTTATCTCAAAGAGCTTACTTAGTTTGAGGTGGTCATTTGTCAGAGTAATGCTAGTAGTATAACGCTTAGGAAAATACAAGAGTAAACATATTCTTAAAATAAGATCTACTTACAGCAAAGCTCTTTAAGACTTAAATCATGTATTCAGAAGACTAAGTAATTTATCAATCAAGGGTACAATAACAATAAATCATCCCTCTTTAAACTGATGTAACTAAAGACAATCAAGGAACAAATCATCAACCTAGGAACTAGACAACGAATGTCAATGCTCACTATAGTTTCAGATCGTTCAACGCAATGGCAATGCAAATAACAGGAAATGGAACAACAGCTATAATTGAAATAGCAACTAGGAAATGGAATACCAACTAGTCCTGATAAACAGTGAAGCCTTACTCTAAGGAAATAAAGGCACAATCATATCCTACAAAAATCAGAGAGCAATCCTTACTCTAAGAATAAATTGAATAGCGAATGGAAATAGAACAAAAACCAATTAGCAATGATATATAGAACAACAGTTAGAGCCAATTGTGAATGTACAATAAACTGAAATAAATAACACACACAACACACCATGATAGTGAGAGAAACAGTAATCTAACTCTGATACCACAAATATTAATCTCATTTATAAAGGATAACAATCACAATTTGTAATATAACAATAATGTCCACTGAACAACAATCGTAATTAAGTATAAACCATAGATGAATACAGTAATACCAACTTAAGAATGTTACATCCTGGTTACTTTGTAATTGAACAACAATAACATTCTGTAAAGAACAGTAATGTTACATCAATGATTAAAGGAACAACAATGCGTTATATGGTCAGAATGAACAATACAACATTCCTGTTACAGAGAACGATATTGTAAATATAACAGAGCTATGATATAAAATAACAAAACACATCAGATTACCAAACAAAGATGATAATGAAAACCACGCAAGAATTAAAGATAATGGTACAGGAGAAAGTGTTCCACCAGGGACGGGCCCTTAGCCTCTAGGGACACACCGCTTGAGATTATTCTAGGATCAAAGATGGAACAACAACCAAACTTATATTAAGGCATCCAAGAAAAGTTACATTGGGTCACTTCTCAACGAGAGCCAATGATCAAAGTTTTCAATACATAGAGAAATTACATAAGAGTAACAACTGATCCCCTGGGCTAGCAGTGATGCCCCTTTTTATAACAACCGAGTGGAGATATCAATGATGCAAAAATAGTTAAGAATGCGATCCCTCAGGATCAAAGGATCCTGAGGGATTCGCCAAACTGTTAATTCCAGTTATCCCTTTGTTCTCTTGCACCGATTCAATATCTCCTCTTCCTTTCCTTGGATAATACGCTTCAGTTTGTATCGCCTTGTCTGCATATGGTTTCCTGCCACATGGATAGCAGTTAACTCTGCCCTATATTTTTCCTTGGGATGAAAATCTTTTGTTTTTCCTTTTTTCTACATAAGAAAATGGCAATTATTAGTTGTTTTGTGTTACATACAAATCTCATAGATTTTGCCATAATTTCTTATTATTTACCTAGTTCATGATGCAAAGGGATTATGAGTTTTTAAAGAAAAGATGACAAAATAATCAATAAAACATACCTTCTTCAGTACTCCACACATATCCCTAAAAAAAGAGAGATGTTAGAAGCATCCTTCGATGCACTGGGTAATATAGAAGGTTCATTAAGGAATTCAGTAAATTGGCTTCACCCTTATTTGGAATATTTGATAAATATTTAGACTTCTGTTGGACATATAAATGTCAAGAGGCCTTTGAAGTGCTAAAGGAGAAGCCAACCAATACACCCATCATTAGGGGTCCCAATTGGGTATTTCCTTTCCATATCCACACAGATGAATCAGATAAAGTTGTAGGAGAATCCTTAGGAAAACTGGAAGAAAAATTTCCCTATGTTATATAATTCATGAGTAAGATCCTTTCTAAGGCTGACCTAAATTATACAGTCACTAAAAAATAATTACTGGATGTGATACACTCTTTGAACAATTTTAGGTACTACATCAATGGATATCAAACCTTTTTCCACACTGATCACACATTCATTAAATATTTAGTGACTAAGCCTAATGTCAATGATAGGATAATTAGATGGTTGTTATTATTAAACCAATTTCATTCAATTATTGTTGACAAACCAAGGAAAGAGAATGTGGTTTCATATCTTTTCTTAAGACTAAACTTGCATGAAGGGAATGAGGAGATGGTCGATGATCAGTTCCCAGATGAACACCTCTTTTCCATCTCGGTGTTATCTCCTTGGTTTTGTGATATAGAAAACTACTTGGTTGTTGGGAGGTTCCCCCCTAATCTATCCTCCAGGGAGAAGAGAAAGATTATTAGGAAGAGTGCCCCATTCACTTTGATTAGGGGAAATATTTTCAAGTTGGGACCAAACAATATTTTAAGAAAATGTGTGAGGGAAGAGGAGGTATTTGTTATCCTCTCAACAAGTCATGATGGACATTGTGGATGACACTTTCTTGCTAAGATAAAAAGGTTCAAAGTTGTACAAGCTAGTTACTACTGGCCCACTCTACATCAAGATGCAAGGAGGTACACTAATGTTGGGTCCTTTGTTTTGAGACTTAATTTGTGACACGTTTTGAAGATTGAACCAAATTTTATCAAAGGTAATAGTTGGGAAGTCATAGAGAAGACAACCAAAGAAGAAGAAGGGACACACCAAAAAATAGCAATTGTGGAGGACCATCCAAAGAAAAAAGGAGTCACGCAGTCACAACTGAGATGAAAGGAACCCTGACAGTCGAGGAAGTAGACATAGCTGAGCAACAAAGGAAGCCAAAAGAGGGAAAATGTAGAACATTCGAGGGACACATAGTATTCTAATCGAGCACAGGTTTTAAGAATTTTGAAGGGAAAATTTAGGGGGGGAGAAGCAAGGAGTACAATGAAAAGTTATCATAGAGTCTATTGAGCCCGCAATGTTCCATCCTATCTTACTCATGTAATATCTTGTTATGTTATTTATTGTTTTTTCAATGAGACCCTTGACCTTGATATATTGTTGTAATGTTTTTAAAACTAATGGAAGGAGTTACATGGTTATATAAGAATCTTCATGTGTGACTTGACGTAGCGTTTTAGTTTTTTTATTATGATTGCATATGTACAATATATTTTCTTTTTGAATGCTTGAGATGTCATGGTTGCACCTTTGATGTTCTAGTTCTAGGTTTACTGGGTGTTGATAGCCTTCATGTGGTTTCTCCCGATACTAGATTCCATCCCCTTAACTAAACAAGGTTGCGACATGCCTTGGGTGAGACACCTTATTCTTACCAAATAGGGTGAAAATGTTGGCGTTACACTAGAATGTGATGGATCCTTTTTTGGCCCCTGTGTGTGAACCTAGGGTATCAACCCATTCATCATTTTCCACAAAAAAATGGTTCGGTTGTCAAAACCTGAAAATTTCAAAAGGGTTCTGTAATATGGTGTCGAGAATATTTAAGAAGGAGCTACAATATTGGTGGCATGAACAAGTAGAGTGGTTTTCTTCTCAACAATATCAACTCCATTATCAAAGTGTGAAGTGACTGAAGGAATAAATCATGTACGCGAAACCTACAAGCGATCAATACGAGAACTTTTAGTGTAAGTTCCTAGAGGAGCTTTACAATTGGTTGAGGAGATTGTAAATAAAAGAAAAGCTATTAGAGTTGATCCCTTCATATTTGGACTCAAGCAAATATTGTTGAACTACATCGGCTTGGCACATATTTGACACAATCTCTTGATTTATGTCCTAATACCACATTAGAGTGGTATATTATTGACTTTGTTACAGAGGGTCATTAGTCCTTCTCTAAGGCTAAGGTCTTGTTCAAGTCAGGGTTGCAGGGAAGGCTACTGAAGGAAATTCCAATGTGGGTTAAGGTTTTGATGGTAGAAGTGAACTTGTTGGTATTCTAGAAGACACCCATGGAATATTAAAGCCCCAATATTGGGGGAAGGACCTAAGGGGAGGGATTCAACCCCATTGGGAGCTATGAAAATATTGAAGAAATTGATGTGGATGACTTCCAGAAAGCCATATATTTTAGGGCATGAAGGGGAGCATGGATAAATAAAGAATGGCAGGAGATATATCTATAGGAGATTGATAGAAGGAAAAGAGAGCTACACCAAGTAGGAGAAGTGTTAAGCAGTCCAAAGTAATGAAAAAGAGAAAGAAGTTAACTAAAGTTGCAGAGTGATGGGGATGATACTAGAGTGGAAGTTGGTCCACTAGGACAGGCTGAGACAACCATAGTGATAGAGGGTCAGAGAAGCGGTAAGGACTCCACCCTACCAGCATAGATGTGAACACTAGAAGGAATGGGTTTTGTAGGTCCCAAAGAAGGCCCTGGTGGTGACATGAACTTCACCATGAGAAGGTTGTTTTCCAAGAAATAGGTGTCCCCCATGAGGAGAGATTGTCTACCCATCAGCTTAGGTAGTACCTCCCCCAACCTTCCCTTGGTACTTTATCACAACCTTGATCAATTTTTTTCTAAGTTAATCAAATTCATAAAGGTTCGCAGTGTGCACGCCACCTACAAAACTGGTACCATTAGCAGTAGAAATAGTAACAATAGTATAGGTATCCAAGGATCATCACAACCTAGTTTTCAAGGATTTATACTCGTCCCACGTGATCAATCAAATATGGTGGGATATTTTACCTAATATCCCAAGTTCTCTAGTAGGGGGAATGAGGATGTAGAGAAACATTGTTACCTATGTGAAGCTATTTGGAGGTATCACTAGACTCGAGAGGCCACAAAGCTAATTGAATTTCAAACCACTCTTCAAGGGAGAGCATGGACATGGATCATCAAATGGTCTGCATTACACAAAAATCTAATGGTAGATGAAGTCAAATGGGAGTTTGTTTAGAAATTTAAGCTTCCCCAAACCAAGCAGAAGAGGATGTCTAAGTTATGAGAAATCAAGCAACGAGAAGGAGAAAATGCCTGGGAGCTAATGAATAGGTTTAAATATGTGATTGGTAAGGTGAGCTACCCAATCAACCCTAATCATAAATGAGATTGGTTCATTTAAGTGTTGTTACCACTTACTCACACATCATTTACTCAAAAAAAGATTAATACTTTGTAAGACACCCTACAGAAAACAACTAAAATTGAGGCTATGGATGGATACCCATATGAGTAACGAGGGAGTAGCCTCACATGACCCCTCTATCTTAGGACTACAACACCAGATTGCAGATCTAATAGAGAAGTTGAGGGACCTACATCCTACGTGACCTATAGGACTACATTTATGGTGTATCAATTTCCATATCAAGGAGAATCACATCATGGAGTTCCAAAGGTTGCGAGGCCTGAGCACTCCCTCCATACCTATAGGTCCATCCACATATTTACCCTCCGTTGGAGTTGCTTTGATTGGTACACAAGTTTTATACATAAGGGAAACTTAGTTCCATGCATTTCTAAACCAACAGAATGCAGCACCAACTGAGTACTGTGAAATATGTAGAATGCATGGAAATATCCCTCGCATCTATCCAATTACAAATAAATATTCCAATTTTCCAAACAACACTTTTTTTTAATTCTATGTCTTGCCAACTCACCATATTGGTTTGTGTAGAGTGCTATCGCTCTATCTGATCGATTGGATCGATCCTCTTGTCAGATCAATGAGACTCCTCAAGGACAAGTAGGTGGAGGAACAAGGGGGAAGAGAACAGGAGGCAAAGGTTCGATCCATTTCTACACCTATGATCAGAAGGGGCATGTCACAAGAGACTACATGCTAACCATAAGACCTTGGTCCTCTTAGTGCAAGGTCAACACACATGTGACAAAATATTATCTAGAGATGATTTCCAGATGGAAAGAACATAAATGGAAAAGGGGATAAAATTTAATCAATTCCAAACCAAGACCTGAGACATCTCCCCTCTCAAACATATAGTCACCCGACGAGGGAATAAGACTGAAGTTGAATTTGGAGCTGTTGAACAACCTAGAATCATAAAACCACCGCCACTAAAGAACTCATATGATTCTAATTAGTAGAAGCAGTACTACGAAGAATTCACATAAAATTTTAACAATTTGACTCTAAGAGGTGAGCTCAAAGGAGAAAATACAAGGTTTTAAAAATGTAGGAGCCCAGACCTTTCACAACTCAATACTTGACCCATAATGGAATGGTTTAGGTTGTTTCGCTAGATTGTGAATGATGATAAAATGCTTGGATAGTTGTGGGAAAGTCTTAAAGTTGTTATCAAGGATGGGGACACTGAGGAAGAATTCATTTCTTCCAACTTACCCAAAAGACACTTCAGGAGGGTGCGTAGGAACAAGAAGAGAAAATGGAGTGAGTTCTAGATTGATGTGGATTGTGGATTTTTAGATCAAGGATACAATGTTAGACCTAGGCTTTGATGTGAATATCCTTCCGAAGAAAACCTAGGAAGCCTTGGGAAGGCTGAAGTTGGCATTCTATCCAATTCAGATATGCAAGGTGAATCAATATTGTATACTCCTAGTTGGAAGGCTAGAAGATGTAGAAGTTGACATAGTAGGGGTGAAAACTTATGCTGACTTTGAAGTAATATATATTGTGGGGAACAAAGACCCCTATTTGACACTGCTTGGAATATACTAGGCCTTTGATAATTATGTGATAATATATCTAAAGAAGGAATTGATGACCTTTGAAGTGGAGGGAGTTAGAGTGATCCAACCCCTAGACACAAACCAAGGGCAATGGTTCACTGAGCTCGCAAATGACATAGAAAAATTTGAGTTTCTGGATCAACTATACTAGATAACGGTGGGAAGAAGAGAAGAATATATTAATCTAATGACAAGAGGATCAATCAAGTGAAGGATCATTTAGAGATCAGAGGTCATATTTGAGGATGCATGGGATAATTGGCAGTAGGGCAGATATGAGATCAACACCAGGCGTTGTGCTACGATCCATCATATCAACTAGGTTGGTACTGAGGTATGAGAATTCCATATTTTCAATGGCATGGCCTCTATTAATTATTTTCATAATAAAATTGATGCAACCATCTATGCAGTACACAAATTTCCCTTACTGGATGTCACCTTACAAGTGACAAAAACAAGGTAGTGGGGATCTCACCGAAACCACCTCAGAGAATGGTAGAGATTAAGACAACAATGAGAGTCAGATTCAGTTATTAAGAGGACTACGCACAAAAATTCATTAAGTACTGGTGAAGCTTCAACCCTCGGTAACACCTTCAAGATTCTAGGGCTAGATGGATCAGGGAAGGCATTTCAAAGGACTTGTGGGTGAACAACTTTGTACACACCCTGGGACATTTCCGAGGGCATGGTATGTAAAGGAAGAGATAATAATATAGACCAATGATTAGGATTGTATGCGACTCAATTTATCAACAACTTTTCCTTCACAGTTAGTAACAAAAGGATCACAACTAATTTCCAAGACATTAAAAGCATTTTTCTCATGGTAGGGAAACCGACGGAGGGATGTATGGACCATAACACCTTTGAGCATATATATGAATCCATATTCCATGAAATTATAGCTTGTGGAAAGATAAAACAAGAGCCCGATGAGGTTGATTTGGAGTAATTGATACATCTAACATTCAGGGAAACTAAGGGGGAACAAAGTGTTGAAGATGGGCCTATAACTGATGGTTCATAGCTACTATGTTGAAACATAACATTGGCACTTATGAGAATATGAAGTTATCCTCGATTGGAGATTACTGGGATGAGCAGAGTTCCAAGGAATCTTCGAAATCCTAAGGGAATATGAAGATTCGTTCCCTTCATCTATTGCATAGCTTAAAGGAATTAAGGGAGAGTTAGGGGAAATGAATATTATGCTTAAAAATGATGCAAAGACACTGAAGCATCGGCCATATAAGCTAAACCTAAGAATAAAAGAGAAGGTGAAGAAGGAGATAGACAAGATGTTAGCAGAAAATCTTATGTTTTTTAGTTGATGAGGTTGAGTGGGTCAGTCCAATTGTTATACAAAACAAAAAGGATGCTGAATAAATTTAGGTCTATGTGGATTATCAAAGTTTGAATAATGCATGTTTTCATGATCCATTCCCCACCCATTTCAACGATGAAGTTCTAGAAAAATGTGGTAGGAAACAAACCTTACTCTTTTATAGATGGATTCTCTAGTTACCATCAAGTCTTGAGTGCATAAGAAGATAAGAATAAAACCACATTCACCACTAAATAGGGATCCTATTCATACCATTTCATGCCTTTTCGACTCAAGAATGTGGCAGAAGTATTCTTAAGAATTGAAATCATTTCCTTTAGGTATTATATTCATAGGTTTCTATAGTTTTACATGGATGTCTAGATCATCTACAGTTTACTAAAAAACCATTCCAGTTTACTCTAAGTTATGTTTGACTATTGAAGGCAACTATAGATCTTCGTAAACCTGAAGAAGTTCTTATTTTATATCCGTTTTGGAACACTTTTGGGTCATATAAGTCTGCAAACGAGGAGTATGTGATGATCCCGCTAAGGTTGTAGTCATCTTGAATATGGACTTGCTAAAAATTGTTAAACAACTAAAATCCACCCTTGGCCACACAGGATATTATAGGAGGTTCATCCACAACTATGCCTCGATCACGAAACCACTAGAGAAGCTATTGAAGAAAGCCAAAAGGTTCACATGGTTGTATGAATGTGAAGTTTATTTCAATGCGCTAAATAATAAAATAGCAAGTGCACCA
The DNA here is from genome assembly GCA_031772625.1 of Pinus tabuliformis. Taxonomy (NCBI): domain Eukaryota; kingdom Viridiplantae; phylum Streptophyta; class Pinopsida; order Pinales; family Pinaceae; genus Pinus; species Pinus tabuliformis. The sequence continues at coordinate 846,860,455 of CM062805.1, forward strand.
ATCTTGGTTTATCCAGATTGGAACAAGTAATTTGATGTTCATATTAACACATCGGGCATCACCTTGGGGGTTGTCTTGGCTCAGCCTTGAGATGGAAATATTGATTATCCCATCTACTTTTCTAGTAGAAAATTATCCACGATAGAAAGGAATTATACCAGGACTAAGTGTGAAGTGCTTGCAATGGTGTATTCTCTACAAATTTTTTGACACTATCTTCTTGGGGGTCCATTCAAATTCTTCACAGATCATTTTGCCCTGAAGTACTTAGTGAACAAGCCCGTACTTGCAGAAAGGATTTGTAGATGCCATTTGTTGTTCTAGGAGTTCACATTTGAATTAATCATTAATCCAGGAAGATGGAATGTGGGCCCTAATCACTTTTCGTAGGTACAGTCAGGAAACGTTAGAGGGTCAGTAAATGATAAGTTGCCAGATGTCAACCTGTTTCGAGTCAAAGCCATACCACACTACCTAGAGAAAATTGCAAAATTTCTAGCCATAGGTCAATTCTTGGAGGGGTACACAACAACATAACAAAGGTACAAGGTGGTTCGTGTTGTAGATTATGAGTTGATCGCAAGACAACTATACAAATTGGGCCCTGATTAGATATTGTGAAGGTGTGTTCTTGATCATGAGAGACAAGATGTATTGTGGGAATGTCGTTCAGGAGCTACGAGGGGGCATATTGGTAGGAAGGCCACTGCGAGGAAAGTGTTGTATGCAGGCCTTTAGTGGGCCACATGGTTTTGAGATGCAAATGAGTACACCAAGAAATGTGACGTTTGTCAAAGGGTTGGAAAGCCATCGCACTAGGATGAGCTTCCTTTCCAACCAATACAAGCACTCCAGGAATTTGAGAAATGGGTAGTCAAATTTGTGGGACCTATTAACCCACCACCGTGTCACTCATATGCTAGATATATTATTACCACTACATAGTACCTTACTAGATGGGCTGAAGCTGCAGTAGTCAAAGATTGCACTGCATACATTATCACCAAATTTATCTTCAAGAATATTATCACTCGATTTAGGTTCCCTTGAAGCCTCACGAGTGACTAGGGCATCCATTTCATTAATGATATGATCAATTCATTACTGCAAAAAATTATGATACAATAGCATAAGAGAAACCCATATCACCCCCAAGAAAATGGTACTGTGAAAGATTTTAACAAAATATTAGAGAGGGGACTCACCAAGATATTCTCAGCCCATAGAGATGATTCGAACAAATGGCTTGCAACTACATTATGGGATTATCGTACAACCGTCAAAAACTTACAGAAGTATATTCCCTTCCAACTAGTGTATGGATGAGAAGTCATACTACCTACCAAGTTTACAATCCCCAACCTTTTTATCATGCTAGCCACTCGCATGACAGAGGATGAATCAATTCCACAATAGTTGGAAGAACTATGGGAGCTAGACGAAGCAAGGTTTCTAGCAGACTTCCACCAAAATATTTAAAAGAAAAGGCAGAAGGCATGGCATGACAGGCACATTAAGTGAAAATATTTTAAAGTTAGAGGGTATGTTCTTCTATATGACAGTAAGTTCTAAACATTTCTTGGAAAGCTAAAAATGCATTGGTTAGGACCATTCATAGTTACAGAAGTGAAATAATCAGGAGTTGTCAAGTTAACATAATTTGATGGAGTCCTACTGCCTTGATAAGTGAATGGTGCACACCTAAAACCTTTCCATGCCTCAACTAGTTCTACATCAAAATGATTTGATCTATGGAAGGGGATCGTAGGTAGGTATAGGCAGAGTTAGCCAGTTCTCTTAGTCTGTCATTTGCGTCAGTTAATTTAGTTAGTCAGTCATTCCAGTCAAATTTTCTCATGAATAAATTTTCATCAGTTCTTTTAGTTACGGAAGTAGATTCATCCCTCGCAACCTTTTTTGGTTGGGGAGTCGCATGTGTTAGTCATCGTATCCATAATAATTAGTAATAATTCCCCATTTCAATTCAAATTTGAGCTAAATCTCTCCTATAATATCCCTTGCATGATCCGTTCATCAACTTCTAAGCACCTTCCATCATAGCACAACAATTAACCATCATTCACACCCTCTTTTTCTAATTTTTGTGTCATATGAGTTAGGTCCGGCTAGCCATCATTATTGTTACCATGGTTTGGTTCGAGTAGGGAAAGTTATTGTAATAATTTGTTAAGTGGTCAAATAAAAAAGGTTATTTCAAGCCTTTCTATTTAATTTCCATGACAAGGATAAGCTTCTTAGTATCAAAATTCGAGGTGGTCGAATTGCCAAGTCTAGAGCCTATATCAAATTACCCCTCGCAACCATTTTTTGGTTGGGGAGTCACATGTGTCAGTCATTGTATCCATAATAACTATTAATAATTCCCCATTTCAAGTCAAATTTGAGCTAAATCTCTCCTATAATATCCCTTGCACGATCCGTTCATCAACTTCTAAGCACCTTCCATCATAGCACAACAATTAACCATCATTCCCACCCTCCTTTTCTAGTTTTTGTGTCATTTGAGTTAGGTCCGGCTAGCCATAATTATTGCTACCATGGCTTGGATCGAGTAGGGAAAGTTATTGTAATAATTTGTTAAGTGGTCAAATAAAAAAGGTTGTTTCAAGCCTTTTTATTTAATTTCCATGACAATGATAAGCTTCTTAGTATCAAAAGTCGAGGTGGTCAAATTGCCAAATCTGGAGCTTGTATCAAATTTACGCTATTCCCAACCCAAGTTCAAGCCTCTACTGCTCCTTGTGTATCACCATAGCACTGAATCCTTGAAAAATACCATAATATCTATTACAGACATTGAAATAGACTCAAGAATTACAAAATCCAATCATCTTTATGGAAAGTACAATAAAGATGTACTTATAGATAATGATATCTCAGACTTGTTCCATTTTCTAGCACTCAAGTAGGAAGTCTACCCAGAAGTTGTCACCAAATATGATGGAATCCAGTCTATGAAATTTAGAGAAGACTTTAGAGGACTATAGAGGTTAAGGTTGCTAAATTTATGGGGTCTTCTTGTATTTGGAACTGCAGGAGATATTAGAATTATGTATGGAGGGTCTTTATGGATCAACAAGGAATAACCAATCCATGAAATTGACATTCACCAACTTATAGGTTTTTTTGCTTTCGGAGTCATGGTAGCAACTGAATTTTAGAATAATTCCATGCAGGGGAAGAAGACATGCAATGACAATTACTACAACAGATATGGTACTCAGCGTAGTGGTAAAGGTGCCCAGATAGAACCAATTGACAAGCCTAAAATTACATTAACTTGTTATACAATTGCTGGAAAACTCATGCAACACTTCTCTAGAGGTGAATGCACATTGGATATTATATCATTTGCAAAAGCTTGTGTGGAAGGTACACAGTTGAATTGGTGTAGTTTTATTGTTAAATGATTTTTTTCGACGCTTGTTAAGATGTCTATAAAAGGGCCACTCATTTTATATATGGATATCTCGTTGTCACCCTAGACATGTGGAAATGGTTCCAAATAAAGGGGAGAGATATGGCAACGATTACTGAAGACTACCCCCTTGCACTTATGTATTTACCATGGTGAACCTCTCGGGATCCCAGTAGCAAGGAAATAAATGAGTTATCTTTTGATGGATGGTACAAGAAAATGTTGGATGTTACTAAGGCCATCCCAAGAATCGCACTGTAGCTCCTTGATGAATACTAGCAGGATATCTAGTTTGGTTTAAGGAATGGAAACACTTAGGTGTAGCATAAGTGTGTCAACTCTAACACATTTCAAATGCAGGACTAAACGTTTATACTATCATAAGAAGCCTTCCATACCGAGGTCTCTTCTTGTCTTGGGATTTATGAATAAGTTCAAGAGGGGAAGTGCATATACTTGTTTGGAGGAATGGTGCCTCAGCCACTACCTAGATAAATCCCTTTATCCTCAAGGAAGCGACTGGCTGAGGAAAAAATGACTCCAATCATCAATAAGCTTGAGACACATGTACAGTCCTTACGTGAAACTCTAGAGAACCTCAAGGCATTAATAAGTCCTTTTCTTACCCATTATGAATTTATCAGTTCAAGTCTGCATGTTTCTTTGACATGTACCTCTGTTATTTCTTAAATTCCTTTAGTGGGCCCTCACTCTCATTCTAAGCCCACAATTTCAAATATACAACCTATTACTACCAAACCACCATCGGTCCCCAAGAAAAGGATTAAAAGCACCTCTACCCAAATTGTTGATCCTACTGATGAAGAACCCCAATCTCACACTGCCACGCGCATCACTAAAGAGAATCCACCTTCCACTTTTGATGCATCCCCTAGGTAACAAAATCCCTCACCTTGAATAGCCTCCACCTCCACTGCCATCTCATAAATACTTCCATCTAGAACTCTACTTAGTACTGAAAAAAAAATGGAGGTATACTCCGTTATCCAGTCATTTACCGAAAATACAAATCAGACACTTATAACTCATCCTTCAAGCATGGTGTTTATTCATATGTCTCTGTTGTCTTCATTAGTTGAATTAGGACCACTAATGATCATTGTTCAATTTATTTCTCCTGAGAATATGAATCTATAAACCATCCATGCAGTGATCCCACACATTGATCCCTCCCCCTTATCACTAGTTCACTCCACCCTCGTCCACATTAGTTCTCACACTGTCGAACCCTCGTAGAGAGAAGCATCACCCCAAGGGAAATCTAATAAATTAGTTGCAAGTGGGAAACCATTGCAGATTCAATTCTAAAAATCCTCTACTATGACCCTTGATGACCTCCTGGGTTGGTCCTCAACACAATTTCTTAATTTCATTCAACTAGTTGCACGCCAAGCGGTTGCATTGCACAACGGTTTAGCAGCTAAGCATGAACAATAACAAAAACATATTATTTCACTTGTTGCATAATTAGATCACATCCTCTAGGAGAAACAAAATCTACATAATCAGTTTTACCAAATTACTACAAAGTTCCAAGATCTATGATGCTCGGTCGCAGATATAGTCACAGATGCCCTGAAAGACTTCTCATCCTAAACTCTCTTGGAATGTTGAAAGCACATCAAATTAGCCTACACTGACCTCATCTCGACCAATAGAGATATCAAACAAAGTATTGTTTCCAATCATAGGGCGCTACCGGATCTCGCTTCCCAATATAGTAGTGAGATTGAGTAGAAAATCATAGAAGTGGTTTTTCTGCAAGCCTTTATCATTTAGGCTATGAAGGAAGCAAGGGACTCTTAGCACAAGTTCATGACTGGTAAGGCTTCCTTGCAAGAATAAATCATTTGGTTTACCCTCCACGTCAATAGGCCAATCATTTTTTCAACCAATCCATGGTCTCCAAGGATAAGGATTACTAGAAGGAGATTTTGGCATATGTGGATGCCCTCGAAACCAAAATCCAACAAATATAGGATGTCTCGAGCAAGGCCAAGCACCTGCTATGTGACCTTAAGCCACTAGCATAGGCTAAGTTAGAGACACTATAGAAGATCAGAGAGGACACAAAAACACAATGGAATACCCTCTTGGTGATCCACCCTACCCATCCTACCACCGAACGCACAATGTAGTTCTTCGAGGAAGTGAGCACTCTCATAGTCTTATGGAATGCGACTCTCGATGAGTAAAAAAGGTTCAAAAATGTAGCCATTGAGTTCATCCTAGATTTGGGTCCTTAATTTGAAGGAACCAGCCAAGCAGGAGCAACATAGGAAGAAGTTGTGTAATAGGAAGAAGCAGCACCAGCACCACCAATAGTGACAAATAATTAACTAGGGGACAAGTCAATGGACTGTGGTTGGGGCCTATTGGGTCCTTCATTTTGAGAGCTAAGTTATGACATGTTTTGAAGATTGATTGTTTTTTTTACCAAAGGTAATGGTTGGGAAGTCGCAAAGAAGACAATTAAAGAAGGAGAAGGGACCTGCCAAAGACTAACAGTTACAGAGGACTGGCTAGAGAAATCAGGAATCAAGCAGTCGCAACTAAGATGAAAGGAAAGATGAAAATCGAGGAAGCAGACACAAACAAGCAAAAAAGGAATCCGAAAGAGGGAAAATGTGAAGCATTTGAGGGAGATGTGGTAGTCCAAGCAAGCACAGGGTTTAAGAAGGTCGAAGGGAAAATCTATGGGGGAAGAAGTAAGGAGTACACGAAATGTTGTCGCAGAACCTACTGAACCTGCATTGTTCCTGTTAGAAAATTATATATTACGGAGCAATGGAACACATATAATATTGCAGAAATATAAACACAGAAAATGCACAAAACAAGAGAGACACAGATATACGTGGTTCACCCAGTTTGGGCTACGTCCACCCCGAACAGCCAGTCCTTCCTTTCTATTATCCAGCAAAATGAAGAGATACAACCTACAGCAAAACCGCTGTAATATCCTCTGTTTTCTCTCACAGTCTCACCTCTATGTTTCTCGCTCACCGAATACACATCTATCTCACAGCCTCAAATACAATGCCCTCATATAAAGAGAGGGGTTGCCTTCTAGGGCAAAAAACCATAAACTAAACATAAGTTCTACCGTCAGATCATCCGCCTAATGAACGGCCCAGATTGACTAGAAATTACTATACTTTTACAAGGCAATTTTACAGTTGTTTTTAGCTTCGGGGGCGCTGCCCCCGAAACCCCCCGCCAAGGGGGGGGCTCCCAAAAGTCGCTGCCGCCCCCCCTGGACCCCCCACGGCAGCGATTATTTTATGGCTGGCATTGCCGCCTCATTTTGAACTGGGGTCCAATATGTCGGTACTATAGAAGATAATCAGGCTCCACACCCAACAATCTCCCACTTGGAGACTGATTGTAGCAACTCCACCGCTGCTCCATTTGCTGGACAATGACTCCTCTTTGAACCTGGCTGTTTCTCATCTTCATCGTCATCCTTGAAGACCAATTGAAACTGAGCATATTCTCAGTTTCTCCCTGGTTACAACTTTTGTTAGCATATCTGCAGGGTTCTGGCTAGTGTGTATATTTTCCAGCTTCAACTCTCCATCTCCAACACTAATCGTATGAAATGGTACTTGAGCTGTATGTGTTTTGTCCTGGAATGAAATGCTGAGTTCTTTGCAAGATGAATGGAACTTTGACTATCACTGTATAACGTGCCCATATCATGCTCCTTACCCAATTCACCCATAAACCTTTGTAACCAAATCATTTCTTTACTAGCCTCTGTAGCAGCAACATACTCTGCTTCTGTTGTTGAAAGTGCAACAACACTTTGGATTTTTGAAACCCAACTGACAGCTGTTCCTCCGACAGTAAATACATATCCTATAGTGCTCCTCCTATTATCTCTGTCACCTGCCATATCTGCATCAACATATCCTTGTAGGGATATGTTTGAACCACCAAAGCATAATGCCTGATTTGTGGTACCTCTCAAATATCTGAGAATCCATTTCACTGCCATCCAATGTTCCTTTCCTGGATTGTTCATGTACCTGCTTACAACTCCCACTGCATGTGCAATATCAGGCCTTGTGCAGACCATTGCATACATTAAACTTCCAACTGCTGATGCATATGGAACTTTAGACATATAATCCATGTCTTCTTGGGTCTTTGGGCACATTTCTTTGCTAAGTTTGAAATGGCTAGCAAAAGGTGTACTAACTGGTTTTGCATTTTGCATGTTAAATCTTTTCAACACCTTTTGTATGTACTCATTCTGAGACAATGTTAATTTTCTATTTTTCCTGTCTCTAGTTATTCTCATACCAAGGATTTGTTTTGTAGCACCCAAATCCTTCATTGCAAATGAATTTGCCAATTTTCTTTTGAGCACATTTATTTCCTGCATGTTAGATCCTGCAACAAGCATGTCATCTACATACAATAACAATATAATATAGCTACCATCATTTTGCTTTTTCAGATAAACACGATGATCAGAGTGACATCTAGTATAACCTTGTTCAGACATAAACTTGTCAAATTTTAGATACCACTGCCTTGGAGCCTATTTTAAACCATACAAGCTCTTCTTCAACCTGCACACAAGTGTCTCCTTCCCTTTCACCTCATATCCTTGTGGCTGCTGCATATATATCTCTTCCTCCAAATCCCCATGGAGAAAGGCTGTCTTTACATCTAACTACTCAAGATGCAAATCTTCAGCTGCTACAAGACTTAAAATAGTTCTGATTGAAGTCATTTTAACAACCGGAGAAAATATTTCATCAAAATCAATACCTTTCTTCTGTGCAAACCCCTTCACCACAAGTCTAGCTTTGTACCTTTGCTTTCCTCCATCTTCTTCCTTCAGCCTGTAAACCAATTTATTCTTCAATGTAGTTTTTCCTGCAGGCAACCTGACTAAATCCCAAGTCTGGTTATGCATTAAGGAGTCTATCTCTTCTTCCATGGCTACCTCCCACTTCTTCTTGCTTTCAACCTGCATTGCTTCTTCATAACATTCAGGTTCACCGGAATTAGTCAACAATAAATAATATAATGAAGGAGAGTATCGTTCAGGAGGTCTACTTGTCCTGGTAGATCTTCTAACACCACTTTCAGGTGTTTGGGGTGCCTGTTGTTGTTGTAATGGTTGTTGTTGTTGTGGTTGTTGATTATTATTATTTTCAGGCACCTTTACTTTTTCAGTAATTTCATCAAGAACTGCGTATTCCTTGTTTCCTTTTTCTTGTTTCTTTTCCTGCAACTGATTCTTATACAAGACCTTTTCATTGAATATTACATCTCTGCTCCTAATGATTTTGTGATTTTCATAATCATTTAAGCGATAACCAAAATCATTAACACCATATCCAATAAAGGTACATTTCTTTGACTTTGCCTCAAGCTTTGTTCTATTTTCTTTATCAATATGGACAAAGGCCTCACAACCAAAAGGTTTTAAAATAGAGTAGTTTACCTTTTTCCCTGTCCATGCTTCCTCTGGAACACCACCATCCAAGGAACTTGAAGGTCCTTTGTTTATTAAATAAACAACAGTATCTACAGCATCTGCCCAAAACTGTAAAGGCAATCCTGCATGCAATCTCATGCACCTTGCACGCTCCATGATTGTTCTGTTCATCCTTTCTGACACACCATTTTCTTGTGGTGTTCTTGGAACTGTCTTCTCTCTGTGAATTCCATGCTCTGAACAGTACCTATCAAACTCTTTGCTGCAATATTCACCTCCATTGTCTGATCTAAGACACTTCAATTTCTTTCCTGTCTCAATCTCAACCAAAGCTTTCCATTTCTTGAAAGTATCAAATACATCAGATTTATTCTTAATACAATAAATCCAAGTTTTTCTAGTTGCATCATCAATAAAAGTAACATAATAACGAGAGCCACCGAGAGATGATACCTGAGCAGGTCCCCATACGTCTGTATGCACAAGCTCTAATTTTTCGTTCTTCTTTTCTTTCCCAACTCTAAGAAATCTGACTCTCTTCTGTTTTCCATAAATGCAGTTCTCACAGAAGTCCAAATCAACATTCTTCAAACCCAGCAAAAAATTCCTTGAGTGAAGAATCTTCATCCCCTTTTCACTCATGTGTCTGAGCCTATGATGCCATAATGCTGCATCTGCTCCTCTGGAAGTTAAAGCATTGACAGAGTTAGAAATACCATTGCATAAATACAATGTACCAACCTTTTCGCCTTTTGCTATTACCAGGGCTCCTTTAGTGACCTTCCAAGCTTTATCTGTGAAAGTTGTCACACAACCTTCACCGCCTAACTGCCCTGTTGAAATCAGATTTTTCTTTAGATCTGGAACATGCCTTACCTCCTTTAATAGCCATTGGTTTCCATTCTGCTGTTTTACAAGAACCTTACCCATTCCAACGATTTTACAGGGTTTATCATCACCCAAATGAACTTGTCCAAAATCTCCTTGAACATAGTCATGAAAGTATTTCTTATCAGGTGTGGCATGGAATGAAGCCCCTGAATCTACCACCCAGGAATCAGTAATATTTTCAAAAGAAAGAATCAAAGCATCTTGTAACACCTCACCTGTCACATTTGCTTCATGATTGTTTTCTTGCTGTGCATCTCCTTCTTTTCCCTTCCGAGATCTACAGTCTTTCTTTAGGTGTCCTTTCTTTCCACATTTCCAGCACACTATCCCCGATCTGGACTTGGATCTGCCTTTCCTTGATTTACTGCGATATCCTGAGCTCTTTCCTCTTTCCATTTTTCTTCCTCTAGACTCTGCACTCAAAGCATTTCCGATGTCTCACAGGAGCTTTTCCGTCGCATTTCCTCACTAAGGATAGCACCGACAACATCATCAAACTTTAAAGTACTAGATCCAGAAACGGAGTTACTAATGGCCATTACCAAACCATTCCAACTTTCTGGTAATGAGCACAAGAATAACAGAGCTCTAACTTCATCATCAAAGTTTACCCCTACAGAACTTAACTGGCTTGTAACTATATTAAAATCATTTAAATGGTTTGCAACAGATCCACCTTCCGACATATTCATATTAAATAACCGTTTCATAAGAAATACCTTGTTTGAGGCCGAGGGTTTTTCATATAGTTTCGACAACGTCTGCATCAAACCCTCTGTCATGGTTTCCTTCGAAATGTTGAAGGCGACTGATGCAGCAAGGCACAACCGTATTGTTCCGAGTGCCTTTCTATCGAGAAGGTTCCATTCTTCGTCTTTCATACCCGTCGGCATCTTTGTTTTTCCGCCCAATGGTAGGTATAGATCTTTCTGATACAGATAATATTCCATCTGCATCTTCCACAACGAGAAGTTTTGGTCGTTAAATTTCTCGACCCTAAACTTACCATCTTCCGCCATTGCTCCCACTCGAACCAGGAACCCTTCTTTCCTGCGAGTTTATCAGCCAAATAGACCTTCGGCTCTGATACCAGTTGTTAGAAAATTATATATTATGGAGCAATGGAACACATATAATATTGCAGAAATATAAACACAGAAAACGCACAAAACAAGAGAGACACAGATATACGTGGTTCACCCAGTTTGGGCTACGTCCACCCCGAACAGCCAGTCCTTCCTTTCTATTATCCAGCAAAATGAAGAGATACAACCTACAGCAAAACCGCTGTAGTATCCTCTGTTTTCTCTCACAGTCTCACCTCTATGTTTCTCGCTCACCGAATACACATCTATCTCATAGCCTCAAATACAATGCCCTCATATAAAGAGAGGGGTTGCCTTCTAGGGCAAAAAACCCTAAAGTAAACATAAGTTCTACCGTCAGATCATCTGCCTAATGAACGGCCCAGATTGACTAGAAATTACAATACTTTTACAAGGCAATTTTACAGCTGTTTTTAGCTTCGGGGCGCTGCCCCCGAAACCCCCCGCCAGGGGGGGGGGCTCCCAAAAGTCGCTGCTGCCCCCCCTGGACCCCCCACGGCAGTGATTATTTTACGGGCGGCGTTGCCGCCCCATTTTGAACTGGGGTCCAATATGCCGGTACTATAGAAGATAATCAGGCTCCACACCCAACAGTTCCATCTTATCTTTCTCATGTAATATCTTGTTATGTTAGTTTATGTTCTGTCAATGAGGCCTTCAAGCCTGATGCATTGTTGTAATGTTGTTGAAACTAATGGAAGAAGGAGTTACAGGGCTATATGAGAATCTTCGTGTGTGACTTGATGTGGTTTTTAAAAAAATTTATTATGACTGCATATGCACAATATATTTTCTTCTTGAATGCTTGAGCTACCATGATTTCACCTTTGGTTTTCTAGTTCTGGGTTTACATGGTGTTGATAGCCTTCATGTGGTTTCTCCTAATATTGGATTCCAACCACTTAACTAAGTAAAATCGTGGGCCACCTTGGGTGAGATGCCTTATTCTTCCTGAATATGTGGAAAATGTCAGTGTTACGCTAGACTATCACAGAGGCTTTATTGGGCATTGTTCCTGAACCTAGGATCTCAACCCATTCATCATTTTCTACCAACAACTACTAGATGTGATCAGTTACAAAGGATGGGAAAGCCCATACCTAAGGATGAAATTCCCCTGGAACCTCAAGTGACTCTGGGGCCATTTTAGAAATGGGGTATTGAATTCATTGGGTCCATTAATCTCCCATAAGGATAGAAGAAGTATATTGTTGTGTGCACTGGTTACATGACTAAATGGGTTGAAAAAAAGGAAGTAAAGGAAGTAACTAAAAAGAAGGTGGCTGAATTTCCAAGGGAGAACATCTTCTACAAGTTTTGTTTTACAAGGGATTTGATCACTGATCAAGGGAAGCAATTCACCTCAAATATAATGGACGACATTAAGAAGTAGCACCACATCAAGCACAATACATCCACTTCCTATCACCCTCAGGAAAATGTAAAAGTGGAAGTCACAAACAAAGCCTTGGAGAAACTTTTGACCAAGGGTTTTAGCAACAACAGAAAGTATTCAGCAGACAGCTGTATAGAAGCCACTTGGGCCTACAATACCACTTCGAAGACCACCACTAGATTTAGCCCATTTGAATTAGTCTATGGAAAGAAGACCCTGTTGTCCATCAAATTTGAATACAATACCTTGAGGATGGAAACACAGTTAGACTTAGCCCTCACCGCAACATAACAAGAGAGGCTTCTCTAGCTCAATGTCTTAGATGAATTAAAATTGTAAGCTCTCCTACACACTGAGGTGGTCCAACTATAAAGGAATATTTGGCATGACTAGAAAATTAGGGAAAAAGATTTTCAAGGAGGTGATTTGGCCCTGCTGTATGATTCAAGATTCAAGGATTTATAAGGAAAAATAATGACAAGATGGTTGGGCCCTTATCTAGTGGAAAAATGTCATGATAATGGTGTTAGCATTGATTTTGTGATGCCGTATTGATGGTTGGAATTGATGTCAACCTGATAACATGATTTTTCCATACCATGTGATGCAGAAGTATTTGGTTGTGCATTTATTATAGACCTTAGTTCAGTAGTTGCAAATGACGGTGTAGGTATTTGGCTTGTATAATGATACCTTGGTAGGATGTGGAGTTAATACACTTAGTTGACAACGATGGAGACTGTCAAGTTATGTTTATGGTACCTGGTATGTGTATGGATGGTTTTTAGCCTATATGATAAGTTGTTGGGCCTATCATTGATGATTTTAAGTTATGAAGGTGTTGGAATTGTTGTGGAGTAGGTTGATGGATTAAGTGTTAGTGTAGTTGATGGATGGCATTTAATTCAACCTAGCTTGACTTGTGATGATGATGGAGTTGTGATAATTGTTTTTTGAAGTGTTTCAATAGATACAATGAGTCCCTGAGGTCTTACAGAAGGTTGTTAAGCAATGGAGAAAGCTTAGGCAAATTTTGAGCTAAGGAAATTTTATTTTGGCCATCCTCTACCTTGGTTGCATGGAGTTAAGATCATGCATGTGACTAAGAGGCTCCATTCATTGGAATACAAGCCTATGCATACGACTGAGAGCCTTCCAATCGAAATTTTACAGTGTTATTCCCGCGACTGTGTCCGTAAGTCAATATTCTTTGGATTCCTTGCACACCTCGGGTGATTTAAATGTTTCTATGATGTTTCTTGTTTGGTAATTTTCATATAAGTTTCTAATTGGCTAAATCTATATGCTTTAATGAATTTTGAAGTGTGAATGTATTGATGGAGTGAGTAGTGGAAATAGTGGCAAAAATTGGTTAGAAAGAGGAACATATCGACCATTGTATTGTTGTTAATATGAGAAGAGATTTGTTCAAAGAGCATAGGGTTACCTACTACAACATATAATTATATAAAGGTCAAATTTAGAGAGATGTGCACACACTTAAATAATCTACTAATATTAGAAAATAGTGAGGTGCATGGAGAGGCTAGTTTTCACTAATTGAAGAGGAAGAGTTTGATCTGCAGTTAAAGACAGAGTTTGTAGAGTATATCACAATGGTTATCCAGTATGTATGGAGCACATGGATCAAAGATTATTGAAGAACAATATATTTTGATGATCATGTCATTGATATTTATGTTTTCTGAGATTATTTGTTGTTATAACCCTTATGTGAGAAGGTTGTCATGATTTTTTGTAGCGTTTTGAGTCAATACATATGTTGTCATGTGAATTTAGTATGCTTATGGCTGAATGTGTTGAATTAATATATGTTTGATGTGTATAGGTGTTGTTATTTGTTTTTGTTAATTGTTGAATTTTTTATTGTTTGAGTTGATGCTTGAGAATTAGTTTGATTAGTTGATGTTGATGAATTGATTGAATTTGAGTTGCAGGGATTGTGATGAAGGTGGAACATGTATTGATTATTTGAATGTAGAGGTTTTTGTTGCTTTTCCAAGGGGCCTAGTTTGAAATATTTTAAAATGTGGCCCTAGATGATCAACAAATTGAGATAGCTTGGTGAAGAAGGGATGGGTGTTCCTTGCCGATGGTGGTTGGTAGATTTAGTAGAGGAAGTAACATTCTCATTATCTAATGGGCATCGAGCGAGATTTGTTGGGAGTAGAGGATTTTAGTGGATGGGTGTTCACAAAGTCAATTTAGAGTGAGAAATTTCCTTGCTGGAAATAGCCAGCTATGATGATGTAAAATGATTTGTTTGATTAATAAAATTTGAAGCAAAGTAGTAGCAGCAAAAAAGGATGGTTGACCCAGAGGGGGTTTTCCACCAAATATCCTTGTGGTAGTTGTGCACAAATATGTGATTGTTTTGATTTTATTTTGTAGGAGATAAATGTTTATTTACTAAAACATTAATGTGTGTTTGCATGAAGAATCGATATATGAATTCATGAGTTAAAATTGTGAAAAAAATCGAAGAAGGAATCACTAATGATTCGCCCCCTACCCCTCTCAGTAGTGATATAATATCTAACTATTGGTATCAGAGCCATGGTTCCTTCTAGTGCAGTTGCATCGTTGGAAGGTAGATCATGGGTTACCAGGGAAACTTGTAGGATATGGAGTTCCTCTTCTACATGGACCATATTATGTGATTTGGAAGGTGATATTTGAAGCATATATTTTAACTCTTACGTGAATATTTCACTCACAATTGAATATGGTACATAGGATGAATTTAGTGAGGAAGGCATGAAGATATTTTTAAAGGGATTATTAGATCATGATTTCGATAAAGTGAGGCAAGAAATCATGGACAAGCATCATAGTTTGTATGGAAGAGAAAGGGTTCAAGATTCAAACATTGTTGAAAATCCCCATTACATTCTTGAAGAGAAAGAGAATGATAAAAAAGATTCCACATTCGTAGTAGTAGCAGATCCAAGTTTCACTCAAGAAGATAGTGAGAGTAGCTATGACATTAATGACATGAAAATCAGTGATTTAAAGATACAACATAAGGAACTTATCAAGTAAAACGATAATTTTTCAAATTAGCTGCAAGAGTGGGAAGCTTGTTGTGGAAGACTACAAGAGGAATTAGTCTCTTTGATATGTGAGCTTGAAAAGACAAATAATAGACTATCCTATTATTGAAAGTTGGATAAAAGAACCAAAATTTTGGATTAATTCCTCATCAGTCAAAGATATCTAATTATCAAAATTGTATTGGGCTTTGAAGGAGAATCATGCCTTGTCAAGGAAAAGGAGAAAGTGGACGACAACCATGTAGAAGAAAACCACAAGTCCACCACCATTGAAATCAATAAAGGCACTAGGAAGAATCATCATCAAAGGAAGAGAAAGAGGAAAAGAGAGTGTTAGTAGAATCAAAGAAAAGAATATCACAACCACAACATGCAACAATTCAAAAAAGTAAGGAAGCAACAAAATGTTCATGGTCCAAAAAATCAAAACACAAGGTGTCCAAGTTTATTTTATGGGTATTGTTTTCTTGCAATCATTATGGTCATTGTGGTAGAGAATGTAAATATTTTGCAAGAAAACAAATATTGTTGGATAATCACTGTTTCAAGTGTGGAAAACATGGCCATTAAGCTCTAGCTTTCATATATGAAATGATCAAGCCTACAAAAATAACAAGCCCACCATTAAAGACAAAGAAGGAATGGAGGAGAAAACATGAGTTACAAATATCTAGCTCTTCAAAGGATTTCAAGGAAGGATGTTTTGTTTAAAAAAATATAATCTACTTACGAGAATAGATATTTTTCTTATGCCCAATAGGATATGGATTCAGGAGAAGCCAAACTTGATAGGTGCATATAAATAAGAGGAATACATTCTAGCTTCATGCATCTATCATTTTAGGTCCACAAGATTAGTTTGAGGCAAGGAAGGAGAATTCATAAGTCCAGGGGGACTTCTACAAATTTTGATGAATTAGATGTTGTTTCTATTTTTATTATATCATGATTAAGGTCTTTGCAGCCAGGTTATAACAAGATAATTTTTCTATCTATGAAAACTAATAAAGTTTATGCAGCAAGCAACAATTGTTGACAGAGAAATGGCATAGGCTTAGGGGGGGTTTGATATGGATTTATAATTTGTAGATATAAAACTTATATCATGAAATATACTTTGTTGGAAATATTGGTGATGATTTGAGTGAATGGTATTACTCCATTGAAACCATCACTCATTGTGCTCATAAGGAAGAATCCTTGATGTTTGCATGTAGAGTTGCTAGTTGGTTTTGTGAATTTTTGAGGGGTATTGTTGCATTGTTCTTGCACTTTATATTGGTACTAATGGCCGAAGTATTACACATTGCATGTGTTCTCCCATAATTGATGTCCTTCACATTGTATATTCATGAATCTATATGTCATACCGCACATCATATTGCCTTGAAGACAGGTAGCTGCCATATATTTTGTCATGCCATGCAATTTAGTTCAAGGATTTATGTTTAAATTTTTCTTATGAAGATCTTATCTTGGGGATCTCCACATGTACTTGTTTTCTGTGATGAGGATTGTGCTTGCTGGTGCACATATGATATCCAGGGATTGTGGAAGAAGTTTGTATTGCATATTCCTTATCTTGGCATAAGGTTGTGTTGATGGAACACACACACACACACATACAAACTCACACACATACACACACACACACACAAATATATATAAATGTTTTGTCATATGATAGTTGAATGATTTTTAGAGACTTGCTGCTATTTTCTCTTCAGCTAGAGGTTATAGTGTTGATTGACCCATGTGGTTGGTTGTTAATATTTTGCTGCTTATGTTGCTTATTGCTACATGGAAGCAAGTCTCTAGACAACTAACAACTATCACATGCGAAAACATATATACATACATATATATGTGTGTGTGTGTGTGTGTGTGTGTATGTGTATATGTTTTTGCATATGATAGTAGCTTGATGTTTAGAGACTTGATGCTATTTTATCTTCAGCTAGAGGTTATAGTGTTTATTGACCCATGCGGTTGGTTGATAGTGTTTTGCTGCTTATTGCTACATGTTGATGGATAGTTGTTGTTTTCGTTGATTCTTGGGGGCTTGTGATGTTGGTAGTGCTAACTATCGATGTTGCAAATTGTTAGTTCAAGACATGTACTGGAAATTTTTTGGAGAGAGTTGTGCACACTCCTTTTGGAATGCAGTTATTTATTTCTAAATCTTGAGCATGACTTGTTGTTTAGATTGTCATAACAATATACTTCTGACTTATATATTTTTACTCCCATATTGTGGATCATGGGTCATATTGTATGTGGGGTCATGAGACAAAACTTTTCTGAGAGAGGTTTGAGAATCATTTCAGTCTTCCTTTCAGCTAGTATATGTTATGTCTCGTAGCCATGTGTGGGCTTTCACATTCATTATGTTGCCATATAATATTGTGTATTACTTTTGGGTCATTGGTAGTCATATGAGTGATGTTCATGTATAATTGAGGAGTTATATTTTGGCCTTGAGAAAGCATTGTACAATCACATTCTAATAGGCCTATGAAGCCTTGTACTTTCATTGCAAATATTTTTGAGTCATTATCCTTGGTTCTCTTGGATTAGCCTCTTGCTTGTCACATGGAGGACACGATATGGTTTTTGATTTGTTTATGCTCACACTATATTGTTGATGATGGTCATCATATGTCTTATTTCTATTGATGTTGATGTACATCACATGCTTACTGTTATTTTTTCTACTTATGGTATGTTGTTGTATGGGAGGATGTTTTTTCTATTTCCTGCACTATGTTATTATTGATGGATGTAGCCTAGTCCTGCTTTATGATAGTGATCATATTTGTTTTGTTGTTGTTGGTGGTGGTGATGTTGATGGAGAAAGTGTTTCTCGTGTTGATGTTCATGTTGTCACTACTTTGGTTACGAGTGATATTGATGTGGATTTTACTGTTGTTGTTTACTCTATATTTTCGTCACTGAGAGACATACTATATTGATGTTATTTGGATCTAAGTATTGTAGGTCTAGATGGTGCTATTCATTGAGATTGTTGCTCCTACTTCCAGAGAAAGTGAGTAATTGATGCTGCCTTTTGTCATGCACTCATAGAGGAGTAAGAGTGTTTGTTTCTTGATCAACTATGTAGCCCTTGGTTGTTCAGTAGAGTGTAGATGGCTTGAATTTTTCCCTTTGACATTGATTTCAAAGGGGGAGAAAGTGAAGATTTATTCAATTTTTGTTTAGTTCTTGAGAGGTTGTTTGGATGGTTCAATTAGGGTTACCATCAATGCCAAAGGGGGGGATTGTTGGCATTGATGTTGTGACGTAGTGTTGATGGTTGGCATTGATGTAAAATTGATAGCATGAGTTATTGGTACCATGTGATACAAAAGTATTTGGTTGTGTATTGGTTGCAGACCTTAGTTTAGTGATTGCAAATGGCGGTGTAGGTATTTGGCCTATATGTTGATACCATGGTAGGATGTGGAGTTGCTACACCTAGTTGATAGTGATGGAGATTGTCAAGTTATGTTTATGGTACCCGGTGTGTGTATGAATGGTTTTTAGCATGTATGATCAGTTATAGGGTCTATAATTGATGATTTGAAGGTTATGCAGGTGTTGGAGTAGTTGTGGAGCAACTTGATGGCTTAAGCGTTGGTGTAGTTGATGGATGACATTCAAGTAAACCTAGGTTTACTGATGATGATGATTGAGTTTTGACAATGGGTTTTTGGAGTGTTACAGTGGCTAAAATGGGTCCCTGAGGTCTTACAGAAGCTTGTTAAGAAGTGGAGAAAGTTTGGGTCGACTTTGAGCTAAGTTTGAATTTGGCCATCCTCTGCTCTAATCGCATGGAGTTAATCTCATTCTTATGGCTGAGAGGCTCCAGTCACTAGAAGAAATGCCTATGCATGTGATTGAGAGCCTTCTAGTCGAAATTTGATATTTTTGTGCTTGCCGCTATGTCTGTAAGTCAATATTCTCTAGATTCCTTATGAACCTTAGGTGATTTAAATGTTTTTATGATGTTTCTTATTTGGTACCTTTGAAGTTTCTAATTGACTAAATCTATATGTTTGAATGAATTTTGTTGTGTGAATGCATTGATGGAGTGAGTAGTGGAGATAATGGCACAAATTAGCTAAAAATATGAGTAGATAGACCATTGTATTGTTGGTAATATGAGAAAATATTTGTGTAGAGAGAAGAGGGCAACCTCCTACAACGGATAATGATACAAAAGTCAAATTTCTAGAGATGTGCACGCACAGAAATTATATACTAAGATTATAAAACTGTGAGGTGCATGGAGAGGCCAATTTCCACTGATTAAAGAGGAAGAGTTTGATTTGCTGTCAAAGACATAGTTTGTAGAGTCTATTGCAGAGGTTATCTAATATGTATGGAGAACATGGACCAAAGATTGTCAGAGCATAATATAGTTTAATGGTCATGTCACTGATACTTGTGTTTGCTGAGATTATTTTTTGTTGTAGCCCTTATGTGAGAAGTTTGTCATGATTTCATATAGGGTTTTGAGTTAGTGTATATGTTGCGCCTTGAATTCAATATGCTTATAGCTGAATATGTTGAATTAATATATGTTTGATGTGTAGAGGTGTTATTGTTGGTTATTGTCATTAGTTGAGTTGTTGATTGTTTGAGTTGATGCTTGAGAATTGGTTTTATGAGTTAATGTTGATGAAGTGATTGAAGTTGAGTTGCGGATATTGTGATGCAGGTGGCCATATATTGATTGTGTTAATGTAGAGGTTGTTGTTTCTTTGTGAAGTGGTCAAGTTTGAAATATTCTGAAATGTGTCTCTACATGATCAACAGATTGAGATAGCTTAGTGAAGAAGGGATGGTTGTTCCTTACCGATGGCTGTCAGTAGAGTCCGTAGAGGATGTAACATTCTCATAGTCTTATGGGTGTTGGGTGAGGCTTGTTGCGGGTAGAGGCTTCCACTAGATAGGTGTTCACAAAGTCGATTCAGAGTGAGAAACTTCCTTGTTAGACATAAACATATATGATAATGTGAAATGATTTGCTTGATTAATAAAATCTGAAGCAGAGCAACAAAAAAAACAAAGGGTAGTTTTTGACCCAGAGGGGGTTCTCCACTAGAGATCCTTGTTTCCATTTTGCATGAATATGTGATTATTTTGATTTTCTTTTGTAGAATATAGATGCTTATTTACTAATGAATTAATGTTTGTTTTCATGAAGAATCGATATATGACTGCATAAGTTAAAATTATGAAAAATATCTAAAAATACATCACTATTAACTCACCCTCCCTCTTAGTAGTGATTTGATATCCAACAAATGGGTCTGTCCAAATAAAAACAATTGATGAGGAAGGTATCCCCTTTCTTGTCAATGGTTATCGATTGAAAGTGCACAAAATACCTTTGTCCAAAGAGGATTTTATTAATTCAATTAGCAAGAAGTTGAATGTGATTAGCAGGCTCACAACCCTTAGTCACCAAGCTTCTGCCCAGCAAAAGTAGTAGTTGTAGTAGTAATAATAATAATAATAATAATAATAATAATGCTAGTGCAAGAAAGGGCCTAGGTGAAAACCTCCATGAGGCATCTAAGGCCAAATATAGGGTTGAAAACATGTATGAGTCAACCTAAGAGAAATAAAATAAAATAATAAAATAAATAAGATGAAAAGTTCCCCAAGTGAAAACCTCCTCGTTGGCACCTAGGCAAGCATGCAGATTGAAAACCTCTCCATAGGTAGTCTACATATCTCAAAAAGAATAAAAAGAATCAATAAATAAATAAAATAAAAACACAAGGAGGAGTCCTTACATCAATTCTGTTAACATTTTTCTTTTGCAGGACTCCAGATAGTTAATGGGACAATAGTTGAAGGAACATCATCCACAGTCCATTTATCCATTCCCTTAGCCTCACCACTGCATTTCGATCATAATTTATTGATAGCCCTACATCTCTCCATCACCTAGCAAGAAACTTCACCCAATTTGT
Organism: Pinus tabuliformis; assembly: GCA_031772625.1. NCBI lineage: Eukaryota > Viridiplantae > Streptophyta > Pinopsida > Pinales > Pinaceae > Pinus > Pinus tabuliformis. The sequence goes on from CM062805.1 coordinate 846,881,824, forward strand.
GCTCAACGTCGAAGTGCTACAAGATGTCTTGAACTGGTTGAGGATTGTCCTCAACTACTACAAGATCAACTGGAAAATCTACAAGATTGAGATCTTCTTAGAATTAAGTCATATTTTTCCTTGGGAAATGTTAGGAGAGGTCCACCCAACTTCCTTTACCTCTCATCCACTCCATTTAGCTAATTCCATCCTCAATATTCCCCCTATGACCATAAAAAAACACAGAAAAAAAGGAGTTCTCCTTCACTCTTTTTCCACAAACTTTCACCACCATAAAAAGACTTTGTCCCTATCCCCAGGCTTACTATGATTTATCCAAGTCTCTGAATGCAGTATGAGGTTTTGAGAAGGAACTGTTGACTACTAAACAAACGAGATCAAACTTGTAGCAACCTACAAAAATCCACCAAAACCATAGATAAAGGACTATTGTAGCTCCAGAATGAATATTTGGCCATGTTAAAGCATCAAGAGGCCATCCCTAAGGCTTATAGAAGTCACACCATCCTTGAGGAGTAACTGTAAGGTCAAAAATCCACTCCAACAATTACACATCGAACATTGGAAAAGACCTACATGGAAGAGAAATGTCATTAGTTAAATACATCATCATATTATTCTGTTTAAAGAGGACATGTGCATAAGCAAGACAATGGAAGATAGAACTTGTAGAGAGTAGTTAATCAATCATTGAGTTCAACAATAGTATGCATGCATCTCGAGCAACTTGACATCATAGGTAGGCTTAGGTATGACACCCCTCACCTCTTCCCTATGTGCGTAATGGTAAAAATTGTGTTTAATGAGTGAGAATGGAGTTTTTATGGGCTAGAGGTGGCCAGTAAAATTTTCAACCTTTGATTAGCAAACTGCAGTCTACTTAGCCAACCATGCAATGTGGAAAAGTAAAAGTAGGGGGAGTGATAATTATGAGGAGTGGGGAAACAACTAAAAGAGTAAATACGTGTAGAGGCTAGGTCATCAAGTGCACTAAGCTCATTCCAAAAAATGGTTAGATAGGCCCATCAAGATATCAAAGGTAAAGATAGATGCTACTAGAGGCTTCCTAGGGTGTTACAAAAGAGCTATAGAGTTGGTTTGCAAGTTCTACAGGACTAGAATCCACTGCTACAGGAATACTAGGATTGCTACAGGAATACTAGGATTGCTACAAGAACATAAAGGAGGTGCTACAGGAATACTAGGATTTCTACAGGAACATAAAGGAGGTGCTACAGGATTGGGCTGAGAGGTGAAAAGGAGTCTAAACCATCGAGAATTTTCCTCTAAGACCCCATCAAAATAAAGAAGTCATCTTAATAAGGGTAAGTGGCATCCTCCCTCCTCACTTTCCATACAATTGTGAAGTGAATTTTGTCTGCTACAGGCATCTTGTAGAAAACCCCTATAGAGGTAAATTCCTTCAAAGAATTTATTTTCCCATATAATAAAGGAAAGGAAAGAGAAGAAGAAGTCTCTCACTCAAGTAAGGGGTATCATTCTTATCCTTCTCTAACTAAAGAAAAAAGAATCAACTACCCAATCTCTATATCTGCACCCTAGACTACTTAGAGAAAATATTGAGAAATACATTAAGATAATAGAAGTAGAGGCTATGAGAAGAGGTTTCAATCAAAGAGATCCCACAGACATCAATAGAATAAATAAAAATCCTCCTATGAGAGACATTTTTTTGAGACACCAGTGGATGGGGTTTTTTGAACAATTGAGGGGGTATGATGATGAAGTAACACATGAGTTTGCAATGGCCTCCAAGTCAGAGTGAGAGAATAGTGTTACCACTATTGTTAGGGGACATTCCATCCATCTAAATGTAGATCTCATTAGCAGACTAACTAGCATACCCTTAGGGTTTCGATGGGGCAAATAGAATAGAATGTAGCTGCCAAAACCAAGAAAAACTTTTCCTCCTTGAAGAGAAACTTGTTGAAGACAAAAATGGAGTGAGAAAAGAAATTATTCCCTATCCTTAGGATGAAGTAGCCTATAACATCCTGTTGAAGCCCCGAAAACCGGGTCTACAACAAGGGGGATACCCACCCGGTCTGGACCTTGAAAGCAACTCCTTTTCTGTTTGGGATGGTGGGTCTGACTGGGGATAATGGGACCAGTTTCCCAATTTGTGTGTGTGTGATGAGAATTGATATTTCCTTTCTAATAATTCCTAAGTAAAACGCTTTTATTCTAAATCTATTTTTAACGACATGCAATTGTATTCTAATAAATAGAAATATCTAATTCTAAAAACTAACCCAGGATTTAACCTTTCAGTTATGCAATCTAAAATAATTTCTAACAACAATTGGTACTAAAGATATTTCAATTGCTATGAGAAAAGAATTCAATAAGAATGAACTGTTTCATATAAAAATTTAGCCAAAACAATTGTGAGAAACATATCACATAATAAGTCATTCATACATTAAGCATAAATACAATAGTCACCATTGTACAAAAGTGCCAAATGATAACTCAAACATTCAAGCATTCATATATAAATAACTGAACATTAATATCACCTTAACACATAAGAAAAAATCATTATGAGATAAAAGTACCATTGATAACAAGTTTTACTCATGAGCTTCAACAATAATGATTTATCTCCTAATTCAACATCTACTAAGAGTACAAAAGTGCATTTCAGTAGCAAACATTAAACACGGATATCAATAAATCTTGTTCCATTCATTCATCAAAACCTCCTCCGAGGGTGCAGAAGTGCATGTTTTGAGGAAACGTTTTTGACAAATTTCAAGACCCTTCTCTAAATGCCTGAGAAAGATTGAAATACTACTAGATAAATCCTAAAAATAGTCTATTAGAAAAATATAGGAGTAGGTTTAAATTACCGTCCTCATCTAAGGCAAAAATAAATTAAAAATAAAACTAAAACTAAAACTAAAACTAAATCTGAAATTAACTATCTATGTATCTGTTCTTTGTGGTCGCAAGCATTCAGCATCAGCTTGAGGAGAGTTGGTTGGCTGACCTCTGATTTTAGTTGCCCTGCAAAAACAGAATTGACAAGCACTGGCACTATCTTCTCAGTAGAGTTAGTAAGGCATTTGAGAGTCATGCATTGACTGTGCGGTTTAACCAAGTACTGCCAGTAAGAATCTCAATTCAACTTGGTTAACCTCTTGATAGACTCTGCTCTTTCCTCAGCCTTTTGTCTCTAGCTGGTCTATAGATGCTAAATCAAATGATCAGAAATTTACATACCACTTAAGGATATCCCTGGTAAATACCCTTTGTTTTTAGAGTTCGGGTTTTTCCTTTAGCTTTTATCACTTTTTCCTACAATTTTTCGGGCTTATACGCAATTGAGTGATCAGAGGCTTTCCTTCTCAAGTGGTTTTTCCTAGCGATGTGCTAATCATGCATCGGAAACTGCCTTCGTTTCTCGATCTGGGCTTCCCTGGTGATAGTTTTCGCCTCTTGCGTGTTTTTGTTAGAGGATATATAAACCTTAAATTTTGTGGAGTGTAGGACCCAATGAGTTCTTGGCTCTAAGTCTTAAATTGTCTATTTGTTATTTTGGAACTATCCAATACGCATTTGACCATGTCCATGTATGGAAGAATCCTAGGTCTCGCCGCTATCCGGTGCAAGAATGAATATGCAAGTTCTGTAATTGACACCTAAGACGACCTGCATGAGTCTGCAGTTGTTGTAACCTCCATTACTCTGGGATTTTTTTCTTTGACTAGACTATACATGCCTTCCCAAGTAGTTATGCCAACGTCTCTGTTACAAATGGTGTTTGTGTATAAGGGCGTCATTTCTTTGTCTTTAGAAATAAGAGCTTTTCCCTTCTTTCACATTATACTCTGAACACTGCTACATGTACATTTCTACTTTCTACTCCTGCAATTTACAAATAAGGAAAGCGTAATGATAAGAAATAAGGTGACGGGAAAGCTTTAAATGCCGAAATCATATAAAATATATCACCCTACGTGAAATGACCTTGTGTTGAGATCCAAACCTTATTTCATTCATTATCATCAACTAACTCAATAAATTAACATTAATGTGCATAACTTGGCATCGGATCATGAAAAATACATTTTTTAACGATGAGCCCTACAGATCTGCGATAAAGCGATTTTGCAATTTGCTTCACAATACCACACATCGCAATACCGCTAATCCGGTGTGCTTAACAATCATTTTTCACCACATGTTTCTGCGAGATGTGATTTGTGAGATGCATTATTGCATATCGGTGGTTTGAGGTATTTTACCTTAAGTGATACTTGAGGCATATGAAAACTGCGATGCGCGATGAGCTTCTTCACTGTGCGATCGTGCATTGCGATTTCACAATCTTAGTAGTTTGCTTATATAATGTCATCCATTACCTTTTCATGATGCGACACTTTATTGAGAGAACGATTTTGTTCGAACTTATCATAGAACTTAAGTCCTTTTGGATTTTTGCGGGTATTCTCCTGAGTTTATGATAGTAATATTTATTCAAAAAGGGAATACAAATTCTAATTTATTTTTTTATTTTATTTTTTAGATAAGGGTCCCCACTTATTTAGTATTAGTAATAAAACTAAATAAGAAGGGGGGTCGTTGTTGGCCACAACATTTGGCAATTCACTTGGAAGAACCAATTATCTCTGATTTTATTTTGAATTCTATAAGCTTCCAAAATAGAAGGGTTTTTTGGAGAATAAAACTTTATTACAGAAAGATAAAGTACATAATGCTTTCAGCTATTAATGATAGTTTGTTTCTTCTTTGTTAACTTTGATTATTTACTTCCTAAAGCTAGTCATCGTATTTACATCAGCCACTACTTGGTTTATAAAGATAAAAACAAAGTCTTCTCTGTAAATCAGTTTTAAATATGCTCATTTGTCGTAGGTAGAGCCTCTGCTGCCAGTAGGTGTTTATAGCCCTGACAGGGTTACCTGTTACCCAACAATGATCATGTATCCTACTTGGAGAAATATATGATTTTTAAAGGGAAATCCATATCCACACATATTGCTTTTATTTTCTTTTAATTCTTAAAGAACAATGTCTTGGTTTGGTAGCCAAATTATTACAATGCCAATCACTTGATTTATAACTTTTCTAAACAAGATGGCTCGTGATGAGACCCCTTGTCTACTGATTGCAACAATCTTGAGTCATTTCCCTGTTGTGGTATGCAATTTTGGCAAAGTCAGCAAGCTATGATATCTATGATCATGATAAGTCGGCTTGTGATGAGACCTCTTATTCTTTAAGTTTAAAGTGTATCACTAGATTATTCCTTGAAGGTCGTAATTCTCTAGGTGGGGAGGAAGTCATTGGTTCCTTAAGAATAGCTCTGGATGACAATGGTAGAGTTTTTGGAATGATATTTTTTACAGAGAATCTTCGTTTTTTTTTATTGATGCTTTTCATCGACTAATATAAAACAAATTCTTACTGAAGGTTGCCTTTTATCAAAATTCGTAAGGTTGAAACTAGTATCATTTCCAGGCTTATAGCCCTTCACTGTATCTTTCAATAATAATGACCAATTATCCAAATCAGCTCTATTTATACAAGAGAAAAACAAAATCTAAAAGAAATACTAGTTTTTTTCGTGAATTCCAAACATAACCATTTACAACTGGTTTTATTGTCAAAATAAAGGAAAAACTAATTAACAAAAAATAGAAGAAATGATCTTCTATGGAAAGTATTTTTTAAGGATCTGCCCATTAACAGGTAAAGATTATCTTTTCCCTACTAAATATTGCAACATAAAAGTGGATGGACCTATGATTTCTGCAATTTGGAATGGGCCAAGCCACATTCATTGGAATTTTGTATGTTTTCCTTTTTCTTCGTGAGCCTTATCCCATTATAAAACTAAATCTCAAATTTGAAAGTCCTTTCTGGATACCATGTTTGAATCAAAAGAATCCTTTACAAATGTTTGATGATGAGCGTGTGTTATTTTAGCCTATTCGCGTTGTTCTTATAGCTTAAGGATTTGAAGTTGTCTTAACTCTAAGGATGAAGTTGGTGTTTCGTCAATAAATTGAACTAAGTCCAAAGAGGGAATTGCTAGATGAGTTGGAAGAACCACTTCTTTCCCATAAACTAAATTAAATGGAGAAGTTCCAATGGAGGTTTTTTTCATTATTCGGTCTGCCCACAGAGAATATATCAAATATTTGTGCCAATTCTTATGATTTTGACCGATGGTTCACTTCATGATTCTGATTAAGTTTTTATTTGTTGATTCGGCCAACCTGTTCCCCTGTGGGTAATAATTAGTAGAGTATTTACGCTTAAAACCTTGTTTGAGCGCAAATTCAATCATAGCATCGCCAGAAAAATATGATGCATTATCAAACATTAAAGTAGAGGGTAACCAAACCTGGTGATTATGAACTGATCTATGAAATCAATGATATGTTCAGCATTAGCTGTCTTGAGAGGAATTGCTTCTACCCATTTAGTAAAATAATTTGTAGCTATAAGGATATACCCATGCTGATTAGAAGAGTGAGGAATGATCTCACCTATTATATCCAATCCCCATTGATCAAAGGGTTGATCGATATTGACTACTTGCAAAGGCAATGACGGTTTCTTTTGTCTTCCAGCAATAGTTTGACAAACTTGACATTTCCTTACATAGCTATGTGCATATTTAAATAGTGTAGGCCAATAGTACCCTACGTACAATGTTTTATGTGCTGTAGCATCTCCAACATAATGTCCACCTGCTGGTCCATCATGGAGTTCCTGCAACAATTTTTCAGCTTCAAATTTCTCAAGACATCAAAGGAGAACAAAATCATAATTCATCCTAAGAAGTACATCGTTTACGAGTTGATATTGCTTAGCCTTCAATCTTAGGGCTCTTTTATTTGTATAATCTAGGTTTGAAGGAGCATATCCATTCTTTAGATAAAATATGATATCAGCATATAATGATTCAATATCATTTAGGCTTACCTCATACATTTGTACTTCTGAAGATGGTATTTCGGAAATAAGTGATGCTCCAGCCAACATTTTGCAAAAGCCTTGACCTTTTACAATATTTTCTGGTTTAATTTCAGCGTCGTATTATTGTAAGGCAGTAACCAAATTTGCTCTTTTCTCACCCACATCTTTCTGTACTAAGAGATTTCTTACCGCTGGAAATGGTACTATGATTTTTGTATGGGTTTTAAGAAGGAAGGGTCCGATGTGCTTGATCTCTTTGAAAACAACATAAGCTTCTTTCTCGACGTCATAATAATTTAATTCTACCCCTTGTAGATTTGAACTGAAAAAGGCAATTGGGGCTTCCACTTTGTCTTGATTTGCTTGAGTGAGTATCATAGCATATGATCTATCAGAGCCAAATGTATACAAAATGAAAGGATTAGAAAAATTTGGAGTTGCTAAGGATGGGGTGTTTACAATCGCTTGCTTAATCAGATTGAATGCTTCATATTCGTCTTGGGCCGATTTGAAGAGTGAATTCTTTTTAATTATTGCTTGTAAGGGAGATACAATCCTTGAGAATTCTGGAACAAATCTCTTAACAAAATTAATCTAGCCAAGGAAGGACTGCATGGCTTTCTTGTTGTGAGGCAAGGGTATTTCAGAAATCTCCTTAATTATATTGGGATCAATAAGGATTCCATATTTTGACACTATAAATCCAAGAAGTTTTCCTTCACTTAATGCAAAAAAAGACTTTTTTGGATTAAGTGAAATCCCATACCTTTGGCAACGTTGGAAGATTTGCTTTAAGTCTCTAATATGATTACCACGTTTTTTAGAATATACAGTTATATCATCCAACTAAATTACTACTGATTTGTTTACTAATCCCTTAAATGCGATGTCCATGGCCCTTTGAAATGTGGTGTCAGCGTTAATCAGACCAAAAGGCATCTTTTGATATGCGTAAATACCCCATTTGGTTCTGAACATGGTCTTTAGTTGATCATCAGGATGGACCAAAACTTGGTTGTAGCTGGAGAAACCATCTAAAATGGACATTAATTCTGATCCTACAACTGCTTGCAATATTTGCTCCATTGGAGGCAAGGGAAAGTTATTCTTTTGGCAGGCTTTGTTAAGGTTTCGAAAGTCAGTACAAATTCTAATGTCTCTGTTTTTATTCCTGACAGGAACCAAGTTGGAAACCCATCTAGAATGTCGAACGGGAAAATTAATTTTGGCTTTCAATAATTTGTTGAGCTCAGACTTAATCTGGCTTTCCAGATTAGGATGGATCTTCCTTAGCTTTTGCTGGACAGGTTTTTCATCGGTTATCATTGGGATAGTATGCTGAATGATAGAAGTTTCGTAATTTTTAAGGCCATCGTAGTTCCAAGCAAAGAAACTTTTGTATTGTTTCAGGAGATGAACATAAGCTAATCTTTCTTTAGGGGCTAGGCCAAGACCTAGGTTGATATTCTGTGGCTTGGTATCAGTTCCTAGATTTACTAATTCATAGTTCAGAGTTGAACTCTGTAGTTTTGAATTGGTAGATCTCTTGAATCGGTCTTTTAAATCATATAGCTCTTCCAACTTGACTACTGATTTTGGCATAGCATTATTAGTGCTTTCGTTTTGTAACTGTTCATCATGTTGGTGCTCATCAATTATCTGATTAGTGTAAGATCCCTCTGATGTGAGGAAGCTTACAATATTAGGATCATCGTTGAAAATTATCCAATTCGTAACATTATCAGGAATCGAGGGTCTAACGATCAATTCGATCGAGACTCTGTCTGGGCTATAGTCTTCTGATGGAATGAGCTTGGAAGCTACATTTTCCAACAGGTTAGCACTAGCATTTTGGAGTCTTGGAATTGGTGAAATATTGAATGCTATAAAATGTTCAGTCAGATGTTGCACTAAAGATTGATAATGCTTTAAATGACCTGGTAGACAATATATCGTATTTTGTACCTGTCTAATAACAATTTCCAAATCTCCGAAGACTTGTAGATACTCGATATCTAATATGATTGCCTTGTATAATCCTTGGACTAAAGCCTCATATTCGGCAGTGTTATTGGTGCAATCAAACTCAAGTGTACAAGTTAGCATAGTTTTGTTTCCCTCTGGAGTAACTAATACACATCCTGCTCCTGCTCTATCTTTAGACTTAGAACCATAAAAAAATAACTTCCAAAATAAATATTTATTTACAGGACTATCTATAAAATTAACACATTTAGAACTATCTATTTGAGAAAATTTTTCTACTTGAGAGAAAACAGAATGTTCTAAGTAAGTCGAAGTATGAGCATTAAAATTTCTTAAGAAAGAGTCAACAGAATAGTTTCCAATTAGTGCTAAGTGAACTATTCAAAAATCATGAGAAATTAGTCACTTTACGACTACCTCTCATGGAAATGGTCATACTTTGAATGACTTACTTAACGCAGTTGAATCCCAAAAATGATATCTAATATAATGCACTGCGAAAATCCCCCATACTTAAATTCAAAAAGAGTCAAGGGATCTCTACCTGAATGGTTCATGAGGCACAATACTTGCTAAGGTTTTGCAAATGGGGTAGCAAGCTAAGTGGGCTTGATTGTGGGAAAAACTCCACAGTTAAGCGCGCTTGAGCCAGAGGAGTTCTGGGATGGGTGACCTCCTGGGAAGTCCTGGTTACCGGGTGCAAGCCCCGGAAGTGATGATTGATGCTATGTGATTCGTTCTCCACATTTCACTAGTTTCAATCCCACTTCTTCACCCCTGTGAGCATCACCCGATGCAATGAGTGCTAAGTGAACTATTCAAAAATCATGAGAAATTAGTCACTTTACGACTACCTCTCATGGAAATGGTCATACTTTGAATGACTTACTTAACGCAGTTGAATCCCAAAAATGATATCTAATATAATGCACTGCGAAAATCCCCCATACTTAAATTCAAAAAGAGTCAAGGGATCTCTACCTGAATGGTTCATGAGGCACAATACTTGCTAAGGTTTTGCAAATGGGGTAGCAAGCTAAGTGGGCTTGATTGTGGGAAAAACTCCACAGTTAAGCGCGCTTGAGCCAGAGGAGTTCTGGGATGGGTGACCTCCTGGGAAGTCCTGGTTACCGGGTGCAAGCCCCGGAAGTGATGATTGATGCTATGTGATTCGTTCTCCACATTTCACTAGTTTCAATCCCACTTCTTCACCCCTGTGAGCATCACCCGATGCAATGAGTGCTAAGTGAACTATTCAAAAATCATGAGAAATTAGTCACTTTACGACTACCTCTCATGGAAATGGTCATACTTTGAATGACTTACTTAACGCAGTTGAATCCCAAAAATGATATCTAATATAATGCACTGCGAAAATCCCCCATACTTAAATTATATTGTTGTTGTATGCTACAGGTTCATTTTCTCCTTCCAATTCTGTTACTATGTATTTTTGATGTCTTTCTCACTCAATCTTTATCTGATTCGGTTTACCGTTGTAAGGGAGCCACATATGTGACCAATCGGTTGCAAAGTATTCGTGAAGCTTTTCAAACCAATCCCTACTAAGAATTAAGCCATAAAATTCTGTAATGTCTGTGACTAAGATATCAATAACTTGACATACCTTTGGATTAGATGACAGCCTTATGGTAACCTGATTTAGTTCACTGATCACTTCAACTTGCGACCGGTTCAGCTAAACTATCTGTACTGTAGATTTTTGAGGTTGAACATTCAACTTTGCACATATTGATTTAGGCAAGATATTAGATGAAGCTCCTAAGTCTACCAAACAATTATGCAAGTTTTTGTTGAAAACATCATAAGTAAGAAGAAATAGGGGAGTATGAGATCTTTACCTTCCTCCAATTAAAGTGATATCGTTTGGATCAACTTTCTTCCCATCCCTTGAGAAGCTTGCGAGATTACAGCAGCAGGTAGAGGTGCAAAAGGTATTGCGTGTAACTCTTTCAAAAGTAGCTTTTGTTTATGTTTTAATTTGCTCAATTCATGAAAAATAATGTTATCCCTAGTCTTCTTCATGTCTTCAACAATATTATACTCCATCTCATTAGAAACAATCAATGTTTTAGATGGAGTTGGTGAATCGGATTGGACTGGGCTTGTTTGAGTTGCTTTGTGTGATGATTTTTTACTTGCGACTTTATCTTTAGATATCAAGCTTGCGCTCTTCTATTTAGGAGTAGGTTGTGGAGGATCAAGTTGATTTCTACTTCTGGTACTGACTGGTGATGCCTCTTGATCCTCTTCATCTGTGAGAATGAAGTCCCACATTCCCTATACTTCTACAACTTCTTCTTCATTAGTAGGTTCCTCATTAGAAACTTCCTCTTCTTCTGCTTTTGATTCTGCATTTGTAATAACATTGGGAGGCTTTGAATCAGTTGAAGGATTTTTTTCTATAAGGCTTGTAAGTCTTTTTATAAGAAGTTTCTGCTACTTGTTTCTTAATGTCTACCATTTCGTTAGACATGGTTTTCAAAACCTTCTGCAATCCTTCTAAATCAAATGGGTCTTTTGATTGTTTGTCTTGGGATCTTCTCTAAAAGTGACCTTCTTAGATTTTCGTTCATCAATAGTGTTTTTCTTTTCTAAGGCTATGATTTGTTTTTCTACCACTATTTCTTCCTTCATATTATCAGCCAAAGTTGTTTTGGCAGCCCTATCAACGAAGATCACTATGTTTGATGGTAGAGCAGATATATAACATTCACTTCGAATTTCTTCACTAGGCTTGGAAGTGGTATGAATTTTATTCAAAAGTTTATTGAAACACGAGTTAAAATATTTGATAGGTTCCCTTGATTCAGTCTTACGATTTGACAGATCAGTGATCAATGTTGCAGTAGACCTATCATCACCGAACTTAGTCAAGAATTGCTCTTGGAAAATATCCCAACTAGTGATAGATCCTGATGGTAATGAAAAATACAAGGATCTGGCTACTCCTTGCAAAGTGTAAGGGAAGAGCCGGACAATAGCATCTTCATTAGTAACTCCATTTATATTTACAGATAACATAACGTTGTTTATGTGTTCTTCTGCTAGCATGCCCATTTTAGGATTAAACTTAGGCAACCATTTTTCAGGATGGGCTGGTAATTGATGTTGGAAATAATACTGAGAGGGGGGGGGGTGAATCAGTATTATCAAATTCTTATCAACCTATCTTCCTTATTTATACTTTGAATAATTCTTCAAATATTGATCATTACTTTGTATGTCAGTATCATAAAATAATGAGCAGGAACAAGAAAAGCAAATAGTCACACACAATAACACCAGATATAAGGTGGAAACCCAATGTGGGTGAAAACCACCTGTTGCAATATGTCTCTATCTTCTTTCAATTAGAAACTCCTTTTACAATGATTTTGTACTGGTGCAGTCCTTTACCAGTACGCAGGCTACAACCTGTAGAGAGATACAACCCTCTCTCATTCTCCAGCTTCTCCTGGAAGGGAGCTACAACCCCCTTAGCTCTTGTACTAGCCAAGATACTAGTACGTAGGTGCTGGCCTACTGAAGGCTACAACCTTCGCTTTCTTCCAGGGACCACGTTTCATAAATTTTCAGACTGGATCCATGAACATCAATCAAGTATATCTGCATCAAACAAGCTCCTTTTCCCAATTATCACTGAATCAAGTAAACACTTCTCTGACAGCTGTACCCAGAACACAGTAACAGTAACCACACACCAAATTCTGAACCCAGAATACTGCAGCAATAGACAGAGGCAGCTAGATCATAATTTAAAGATATACGCTACTTCAACAACCTGAAACTTGCATGTAGATCTATAAAAGATAATTCCTTCTTTCAAATATTTAGACACTAATTAACCTAGATTGTCAGATTTATAGATCAAGCATGCGCCTCATATAACAGATCAAAATCATGCAAAGATACTATTATTCAAGCATAAAGATTATGATCCATCAAAATAACTTATCCTTCTTTATGCGCTAAGGTTCCTCCTTCATTCAGATCCAGATCTGCACCATAGCCCAATCACAAATATTTCAGATCTAGCACTTATTAGATATTCAATTCATTCAATGATTCTTTGCCAAATGATCTCCCTCCTCTTTTATAGTCTCAGGCCTTCCACAATACCACGGTCCAAAACCATAGGATCAAAAAACTGTTGGACTAATACCATGAACCAACCATGAAAGAGCGTGAGATCAATACTTTTGGATGCAATACCATGAGCCAAAACCATAGGATCAAAAACTATAGGACTAATACCATGAACCAACCATGAAAGTGCGTGAGATCAACACTTTTGGATGCAATACCACGGACCAAAACCATAGGATCAAAAACTGTCGGACTAATACCATGAGCCAACCATGAAAGTGCGTGAAATTTTCTCTTCATGAAAGGAACTTTTCTCTGCATGAAAGTGCATGAACTTTTTCTCTACATGAAATAAACTTTTCTCTACATAAAAGTGTGTGAACGTTTCTCTCCATGAAATAAACTTTTCTCTGCATAAAAGTGCGTGAACTTTTCTCTACATGAAATAAAATTTTCTCTGCATAAAATTGAGTGAACTTTTCTCTACATGAAATAAACTTTTCTCTGCATAAAAGTGCGTGAACTTTTCTCTTCATGAAATAAACTTTTCTCTACATAAAAGTGCGTGAACTTTTCTCTACATGAAATAAAATTTTCTCTGCATAAAAGTGCGTGAACTTTTCTGCACTATAATTTATCATCTGAGATGAGTGGGTTGCCATCAAGTACAACATATGTATCATAATGCCAACAATCTCCCCCTTTGGTCTTGATGGCAAAAACAACCAATCACTCTCCCCCTTTGAAATCAAGGGCAAAGGGTTATGCTCCCCCTGACTATAAACCAGATCTGCAAAGAAGAACCATAATCCATCAAACACCATAAATGACCATGAAAGAGATAGAGACGTATTGCAGCAATATTCAGACCAGCATCCATGATCTCCTTCTGTACTTCCTCCATAATGCCAACAATGCATGATATGCTCCCCCTAAACCTGTGTCATTCGATCTTTGACCAATCCGCAACCCAGCACATGTACGCATATACTTCAGATGAACCTTGCGTACAACCAACAATCAGAAGAGATTCAACAACAAGATGATGCATCAACAACCCCCAGCTTTTGCCTGAGGTATTCAAAGGTCTCCCTAGGCAATGGTTTGGTGAGTATATCAGCAACCTGTTCCTTAGAAGGAACATACTCCCACTTGATCTTTTGTTCAAGCACTTGTTCCCGGAGAAAGTGATACTTGATTGGTATGTGCTTGGTTTTTGAATGCATGATTGGGTTCTTTGAAATGATGATTGCACTTGTATTATCACATAAGATGGATATGGGCGATGTACAAGTGATTTGAAAATCCTGCAAGGTCTGAATCATCCAAAGGAGTTGAGTGCAACAAGATGCAGCAGCAACATATTCTACTTCAGCTGTAGACAAGGCAATCGAACTATGTTTCTTGCTGAACCAAGATACTAATCTGGAACCCATAAAGAATGCACCACCACTTGTGCTCTTCCTGTCATCCACGCTTCTGGCCCAATCTGCATCAGTATAAGCATGAAGTGTGAGATCTGTATCTCTAGGATACCATAAGCCATAATTTTGAGTCCCTTGAAGATATTTGAAGATTCTCTTTACTGCCTGAAGATGAGTTTCCTTTGGATTTGCCTGAAATCTTCCAACTATTCCCACTGCATGCATGATGTCTGGTCGGGTACCTGTCAAATAAAGTAGACTTCCAATCATAGATCTGTAGGTTGGTTGATGTACTGCTGCTGATTCATCATTTGCACTGAGGCTACATCCTGTGACCATGGGTGTACATACTGGTTTTGCATCTTCCATGCCATATTTCTTCAAAATCTGCTTGAGATACTTGGTTTGAAACAAGAAGATCCCTCCTTCCTTTTGTTGGATTTGTAGGCCAAGAAAATATGTCAATTCTCCAAGCAAGGACATTTTGAATTCTTTCTGCATCACCAAGGCAAAGCTTTGACTCATAGATTCTTCATTGCTGCCAAAGATAATGTCATCTACATACGCAACAAATATCAACAATTTGTCATTTTCAATTTTTATATAAAGATTTCTATCTGCTGATCCTTTTGAAAAACCTTGTTGATGAAGATATTTGTCCCAACGATAGTACCAAGCCCTTGGAGATTGTTTAAGACCATAGAGAGCCTTTTTCAATC
Source organism: Pinus tabuliformis (assembly GCA_031772625.1). Taxonomy (NCBI): domain Eukaryota; kingdom Viridiplantae; phylum Streptophyta; class Pinopsida; order Pinales; family Pinaceae; genus Pinus; species Pinus tabuliformis. The sequence goes on from CM062805.1 coordinate 846,897,038, forward strand.
TGCATACAAGATTTGGATCATTTCCAAGAATGAAACCATCTGGTTGCTCAATGTATACTTCTTCTTCTAAGTCTCCATTCAGAAAGGCTGATTTCACGTCCATTTGAAATACTTTGAACTTTTGAAATCTTGAGAGAGCAAGGAACATTCGGATGGCCTCAAGTCTTGCAACAGGAGCAAAAGTTTCTTCAGAATCTATTCCTTCTTGCTTCGCATACCCTTTACAAACAAGTCTGGCCTTGTTTCTAATTACTTCCCCATTTTCATTCAACTTATTTTTGAAGACCCATTTTGTCCCTATAACATTCTTATCCTTTGGTCTAGGAACCAACTTCCAAGTGTTGTTCTTTTCGATCTGCTCAAGTTCTTCATCCATTGCTTTGACCCAACATTCATCTTTGCATGCCTCTTTTACATTTTTTGGTTCAGTGGATGAGAGTAATGCCAAATAGCTTGAAGCTTCTGCAATTGTTCTTCTTGTTTGTACACCTGATTCTTTTTGCCCCAAAATCTGAGATTCTGGATGATTCTTCTGAACGTACCTGGATGGAGTCTTCTCTTCTACCCTTATCTGTTCCTCTAGTGCTTCTTGAGGTTCTTCTTCTTCAACATTCTATCTTTGAGGGTAGTCTTCATCTTCTTCGATATTTTCATGATTTACTTGCCTAGGAATGTATCCTTTTTCATCAACCACTACATCAATGCTATCAACAATTCTTCCAAGTCTTTTATTGTCACACTTATATGCTTTGCTGTGTGGAAAATAACCAAGAAGAATGCCTTCATCTGCTCTAGGTTCAAGTTTGCCAGGTTGCTCATCAGTATTCTTAATATAGCATTTTCTCCCAAAGATTTTGAAGTGTTTTACCGAAGGAGTCTCACCATACCAGAGTTCATGAGGAGTTTGAGTGCTGTTCACTCAGACATTTGTTTTATTGAGAATAACAACCGCAGCATATGCATCTTCACCCCAGAAATTTGCGGGAGTTCCGGACTCATCAAGCATAGCACGGGCCATTTGTTGGACTGTTCTGTTCATCCTTTCCACCACTCCATTTTGCTGAGGAGTTCTAGCTGTAGAGAATTCCCTTCTTATCTCATGTTCTTCACAGAAATAGAAAAATTCATTTGAGGTAAACTCCCCACCTCTGTCGGACCTGAGGCACTTAATTTTGTAACCTGATTCATTTTCAACCAAGGCTTTGAGGGATTTGAATTTTTCGAATGCTTCGTCTTTGTGCTTCAAAAGTCCTAACCAAACAAACTTGGAGAAATCGTCCATGAATAATATCAAGTATTCTTCTCCTCGAGGTGACCTCGTCCTAAAAGGACCACATACATCTGTATGGACTAGTTCAAGAGTCCTGCTGGCTGATCCTTCCTTCTCCGGGAAGTTGGTTCTGGTTTGCTTACCAAACTGACATGATTTGCATATAGTGTTGTCTGGAATTTTGATATCTGGAAGACCACAAATTGCCTGATATTTGCATGCCTTCCATATTTGTGAAAAGCTTAGATGCCCCAACCTCCGGTGCCATAACCAATGTTCATCATCCTTGCTCAAATAGCATTGTTGTTGTCCTTCTTCAAATATGTATAGATTATTTAGAGTTCTTCTACCTTTGATCACTGTTTTCCCTGTATCAAGATCGCGAACGCTACATCCATTTGATCGAAATATTACCTCAGTTCCTTGATCGCACATCTGATTGACACTCAGAAGGTTATGCTTCAAGCCATCAACATACAAAACATTTCCAGCTTGGACCTTTTCTTTTAACTGAGTTGTGCCTTTTCCTTTTATAACTGCTGGAGTATCATTTCCAAAAGAAACTTTCTTTCCCTTTTCTAAAGCAGAATATGATTCGAGTTTTTCTTTATCACCTGTCATATGCTTTGAACATCGACTGTCGATGTACCATAGATTTTCCTGTCCCTCTGCATAAAAGGCTATCCCAAATCTTTCTATTTGTGGTTCCTTTATTCTCCATGTTCTTGTGCTTGAGGCTAGTTCCTTTGTCTGCTGAAACCTGCTCCTGCGTTCAGAATCTTCATGACCAAAGTTATTGCAAATAGAACATTCAACTTCATTTTCAAGAGCCGAAAAGTTGTTATATGTCCTTTTTGTAATCCCTATCATACTTCTTTGTTTTTGAGCTTCTCTAGTCATGATTGTTTTATATGCAACACATTGAGCTGCTTTGTTACCAAAGTTATGGCAAGAGAAACATTGCCCATTGAAGAAACTTCTGCGATTATCAAATCTACGGCCAAATGATTGTAATTTCTATTGTCATCCATTCTTGAAGCAAATTGAGAAGATTTTACCTATGGATGGTTGTAGCTTTTGTTCATCCTTAAGACAGATTGCCCCTGGTTTACCTGATAGTCTTTGTTCATTCTTGGTGTAATTCGTCCCTGCTTTACCTGGTGATCTCCTGTCACACGGAATCTGTCAAGGGTGCGGACACGACTGACCTTCCTAGAAGTCTAGGACATTCTAATGACAAACAAGACAAAATGGAGTGATCTTTCTCTAAATACACCTTTTACAACATGAAAACTACAAGTGTTTAGGCTTACCTTATTCCAAAACGCTGTTGTTGAAGTCCGTTCTTGACGATCCGGATGAGCTCCTCCTTCAAGTCAATTCCTGCAACCACAAACAATCAAACAATTACCAAGCACTTGCATTTCATATAATAAAACATATATTCAACATGCAGACCAAGGAACACATGAAATAACTCATTAACACAAGCTATTGAGAAAAATAAACCAGTTTGTATTAATAACGAAACAAAGAAACTCTTACAACCTGGCCTTGGTGTTGTGCAAGTTCCTCCCAGGGTCCATCAAGGGTTTTCCTCTACTTTGACAAAGCTCACCCTCTCCCAAGTAGAATCAAGTGAAGACAATCTCTCCTCACAAAGGCTCTAATGGAAGACCTAAATCCTGCAGCATTTACCCAAAGAAAATGTATAGCTCCAACCTCCTCTCCTTTTGGCTCAATGCCTTTATTTATAGTGCTGTAAAGAGGTTATTCAGGTCCACTATCAATGGGATCATCCCCCTCTATGGGTGGGATAGCTCCCTTATTGATGGGATAAGTTCCCCCTTAATAGAGATACATGAACCAACTGGAGGCGCATCCATTTCATCAAACCAACCTCTAGAATGTTCTAGAAGTAACCACAAGTAACTTTTTCAAGATAAAACTCGCGCATTTTGCCTTTTACAGAGGGACGCACCTGTCCCTTAACATACAGAGCGTCCATGGACGCAGATTTTGTGAACATGGTCAGCGTCCTCGCAGGTAAGGCTAGAGAGAACCTGCGACCCCAGAGATAAACATAATTTTTACAAGACTTTCTCTCTTCTTTGAGTTTGAGATGGATAACAGAGGCATGAGACTTGCCTAAGAGGGTAGCATGACTGTTGATTTGAGCCATACTAACTGTAAGTAGTCAAGGTGACATTTTTTAGTGTAACAGATTGCCCCCTAAAGTGCGAAGCCTGGAATAGAATAGGGTTTTGTAATTCTAGGAAGGGTGAAGCGCTTTATCATTTCAAGGATTGCCTTGTGGATGGCCTGGTTGGAACCTGCAATTTTCAACACAAAATACATGGATAAGATTATATCATCACTGAGGTAGGCATTCCCATACTCAGATTCAAAACTTTAACTAATGGACTAACTATTCTGATACAGGAATGATCTTGCAGTACATTATTTTTATAGACTTTTGTAGATACAGTATGGACGCAGCCATCTGTTTATGATAAGTCTACATAGACAATGAATACAAAACTCCTCGCAGCCTGGATGGTAGAAACTAGATCCAGGGTCTTCACTTCTACTTCCCGAATTGGTACGATTCTAACCATGTGATTAAATGATTCGATGTCGAACATGGTAGAAACCACTTGATTACCAGTCAATGATGTAAACTGTTAACAAGTGTGAGAGAAACCACCAGTAATGTCAATGGTTCTCAAAGTACCAAGCACAACCCGTGAAATGTGAATAGATGTTTTGATGTCGAACACTTCACAGAATCCTCTGATCGAAAGTCAATGATGTAAACTGACGTCAAAGGCGAGAAACCTGCCATTGATGCATGCAGACTTCAAGGTACTGTCGATTCCTAAGTCATCTTTCTAGATAATGTGTCGATGTCGATAGAAAGCGACCCGTTGCAGGCAAGCCCGCAACACGAAATCATTGTTCAAGTTGAAGAAATGTTGTTGTAAGGACTGACTCAGGGATGGTCAAATGGATGACAAGTATTTTGCAGATGAAAGTTTTGCTTGCAGACCTCTTGAACACATAACGACACAACAGATGGTTTGGTGACGAATAACTCAAAGTTGATCCCTGAACCCGGTTAAAGATTTTCAAAGTGATTTGGTCAACTGTGAGGTAAAAGATTTCCCAACCCAGGTGAAATGAAAAAGTGTCGTGTTCAAGAGTGGTAATAAAGTTTCGTTTGAGACAAAAGGTGACAAATAGGTTCATTCTTCTCTTTTTTCCCCCACCATTTCTGGCAAGTACCTCTTTATTTTTAACAAGCTTGAGGAGGATAACATATGCTTGATTATAAGCTCATCCTTCGGACGAGTCCAACCTAGTTTAAATTCGAACCCTAGGAAGGAGTGGTTCGTTCCTATTTGTAATTGAACAGGTCCTTTACTGTAAAAGTTTAACGAGCCCAGTATAGGAGAAACTCGGCGTTTTTCATTTTTAGAGAGTCTGAAAAACTTAAGGAAACTCCACGTTGAACTTTTTCGTAGTTTGTGTCCCTCAAGCCCGAAAAAGTATAAAATAATACCTGGGGGAACCGCTTGATCTTGCGACCAAGGAGTACTTTCATAATAGTGTCGTTGACCTGAAAAGTAAAAAGCGATCAAAGACACGTCGTTTTATTTCCTTATCGAGTTTGAAACGACAAAAACCCGGCAATCTTTTCCTGATTTTGCGGTCAGAAAAGAGCTAAAAGGGGACCGTCTTTTAATTCCATTTTAACGAGTGAAAAAGAAACACTCGGCGATCTTTTCATGTTTTAGGAGTCAGAAAAGGGCTTAAAAGATGACTCTGAAATTTTGTTTGTGAAAAATTACAATTTCCCTCGAAATCCCTTTGTCCTGCACAAAAGCGACACATTACTCATACCTGTTTAAAATAGGCAAAAATACATTCAAAAACATCTTTTCATGGTAAAAAATGAACTAATTCATCCAAAAAACCTATAAAAAGACCTTTTACCATGTCATTTTTACCGTTTCACTGTTGAGGTTGAAAAAAGAGCTTTTGACAAGAAACTTCCCGTGGTTGCTGCGGAAAATCTGACCGTCGGAATCGAACGCCGCTTCACCGAGGTATTTTACACATCCCACTCTTCATTTTTATCCGTTTAGTTTTTTTTGTTTTTGGTCTCTGTTTCATTTTTTGGGGGGGTTTTGGGTTCAAAATGCGCCCCTCGGCGGACGCAGGTGCCCTTCGGGTGACCTGCGTCCCCCGACTTTTTCTCACACGGGAAAAAGGTCGGGGGACGCAGTCCGCCTTCAGGCGAGCTGCGTCCGGACGCCCTGTGCTACAAAGCCGGGGTGCGTCTTCCGCAAAGGGCGCATTTCAAAACCCCAACTCTCTCAAAAAACCACCAAATTTGCTCAAATTAATTTCTAATTGACTCTTTTGATGTGCAGGACCTAAAACATGTTAGACTGGAGAGAGAGAGAGCACGTAGAGGACGATGAAGCTGCGATTAACCACCAACCCTCTCTGGATGCCTTAAGAACATGTGGATTGTACAAATATTGGACCATACCGGGCATGAGGGGCCAGGTAAGATTTTTGGAATGGCTGGTTGAGCGATGGAACGTTCAAGATCAATGTTTTTACATTGGAGGGCACCAGCTCGAGATAGAGCCCTCGGATGTATACTTTCTCACTGGCTTGCCAAACAGAGGTGAGCAACTCAACCTTGCGGGGACCAGGCCGGGTGGCCAATCCCTTGATGATCTCCGCGAGGAGTGGTGCAGACCAGGGACTCGCCATAAAAAAGGCGTGGAGATAAAGCACATCGCTCTGGCGGAACTTAGAGTTATTGCATTTACGGTCACCAGGATTTGTGGCGCGGCCGCCTTGCACATTGCCTCCGGATCCCAAATGCGGATGGCAGTTGACTGTTACCAAGGCACCATCTTCAACTGGTGCGAAGCTGTGTCGGCTCATATGAAGAGCCAACTAACCAAGGCAAAGAACGGACGACTAAAAACTTTTGGATATGGGCCTATAGTCGTGAGCTTTGCCTTGGAGAGAGTTCCTATGCTGATCCCTCAGCAACTCACTGTTGATGACTTGGGTCCTCGAGAGCCAAAGCTTGTTCGATGGGTTGCGGTGATGGCCCGGCATCCTGACGAGGGTGCTGCAGTGGTTCGATTCTCGACAGTTACTTCGACTGGCTAGAGGGCCAGCTTTTTGTGATACAAGACTTTCCATATGCCGGAATGGATTTCAGAGGTGATCCGGACATGGTTCTTCCACAGGGAGAACAATGGGATGACAGAGGTACTTTCATTTTCACAAGTTTTCTAATTATGTATTTTTTATTTTTCATATATATCGTCTCAAAGTAACAGTAAAATTTTAAAAATGCAGATGTTGGACCACAGCGTCCAGCCAATCTCCGGCCTTACGACAGACGACATCCAGTTGCACCGGCACCGGCCCCACAGGATGCGGCAGCAGAAGTACTAGCTGATTTGGAGCATGATCTAGAGCGTCTCACGGCAGATATACCTGAGACTACTATGGACGATATTCCTATGAGGCTTCAGCGCTTCGTAGTCGCGGTCCCTGGACCGTTTAGGAGATTTTTGCGTAAGGTAGCCCGCGCAGTGGTGTCGTACAGAGAGCACCACCAGTGATTGACTAGTCACTTTTGTAGTCACATGTGACATTTTTGACTTTTTGTACTATCATTTTGCCGATCATAAGGTGTGTTAAACCTATGATCGAAGACGATGTATATATTTTTGGACACACTTCTATCTATATCTATATATCACTATTACCGGCTTATCTTGTTTAACATGTATGATGAAATGTCTTTAAATTTACTTGCATGATTATTATAAATGTCTGTCCAACACTCGAGAAGCAATTGCATCTGCTAATGTATTCAAAGACCTTGGAATATGTTGATATTCAATGTAATCAAATTCACGTTCCAAGAGACGCACTCTCAAAAACAACCTTAATAACACAGGATTTCTAATGGCATAAACTCTATTAAGCTGTAATACAACAAGTTCAGAATCTAACCTCACTATCAAACGTCGAATTCCAAATGAAATAGATTCGGATAATAATTCAACCACTGCACTGTATTCTGCAATGTTATTCGTTGTTTGACCGAGGCTTACCCCATGCATAGAAACTAACTCGTCAGAGGGTGAATAGATAACCCAAGCTGCGGAAGAGATATTCCGTGTACTACGACAAGCACCATCAGCAAATCCAATGTATGTTTGGAGAGGCGTCGACATCTACAATATCAAGAGTAAAACCAAGATGAGCCAAAATAATGACGAAAAACCACACTTGCTAAGCTAAGCACACTGACTAAACTAACACACTTGCTAGCTAGAAAGGAAATCTAACCTATCTAAAAATTTCTCCATCCATCATTTTAAGCATAATACCTCTTTAGGTAAAGTCCATTTCTGGGTTTGCCCAAAGAGTCCCCATCAAAATCAACTAACTCATAAGCCCCTTTTGCTAGCTTTCGCTTTACAATGTAGGGCCCATGCCACATGGGAACGAATTTTCCAGCACCTAGCTTATCGTTCGCTTGATCATATAATAGTACTAGGTCTCCTTCTGAAAAACTTCGAGGAGTTACATTTTTATCGTACTGGGCTTTCATTCGTTTTGCGTGAGTCTCGATGGCTAAAGTAGCGTCACGTCGAGTCTCATCTAATTTAGCCAAGTATAACAACCGTTTCTCCTCTTCGGAAGTAGCTGGAAGTAATTCGACAGCCATTTGAAGTGATGGGATTTCGCACTCAATAGGTAACAAAGCTTCTAAGCCATAAACTAGCTGAAAAGGGGTGAAACCTGTTGAATTTTTCACTGAAGTTCGATATGCCCATAGCGCCGAAAATAACATGTTATGCCAATTCGTTCGATGGATACCAATGATCCGTCGAATCATGACGACTAGAACTTTGTTGATTGACTCAACCAAACCGTTGGCTTGCGGATAATAAGGTGTAGAGCTATCGTGGCGCAAACCAAGCTGGCTTGTAAGCTCAGTCATCATGACATTTCGAAAATGGCTTCCATGGTCCGTAATGATTGCTTGTGGGACACCAAACCTAGTTATGATATGATTGAATACGAAAAGTGCAGCTGTCTTGCCGCTTGCGTCGAATGTAGGCATCGCCTCGGCCCACTTAGTAAAATAATCAACCGCAAGGATGATATACGCATGCCCCCCGGCCGAGTGAGGGTTACAAGTAATAAAGTCAATGCCCCATTTGGCGAATGGACCAGCGACAATTATAGGGTGGAGAGGAGCAGGTGGAGCGCGCATCTTTCGATAAAATACTTGACAGTTGTGGCATGTTCTGACAGCAAGGATACAATCTTTAAACATAGACGGCCAGAAATAGCCAGCGCGCAACACCTTCTGAGCTGTGGCATACCCAGACATATGACCGCCACATGCTCCAGAGTGACAATCATTCAAAACTCTCTCAGCCTCATCGTGAGTTAAACAACGTCGAAAAACTAAGTCTGCCCCCAGGCGATAAAGTGTATCTCCAATAATTCTGTATTGCTGGGATTGAAACCGAATTTTTCGACGGTTTTCCTTGGAAGCTTCAGGCCGAAAGGTTTGGGTTTGGAGATAGATGATTATATCCCCATACCACGGATCTACAGTGCTAATAAGAAACAAAGATTCGTCCGCAATGGACTCCTCTGCCACAGTCTCTGTGTCAGCACTCGGGAAATCACACATTAATTCCGCGAAGACTAAAGATTTCTTAGACTTGGACTTCTCAAACTCCAAGTCGAACTCTTGCAGGATGATGATCCATTTAGAGTACTTGCCCCCTAGCAGTTGTTTTGTCAAGATATAAATCATAGGGTTGCAATCCGAAATAACAGTAGTTTTGCGGAGAAGAATGTAGTGACGAAAACGCTGGACAGCTTGAACGGCTGCCAGGGCCAATTTCTCCACATGTGAATATTTTAACTCAGTTGGATTTAAGGTTCTGCTAAGGTAATATATCACATGCTCTGCCTTGAATTCATCTTCTTGAACTAACACCATTCCAATGGTGGAATGCGAAGCTGCGAGGTATAAGAAGTAGTCCTGGTTGTAGTTGGGAGGATGCAATAACGGTGCATGGGTCAACGCGTGTTTTAATGCATCAAAAGATTGTTGAGCAATCTCGTCCCAAAAGAATTGTACGTTCTGTTTCAACAACCGTGTAAAACCTTTAGTGACCTCGGCGTAGTTAGGGATGAATCGGCGTAAAAAGTTCGCTTTCCCTTGCAAACTTTGGAGTTGGCGCAAACTCGAAGGAGGAGGCAATTGGATGATAGCCTCGACTTTCGAGGGATCGACGCGAATGCCGGTTTTGGAAACAACAAATCCCAGCAATCGACCTGTTTCTATACAGAAAACACACTTGTGGGGATTCAACCGAATTCGATAATGCCTACACCTCATAAAGATTGCTCGTAAATGGACAAGGTGATCAGCTCGGTGTAAAGAATGAGCAGGTAAATCATCGAGATAGGGTTGCACAATGTGCTTGATGTCATGAAATGCATAAGACATGGCCCGTTGAAAAGTAGCACCGGCATTCTTAAGGCCAAAAGGTAATTTGCAATAAGCAAATGTCCCCCATGGACAAATGAATGCCGTTTTTGGTTGATTGGCAGGTAGAATATTGATTTGATTATAACCGAGAAACCATCCATGAAGGAAAACATCTCACTTCCGGCACAATCATCAATATTTGATCGATATAAGGCGTAGGATAGTTGTCTTTTGGACAAGCTCGATTGATATCCCTATAGTCGATACAGATTCTTATTGTTCCTTGTTTTTTATTGACGGGAACAATATTCGATACCCAATCCGTTAACGGGATCGGATAAATGAAACCTGCTTTCAACAGCTTTTCGACTTCGGCTTTGATTGCAGCTGCTTTTCGAGGGTGAATCTGACGCAACCGTTGCCGAATGGGTTTAGCATCCGGGTAGGTTTTGATTTCATGAACAACAATGGCAGGATCGATTCCTGGCATTTCCTCGTAGGACCAGGCAAACACGTCGCGGAATTCTTGGAATAGGGCCTTGTAAGTTTCAATTTCTTCGTCAGTACATGCGGCACCTATATGAATGTTCTCCTTAATTCCGGGCTTCACTGATATATCAATGGGAATAGTACGAGAAATATTCCCTAAATTCAGCTCTGAATCAGAATGTTTCGTTGGATCCTGAGCGTCTTTGACATATTCAGCGGTAAAGATAGATGAAAAATCATTTTCAAATGCATCATCCTTAGGTAAAAACGAAGATCTGTGATGGAGATCTTCCCATGGTAGATTATCTACACTTAGGATTTCGCGAAGTTGTTCGTCAGATGACACTTCTTCGGGAAACGTTATCCGTTCTAAGGGTGAGGTGAAAAGTGACTCTTCACTGACCACATTCATTTGGTCGGTTGAATGAAAGTCGGTAAAAGACATAAGAGCTTCATAAGCAATCTCATACGGACTCAACGGCATAACATCACCGAGTGAGTCTAGCTCAGAGTCAGAGGGAACATACCAAGGATCATCATAAATAATGTTTTCTGACGTGATCATATGAATTGTTGCAAATGAAGGGTCTGCATTGAGTGGAGGGAGAGGAAAAGTTCCCAGTAAACCGGAATCCTTAACTAAACCTACACCAATGTCCCTATAAGGGATTGTCGTTTTACCAACATGCTGGATAGTTTCTAAAGAGGTTGGGTCGGATGAAAAGTATGTCAGCTGATCAATAGTCACGATCTTACCGTTATGTGGAAACTTAATGACTCTGAAGACCGATGAAACGACCGCTGTCATAGCATATGACCAACTTCGACCCAAAAGAAGGTTGTAGTCTAGAGGGGCATCAACCACTTCCACATCCAGACTAACGGTTTTACCTTCGACCCCTATAGGCAATTCTTGTAGAATACCAAATGGACGGAACCCACGGCCATCAAAGGCCTTAAGGATGGTGGGGGATTGGTTCAACGAAGGAGAACCAAGCGATCTCCAACATTGAATCGACATAATACACGTAGAAGCTCCCTCATCAATCACAGTCCGATGAATAGGCCTGTTTTTGACTATCACTGGAATTTGGAAAGCCATTTGATGGGGGAGACGCGGTGTACTACTTTCTAGATCAAAAATCATTAGGTTCGGGTCCTGAACATCGACAGCTCCAATAGCCGACAAAAGCAATTTTCGTTGCGCTGGACATGATTGCAGCACTTCGAGTGCCGACATTGCTGAAGGTGAAACAGCTAAGTCTTCAACAATGTTGTAATTCTGGGCTGCTCTCGCATGTGGATTGAAAGCAGACCTTCGAAGTACACCCTTGGCGGGCGGCTTAATCACTAAGTCTGGGTTAGGTTTTTCGATCTGTAGTGGATCGGAACCAGGAGTTGAGGTTGATGGGTTAGAGTGAGAAGATTCTGCTTCTTTACCATCAACAGGAGCCTTACTACCATAATCTTGCGATCGAGTCGCAATCCTGACATGAGACATCATCAAAATGGGTTCTTCACTGGCATTCGAAGAAGAACCTATCATCTTATTTTCCTGCTCGGGAAATGGATTTTTTAACACAGCAGGAGTCGGAGAACCTTTGACTATTTTCACTACCTCAGCCCGATGAGGGCAGTCTCTCGTAAAATGATCTTCTTCACAAATAAGACAAGGATAACGAGGTTTGCGCTTTTCGTCATTGGTTTCCGACTTTTCCGTTTTCTCCTTTGGAGCCTTGTCTGCTTTAGCCTTCTTCTTTCCTTTCTTCTTTCCACCGTTTTTGGATTTGGCCGTAGATGACTCTACAGCGTGAATGTCGGCGGTAAGTTCAGGAGGAGAAGACTCTCCTGTCGGAGAATCAGGCAAAGTGATAATTGGAGTATTGGAGGTCTTGGAAGACTTCTTCTTACTCTTCGTAGTCACGATACCGATCATACCATCAGCGGCATGAGATCCCGAAGGAGCAGCAGCGATTTGGTTTGACTTTGGAAGATCCGGAATTTTCTCGTGTAACGTACCCGACTGAGTGTAAACTAAGTCAAGGTATTGTGCCTGAGCAATGACTTGCTCCTCAGTAACTACGCCGGCCTTAGCTACATCTTCAGTAATTCTTGGTAATAATGATTTTACAAACCATTCAGCTAAAATTTGGTCCGGGATAAAAACTTTCACTAATCTTCTTCGACGTCTCCACTCATGGATGTCATCAGAAATGTACGTGGATGTCGATTGTTTTAGCGAAGTTAATAATTCTGTACCATTATCGTATCTGACTGGTAACTGAAAATGAGTTAAGAATGAAGTAGCTAACTGGCTAAAGTTGTAAAAAGAAGCCCGTGGCAACTCAATGTACCACTTGGCTGCGAGACCAATGAGTGTACGCTGGAAAAGACGTAAGCGGATAGAATCATCTGAGATGGAATTTGATGCACACCAGAGGTGGTAAGTCATCACGTGATTAGACGGATCCTCTCCAGACTTACCTTCGAACTTGGGTATATCGCTGGGCAACTTATTTGGCATTGGCGGCCAGAACGGAAGATATTGAATTGGATCGTTCGTTAGGCGCGTCAAGTCGGGTAAATCTAAAGTCGCAATAAACGGTAACTGCCGGTTAGGATCTCTAAAACTCTGAGTCACAATACTAGCCCCAGGAGGAGGATATCCAGGATAACTAGGAACAGGAGTCGCATTTGGGATATTATATCCTCCTGGAAAACCAGGATTAACCGGACCGTACTGGGGTTGCTGAGGTGGTTGATAAGTGTACCCAGGATACGGTTGATACTGGTAAACTGGTTGTTGGGCAGCTTGCCCAGGTTGATACTGTCCCTGGTACGGAGGTTGAACAAATTGAGGTTGAGTAGTAACAACCGTACTTGTACCAGGTTGGCCTGCAGGCATCTGGACTGTGGTTTGAACCGTGGGTCCAGACAACGGTACAGATGTCTGAGGAGCGGTTACAGGGACAGTAGAAACCGGAGCTGCCGATACTCCAGAAGTAAGCATGGTAGATGAAGCGGTAGTTGCTGCAGCCGTGTGAGGAGGAGTACTAGGTGCAATTGGCGGCTGAGTAACTACGGAAGTTACAGGGGTCTGAACACTTGACTGGACAGGTTGCGGTTGCTGGGGTGGACCAGGAACTGCAGGTTGTCCTGCTTGAGGTACCGACTGTATACTTGGTTGCGACATCTGTTGACCTTGTGACGGATCCCATGTTAACATTCCAGGGTATTGACTCGTAACAGGTTGAGGATACTGAGATCCATAGCCGTATTGAGGATAGGGTTGATAACTGTAAGGTGTAGTCCCATATGATTGCCCTTGAGGTGGTTGATAACCTTGACCAGGGTATTGACCCGTAGGTTGATAACCTTGAGGTAAATACGAATACTGGGGTTGACCTTGACCTTGAGGTTGGTATCCTTGAGGTTGATACCCTTGGGGTTGATACCCTTGGGGTTGCCATCCTTAAGGTTGCCATCCTTGAGGTTGCCATCCTTGAGGTTGATACTGATACTGAGGTTGACTTTGGGGTACATATTGAGGCTGGGGTTGATACCCTTGGGGTTGATACCCTTGAGGTTGCCCCCCAGTCACAAATGAAGTACCTTGAGGTTGCCCCCCAGGCATTAACGAAGGTTGCCCCCTTGGGGTTGGTTAATGGGAGTTGAACCTGACATCATATAAACTTCACCTATACTCAATGGTACATTACCACTGTTTCCAACCAATAACCCATGATCAATGGGTTGAGGAGATGCTCCCGCAAAGGTACCAGAAAGTGATTGATACCCAGTAGGAACAGAAGGACCGCCATGTAAAAATGATTCAGGACTTTGTGAAAACACAGATGACTGACCAGACATATTTACAGGAGAATGAATTCCTCTGGGTGGAACCGGAGTACGAGGTGTAGAAAAACCTACTGAGTTGTCTAAAAAATTGGTTAATGCAAGGTACCAAGATTCACTTCTAGGAGGACTGTAAAAGATGGATTCACGCTCCCTTAGATCAAGGGTAATTAGATCTTCAGAATCAGAAACGCCTATTTCTTCCTCTGGAACAAGTTCTTCTATGGCGATTAATCCAACAGGAAGATTTTCGGTGATAATTCTTTCTATTCTTGGTGAATCAGGAACACTAGGAGTTGGAGTAACAGGTTCTGAAATTTCAGGTTCTTCGCCTGTTTCACTGGCAGATGAAAAACTACCAGCAAGCTCGGAAACTGTAACAGCTTCGGGGTTGTAACCTGTTTCTAATCTTTGGTAATCTGGATGGACTACCAAGGAAGATTCTCCTTCTTCAGGTGATCCTACTCTACTGCCACTAGGAGGAGTTACAAGGACCTTTAACCCTTCTAAGTGACCCGGAATGTCTTCAGGAGATTCACCCCGCGATTTACGGAGTTTTCTTAACAAATCTATTCCGGTAACAATCTCAGGAGACTTGCCCCGAAGTCTACGGGACTGTCTCGGTAATTCCGCCACAATTAAAGATTTTAACTACAACACACGAAATCAAAGTAAAAAAATTCAAATCAAACCACCTAAAGTCTTCTAAAGAACCAATCAAATTTGAAGCACACGCCTAAATAATCTAGAGCGTCAAACCACACACAAACAGTAGTCTTCCGGACCAAAAGCGCTAGTTGGTGATTAGGCCCAACCTCGCAGGATTCAGTACAGAAATAGTGGGTGGAACAGTTACCCCGGCAACCTGCTTAATGAATAGACTGGACCAAGTTCCTCCACTTTAACCGTCTCGAAGTGAAGCGAACCCCCCAGAAAATCCAAGTGAGTATAACCGACGTCTGCTCCAGGTACAGTGGGACCTTCCCTCCACCGTCACCTTGGGTAGAATCCTAGATATTATGGCCACTAAGGTTACCAATCACAACAATTACACCTGGGGGAACAGTCTAAACTCCGACAGCACGCAAGGGCAGAGTAGCAAGCTCCAATCCCCTTACCGGCTCCTTGACAACAATCCAAGGTTTACCGATAAGTGACCCCTGGCTCCTCGACAATGGTTAATCCGAGGTTTACCGTTTGTAATACGTACTGCCTGGCGTCGTTCCCAACGAGGGAGGAATGATCCCCTCACTGGTTCGGACACGAGCTCGTGTTTCTCCTTTAAGAGGAGCTTTCCCAGAATCTAACTGAAACAATTGGATTTGTTCTACTCAAGATAGACTATCTGTTTGGTTTTGTAGTCTTGGAGAGTTAAGTACTCACCTACTCCAAGACCCTAGCCTAAGCTATGTTGGTGCTTCAGAGCCCTAGAAAAATAAAGATTACTAGATTGATTTTAATTTAAGCGTTACTTTTAAGGTTGTTTCTTAAGTCAAAAGGTGATGGAAGTGAAACTAGTGGTGTGTTGACTCGACTCGAAACCACTACAAAATGCACCTAAAATGATTTATCCACTACTTTACTTTTTCGATGAATTGCTTAACTAAAATGTTGAGAGAATGCAATCTTTATAAAAGCAACTTCTTAATTGAAGACAATCAAAGAAACAATTCGTTTTTCTTTCCCAAGCATAAAAACATAACTTCTCTTTACATACACGAAAAAACTCTTTTCTTCTTTTGAAAACAAAAAGCTACTTGAAACAAGACTTTTTAAGAAGATGTTTTTGTATTTTTCTTTTAATAAAGCAAGTAAATCTAATATAACCAAAAATCAATCTTAACAACTCTTAAAATCTATGAAAATGCACTCATAAGCAAACTAAAGGCAAATTTACTCTAAGCAATCTTAACGAGGCCAAAACTAACAATGATTATTTCTAAGGTGTTTTACTTGATCACAATCAAATCAAGGACTAGCTTATTGCAGAATCAAAAACTAGCCAAAACAAAACTCTAATCTTTTTGTTCTTTTTGTAAAATGGAAATCAATACTTTAAAAACAAGCAAAGCGAAATTTGACCCAAAACAACTCAAATGACAAGTTGCTCAAACAAGGAGACTTTACGACAGGCTCAACTTCTAAGAAGGTTGACCAAACAGAGATATCTAAGGCTGGACAACTTTCTACTATCAAAGTCACTACAAAGCCTTTCCAAAAATCAAACCCTAGGTCTAAACTTCGTTGAAAACCACTAAAACACTCAAAGCTCACAAAACTAGTTCAGGTGAGAATTCTTGACAGGGTACTAAAGGATCTGGGCAGAAAACACTAAGAAAAAACAAAATCTAAAAGTAATTTAAAGCAAAAATGGAATTTTCTTAACTTTTACAGGAAGACGCAGGCCACCCGTTGTCACAGGTGCGGCCCCGCACTGTGCAGTCGACAACAGCGCGTCCAAGGACGCACTGTGCAGCACACAGAGACTGCGTCCTTCTGGAAAAAGGAAGAAAAACTAAAGCCAACTAAATCTACAGCTAAGCCACCCAAATACTAATTCTCACAGTCAAAAACCAGAAAATAAAAATGATTTTCTCAAAGCAAAGTTCATATAAAGGAAAAGACTCTCTCATTAATGGATTCCCCAGCGGAGTCGCCAATTTGTCACACGGAATCTGTCAAGGGTGCGGACACGACTGACCTTCCTAGAAGTCTAGGACATTCTAATGACAAACAAGACAAAATGGAGTGATCTTTCTCTAAATACACCTTTTACAACATGAAAACTACAAGTGTTTAGGCTTACCTTATTCCAAAACGCTGTTGTTGAAGTCCGTTCTTGACGATCCGGATGAGCTCCTCCTTCAAGTCAATTCCTGCAACCACAAACAATCAAACAATTACCAAGCACTTGCATTTCATATAATAAAACATATATTCAACATGCAGACCAAGGAACACATGAAATAACTCATTAACACAAGCTATTGAGAAAAATAAACCAGTTTGTATTAATAACGAAACAAAGAAACTCTTACAACCTGGCCTTGGTGTTGTGCAAGTTCCTCCAAGGGTCCATCAAGGGTTTTCCTCTACTTTGACAAAGCTCACCCTCTCCCAAGTAGAATCAAGTGAAGACAATCTCTCCTCACAAAGGCTCTAATGGAAGACCTAAATCCTGCAGCATTTACCCAAAGAAAATGTATAGCTCCAACCTCCTCTCCTTTTGGCTCAATGCCTTTATTTATAGTGCTGTAAAGAGGTTATTCAGGTCCACTATCAATGGGATCATCCCCCTCTATGGGTGGGATAGCTCCCTTATTGATGGGATAAGTTCCCCCTTAATAGAGATACATGAACCAACTGGAGGCGCATCCATTTCATCAAACCGACCTCTAGAATGTTCTAGAAGTAACCACAAGTAACTTTTTCAAGATAAAACTCGCGCATTTTGCCTTTTACAGAGGGACGCACCTGTCCCTTAACATACAGAGCGTCCATGGACGCAGATTTTGTGAACATGGTCAGCGTCCCCGCAGGTAAGGCTAGAGAGAACCTGCGACCCCAGAGATAAACATAATTTTTACAAGACTTTCTCTCTTCTTTAAGTTTGAGATGGATAACAGAGGCATGAGACTTGCCTAAGAGGGTAGCATGACTGTTGATTTGAGCCATACTAACTGTAAGTAGTCAAGGTGACATTTTTTAGTGTAACATCTCCATTGTGCTTTTGCTCATTCCTTCTTGCGGCATCAAGATAACTCTTTGAGGTGGATGCTTGAGATGTTTCTCCATTATACCCCAGACCTGTCTTGTTTAGCGGAGAACGTTGTACATTGATGATCTCATCCAGAGTTTCAGATCCTTTGACAAACTTAAGATTAATAGCCTTTGTTTTCTCAATTTCTTTTCTAAGGCCAACAATTTTGTAGGAATTTACAGGGTAAGTTCCTCAGAAATAACACCAGAAGGACACCGCTCACAACCAGATCACAGATCAATACACCAGTATTTTTGACGTGGTTAAAACCCTCAAAGAGGGAAACAGTCCATGGCCTGCGCCAAAGTGGCTACTACAAGCAATTTATTAATCAAAGAATGAAAATTTACATAAGCTTCTCTCATGCACGGATTACCCGAACAATGACCCTCCATGCGCTTTAAATAGAACTCATGGACCAATAGGGTGTCAAGCCACGGATCAAGTGTCGGTAATACCGAGGAGAGAGTGAACCGTCGGATCACTACATATCGTGACCGTCGGATTGTAAGTTACAAAATGTACAACGGTAAAGAAACACACTTTACCTAACTCTATACTAGACCAAGTTGAACTTAACTATTTCCTATGTGTCGGAATATCCTAACATCCCACCTTCAGAACAACTTGGGATAGGATTGAAGGATTTACAAATATGACACAATAGGAGAAGGAAGGAGGCACTAGAGCCTATCCCCCCTTAGTGACAACTTCCTGAACTCTATCCGCCTTGTTCTTTCCCTTGCTGCCTCTTTAAAATGGGAAGTCCATCAGATGGATGTTAAATCTGCCTTCTTGCATGGGGACTTGCATGAAGAAATCTATATGGAACAACCCATTGGCTTCATCCAAATAGACTCCAGCCTTGTATGTCGACTTAAGGAATCTCTTTATGGTCTCAAGCAAGCTCCTCGGGCTTGGTATGCCAAAATGGACAGCTTTCTTTTAGAATCTGGCTTTTCTAGGTGTTATTCTGACAATACTATCTACACCAAGAAAGTGGGCAACTCTCTTATCATCCTTGTTCTTTATGTTGATGATCTTATTCTTACTGGTAGTGATCCCAACCTTATAAACCATGTGAAGTCCAGCCTTAAAAAGAAATTTGAAATGACAGACTTAGGACACTTACACTATTTTCTCAGTCTTCAAGTCTTGCAATCCAAGGAGGGTATTTCCCTTTCCCAGTCCAAGTATGCTTGTGTTCCAATGGATAGATCTCGAAAAATTAGGCTGTTTTAAAAAAAACGGCTCTGAAAAAGGCTTCCGGATGAAGAAGTTATGGCTTTTTGAAAACAAATGTTGAAGTTGTCGGCAAAGTGCGCGAATATGCGGAAATGAAAAACTCCGCCCCCACAAAATAGAGACTTGAACCCAAGACCTCTACTCTCTTAAAATAGCTTTGAACCAATTGATCTATACAAAAAATTTGAGAGAGAGAGAGAGAGAGGGGGGGGGGCCTTGGTTTGCGTGCTTGCCTTGAGAAAGCTCTTTTTCCCTACAAAACACAAAACACAAAACCCAACGCGGACATGCAAATAAAACGAACCTTATGGCTCGAAGTTAGCTTTAGCCAAAAAACTAGATATTTTAAAAAAAGAACCTTGTGGCTCAAAGTTAGCTTTAGCCGAAAAACTAGATATTTTTCTCAATGTTTCTGATTTTCCGAGATCACACTAAGGTGCAGGGAAAAGAGCATACGCATGAGAAAAATCCTTCCTTTCTGTTTCTGATTTGCCCAGATCGCACAGAGTCGCAGGGAAAAGAGCATACGCAGAAATGAAAGGTATAGATCCGGTTAAAAAAAAGCTAAATAAACCGAAACCGAAATAAGCAAAGAGAAAATAACAGTGAACTGCAAATAAAGACTATATACCTCCAGATCTTAAAAATGACGCAGCTAGGGCTACCGGAAACCTTTTCACATGAAACGAAAGGGGTTCCTCACTGGAACAAATGTTCCGAACACAACAGAGCAGTCCTCTCGGCCCGAAAGCAGTCAGAAACAGTAGATCTAGGAAACGACAGCCGCATGCAGTTCTATCGGCTTCAGATTTGGATCACCAACGGACGCGGCCCTCAAATGGCTCTGATACCATGTAGGAATTTACAGGGTAAGTTCCTCAGAAAGAACACCAGAAGGACACTGCTCACAACCAGATCACAGATCAATACACCAGTATTTTTGACGTGGTTAAAACCCTAAAAGAGGGAAACAGTCCACGGCCTGCGCCAACGTGGCTACTACAGGCAATTTATTAATCAAAGAATGAAAATTTACATAAGCTTCTCTCATGCATGGATTACCCGAACAATGACCCTCCATGTGCTTTAAATAGAACTCATGGACCAATCGGGTGTCAAGCCACGGATCAAGTGTCGGTAATACCGAGGAGAGAGTGAACCGTCGGATCACTACATATCGTGACCGTCGGATTGTAAGTTACAAAATGTACAACGGTAAAGAAACACACTTTACCTAACTCTATACCTAACTCTATACCTAACTCTATACTAGACCAAGTTGAACTTAACTATTTCCTATGTGTCGAAATATCCTAACAAATTTCACGTTCTAACTTTTCAAGATATTTTTCTTTTTCATCAATTTGAAATTGTAGAGTATCAATGATCATATTCTTTTCTTCTATACATGTCTTAAGTCTAGAAATCTCTTCATAAAAATTATCCACATCTATAGCATCCATGTAATCATCATCTTCAAATGCCATTAAAATTTTATAGTCATTACCTCGTTCATCTTCATCACTATTTGATAGACCATCACTGTATTCATGAGTGTAGTAGCTTTTCTTATTTGCATTCTGTTTCTTGTTCCATCTGGCAGGTTCCTTTCCTTTGTCAATCTTATCCTTATGAGGACAATTGGCAGCATAATGACCTACTCTTCCACAAGCAAAACATTTAAAAGGTAGCTTACCTCTGAACCTTCCAGTACCCCGTTGAAAATTTCTGACGAAATTTGATTCTTCTTCTTCTTCTGGCACGTGACTTCATTCATAGTAGTCTCCTTTGCCTAAAGCCTTAAAAGCAGCTTCTCTCCTGTCTGATGGACACCCTTTTCTCATTTCATAAGCAATTAGAATTCCGTATAGCTGAGACATAGTAAGAGTTCGTAGATTTTCCTTTTCTTCTATTGTAGACACTTTAGATTCAAACTTGGGGGACAATGATCTTAGGACTTTTTCAACCACAACAGCCTCTTTTATTTCTTCACCCAAGTTTTTCATACAATTAACAATCTCGTCTACCCAAAGGAAATAGTTAGCCACACCTTCATCATTATACATTCTGAGATTCTCATACTGAATCCTGAGGGTTTGAATTTTTGCACGTTTTACCTGTTCATCTCCTTCGTAGCTCAAAACAATATTGTCCCATATTTCTTTTGCGGATTTATATTGCATAACCTTCACAAATTCAGATTGAGATAGACATCCTAGAAGAGTACTAACCGCCTTTGCATTTGTTTCATATTTCTTCTTCTCAGCTGAATCTGTAGGAGTAGCTGATGGAAAAGTATACCCTGTTTCTATAATGTCCCATACTTCTGTACCCAAAGATTGAAGATAGGCAGTAACTCTTACCTTCCAATATACGAAGTTTGTTCCATCAAAAAACGGTCGCCTAATTGATGCTTCCCTCTCGTGGTTTCTCATGATGTTAGATCTTCCTTCAAGCGATCAAGCTTCTTCAGAAGGACCTGCTCTGATACCAATTGTTGGAAATAATATTGAGAGGGGGGGGGTGAATCAGTATTATCAAATTCTTATCAATCTATCTTCCTTATTTATACTTTGAATAATTCTTCAAATATTGATCATTACTTTGTATGTCAGTATCATAAAATAATGAGCAGGAACAAGAAAAGCAAATAGTCACACAAAAGAACACTAGATATAAGGTGGAAACCCAATGTGGGTGAAAACCACCTGCTGCAATATGTCTCTATCTTCTTTCGATTAGAAACTCCTTTTACAATGATTTTGTACTGGTGTAGTCCTTTACCAGTACACAAGCTACAACCTGCAGAGAGCTACAACCCTCTCTCATTCTCCAGCTTCTCCTGGAAGGGAGCTACAACCCCCTTAGCTCTTGTACTAGCCAAGATACTAGTACGTAGGTGCTGGCCTACTGAAGGCTACAACCTTCTCTTTATTCCAGGGACCATGTTTCATAAATTTTCAGACTGGATCCATGAACATCAATCAATCATCAAGTATATCTGCATCAAACAATCTCCTTTTCCCAATTAGCACTGAATCAAGATAACACTTCTCTGACAGTTGTACCCAGAACACAGTAACAGTAACCACACACCAAATTCTGAACCCAGAATACTGCAGCAATAGACAGAGGCAGCTAGATCATAATTTAAAGATATACGCTACTTCAACAACCTGAAACCTGCGTGAAGATCTATAAAAGATAATTCCTTCTTTCAAATATTGAGACACTAATTAACCCAGATTGTCAGATTTATAGATCAAGCATGCGCCTCATATAACAGATCAAAATCATGCAAAGATACTATTATTCAAGCATAAATATTATGACCCATCAAAGAACTTATCCTTCTTTATGCGCTAAGGTTCCTCCTTCATTCAGATCCAGATCTGCACCATAACCCAATCACAAATATTTCAGATCTAGCACTTATTAGATATTCAATTCATTCAATGATTCTTTGCCAAATGATCTCCTTCCTCTTTTATAGTCTTAGGCCTTCCACAATACCACGGTCCAAAACCATAGGATCAAAAAACTGTTGGACTAATACCATGAACCAACCATGAAAGAGTGTGAGATCAATACTTTTGTATGCAATACCACGAGCCAAAACCATAGGATCAAAAACTATAGGACTAATGCCATGAACCAACCATGAAAGTGCGTGAGATCAACATTTTTGGATGCAATACCACGGACCAAAACCATAGGATCAAAAACTGTCGGACTAATACCATGAGCCAACCATGAAAGTGCGTGAAATTTTCTCTTCATGAAAGGAACTTTTCTCTGCATGAAAGTGCATGAACTTTTTCTCTACATGAAATAAACTTTTCTCTGCATAAAAGTGCGTGAACTTTTCTCTCCATGAAATAAACTTTTCTTTGCATAAAAGTGCGTGAACTTTTCTCTACATGAAATAAACTTTTCTCTGCATAAAAGTGCGTGAACTTTTCTCTACATGAAATAAATGTTTCTTTGCATAAAAGTGCGTGAACGTTTCTCTTCATGAAATAAACTTTTCTCTACATAAAAGTGCGTGAACTTTTCTCTACATGAAATAAACTTTTCTCTGCATAAAAGTAAGTGAACTTTTATGCACTATAATTTATCATCTGAGATGAGTGGGTTGCCATCAAGTACAACATATGTATCATAATGCCAACAATTGACTCAAGGGTGTAGGCATTAAGACTGCCCCTGGGTTATTCCATGGGGTTTGGGCCATCGTTGAACTAATAATAGAGGAAAGCATAGAAAATGTTCCTTGCGGTTTGGAAGATGAGGATATTACAGTTCCAGATGATTGAGAAGTAGATTTTGAAGTTCCAGTAGTCTGGTGGACAACAATTTGAAGCGGAGGGGTGGATGGTTGACTTCATAGTGGAGAGGTCAAGATGGATGATGATGATGAAAGAGTCTCACTATCATGCCCTTTAGGTGTTTTCCTTACTCTTTTCCTTTTAGGTAGATGTAATTCAGTTGGTTCGATACCAAACTTTTCACTCTACAATCTGGTAAGAGGATGAGAAGGGTTATATTGTGAAGTTACATTACCTTGAGATATTTCAGATTTTTTGGGTGATATAGAAAATCCTTGAAGTTTATGGATCAAAGACTCAACTTCAAGAAGTTCAATAGTAGATTTCTTTGAAATGTTTGGTTTTGTGGCAGTGGTTTTTATTTTATCGACTTCTCACTCAAGATTTAAAGATTCCAAGTGCGATGGAGAAGTCGGGGGAGATGTTGAGGGTGATTTACTCTCATAATGGTATTTAGATTTAGATTTAATAGCCATTTACAGTTTGGGCCCTCCTTCTAGCGCCAAATATGTTGAAGCCTCGAAAATCGGGTCTACAACAAGGGGGATACCCACCCGGTCTGGACCTTGAAAGAAGATCCTTTTCTATTTGGGATGGTGGGTCTGACTGGGGATAATGGTACCAGTTTCCCAATTTGTGTGTGTGTGATGAGAATTGATATTTCCTTTCTAATAATTCCTAAGTAAAACGCTTTTATTCTAAATCTAATTTTAACGACATGCAATTGTATTCTAATAAATAGAAATATCTAATTCTAAAAACTAACCCAGGATTTAACCTTTTAGTTATGCGATCTAAAATAATTTCTAATAGAAATTGGTAATAAAGATCATTCAATTCCTATGAGAAAAGAATTCAATAGGAATGAACCATTTCGTATAAAAAGTTAGCCAAAACAATTGTGAGAAACATATTGCATAATAAGTCATTCATACGTTAAGCATAAATAGAATAGTCACCATAGTACAATAGTTCCAAATGATAACTCAAACATTCAAGCATTCATATATAAATAGTTGAACATAAATATCACCTTAACACATAAGCAGAAATCATTAAGAGATAAAAGTACCATTGATAAAAAGTTCTACTCACGAGCTTCAACAATAATGATTTATCTCCTCCTAATTCAACATCTACTAAGAGTACAAAAGTGCATTTTAGTAGTAGATATTAAACATAGATATCAATAAATCTTGTTCCATTCTTTCATCAAAACCTCCTCTGAGGGTGCAGAAGTGCATGTTCTGAGGAAATGTTTTTGACAAATTTTAGGACCCTTCTCTAAATGCCTGAGAAGGGTTGAAATACTACTAGCTAAATCCTAAAAATAGTCTATTATAAGAATATAGGAGGATGTTTAAATGACTGTCCTCATCTAAGGAAAAAATAAATGAAAATTAAAACTAAAACTAGAACTGAATCTGAAATTAACTATCTATGTATCTGTTCTCTGTTGTCGCAAGCATTTAGCATCAGCTTGAGGAGAGTTGGTTGGCTGATCGCCAATTTTAGTTGCCTTGCGAAAAAAGAATCAACAAGCGCTGGTGCTATCTTCTTGGCAGAGTTAGTAAGGCATTTGAGAGTCATGCATTGACTGTGTGATTTAACCAAGTACTACCAGTAAGAATCCCAATTCAACTTGGTTAACCTATTGATAGACTCTGCTCTTTCCTCAGCCTTTTGTCTCTAACTGGTCTATAGATGCTAAATCAAATGATCATAAATTTACATACCAATTAAGGATATCCCTGGTAAATACCATTTTTTTTTAGAATTCGAGTTTTTCCTTTAGCTTTTAGCACTTTTTCCTACAATTTTTTAGGCTTACAGGTGACTGAGTGATTAGAGGCTTTCCTTCTCAAGGGGTTTTTCCCAATGATGTGCGACGCTTCAGAAACTGCCTCTGTTTATCGATCTGGGCTTCCCTGGTGATAGTTTTCGCCTCTTGCGCGTTTTTGTTAGAGGATATGTAAACCTTAAATTTTGTGGAGTGAACAACCCAATGGCTCTGAGTCTTAAATTGTCTATCTATTATGTCGGCACTATCCAGTACCCATTTGACCATGCCCATGTATGGAAGAATCCTGGGTCTCGCCACTATCCGGTGCAAGAATGAATATGCAAGTTCTGTAATTGGCACCTCAGACGACCCGCGTGAGTCTGTAGTTATTGTAACCTCTATTACTCTAGGATTTTCTTCTTCGAGTAGACTGTACATGCCTTCCCAAGTAGTTATGCTGGCGTCTCTATTACAGGTGGTGTCTGTGTATAAGGGCGTCATTTATTTGTCTTCAGAAATCGAAGGTTTTCCCTTCTTTCCCATTATACTTTGAACACTGCTACATATACCTTTCTGCTTTCCACTCCTACAATTTACAAATAAGGAAAGAGTAATGATAAGGAATAAGGTTACAGGAAAGCTTTAAATGCCAAAATCATATAAAATATATCACCCTATGTGAAATGCCCTTTCGTTTAGATCCAAACCTTATTGTCATCAACTAACTCATTAAATTAACATTAATGTGCATAACTTGGAATCGGATCACGAAAAAAGCTTTTTTGTACGATGAGCCCTACAGATCTGTGATAAAGCGATTTTGCAATTTGCTTCGCAATATCGCAGATCACAATATCGCTAATCCATTGCGTTTAACAATCATTTTTCACCACATGTTTCTGTGAGATGTGATTTTCAAGACGCATTATCGCATATCGCTGGTTTGAGGTATTTTACCTTAAGTGAAACTTGAGGCATATGAAAACTGTGATGCGCGATGAGCTTCTTCAGTGTGCGATCTCGCATCATGATTTCGAAATCTTAGTAGTTTGCTTATATAATGTCATCCATTACCTTTTTGAGATGTGACGCTTTATTGAGAATCATTTTGTTCAAAATTATCATAGAACTTAAGTCGTTTTGGATTTTTGCGAGTATTCTCCTAAGTTTATGATAGTAACATTTATTCAAAAAGGGAATACAAATTCTAATTTATTTTTTTATTTTTATTTTTAGATAAGGGTCCCCACTTATTTAGTATTAGTAATAAAACTAAATAATAAGGGGGGTTGTTGCTGGCCACAATACATCCTTAAATACATATCATGTGAAGGGAGGTTGAGTGTTATATATGCCTATAAATTTAGGGATATATATGAGATGAGGTTCCAAGAAGAATTACCCATCCCCAACAGGCTTATTGTTCCACATTTCCTCCTCTAATATATAATTGAAATGAGCGAGAGAGTTAGGGAAGGCAAGAACCAATACTTTTCTCATCATGGCCTCATCAGTCTCATTGTGATGGACATCTTAAGCCATTTCAGAAGCCCTGTGTTGTGGGCTGACTTTGTGGACATAGATAGGGAGGCCTTCATTGAGACACAAGCCCTTACCTCAACACAGCAAGAAGAGACACCAAAATCTAGTGGTGGAGGAAGGGAATAACGAG
This sequence comes from Pinus tabuliformis, assembly GCA_031772625.1. Taxonomy (NCBI): domain Eukaryota; kingdom Viridiplantae; phylum Streptophyta; class Pinopsida; order Pinales; family Pinaceae; genus Pinus; species Pinus tabuliformis. The sequence continues at coordinate 846,924,009 of CM062805.1, forward strand.
GAGAGGAAGAACAAGAGAAATAGGGAGGAGAAAATATAGAGGAAGAAGCAGGAGAAAAACAAAAAAATAGAAGAATAAGCCCCCTTGAGGATCCCTCTAGATCTCAAAAAAAAGGAAAATAGGGGAAACAATAAGCCTCTCACCAGGGAACACAACACAAGAGGTGGTTGCTACCTTGGCCACACTTAGAACACCTTTCAAGCCCAAGACAAAGCAACCCAAGTAGGGCCCCTTGTACTTTAAGAGTAGAAATACCACTAGGATCAAGCAAGGGAAACCTCAACCTCCTTCAATACTCCTAATAATAATTGATGAGTTAGCCAACCAGGAAGGAGAATTAGGACCCAGTGAATGGAAAATTGAGGTGGCCACCTCCCCTAAAGAAAAGGGTAAATAACGTTTACTACCCATAGGAATGCCCACCACTAAAGCAATCACATCTAAGAAGATAAAAGCACAAGTTACCCTGATACAGGAGAAGGAAGAAGAGCTACAGAAGAAGACAAAGGTTCTATAGGAGAAAGTAGGGGAGCTATAGGAAAAGACAGGGATGTTAGAGGAAGGAACATATCTACTATAGGATCAACATAAAGTGCTACAGGAAAGGTTAGCCACATCACGAAATGAAGGAGTAGGTCTCCAAGAACTCTAAGAGCCTAAACCACAACTTGACCTTGGGTCCTTTTATAAAATTGTGGAGGTAGGTAGGATGATACCCGAGAAATTTTTAGTTCTTCTCTTATTCAAAATGGAAAAAGTGAGAGGCATAACTCACAGATGTATGTAGATTGAAAAAAAAAGTTGAAGATATGGGTCCTATGGAGGAGAAATTAGAACAAATGGGCAAAGAAATGGTTGACCTAACATTAAGAGAGTCAAGCATGAGAAAATAACTGTAATTAGAATCAAAGACTAAAAGAACAACTACACGAGAGAGAAGCACAACTTGACACCATGGCAAGCTTGTCCATGGAAGCCATCCAATCCAAGAAACCATCCAAGTCCTATTCCATCTTCCTCAAGGAGCAGTGGCTACTATTCCAGATAAAAACATTGGGATAATATGGCTCTCTACCATTCCAATATTATATGAAGTTCATTGAATTTTTCCAGAAGGCAAGTATTGAGGATATAGACAAATTGGTTGAGTTCTATACACACAATATGATCCTCACAGACATGAACTTTTGGGACCCTGACTCAAGATTGGGAGACATGCAACTGATGGCACTAGCCTCTTGGTTGACCCATAAAGAGACAAGGGCTAAGGAAGTGAAGAGGGTGATGATGAAAGAGGAAAGTTAGCCCTTATACATCAGATTAGAATTAATGAGCCCCAAGGCTGTCATCAATAACCACAACATCATCTCTATTGATCCCAATTCTCCCATTAGTACATTGAAACAAAATAATAAGCTATCCTCCATTTCGATGACACCTTTAGGTTGTTGGGGATTGAGAGATTACATGACTTCCAACAGAGTTGGCATGCCCTACCTTACAATTTAAAAATAAAAGAGTATCACTCTCCTGAAAGACTAAGTAATGCACTGAAGAGAAACCCACTCAATGAAATGATCATTCAAAGGATTAATATAATTTGGTTAGGGCTCAAAATTAGTGCTCCATTTTTGTTGGGCCTACAAGAGAGAAGAGATCAAGAAAAAGAACAAAGGGATTTGGTAGACATAGGAGCAAATGCAGGGTTCTATCCACAAGAAGGCACACCATCCAAGATGCCTTGGGATGTCAAAGAGGCCACCGAGGCCATGAATGAACTTTGCATCGGTGAGAAAGTGGCTTAGAGGGTGAGAAACAACTTCAATGGGGGGGTGATGATGGGTCCCATCAATAGGTATATTTTGAGTCCCATTGTGTTATCCTCTAGTCCTTAAATTCTCCTTTTCTCACATTAATTTACATTTCTTATCCATAACGTGCTTAGTAAGAAGACTAAAGGGTGATTTTCATATTTCATGGCCTAACGTGGTTAATATGTAGGTAAAATAGTGTTGGCTTTATGGGGCCTGACCTAGGTTCAGCGTTAGTTAGCCAAAAAAATCCCTACACTACTGGCCCTTTCAGCATCAGCCTGCAGAGCGCGGACCGAAGTCTCACCCGAAGCAGTATGGGGGAATGATGGAACCAAGTTTCAGCACCCAGAGATGGTCGTGATGTTGGTTTATACCCTCTGTTCCTACTTTCACATAGGTCACTAAGCTTTAGGGCTCTATTAGTCTACCCCTTTATTCTGCCCTTCAATACCTCTACGAAGGTGTACGATTGACCTTGGCGTAGCATTAACCCGCAATCCAGGTACTTTTGTGCTGCTATGAAAATGTATTGTATAGGTTTCCAAGTTATCTTAAGTGTTTTACTTATCTTACTAAACAATCACAGTTAGCGTCGCGTAAACCAGTATTCTTACTTGCATTCTATTAACCAATATAATCACATATATTCACACGTCACATAAACATTTTAAATTAAACCTAAAACACAATATAACCAAATGCAGTAATAGGAAATAAATGCATATAATTCACAGGATACTTCTCTTTATTGATATCTTCAGTTTAATACAGACTCTATCCACCCTGCGCACATAGCTGCAGGGGTCCGCACAATCAGCTGCAGACTTCCACCCTAGGCTTTTGCGCACTCAGATATAGAGCCTCTACCTAGGCTAAGACCTAAAACACTTAGACTTCTTTACTAAGACTCCAAAACTTGTATATGAACTACTTAGAGCTTACTTACTTAGCTCCTTTTTATACAATCCCATGGTCTGCGGACCATGGTGGATCTTTACAGGTGAATTTACATTTTACAAAATAAGGGTGGATAACCCTTTATGTCTCTTGACACCTTCATTCTTCGTGATCACAAAATGTAGAGACTTTACAACTTTATTACAAAATGTGTCCCAAAACATGGGCTTTTAGCCCCAAAACTGTCCTTCGGGGAACCTGTTCCCAATAGGCCCCCAACACAAACATGGTGTGTTGGGTCCCTATAATACTAGTGATTACCCCATTAATATTTTAGTTGCATCCCTTATTAATATTTTTGTGCCCCTATTATCCCCATATTGTTATTACTGTGCCCCATAGAATCCCTCTATTGTTATTTTTGTGGCTTTATATTATTATTGTTAGGTCGGCTGGGTTATATTGTGACTCCTTAGACTCCTATATATAGAAAGGATGTTTTGTCATTGGAATCATCCAAGAATTGTTCATTTATGTAATGTAAAGGAGGTTTCCCCCTCGGAGAGGCTGAATTATAAAGCATTGATCTATCTTTTCTATCTTTTCTTGAGTTGGTTTCATAACATTTGGTATTAGAGCTTTGGATTCTAGGGTTTCGATGCTCCAAATAGGTCATCGTGGCATTTTCGTTATAACTTGTTTTCTGCAACATTTCAAAAGCTAAAAAAAAACCATTTTAGAAGAAATCGCGCTGAATCTCTGGTCTGAATTTCAGAGCTGTTTGTGCTATATTTGCGGAGATATGATCTGAGGACGTTGGTCTTCTTGCAGACTCCTGAATTTCATTCCAAATAGGTGACCTTGGGAAAATCGCCATAAATTTCTCTCTGAGCATCTGATTGAAATTTCGTAAGAAGGTATAGAAAGAGGACAGACTGTAGTTTCTTGTATATATTGTTCAGAGCCAAAGGTCGAAACAGTGACTTGTGGCACGTCGTACAAGTTCGCTCTACTGAACTAGTCTATAATCAGGTCACTGTGGGAGATTTTGCATAACTCTTCCTTGGAGAATCCAATTTGGATTAGATTGGTGGCATTGGAAAGAGAACATAGAGGGCTACTGTAGGTTGAAATTTCAGAACTAAATGATTTGAAAGTACAGAGATACATCAGAGGTAATATCGAGCTCCTACAAAGTGAAAAAGGGTGTGTAGATTCTTTTAAATTTTTGCTTAAGATTGGTTTGAAAATTTATTTTGAAGGAACTCAAAGGGCATAGTAGAGCATTATTATCAGTAATGGATGCCCCAAGGAAAGAAAATGCAAACACCTAGTAAGCAACCTAAAAGCCCTAGCATGACTCATGAAGAAGAGGAAGAAATGCTACATGATATATCAAAATTACAAGAACAAGTGCAACAAATGTTACGCTCACAAAAGCTAACAAAAGCTAAGATAAATGGCGTGGAATCTAAGATAAAGGGCATGGAAGCTAATATGGATGATTTGAAGATAGATTTGAAGATAGATTTGAAGAGAGACATGGTAGATTTGAAGACAGATTTGAAGACAGACATGGCAGATTTGAAGACAGATTTGACAAATTTTCTACAAGAAATACTTACTAATGGTGAAAAGGTTGTAAAGGAAACTCATGATGCGAACAAAAGAAATGTTAATAATGATTTCATAGACTCCAATGTGGGATCAAAGACCCACCATATTCCAAAAATCGATATGATGAAGTTTGATGGCAAGGATCCCACAACATGGATATTACAGATGGAGCAATTTATCGATCTCAATAATGTGCAAAACCCACAAAAGGTACGTATTGGAACTTTATATTTGGAACCAAATCAATTTGTATGGTATCAATGGCTTTGCTCTCGTAAACAAATTATCACTTGGACAATTTTTATGGAAGAATTGACAGCACATTATGAGGATACAAAAAGCAACACTTTTTTTATCCAATTGATAAGTCTCAAACAAAAGGGTTCAATAATGGAGCACATTGAGGAGTTCCAAAAATTGAACATAAGGGTAAAAAATATTCCAGGGGAGCATAGGAATGATTTGTTCATAGGGTCTTTAAAATAAAATATCCAACATGATTTTTACCTTTGGGAACCTGATTCATTAGAGAAGGCATTTAGGTTAGCAAGAAAAATAGAAAGCAAAATTATGGCAACCAGGAAGCATACCACTCACAACTATAAAGATGGAAGTGTTGTTGCCCCTAGTCTTCCACAACCTATAAGGTTGACACCACAACAATTGGAAGAAAAAAGAGCAAAAGGGCTTTGTTACAGTTGTGATAACAAATACACTAAAGGTCATAAGTGTGCTAAGAAGAAATTATTCTACATAGATTGTAAGGAGGAGGAAGAAAAGGAGCAAGAAAGGTTAAAAGAAGAGGATATACTCCAGGAACAAAGCCTAGATAAAGAATAAATGAATTTGACCATATCTTGTAATGCATTGGCTGGAATTACCACTCCTCAAACAATCAAGATAGAAGGACAAATCAAGAAGAAAAAGGTAATTGTGTTGATTGATTCAGGAAGTACCCACAATTTTATTGATTGTAAGGTAGCAAAAGAATTGAATTGCTTCTTATATCCAGCACCAGAGTGTCAAGTGATGGTTGCAAATGGAGGAACAATAAATTGAAAAGTTCCATAAAATTAAGCTATCGATGGGAAAATATGTATTGACTAGCCCAATGCTTTCCATTCCAATGGGAGGTGTTGATGTTGTACTAGGAGTCCAATGGCTACAATCCTTGGGTACTATAGCTTTTAATTTTCAAGAACTTTTCATGAAATTTTCTGTGGAAGGAAAGGAAGTTGAATTAAAGGGTATTACAGGGAAACCGGGAAAGATAATCAGCTCTAACAGTATGACAAAGCTTCTAAGAAAGGAACAAAGGGGTGTAATTGCACAATTATGTTTGCTAGATGTTTCCACATTGGGACCATCTATTTCTCCAGATCTCCAAAATGCCTTGAATAATCATTCCAAGGTATTTGAGACTCCCAAAGGTCTCCCACCTATTTTTGATCATGATCATGCTATTCATCTGATTCCAGGAAGTGTTCCTCCAAACATCAGGCCGTACAGATATCCCTATGCCCAAAAGAGTGAAATTGAACGTATGGTTGCAGAAATTCTAGAGGCTGGTATAATTCAACCGAGTCAAAGTTCTTTCTCTGATCCAGTAGTATTAGTGCATAAGAAGGATGGATCATGGCACATGTGTTTGGGTTATAGGGAGCTCAACAAGCTCACTATTAAAGATAAGTTTCCCATTCCTGTCATTGATGAATTACTGGATGAATTGCATGGATCAATTTACTTCACCAAGTTGGATCTTTGTTCAGGATATCATCAAATCAGAATGAAGATTGAAGACATTCTGAAAACAACATTTAGAACTCATGAGGGTCATTATGAATTTTTGGTCATGCCTTTTGGCCTTACCAATGCACCTTCAACATTACAAGGTTTGATGAATTCCATTTTCAAACCATTCCTTAGAAAATTTGTGTTAGTATTTTTTGATGATATACTAATCTACAACAAGTCTTGGAAGGATCATTTGAACATGTTGATAGGGTGCTACAACTATTGGAGGAGAAACAATTATATGCAAAAAGATCCAAATGTTTCTTTGGAGTACAAGAGGTGGAATATCTGGGTCATATTGTATCTCATGAAGGAGTTAAGGTAGACCTTAGCAAAATTAAAGCCATTAAGGAATGGAAAATCCCCACATCCATAAAGCATCCGCGAGGATTTCTCGGGTTGACAGGGTATTATCGCAAGTTTGTTAAGAATTATGGGATAATAGCAGCACCTCTAACAACATTATTGAAGAAAGATGCATTTTCATGGACTCCAGAAGCAACAAAGGCCTTCGAACATCTTAAAGAGGCAATGTGCCAAACACTAGTCTTACCTACACTAGACTTCACAAAAACCTTTATTGTGGAATGTGATGCTTTAGGAAATGGAATTGGTGCTATTTAATGCAAGATGAAAGACCCATTTCTTTTGAAAGTCGTCCAATCAAGAGAAAGTTTTTACACAAAGCTATTTATGAGAAGGAAATGTTGGCAATACTCCATGCACTTAAGAAATGGCGACCCTACCTAATGGGAAGACACTTCAAGGTAAAAACAGATCATGATAGCATTAAATACTTTTTAGAATAAAGATTATCCTCTGAAGAGCAACAAAAGTGGGTCACAAAGATGTTGGGTTATGACTTTGAAATCATCTACAAAAAAGGGAAGCAAAATTTGGTGGCAGATGCACTCTCAAGAAAGGATGAGGATGTGGAAGCATTAATGTGCGCCATCTCTATTATCCAACCAGATTGGATAAAAGAAGTAAGGGAGGAATGGAAGAATGAAGAAGAAGTGTGGGCACTTATTCGAAAGTTACAACAAGATTCCAGTACGTCTGATACATTTAGTTGGCAAAATGATTCTTTATGGTACAAAGATCGCTTATACCTCTGTAAGAATTCCCAACTAAAACAAAATATTCTTATGGAATTTAACACTTCTCCCTTAGGAGGGCACTTAGGATTTTTAAAAACTTACCACAAGGTTAAGAAGGAATTTTTTTGGGATGGCCTTAAATCGGATATTCAAAAGTTTGTGGTAGAATGTTTGGTTTGCCAACAAAAGAAAGTTGAAACAATTAAAACCATGGGTCTATGACAACCTTTATCCATTCGACGCCAATGTTGGGAGGATGTTTTAATGGATTTTATCACAAGTTTACCCAAGTCTGAGGGAAAGAGTGTCATCATGGTGGTAGTTGATAGACTTACCAAGTATGCACAATTTTGTGCATTATCACATCCATTTAAAGCCAGTATAGTATCTACTGCATTTATGGAAACAATTCAAAAGCTACATGGAAACCCAAAGATTATTGTAAGTGACAGAGATCCGATTTTCACTGGATTTTTTGGACAGAACTATTTTCTTTTCTTGGTAATCAGTTAGCTCATAACTCATCTTATCATCCTCAATCTGATGGGAAAACTGAGATAATAAACAAATGTTTGGAAGGATATCTTCGTTGTTTTGTATCTGATAAACAGACACAATGGGTCAAATGGTTGCCTCTGGCTGAATGGTGGTATAACACTTCCTTCCATACAGCAACAAAAACGACCCCATTTATGGCACTTTATGGATATCAGCCACCATCCATCACATCATATTTAAGAGAAAATTCTAAGGTTCAAGTAGTGGAGCATCACATCGAACATAAACAACAAGTCCTCCAACTCTTAAAGGATAACCTTGTGTTGGCACAGAATAGAATGAAACAACAGGCAGATCAACATCACAACGAAAGAAGTTTTGATGTAGGTGATTGGGTATTCCTACGGCTATAACCATATAAGCAAATGTCCCTCAAGCAAGCTAAGAAGGATAATAAATTATCACCAAAGTATTATGGTCCGTACAAGGTGTTGCAAAAGATTGGTACTATGGCATACAAATTGGAGCTTCCTGCAGCTTCTCGATTGCACCCAATTTTCCATGTTTCATGTTTAAAGAAGGTTATAGGCGACAAGGTCCCAGTTCAAACAATATTTCTAGAACTTGACAAGGAAGGAAAAATTATATTGGAACCAATAGTAGTCACAGAAACAAGCAATCGACAGCTACGAAATCGATCAATTTCGGAGTATCTTATCAAGTGGAAGAACTTATCCACTGAAGATTCCACATGGGAGGATGAGAATTTTATACAGAAGAATCCAGAACTACTCAAGTGTTGAGGACACCACTTTTTTGAAGGAGAGGGGCATGTTGGGTCCCTATAATACTAGTGATTACCCCATTAATATTGTAGTTGCATCCCTTATTAATATTGTTGTGCCCCTATTATGCCCATATTGTTATTACTGTGCCCCATAGAATCCCTCTATTGCTATTTTTGTGGCTTTATATTATTATTGTTAGGTCAGCTGGGTTATATTGTGACTCCTTAGACTCCTATATATAGAAAGCAGGTTTTTTCATTTGAATCATCCAAGAATTATTCATTTATGTAATGTAAAGGAGGTTTCCCCCTCGAAGAGGCTGAATTCTAAGGAATTGATCTATCTTTTCTATGTTTTCTTGAGCTAGTTTCATAACATGGTGACTCACCCTTGAGTCACTCTATGAGCATGGAGATCTTGGCCCGAAGACCTCCCAGCTTGGCCTATATGATCGCAACATCGACAGTGCACTATGCGGCTGCCTACTTCGCTTCCTCAACCAACTACTTGTTCGCTAGTCCTTAATTGTCAGTCTGAAGGTTTTGCTGATTTTCTTGTAGATTAGCAAGCTTACCTTCAATAGAGGCTGTGACCAAATAAGCCTCATCCAACAAAGTCTTTAAGCACACCTTTAGCACTACCTCCTTGTGTTGCATTAAACCTACCTGTTATTTCAATTGTTTGACCTCCTGCAGCTTTGCCAGTCTATGTGTGAGAGTGATGGTGTGTGTTGTACCTTTTACTTCATCATAGCGCTACTACAGTTCTCATGCCTCTGTCTCCAGGCATTGTACATGACGGTCCTTTTGCAGGCTCGTTAGGACGTCGAACGACTCTTCAAAAAGTTGTGTGTAGTTTGCTACTACACTGTCTACCACTGTTATCGCCTCTATGATAGTAGATGCACGTTGCTCCTTTACTTCTGGTGAAGTTGAAGGTTGAGCCTATTGGAATTATGATACAGGCATGACACAATTGTTGTCCTTGATGGCAAATCTCTCAGATGGAAGATCACAGTATAACAGGTAAACAGCAAGAATGAAGAAAGTAAGGTATACGCAAGTTAACTATATACCAAGTCGGTTATACACGTAGGTTCACTATGTACAAAGGCACATATATCGTACACACGCACTTTCATAGAAGGAAAGGCGCATACATGTTGGAAAGCTAAGTTTTGGTCTGTGGTATTTGGTCCATGGTATTTTGGTATTGGTTTGAGGTATTGACCCTAGGTATTGGGTCCAAGGTATTGTTCCTACGTAGTTTTGGACCATGGTATTGAGAGAGGCCTAAACTTATATAAGGAGAATAAGATCATTATGCCAAAGTGCAAGTGTGGAAGTGATGAATATCTGATGAAGTGTGAGATCTAGTATGCTGGTTATGGGTTTGTGATGCGTTTCTTGATCTGGACCATGGATGCACATATGCGGTTGATGATGGATGATGGATCGGGATCATAAGGCTTGGAATGTATTATCATTATGTGGTTTGATCATGGATAGACTAGATATGAACTATTGACGCATGTTTTATTGTATAAATATTATGATCTGGGTATGACTAATGTTTGGAATAGCTGCAAAGTTATGAGTAAATATTTGCAGATATGTACACGGGTTCACTTTGGTAAAAGCATGTATACACTTTGGTTCAGCTCATCAGAGTAGTGTATATAGTATGAAGTAAGATATTTGAAGTTGCAGTTGGATTTGGTCGTTGTTGCAGAATTCTATGGTCTGCTCTGTGTTTTGGTGACTGTGTTTTGTTGACAAAGTTTTAGTGTTACAGTGTTGGGTGATTCAGAGATTGATGATGTAGGTGTAGTTGATGGGTGTATTGCAGTGGTGATTAATTTTGTGCTTCAATGTAATTGATGGGTCTAGTATGAAAATTGGATGAAACATGGCCTTCAGATTATGGTGTTGTGCTTCAGGAGTATCTAGTATGAAAATTTATGAAACGTGGTCCCTGGAGGAAGAGAGAAGGTCGTAGCATTCTGTAGGCCGGCGCCTACGTACTGGCAAAAATATTGGCTAGTACAAGAGCTAGGGTGTTGTAGCTCTCTTCCAGTAGAAGCTGGATAACGAGAGAAGGTTGTAGCCTTCTGCAGGTGGGTGCCTACGTACTGGTACGAGTCTGCACCAGTACAAGATTGTAAACAAGTTTTTCTTATATTAAAGGAAGATGGCAGTAGGTGGTTTTTGTCCCGCATTGGGTTTCCACCTTCTATCATGGTGTTCAAGTGTGTTTCTTATGTGTGATGATCTATTTTGTTTTATTGCACCTGTTTATTGTTTATATGGTTAATGAAATTCTGATGCACTGATTAAGGATCAACATATAATGGATTAACTGAATCATAAGTTTAGTGGATATATGCTAGTTGCATTAAACACAGTTGCGTGTACGCGTGGGTTCCATTAATTGAAGTAGTGATTATGAATTTGACTATGGAAATGAAAAATTTAGTGATCTGCTAATATTGATTCACCCCCCCTCTTAGTATTATTTCCAGTAGAGCCTTCAACTATAAATCTACAATCTGTAGGTTCAACTCTAGCTAAACCTTAGCCAACTCTGTGCGAGCATCGCGGACCCTTATAGCAAGTTTGTGAACATGCACCTCGACCGATTCTTCCTTAAGAATGGCCAACTCTGGGACTATTCAGCATGCCTCCTTCACGACATGAACTATGTGCTTGTTTCAGTCGGTTACCTCGCTCACAGTGGTGATGGAAGAGTCTTGCTATAGGGCCATCTATTCATTATTAATATTCTACTCATTGATCACCTGGAAAGTGCGGTGTTCACGGGCCCTCAGCTTCACGATCACTCCATCTTGCAATAGGTGGAGTGCCTTGCCAGGGAGTGCTACCAAGTTTAACCCCACTCCCTTAAGGGCACTGATAGTGGACCTATCAGCTTCATTTTCTATGGTCAGTGCTCCATTCGGCAGCATTATTACTCGAGAGACCATCGCTCGCAGCATCTTATCAGCTTTTGAATTACCGATAGTGAGGTTGGTGGACACTATGCTAGACTGTGATGCTCAGGTCTGCAACTCCTGTAGACCTGTCTGGATGGCCCCCAATAGCGGTTGCTGCTACTACTTGTTAAGAAATTATTCAGAGAACATAAATTAATATTGAGAGTTATTGAGAGGAAAAAATATAAAAATTAACCAGAAACAACCATAAACACATAAACACACCTGTTTATCTAGGAAAAACCCAAATCTGGGGAAAAACCCAACCTAATGATATTTCATTAGCATTGGTCAAAACTATGGCCAATCCAACCAAGTGAGCCTTCACCACTCACCTCTAGGTCCTTCCTTTACAATGAAGTCCTTCCAGCCTTTTATAAGCTCCATTACATATAATACCATGGGTAGAATACTATGGGTGCACAATACCATGTGCCCCAAAACCATCACTGTTTAACCTAGTCAACTTTGATTCTATCCCGAGTCAAGTTTACCTAACAATTCCCCCCTTAAAGTTTACTTGGGGTTCCTTGACTAACTCCAGCCAAACTTGCTAAGTGAGACAATCCCGCTCACTCTAGCCCTTACCCCCCTTAGAGTTTTTACCCAGGGTATTGTTAACCCAACATCCCCCCTATCACCTAGGTCTAACCAAACATTACTAGAGATTATCCAGGGGTACACATTCCTTACCAAGTCTTACAATAATATGCCCATTTACATGCAATAATTTTTACTTCATTAATTTTTTTTATTTTTATTGCTGCTGCTATTCTGACCCATCCTCTCTCAATTAGATTTTCTCAAAAACTTCTATCAAACCGCTTGATGGAAGCATCGTTCATCAGGGCATCACCGCCTCTCTCCAACTTAGCTGAGGAATAAGCTCAACATTTGTAACATCAATTCCAGGCCTATATACATTTTCCTCCTTCATCGCCTCGGCCTCTTACTTCACCTTGGCGTCCGAAGGTCGAATCCCAACATCCTTGGTAGCCTGCCTTTGCGAGGCAGGAACAGTAATTATGGCGTTCTTCACCACCTGTCCCAAATACACCTCCACAATCTCCTTCATCTTGATGAGAACCATCAAAGAAATCTCCTCCGGTGCAAACTGTTTTCTCTCTCCCTTGTAATTAACCTTGATCATGGGCTTATCACCAGGCCCCGAAACTAGCTTGAAAGGTCATTGTTTCATGTCCGCCTGCACCAACGATCGTTGAATCTCCTGCCAATCAATCTTTTGGCATTGAATACAGTGTTGGTCAGATTCATGGCTACCTGGTTCTTAGAAGTGTTGCCAACGAGCCTCTCTGTGTCCATAAATGCGACATATGATGGAGTGGTTCGATTCCCTTGGTCATTAGCAATTCTCTCCACCCGATCCTACTGCCACACTCCCACGTAGCTATATGTGGTGCCCAGATCAATTCCGATGGCCTTGCCTTCGTATTCTTTAGATATATATATTTATATAATACTTTCATACACAAATTTTGTACCATTATTTTCCAGACCTAGATCTGTAAAAGGCTGCATTGATCTCATTAGGCCCTATAAACTCTTGGCATCAAAGAATCCATTTGAAGCCAATATCTGGATCCAATACCAATTGTTAAGAAATTATTCAGAGAACATAAATTAATATTGAGAATTACTGAGAGGAACAAATATGAAAATTAACCAACAACAACCATAAACACATAAACACACATGTTTAGCCGAGAAAACCCCAAATCTAGGGAGAAAACCAACCTAATGATATTTCATTAGTATTGGCCAAAACCTTGGGCAATCTGACCAAGTGAGCCTTCACCGCTCACCTCCAGGCCCTTGCTTTACAATGAAGTCCTTGCAGCCTTTTATAAGCTCCATTACATATAATACCACAGGCAGAATATTATGGGTGCACAATACCATGTGCCCCAAAACCATCACTGTTTAACCTGGTCAACTTTGACTCTATCCCGAGTCAAGTTTACCTAACACTAATCGAATTGTTGTAGTGCCTCCGTGGTGACATCCCTCATCGTGTCTCCAATGTCATGCAAATCACCCTCTGTGAGGGTGATTGGGTCTAGCGATGCCTTAGTGGACTTGGATTTCTTCCTTGACCCCACTTTCTCTTATTCCCATGGATGCTTGATATAGTCTGATGTCATCTGTGGGTCTATGCCATGCTACTCTGTTTGCTCATCCGTTTCTTCCTTTGTTTTGGGTGAAGGTGACCTCATGCCTTTGTTAGAGCCACACTCTGTTTCGCCTATCTATTTTTCCATCTATTTGGCAGCATCATGCTTTGCCTGGGCCTTGTCAACAAACTCCTCCCTCTTCTCGTCCAGTTGTGCCATCTTGAGCTCAGACTCCTCCTTTTTGCGTTGCGCGGTGGACTTGGTCACCCCCACCGCCAAGTCTAAGGTAGTATGCCACTCTATCGACCAACGATCAAGTACTGCATCAATTACATTGTCTGTTTCCAAGTAAGGCAAGTTATACCATGTCAGTTCAGGCTCCTTCCATGCCCTGATGGATACCCGGTGAAAGTATGCCTTGAACTTTGCATACTCCTGCAGTTTGTCAAACATAGTAGGTGACAATCGCAGTTTGCGATTGATAGCCATGCGGATGTTCATTTCCATCAAGATTCAGGATATCTTACTATCTTTGATGCGTTAAGCATCCTTGGTTGCTGATAGCGAAGCGTACTTCACTACTTCAAGCAGGTCTGGTGCGACTGAGGGGAACTAACTGTCTTCTGGCAGTTCCCAGGCTACTAGCACAATAGGCAACAAGAGACATGCATAGTGGAAGGTCTTTTTGAGCTCATGTGCCTTGCATAAATTCAAAAGGAACTCACCGCAGAGATAACGCACCTAATTAAACTGGACTCCTTCGGTGCATTGGGTTGCAAGAGCGACGACTGGTACCAACACTTCATCTGCGTGAAATTTCCTCATAGCCTTTCCTATAAAAATCTACGTGGCCACCTTAACCCCAAGGTTGCAGATACTCGAGATGGCATAGCCTCATGACTTCTTCACGAGCTTGAATTTCTCCTTCATGGCCTCCACGAGGTCCTGCTCACCACCTTTTCCACCAAACATCATGGCTGGATTTTCCCCTGTGTAGGGCAGCCGCATGATCCTATGGATCAATCTTTCGATGATGGGTATTGGCTCCTCCAGCCATAGACACCCATTGTGCACCAAGCATAGCAGCTACTTGATGACCAATGTTGTAATAAGGGTGCAATTGTAGTGCGGTACCCATAGCAGATTGAGCAGACCTACATTGTCTACTCCCCTCAGCCACTTCCATAGTTCCAATGCAATCATCTCGGTGGTTGTGTCAATAATGCAGCACATTAGATGCTCTATTGCTAAGTGCAGGAACTTCTCATGGTCAGCTAAGTCCCAATCTTCTAGTTTTAATATAGGAACCCACCCCAAGCACAGTCCTTCAAAGACAATCTTGTCCGGTAGTAGAGGGGTTTACAAGGGGACCTTGCTCTCGTCAATGTCCTTTGGCACCTTGGTCTTGCCCTTGCATGGAGGGATGTACTCAAGAAACTTGGTGATAGGGTCAGCACCTTGGAATTCAACTTCCTCCACTTCTACCCCCATGTCCTCATCATCCATCAAGATGTCCTCAATTTCTTCCTCCTCCAGCTCCAGGTTAATGGCTTTTCAATTTTCTTGTGCGGTGGGCATGCTCTTTGGTGGGTTTCTTCTTGGTGAGACACGTACCAATATCATAGCCTGCTTTCCCTTCTTATCCTTCGCACTCTCCTTGGTTGGGGTCAGCTTCGATCTAGGTGTCTGTGGTGATTTGGGAACTTTAGCTAATACCTCGGCAACCTTTGGAGCAGCTCCCTCTGCCTCCCTAACAACTTCCGGCACAACCCTCTCTGCTGTCACTGCTTCGCTGTCCATAGCTTCTATGGGTGTTGACATGATGCTATGAAATAAATTTTGTGTCTCCTTTGGAAACATCTCAAATACTGAACTGGCTAGCAAAGCTTCGAAGTTTTCACGGTTCATGTGCACCTGAGAGCTCAACAACTCAATTCTCAAAATGCCAAGTGTTTTTGGCTGGGCAGCCACCTATAATTTATAGGGCATTTTGAATTCAAATCCAATCATTCCCCCCACATTGGTTCATTAATGGTGGATTGGTAGAAAATTTCCAAGGATCTTACCCATAAATTTTGTCTTAAATGTCGGTCACCCATTCCATTTGGACACATTCCTACCATCAAATCATGAATAGTGACTTTAACGATCACTTTCCAGCTATCTTGCGTGATTTCTCCCTGGGTAGCATAGCTCCCTTCGTGTTATCACGAACCTTATGACATTTCCTCGCCCTGCACAATCCTCCAATCGTGCAGTTCCCCAACTTGGGAAGTGTAGTTTATAGTCCTGCGCCTCCTTTCAGCTGTCTGTAGTCCTAAGACTATTCTACCATCATATAGTCACCTGGACAGATCACCGATGTATGGCTTCAATCGGCTGCCATTCACCTTTCTTGGGAAGGGATCTCCATTCAATTTAACCAACTAAACTTCTCTACTGTTGGTAATCTCCTTAATGACATAGGGCCCTAGCTAATGCATTCTAAACTTCCCTGGAAATTTATCAAACTTGCTGTCATATAACAAAACTAGATCAATTACCTTAAAGGTGCATAGCTTAATGTGTTGATCATGCCATGCTTTTTCACGCTGCTTTTGGACCTGTTGGTGAAATCCAGCTAGAAATCTCTCTTCCTCAAGCTTAGCAAGCTACACAAGCCTCTCTTCCAGGGCTCTGCAATCTGTCATACCCGTGATTGCCACTATGCAGAAACTAGGCACAATGTATTCCATGGGCATCACTGCTTCAAAACTATATACCAACCTAAAGGGTGTCTGTCTAGTCAACTTTTTTCATGTCGTCCGATAGGACGATAGTACTATGGGTATATGCAGGTCCCAATCACTTCACTAAGCATTGAAAACATTGGTCAGCGCGTTTTCCAACACCTTATTGAATGCTTCCACTAACCCATTAGCCTGTGGGTGATAAGGCATGTTTTTATGGTGATATAACTGAAATTCCTCCATCATCACGCTAATTGTCTCGTTCAAAAAGTGTGTACCGTGATCACTCATCAAAATCTTTGGACACCCAAATTGTGTCAGTACAAACTCAAAGAGAAACTTCACAGCGGTCATTTCTATGTAGTCCTTCATAGGTTGTGCCTTCAACCATCAAGTCCAATACTCAATCGCGGTGATAATGTACCGTGCTCCTATCTTCTTCCCTTCGGGCTAAATGGGTTCCACAAAATCTATCGCTCATTTCTCGAAAGGATGCAACGTCATCTGTGGGTTCAAAGGCAGCTCATCCCTTCGTGATGGCCTACCATCCTTTGACACACATCACATGCCTTGTAGTAAGATTTTCATTCTTGATGGAGGGTTGACCACCACAACCCTGTACTTAGAATCTTCTACACGGTTGCTCTTCCTACACAATGGCCTCCCGCAGCACCCCCATGAGCATCCACAAGGATACTTCTCCATTCAAACTCCGATACGTATCGTCGCAATACTTCATCAGAACCCATTTTGTATAGATGCTCAACAATGACAGAAAAGTATACCATGCATACCACTAACTCCTTCTTCTGTTGGATGGTTTAGCCTTCCGGGGTGGTTCCTGTCATTAGGAAGTGTATGATTTCTTCAAAGTGACCATCCGAAATGTGCATTGCAAATAGTTGTGCATCAGATAATCCCTCTTCCAGATTAGTGGGCTCATCCCCTGTTTCGATGCATGACATATGATATGGTCCCACGTTCAGTCATCCAGGCTTCATAATAACCTCAAAATCATATTCCTATAACAATAACAACCACCTACAGATTCTCCCCCCCAACACAGGCTTATTGACCAGGTATTTCAACGTAGAGTGATCTGTATACATCTTAAAATGTCCACCTAGAAAGTAGTGTCTAAACTTCTAGAGCGCGTATACCATGGATAACCCTTCACGCTTGGTGGTGGAATAATTCTTCTCAGCCTTGGATAACCTCTTTCTTGTGAATGCTATAAGATGGTCCAATTCGCCTCCACCATCCTGTGTTAGTACTTCTCCCAGTGCTATACATGACGTGTCTACATGTACATGAAACTCCTTCTTCCAATCCAGGAAGACTAAAATCGGCACGGTGACCATTTGTCCTCTCAATACATCCAAGCGCGTCTGACAGTCCTCATTCCAATAGAACATGACATCCTTTTTCAACAACTTCTCCATAGGCGCGGTGATCTAGGCATAGCCCTTGATAAATTTCCTATAGTACCCAGTATGTCCCAAGGTTGCACGCATCTGTTTTACACTCCTTGAAGCCTCCAAGTTAAGTATCATTGTGATCAACTCGGGATCTACCATTAGTTCTTGTCTACAAACAACATGACCCAGCAGAGTCCCAAAAGGAACACAAAAAAGGCATTTCTTCAGGCTGAGCACAATCTGGTACCTTCGACGAGTGTCTAGCATCAGGTGCAAACTTTCCGCATGGCATTTTACCAATCCAAGCATAGTCTAGTAATCAAAGTACACCTCCAAAAACTTATGAATAAATTCCTTGAATGTAGCAATAACTACGCACGAAAAAATCGCAGGTGCATTCTTAAATCTGAAATGCATTCAGTGCAATGAAAACATCCCCATTCAGTTGCGAAGGTCATCTTGCTTCTATGTTTAGGCATGATTTTAATTTGATGGTACCCAGAGAACCCATCAATGAATGAGTACACTTCTTGGCCACCTACATTATCTAATACCTCAATCAATGAATGGAGTCGGGAAAGGATCATGTACGCAAGTGTTATTCAACTTCCTGAGATCTACGCATCTCCTTATTTCATCCTTCTGCTTCTTTTCCTGTACCACCATTGGGCTTACCCAATCAAATTATTCTACGGGCTCATTGATTTCTGCCGCAAGAATCTTGTCTAGCTCTAAGCAAACCTTCTCCTTATACTTCGAATTGAGACGGTAAGGTCTTTGCTTAATGCGTTAGGTTTTAACATGATCTTCATAATGCCCAGGTCTCCTATTATCCTCATTAGCTCCGTAAACTTGGTAGGGAACAAATCTTGGTATTCGTGGAGAAATTTGACGACCTTATCTACTATCGCATCATCTGAGTAATCTCTAATCTTCATGAATTTGGGCTCCGCCTCCATACCAATATTTACCTATTTTGTTTTCAATGGTGCGGTTATATCAAGATTCTTAATCTGCAGTCCCTCGACCATGCGGTGACCCACAGTTTTAGGGATATTAATCTTTCGTGGATCCTCATCTTCTTCTTCAATAGTCATGTTATAGCATTCCAGTGTGTGGCTCAGCTGAGTAGTCCAATTGGGTTGAATCAGATCCAAAGGATCTTGCAGTATCCTAAAGATTGCTGCTTTACCTTCTTGTAGTGCTTTGTCAATATAGTCAAACATGTCTTTGAAGCTAAACGTCATTATGAATCCTTCACAGAGAATATCCCATTCACCTGTACCATGGTGAATCTCTGTTTCCAAGTACCAGTTCATCGAGATGACATCCAAGGTGTGACAAAACAAGTGCATCCATTCAGGTTGGGGCTTCACTCCATAATCCTTAGCCCATTTGGCCAAGCGTGCACATGGATCATCCTTCCCATCATATTTTTCTGTCATTCGTGTTTTTGGATTCCCAAAGTGTGTTCTCATCATCCTCCTACACTTACACCAATCATCAAAACTACCCTTGTGCGTACCCCACCATCTCGCAGGCATAGCGCATAGTGCCCAGTCCAAAGCCTGGAAGCGCTGCTTCTCTGGTAATTCCCTCTCAATTGCATCCCTAAACACATCCACATCATTCAAACCATCGTAACTGGGCAGACTTCTTACCTTTTATGATACACAACGTAGTGATTGGGTCATCATGTTATAGCTCAATGTGGTTACTTCATGTAGCCAATTCTTCCAGTGCTCTAATTCTTCACCAGAGTCTGAAGTGCAAGAACTCTCATGATCCCATGTAATTCATCCATCCACTATCGAATTCACCTAATATTGGTCTCGCGCTGTTATTTTATATATGTAGTCTAAATCATCATCGCTTTCGTAATTGCAGACTGGTTCAGTATAGCACAATCCTTTAGCAGAATCTAGGGGTAGAATTACGTGAAGCGATTTTTTTTCAAATATCATATTTTGCTTCTTTAGTTTGATTACCCCATTCATGTTAGTAGCCCAATAAATTCCAAGGAGCGCAGGGTAGGGGTTGATGTCATCCATAATTTTTATTACTTCAAAGTCATCCAATGCACTCACACCTTCAATAATTATAGTTACTTCTTGTAGTTGTCCCATGGGGATGATCTTCTACTGGTTTGCCATCCTTAACTGACTCAGAGACCACTGTAGTGCCGGGTCTTCCCATCGGCTCCCAATTCTGCTTTGGTGAAATGTTCACATCTGACCCCAGATCCAAAATAGCTTGATCCATTTCATATTCTCCTATCTGCGTGGTCAGTCTCATCTCTTGTCCTATCCTTGCTTTATGCTTACCAATCTTTCGTACAATGCATGGTTCACCCAGAGTGTTTTTGGTGGATCTATTTATAAGTTCCTCTAACCCCTTCATAGCCTTTCTATCGGGAAACAGCTTCACGCAGGTTTCTAGAAAGGTCATAAGCACAAAAGGGTCCATTTCCTGATCAGGATTATCCCTGCTCCCTGAGGTAGAGGCCTCAGCGAAGCTCTTCTTTGCTTCCATGAACATTTAGCGTGCATGCTCCAAACCAAACTCATCCTCCTTCACTGGAGCTTTGCAAACCCGTGTGCAATCTTCGGGCTATTTCCCCTTATCATCGCCCATTGCAATTCCAGTTCGAAGCACCCCCTTGTCACGTATCCTTGCTATCAGCGTAGGACAGTCCTCTGTCTCATGATTAAGCTGAGTACAATATTTGCATGATGGAAGTGTCAGGTTAGTACATTCACAAGCATAGTGTCGTGGTCCTCCATAGTTGTAGCAAATTAGTTGTCCTTGATCTCTGCCAGGTTCTCCTCCACCTCGGCCTCGTCCATGCCCATGAAAGCCTATTCGCGCCATCCCAGTGCCCTGGTCAAGGGGCTGCATTTCTGCCTGAACTCTATAGGCAGGTGTTCTGTCCATCATCAATTCATAACTTCTGCAGTTGTGCTCATCATGCCCTACCGACCTGTAGAAGTTGCAGAAGAGTTGTTGTGGTGTTTGTACAAACTTCTTTAGAAAATGAAAATTATCAGTTGTATGTTTCCCTGCTACCTGACATATAGCACACCACAGTGCAGGCCCCACACTCGGTCCTACTTGGGCTTCCAACCTCAAAGGCATCGTCCTCTTACAATATAGTTTGCAAATATCGGACAGTGGTCTTTGTCATGCCCTTGACCTTTACATTTCAGGCACCATATCTCTTCGTGCATGTCCAGTCGAACTATTCTATCCTGCTTCAAACTTTGCATTTCAAGGCAAAGATTTTTCAACTGCACATGGATCTGCTGAATCCCCAGATTCGGGTCTTGCATTGCCATTTCATGTAGTCTTATGGAAATCTCTAATACCTTTTCCTGAGTTGTAATCTTCTATTTTGAAAGTGCAACTCTTAGGTGAGGCAGGAGCAAAGCCACGAACCATTCGCGGTGATTTCCATCTATTAAGCTCATATTGGCTTCATGGATTTTACACTTCAATCTCTGATCCAATTCCCAAAGTGTCTCACCTAGTTTCATCGCAATTTCCTTGAACCCCACAATCAACTGTGCCTCAGATTTAGGCCTACTAAAATCTTTATTCAGTGTGGTCTGGATCTTTGCCAACCCAGCGTTTGGGTTATCATTAGAGTACTTGATGTACCAAGTTAGCACGGGATCCTGCAAAGCATTAACCAATGTTTCCTTCTTTAGGTGATCATTTGTGATGCCCTGAGCTTCCCATATAACTTTCATGATGAACAAAAACTAGTCCGGGTCCTCATTTCCTAAACCTTTAAACAAAGGCATCTTCACTAAATTTTCCATGTTGAACTGTGGTGGAGGTGGTGGTGGTATGGGTGAAGTCGCAGGTGATGGTGGTGTAGGTGGAGGTGGAAATCACAGGAATCCATATCTTATTAACTAAACTACGCTTCGCGGAGAAGACTACGCTACTCCCTCTTCGTCACCCAATGACGGTGAGATCAATGGGTTGTATTCAGGACCCTTTATTCCTTCGCTTCTGTAAATATTTCCAGTTCATGTAGCTCCAAACATCAAGGTAGTTGCATGACCTGTTTTTCGCACAATAACATCTTAATCTAGGTATTTAAAGACTTCAAGTACTTAACTTGTGGACCTTTAAAAAAATTTCACTCCGCCTCATTGTAACTAACTGAGGTATCGACCACGAATTCAATCACAAATCCTCCTATGATGCAATTGAGCCAATGATTGATAGCACAGGCGATCAAGTCTCCACTTTCCTTGGCTATCTGCTAGCTTCATGATCCACTCGTATAACTCAACTGGAAAGGAACAGAAAAAGATCTCGTGGATTTCTGTATATAGGTACCTATCCAGCCTCTGTTCCTTTGTCAGCCATGGATTTCTGTTCTCTTGCGTCGCGAATTCATGTATCTTCCTATCCAACCATTCTTCAACCTCTTTCTTAGTGGGATTCCAGTAATATGACATCACACATCTCTCATACATATTCTGGTCCTAGCAATGGAACCATTTGTTGGCTTTGTGGGGCCTGACCCAGGTTCAATGTTAGTTAGCCAAATAGATCCCTACACTACTGGCCCTTTCAGAATCAACCCACGGAGTGCGGACCAAAGTCTCACTCAAAGCAGTATGGGGGGATGCTGGAACAAATTTTCCGCACCTTGAGATGGTCGTGATGTCGGTTTATACCCTCTAATCCTACCTTCGTGTAGGTCACTAATATTTAGGGCTCTATCAGTCTACCCCTTTATTCTATCCTTAAGTACCTCCGCGAAGGTGTACGATTGACCTTCGCGCAACCTTAACCCATGATCCAGGTACTTTCGCGCTGCTATGACAGCGTATTGTATAGGTTCCCAAGTTATCTTAAGTGTTTTATTTATCTTACTAAACAATCACAATTAGTGCCGTGTAAACTAATATTCTTACTTGCATTCAATTAACCAATATAATCACATATATTCGCGCATCACATAAACATTGTAAATTAAACCCAAAACACAATATAACTAGATGCAGTAACAGGAAATAAATACACAAAATTTGTAGAATACTTCTCTTTATTGATATCTTTAGTTTAATACATCCTCTATCTTCCCTGTGCACACAGCTGTAGGGGTCCGTGCACTCAACTGCAGACTTCCACCCTAGGCCTTTGTACACTCAGTTGTAGAGCCTCTACCTACACTAAGACCCAAAACACTTTAGACTTCTATACCAAGACTCCAAAACTTGTCTATGAAATACTTAGATCTTACTTGCTTAGCTCCTTTTTATATAATCCGATGGTTTGCAGACCTTGGGTGGATCTTTACAGGTGACTTTACATTTTACAAAATAAGGGTGGACAACCCTTTATGACTCTTGACACCTTCACGCTACGTGACCACAAAATGCAGAGACTTTACAACTTTATTACAAAATTTATCCCAAAACATGGGCTTTTAGCCCCAAAACTGTCCTTGGGGGAACCCATTCCCAACAAATAGGAATTTTTCGATATATTTAATATGGAGGGACTCGTTAGAGGCATATAGAGATAATATAGGAGGCTTGTCCACTACATTAACTCTCCGACTCAACTTGAGTCCCACGATTCCTCATCAAAATCTCAAAGTCCACTTGGAGTTGAGGAACTCAAGTACATGTGGAGATATAAGGGAACTATATCTACCAATTTTTAGATTTTGGAGGGAATTAGTCCTCCTCTCAAGGGAGCTACCCCTCAATCACTTTTTGTATAAATAAACACACCTGAGGGCTCATTAGGATTCAAACTATTTAAGCTAGAAAGAGTTATTGAAGGCCGAGTACTTGAGACTAGTATCTCCATTATGAGATTATGTATTTTCACTTTATTATCTATTAATGAAAGGTCTTTTCTTGGTCTACATTTGAGTTAGCTTAGGAGGGTTGGAACCTTTGGGTTAGGGCCCAACACATAGGATTTAGTCCCTCTCATGCATTTTTCCTTTGTTCTTGTTTACGTTTTTATATTTCTTTCCTTGTCTAAGTAGGAATTAGATTGGAAAATTGTAGTTGCAGGTCTAATCGCCACCTCTCTTGTGGGAAGTGTGGTTGAAGAGTCTACAACAACAAACCAAAAATATGTATTTATGATTCCTTTGAAATTTCTAGGCTTTGGATTGAAATTATTTTGCATGTTTGGTTTCTGCACATTAGAGGTTAATATCATGATTTTGCAAATAGATTAGTTGCATGTTGTAGGACATAATAGATCTTGAAGAAATAAAAATCAACTCATCCTTTCCACTTTGATTAATTTTTCTACAATATTGATCATTAGATGTATGTTCTTTATTGTTAGTTTGTAGGGGTTTCCAGTTACTTTTATGGATTTCCACACTCATCCAAAACCACTTTTTCATTACTATCCTCCTCCTGGAAACATCATACTACTCTCAAGATATGCCACCAAGATCATCTTTTCAAGGTCAATGAAAGAGACCATGGGAATGCTTTTTTTTGAAATATGGGCCTTTGAGGGGTTCTAAGCTTAGAAAAAGCTTTGACAAATCCTTCATCCACCCTCATCCACCTTCCTCTACCTTTATAATATCTTCCTTTCCCTCAAAAAGCTCTCAGACTCAATCTTGTACAAAAATAGGGAAATCTTGTAGAAAAATAGGGTTTCTTATAGCAACCTATGACAGTTTTGTAGCACAGCCCAAACCCATCCATATTTTCTCTAGAATCTGGATTTTTTAATTTTTAGATTGAATAATGGCCCCCAACCTTTAAATCCCTAATTGGGAGACCCAAGGACCACTCTAGACCCATCCTTCATCCACTTGAAGCACAAGACAACAAATAGAGTTAGGAAGTAGCTTTTCACATTTGAATCACAGTGATTATTCTCTTATGTAGTGAATAAAGACCCTATTGTTAAGGATAAAGTCATAGTACACCCAATGACATGAAGGGAAACTCTTCAATGCAAATAAATTAGACTTAGTTTTTATTAATTTCCTAGTTATGTTTTGTAGACTAGATTTCTTATTTCCAATAATCTGCAATTAGATTAATGATTTACATTTCGCAAGTAGAATGCCGATTTGATTGGTTTGCAAGTAGAGTAGCATGTTTTATTTTTGAAACTAGTGTAGTCTTCCCCCTTATTGTAGTTACAATTAGTCTCTACATTTGATGTATGACACTCACATTTCTGCAATTAGGCTAATTCTCATTTCCTTGCACTTAGGGTATTTTTTTTTTTATTTTCATGGAAGTTCTCTTATTATTTAGCTGAAGGAGTGGTCTATGCATGCCTTGATCTGATCCAATGACTAAGGGCGACATGAGTATAACTTGGCCTATTGTACATATAGCATTGTCACCTCTAGGTTTGTATGAACCCTCGGTTAATAATTCAAGTTGAGGATCTTGAGAGTTGCAACATCATTGATGCAATAGTAAAGGCCATCAGATAAACTGGGTATTGGGGAATTGAGAGTGATGTTGGGGGTTGGGGGGCCGAGGGTGGCATGAGAGCTTCCACCTTCACGTGCTTGGTCCTGTTCAATAGACAATAAAATAGGTTTGAATAATCTTGGACAAAAACACCCTCAATCCAATAGAGCAACAACAAAGTCAATATTGACTTCATTGTTGCTTCATTGAGTGGAGGGAGTTTTTCTTGACCAAGATTAAAATACTCCAATAATTTATTCTCAAAACCAAGAGGATCTCATTTAGGTATTCATATTGTCAATATTAGAATCTCCATATTAGAACAATTTTGTTTCATATTTGTCCATATTAGAATCTCCATATTTCCTTTGTTGTCCTCTTCTTGGGAAATACAACATTCAGACGTTGTATCATCTCTACAATCCATTAGTGATTAATGTTTAAAAAAAAATGATAGATGTTAACAAAACCTAAAACCGATATTCAAAACTTTAAAAAAGGAAACAATTACCACAATATTAAAATGGTAAAGTACAATTCCACAGATACTTCTCAAACAAAACGTAAATATTGATCAAGAGAGCCAATATTGCCTCCCATATTCACTAGTAGAATTTTGGGCATCTATGAATTCCAAACATACTCCTTCATATATGCCATACACGCTACTGGTGAATATGGGAGGCAATATTGGTTGTCTTGACTAATATCGATGCTCTATATGAGAAGTATCGACAAAATTGTGATATTGTGGTATTTGTTTAATTTTTTAAATTATAGCGTCAACTAGTGCACAAGGTAAATAAAACTCTAATGCTATTTTTATTAATGAATAATAAAAAAAATATGAATTTAACATTTCTTTTGTGTTACAGCTAATGATCCACCCCTCTTACAGCAACCTCGACAATGTCATGAGAACATGACTAAGCCATCAAAAATAAAGAAAAAGAAAAATAAATTATTTTAATAGTTATATCATTAGAAACATAATGTACCATATTATGAAAACATATTTTTGATGATATAGTTTTTTGAGATGAAGTATTTTGTGTTTATGATTCATGTATGAATGAATGAATGTTATTGTTAATGAATAATTACTATATTTATCTTTATGTAGATGACGTTGTATCATATTATGTAAACATATTTTCTATGATAAAATTTATTGAGATGAAATATTCTGTTAGAGTCGTTCTGGTCAGTCCTTCGTTAGAGATCAAAACTCTTTGTGCATTTCATTTTTTAGGAGTCCCGCTCCATTCACTCAGTTGAATTCCGCTAGGAGCACGCCATAATCTGATGGAAAAATCCATTGCTAGTCATTTCCCCCCATGTCTGGCTCCTGCTGGCTTAGCTCTTTTGTTAATGATCACCAAAGTCCATGACAGTCAAGATCTGGTCCTTTAATGGACAAAAGTCATTTTCGATAATTAGGTCTAGGAATTAATCAATTTGGTCTTTAAAATGCAGGCCAGAGTGAGGCCCTTACAAAGTAATGATTCAGAGAGTTTCATCGTCATATTGATAAACTTCGACTGTTCTTCAAAACTCTGTTTTGAAGAAAAGTCAAACAGTGTCATTGGTGATAAAATTTTCAAAAAAGTCATCAATTGATTTGATTTCTTCAGATACAGGCATGGTTTCCGTGGCCAAATGTCCTGTCATGCAATCCCTGCAAAGAGTGCCGAAAATTTCATCATTTGAGCTAAAATTTCAAAGGGAAAGTGAAAATCAGTGTTTCTTTAAGTCAGTGAAAAAGTGTCAAAACATAACATTACAAAAATGGGTTTTTGAAGAAGCAAAAATTCAACCCATGACTTCCAAGTCTTTATATATAAGTTTCCACCAAAATCAAAGTCATTGTGCAAATCAAGTGCATAGGGAAACATTGAAAAGTGTTTGAGTGTGCATCGTGCGTGTTTGGAGCAAGGTTGGAGGCAGTTTTTCAGGGCGCGGTGCATACACACAGAGGACGCGGCGCACACAGAGCCACCCCTCAGTGTATTTTTTCAACAGGCACGGTGCACACCCAGGGCACGACACACTGGGTTTTGCGTGCGACACACACCCACAAAGTGCCAAAACCATGCCCAATTTCCTCAAATTTCTTGTGAAGCCCCTCAAATTGATAGGTAAGCTCTATGACATGACTCGTTCATCAAAGTTTATACATGATATGGTGGTTTATGGCTATGTTTGAATGCAACAAAACTCATAAAATCAACCACAAGAAGAAACCAAAGGCCATTGTTGCTAGGGTTGCATAATTTTGGTATTGAGGCCAAGGTTCCATTTTCACCCACCATTTTTCCCTATCCCCCCTTTCTCATTTTTCCTATTATCCCTACCATAAAACACTACCAAACCCTATTCTCTTTCCTCTCCTCTTATATGTCAACATAACACCCCAAAACCTACCCTATCAAATACCCAAACCCCCTACATATCCCTAAACAAACTTCTCCCCATAACCCCTATTCCCATCACATTACTCCCCTCCTAATACTCCCTTTTGCTTCATTGTTCCCCTTGGTGGCAGATATAACAAAAGCACCCAGCTTCACACCACCATCAAAGGGCAGCCTAAATACAGTACACATAGCAGTCATGGCATCACAGCATTCATCAGAGTATGAGATGGAGAGACAAAGTGACTCATCCTTGGAAGAGCAGGCTCCTAGGAGACATCACAAGAGTGGTAAACATGTTAGGGATGAGCCCACTACCCTCACTGAATTGCAGGCCTACCCTCTTGCCATGTCATGCTTCTAGAATCTATCATGTTTTGAATTTTTTCAAAGAGTGGCTAATGTTCGAGTTCATCATGAGTTGGCCTGTCTTTTTATGCTTCACCTACATGGAGATCACTCTATCTTGGCCGGGGTCACCTTCACACTGACACCCAAAACTATCTCATTAGAAATCGGTATACCGAATGTTGGAGAACCATGGCACAAGAAATAGAAAGCTGATCGGCAGCATTATGAGCCTTACATTAAGGCCAGTTGCTTGAGGTATCTCACAAGAGTCTTTCCATTCAGATATTTGAAAGATGAATATGCTCCACTCATGAAGTTGATCATGAAGTACTTCAGCTGTGAGGGAAGGTTCTCTCATCTATATGCCTATCACATCAGGTTGCTCATGCACTTTACCAAGGTATGGATGAGGAACATCCTATTTT
This sequence comes from Pinus tabuliformis, assembly GCA_031772625.1. Lineage (NCBI taxonomy): Eukaryota > Viridiplantae > Streptophyta > Pinopsida > Pinales > Pinaceae > Pinus > Pinus tabuliformis. Next base: position 846,952,414 of record CM062805.1, read on the forward strand.
TCATCTGCAGGAACATAGAGTTGATGAACACCTTCATGAGGCACAAGACCCCTCAGTAGCAACTTAACAGTGTTTATCATTTTTCTCTTATTAAGATTTTGGTGGATCATTAGTTGGGATTGCAGGGCATTACTTGGGATGATTTCATCTCCCGTGACCTCTTCAACACTTCACAGGTAGAGTCAAAGGTTGAACATGAGATAGGTGGTCCTTCTCATCAGTATGAGCACCATGAGAACACTACTATGCCAGTATTCATCACCTATCAGAGAGGCAGTAGACATTTGTTTGCAGCAGCAAAGCAAGTGTTATCTCCACCTGGGGTGGAAGGGGCCTCGCTTTCGACATCAGCACTACAGGTACAGGATAGAGGTAAGGAGCCAATGCATGATGAGGGGCCTTCAGGTGAGCCATCAGCTGAACGAGAGACTGAATTCGTTCTCCTTCATGATGATGATACAGATACAGAACCAACAAGTGCACAGCTCAAAGAGATCATATAGGAGCAGAAATCAGAGATTGAAGCCTTATCCTTTGCCTTGGAGAGGGCTAAGTGGAACATGAAATATCTGGAGCAGAGAAACAAACAGCTTGAGGATCAATAAGCAATCATGGAGCTACAAAACATTTGTGAGCATCGCCAAGCTGCACAAAGGAGAAGAGTTGAGCTCACGTCATTGGAGCAAGAGATTAATGAGGATCGGGAGGCCAAACTCGAGAGAGTTAACATGCACTTGGAGAGGCTATTGGACAAGGCGAAGAAGGACCATGCACTGCTGAGACACATGGCTTTCCACTACATGGCGCGAAACAAAGTATGCAAGGCCCGAATCAGGAATTTGAAGGCTAAATTGAGGAAGGCAATCAAGAAGCAAAAGAGTCAAAGGGAGCTCGATCGACTTCAGATATTGGCCGAAGCCTCTTTGGCCTAGCATAGCAATTCATAGAGAACCTCCAGCCCAAATTTGAATAAATTTGGGGCAATTTTGGTCACATGGCAAATTTTTGGTCACAACACAGGTTTTTTCTTGGGATCTCCAAATCACAAATGGTTTGTATTTTTGGATTCAACATGAAAAATCACGACTATTGGTGCTTGGAAAAGAAATTTGGGCATGATTTAAGTCTCCAGGAGGTCAAAAACACTCAAAAAATGACCTCTCTACCCCTATTTTGACACACAGGAAGCAGTCTTGGGAGAATGAAGATTTGGAGGGGAAAATGAGCAACAAATTCAGAAATTCCACTTGCGTTGGAAAGTAGATAGGATAGGATTTCCAACAAGCACACTTGGGCACATTTTGGACTCCTGAAAGTGCCTCAAAACAAGCTCCAAAGTGGCGCGGCACATATAGAAAATGGCGCGACACATATAAGGAAAAAGGCCAATTTCACCTCCGTTTCGCGAAATTTCGATTCGCGACTTCTCCAAGTGGGCCCGCTCATCTACATTTCACTTTTTCGGCAGCTAAGGTGGCATTTAAAGTATTTTCACTCCAGATTGGCTTCTATCCAAGTGGCGAAGGAAGGCAAATAGTCACCCAAGCCATTTGTCATGTTTGTAACGTTGCACCTGTAGCTAATGGTTGGCTTTCCACCTCCATTTTGTAATGATTCCTTGGTCATTCTATCTCTTCATGGCACATTCTATATACTGTATGCAAACTATTTGCAAAAGGTTGGTTGGCTTGTAATTTCTGGGAGATTGTGGGAGAGAAACTCAGTTCTTCATTGTATATTTTGACAGAGAATTAATGAAATGCAGCGGCTCTGTTTCATGAGATTCATGTGGTTGTGAGTGTAGAAAATGTGTCTCTTATGTTTCATATGCATTTTGTTATGTTTCACAGTTAATTTCATATTCATTTCCAGTGAGATTTTCTAAGTTAGATAAGGTAGAATTCATTTTTATTGCTCTACCTGTGGGAAAATTTCATGTTCAGTGTTTTTCTTCTGTTGAAAATGATTCATGTACTTATGCCCTTTTAACCCTCCTAAGAAATTCCTCCATTCTGCATTATTTCAAACTAAATTGCTAGACTTTCAGCCTACCTTGCCTCACGAAGTAATCTATGCCTTTGTATTAAATTCTCTGCTCATTGCTGCCCGTTGGTCCCATACCATCCTAGAAACTATGTCATTCATAAAAAATTGCTTCTTGTATCCATATTTATTTACTAGCATAAAATCAATATTCATTTTAAGTCATCCTCAGACCCTATTTGCTTATTCTTCATTGAGTGTGACCCGGAGAGAGCCCTCTCCTATTCTGGTAGGGCTAGCTACCAGACTGAGCGTGGTTTGTGGTTACCCTGAATTTTTCCTTCCTTCAGCCTAAGGCAGATTTAGGTGCTAACATAGTGGAAACTCCACTGGGGAACGAAATTAATCCCCTTACTTCTTGATAATTTTAAGCTTTCGGATGATAAGTTTAGGATTTGATATGCTGAGTAAGTTGTTCTTGTCCTTCTGATTTTTCTCAATAGCACGTTGGCTTCGAGACGATATACTAGAGCCAATCCAGATCCGGATCCTCCTCATATTTACGAAAACCCCAACTTGATTCCAAGACTCCTTCATCAAGAGAGCACTATAACTCCCGTGTTCAAATCCCATTCATGTCCTGACACTTTTGAGTATCTTGAAGAGCTTGAGTTTGATGAGAGGTTTGAAATATCACTGTTCGAGACCGAATCCGAAAGGGTTGTTCATTATATTGTCCCTGATCCAAAATTTCTTGTAGACCTAGAAACGGAAAGGGCTAACCGGTCAATTGATAATTATATTGCGACACAGCTTCAAACTCCAATTGTTAGCCCCTTACAAACTGTGCACACTCCTCCAACACCTCCAAGGCCAAATCCACCAAGAGTGATGGTTGCCCGTTTTGCACCCCTGGTTCTGCCTCAAGTTCTAGATGATATGCCAGCAGATTATCAAAGCAAAATCCCGTTTTTCGATGGCACTCCTAACATCATTACTGCTCAGCAACATGTGGACAGAATGGCAGATTTTTATGAACTTCATGAGATCAATGCGGAGAATGTGGCAATGAGACTCTTTGTACATACATTTGTAGGTGATGTGAGGAAATGGTTCAAAGCTTTGTTGGTGGCAAGTATCGCTACCTTGTCCGACCTACAAAGACAATTTTTAAACCGATGGGAAGTGAAAAAGAATCCTCTTCAAATTCTGGCTGAATATGAGCAAATCAAACGAAACGCTGGTGAGTCGGTCCAAGACTATTGCGTTAGATTCAATTCAGTTTATAACGAAATTCCAGATCTTCTAAGGCCACCTGTGGGACTAGCCATGGTGAAGTTCTCGGATGGTTTTGATGCTGACATGACTTATCAATTAAGAGAGAGAGAGAACCGGCCACAATGGAAGACATGCAGAAGATAGCGGTTAGCGTTGAAGCAAATCTGCTGTCCAAAAGAGCTAGAGCGAAAGCAGAAAATAAGGTCACAGTCAAGGAAGAGTCTTCCTCGATGGATCAATTACTGAATAAGGTAGAGAAGATGCTTGAAAAAGTGAAACTTGACAAACCAGAGCCAAAAGTTAGAAATCCTAACTTTCGTGGTCAGCAACAACCAAAATATAGAATAAGATAGAGAGATCAGCGAGCCCAAGATCAGACAGAACAACAGCCAGTACAAACACCTTTGCAGCAAAATTTTGTGCATGGACCGGAGTCAGATAAGGACGGGAATATAATAGGTGAAGAGAACCACCTCTTTACTCCTGATGATTTGCCTATTTATCTCACTGAGGAGGAGGAGTATGCACAAAGTTCGGCTGCACACAAAGATGTAGATTTAATTCTAGCAAATGACACCGCCTTGGAGGAAGAATCAGATGAGTACCAAAGAGGCTATATGAATGCTCTGTTTGCCCAGTAGCAGCGATATTCACTTAGAAACAGAGATGTGCCGGTCAAACCAATTCAGAAAGGAAGGATGTTGAGGCATCAAAGAATGATTCATCAGTTACACAAAGGAAAGGAAAGGAGGTGGTTGGTCTGGAGAGCAGCGAATCACCATAAGCAGAACAATCACATCAGCAAGTTGCATCAAAAGAAAAGGAAAAGAAAGAAATCCCAATCAAAGAGGTAGAAAATATTCCCACTTTTAATTTAGAAAATGAGATTTCTAAATTAAAGATATACATCCCCTTGACTGAAATAATGAGGAACAACAGTTATAGAGGGAAAGTATCTAAAATGTTGAATTTGGACCCAATGTCTGACATGGTGAATGTTGAAGACGATCAACCTGAAATGATTTTTGGGCCAGCATCGAATGGTGAGTCTCCTGATAGTGATGTACCACCTTTTTATATCAGTTTAAGGTTGCATGATTTTGTGTTACATAATGCCATGTTTGATTCCGGAGCTTCTCACAATCTCATGCCCAAGGCTATCATGGATAAGCATGGTCTGGACATCACCCGGCAATACCATGATCTCTATTCGCTTGATTACAGCATAGTAAGATGTATAGGACTCATCAAAGACTTGGTTGTGAGTTTGGATCAGCTCCCAATGAAGAATGTCTTGATGGATGTTGTTGTAGCAGATATTTCTCCCAAGTTTGGCATGCTTCTTTCCAGGTCTTGGGTAGCGAAATTGAAAGGGACACTACCGCTAGATTTCTCCTATGCAACGATTCTGGTGTTTGGACAAATGAGGAAATTGTATCGGGAACAAAAAATGAAATACATGATCACAAGCAAGGAGAAACCAATAAATCATCCAATTAACTATGTACATACAGATTTAGAGTCTTTTGTTTTGTATTCAGATAGTTTCAATGATATAGATAGTCAGTTAGTGGAAGAAGATGATATTCCAGGAATAACAAAAAATTTCAGAGAAATTTTAAAGAAAGAAGGACAAGAACAACAGAACATTGTTGGGAAATCAGCTGAAAGTAATGGACAGCATGTAGACAAGGCACAGCAAATAGATTTCCAGCACTTGCAAGAGGAGGAAGAAGGTTTGTGGACCATGGATTTCGATGGAGCAGTGGGAAATGATGGCACTAGAATTGGAATTTGGGTACGCAGTCCTTTCTCCACCCCGAACAAAGTGCCTAGTAACGTGAGGGTATGCTCTTACAAGTTGGCTTTTGAGTGTTCAAACAATGAAGCTAAGTATGAAGCTATGATTGCTGGCCTAAAGATTCTAAGAAAGTTGAATGCTAAGAGGATTTCAGTATATGGCGACTCCGAATTCGTAATTAAGTAGGTCAGAGGCGAGTATCAAGCAAAGCATCCTAGGATGCGGGCTTACCGTAATGCAGTTCTAGACATCCTAAAATTATTTTCAGAATACACCTTGACATGCGTGCCTCGTATACAAAATAGTATTTCTGATGCCCTTGCCAAGGCAGCAAGTAGTTTGAAGATCCCAATGAAATCTAGCAATAAATTTGAAGTCCATGTCAAGCATCGTCCAACCATTCCAGACAATCAGAGATATTGGCAAGTGTTCCAAGATGATGAGGAGATTGATGATTTTCTGCAAAAAAAAGGCAAGTTCAAAGAGACCTCAATTGATGTGGAAAATGATGATGGTAAAGGTAATGGTACAGATGAGGTGCAGATCAATGAAATGGACGTGTTTCAGTTGAAGAATAAAATTATTCCTAAAGGCTTGATACCTTTAGAAGAACTTTTTGATCAAGATGATGTAGTCCGCAAGCCAACATTGCAGCCAACAGAGAAGGGTGTAGAAGAGGTCAACATCGGAACAGCTACTAATCCTAAATTGGTAACACTGTCTAAAGCATTTCCACCAAAGATCAAGGACAAATACATTAGTTTGCTGGCCTCATTTGTAGATGTGTTCACTTGGGACTATTCTGACTTAAAGACATATGATACCAATATAATTCAGCACACTATACCCATCAAGCCCAATCAAAAGCCATTTAGACAGAAGTTGAGAAGGCTAAATCCAAAGTTGCTGCCATCTATTGAAAAGGAGATAAACAGGTTGTACAAATCAGGGATCATTGTTCCCATCAGATTTTCAGATTGGATCTCTAATTTGGTGCCCGTACGAAAGAAGACAGGTGAGATTCGCTTATGCATTGATTTTAGAAATCTCAATAAAGTTTCGTTGAAAGATAATTATCCACTGCCCAAAATGGACCATATACTTCAGCGAGTAGTGGGAGCATCTCGTATGTCACTACTTGATGGTTATTCTGGATATAACCAAGTTTCTGTCCATGAAGATGACCGAGACAAGACAGTGTTCACCACTCCATGGGGAACCTTTCATTACGCTAAAATGCCTTTTGGTTTAAAGAATGCGGGTGCCACATTTCAGCATGCAATGGACTTGGATTTTGCAAATGAGAAGGATGTCTTTTTGGTTGTGTACCTGGACGATTTGACAGTGTTTTCCAAATCTGATGAAGAGCACATGTACCATCTAAAAACTTTCTTTCAAAAGTGCATTAAAATATGGCTTGTCGCTGAATTTGAAAAAGAGCTTGTTCGCCATGGAGGAAGGAAAACTACTCGGGCACATTATCTGAAAAGATGGCATTCGTATTGACCCAACACGTGTGTAAGCAATTCAACAAGTTGATCTACCCCGAAATAAGAAATAGATACAATCTTTCAATGGTAAAATAAATTTTCTATGCCGCTTCGTACCTAATCTTGTTGAGCACCTAAGAGAGATGACAAACATGCTTAAGAAGGATAGCCAAGTGAAGTGGACGGAAGAGGTTGTAAAATATTTCAATTTAGTCAAATTGGCTCTTTCTTCAGCTCCCGTTCTAGTCAGCCTAGACTACACTCAAGATTTCATATTGTTTTCATTTGCTTCGGAGCACACTATGGCAGCTGTGTTATTGCAGAAAAGAGATGATCATGAAAGACCCATCGCATTATTCAACAGAGCTATAAGAGATGTAGCCTTCAAATACAACATAATTGAGAAGCAAGCCCTTGCACCGGTGAAGGCATTGAAATATTTCCGGGTATATATTCTACATTCTCATATTTTGGCCTATGTTCCTAACGCTGCTGTCAAAGATGTTTTAGTGCAGACTGATCCGGAGGGAAGATGAGGCAAATGGATTGCAGCCTTGCTGGAATATGATGTGGAAATAAAGCCCACAAAGCTGGTTAAAGGACAGGGGTTGGCAAAGTTAATGGCCGAATCAAACTTGCATGCCTTGGACATAAATCTGATTGTTGCTATGTCTGATGAGAATGAGGAAGCATCCTCAATTCAGGTATCGGAAATGTTTGCTCTTTCTCCGTGCTATTCAGACATTATATATGTGCTCAAAAATTTGTCACCACTGCCCGGCATGACTAGAAACAAAGCAAGAACACACAAGTTGAAAGCTGCCAAGTTTTGCATTCTTAATTCTGCACTTTATTGGAAAGATTCCGGTGGCATTCTTTTTAATTGTTTGGTGGAAGAAGAAGCAAAGCAGGTCATGGAGGACTGCCACCAAGGAGACTGTGGTGGTCACATTTTTTGGAAGTCAACAACAAATAAAATTCTGAGAGCAGGGTACTATTGGCCGAGATTGTTTGCTGATGTATATAAGATGGTCAAGCACTGTCATAAGTGTCAGATTTTCAAAGGAAAGCAGAAGTTACAGCCTTTGCCACTTAAGCCTATTGAGGTGAGTGACCCTTTTCAGCAATGGGGATTGGATTTCATTGGTGAAATTCATGCCGCTTCTTCTGGTCAGCATATATGGATCCTCACAGCGAAAAATTATTTCACGAAATGGATCAAAGCAATTCCCACCAGACAAGCTACTGATGCGGTAATCATTTCATTCCTTGAAAATAACATCATGTCTAGCTTTGGTTGCCTGAATAAGTTAATCACTGATAACGCAGAAGCTTTCAAATCAAAAAGGATGGTAGAGTTTTGTCATAAATATCACATCATTTTGGGTCACTCAACTACCTATCATCTGCAAGGTAATGGATTGGCAGAGTCTTTGAACAAATCAATGGTCAACATCATCAAGAAGCTGTTGGAAATAAATAAGAAGAGCTGGCATAAGAGGTTGGTCAATGCACTTTGGGCAGATCGGGTCGGCCAGAAGAAATCCATTGGTACGTCACCATTTGAGATTGTTTATGGAGTTGATACAGTATTTCCGACCTCTCTTGCTGCCGTGGTAGTCAAACTTCTTCAGGAGGCCAGCAGTGAACAAGATCCCATGCAGAGAAGGTTGAATGAAATGGTCCATTTGCAGCAGACTAGAGAAGAAGTTTTCAAGAACACATCCAAATTGCAGGAGAAGATCAAGAAAATTTATGACAGAAAAGCAAAGGCGGATAAATTTCAGTTGGATGATGTGGTGCTGAAGTGGGATGCAAGGAATGAGGAAAAAGGTAAGCACGGTAAGTTCGAGAATCTTTGGAAAGGTCCTTTCAAAATTGCAGCATATCGGGGTCAGAATGTCTTTCTTCTAAAGGAAATGAACAGGGAAGATTGTCCATTAGGGCCGATCAATGGTCGGCTGCTCAAGCTGTACCATTTCTGAGTTATTAATGTTGCTTCCACTTTCATTGTAAATACCATTTTTATTTCAGTTCGGTTTGAGTTTGTCAAGTTAGTCTTCAAGTCATTTCAATGTTAAGTTTGAGTCAATTTTTTGGTCATTTTAGTTTCATAAATGAGTCAGAGTCTTGTGTTGTTTGTCGAAAAAATGTCTCCATAGCCCAATGGACGAAGGCACTGTCTAGATCTTCCAGAGATCTGTTGTTCTTGGCACCTCCAAGGAGCTACCATCCCCCATTGGAGCCAATATTAGAGTCGGTCTGGTCAGTCCTCCGTCAGAGATCAAAACTCTTTGTGCATTTCATTTTTTAGGAGTCCCGCTCCATTCACTCAGCTGCATTCCACTAGGAGCACGCCATAATCTGATGGAAAAAGTCATTGCTAGTCATTTCCCCCCATGTCTAGCTCCTGCTGGCTTAGCTCTTTTGTCAATGATCACCAAAGTCCATGACAGTCAAGGTCTGGTCCTTTAATGGACAAAAGTCATTTTCGATAATTAGGTCTAGGAATTAATCAATTTGGTCTTTAAATATGTCCAGTAAAGCCATGCAGACCAGAGTGAGGCCCTTACAAAGTAATGATTCAGAGAGTTTCATCGTCATATTGATAAACTTCGACTGTTCTTCAAAACTCTGTTATGAAAAAAATTCAAACAGTGTCATTGGTGATAAAATTTTCAAAAAAGTTGTCAGTTGATTTCTTCAGATGTGGGCATGGTTTCCATGGCCAAATGTCTTGTCATGAAATCCCTGCAAAGAGTGCTGAAAATTTCATCATTTGAGCTAAAATTTCAAAGGGAAAGTGAAAATCAGTGTTGCTTTAAGTCAGTGAAAAAGTGTCAAAACATAACATTACAAAAATGGGTTTTTGAAGAAGCAAAAATTCAACCCATGACTTCCAAGTCTTTATATAAAAGTTTCCACCAAAATCAAAGTCATTGTGCAAATCAAATGCATAGGGAAACATTGCAAAGTGTTTAAGTGTGCATCGTGCGTGTTTGGAGCAAGGTTGGAGGAAGTTTTCAGGGCGCGGCGCATACACACAGAGGGCATGGCGCACACAGATCCACCCCTCAGTGTATTTTTTCAATGGGCGTAGCGCACACCCTGGGCACGACACATTGGGTTTTGCGCGTGGCGCACACCCACAAAGGGCAAAAACTGTGCCAAATTTCCTCAAATTTCTTGTGAAGCCCCTCAAATTGACAGGTAGGCTCTATGACATGACTTGTTCATCAAAGTTTATAAATTATATGGTGGTTTATGGCTATGTTTGAATGCAAAAAAACTCATAAAATCAACCACAAGAAGACACCAAAGGCCATTGCTGCTAGGGTTGCATAATTGTGGTATTGAGGCCAAGGTTCCATTTTCACCCACCATTTTTTCCTCACCTACCATTTTTCCCTATCCTCCCTTTCTCATTTTTCCTATTATCCCTACCCTAAAACACTACCAAACCCTATTCTCTTTCCTCTCCTCTTATTTGTCAACATAACACCCCAAAAGCTACCCTATCAAATACCCAAACCCCCTACATATCCCTAAACAAAATTCTCCCCATAACCCCTATTCCCATCACATTACTCCCCTCCTAATACTCCCTTTTGTTTCATTGTTCCCCTTGGTGGCAGATATCACAAAAGGACCCAGCTTCACACCACCATCAAAGGGAAGCATAAATACAGTACACACAGTAGTCATGGCATCACAACATTCATTATAGTATGAGATGGAGACACAAAGTGACTCATCCTCGGAAGAGCAGGCTCCCAGGAGACATCACAAGAGTGGCAAACATGTTAGGGATGAGCCCACTACCCTCACTGAATTGCAGGCCTACCCTCTTGCCATGTCATGCTTCCAGCATCTATCATGTTTTGAATTTTGTCAAAGAGTGGCTAATGTTCGAGTTCATCATGAGTTGGCCCGTCTTTTTGTGCTTCACCTACATGGAGATCACTCTATCTTGGCCGGGGTCACCTTCACACTGTCACCCGAAACTATCTCATTAGCAATCGGTATACCGAATGTTGGAGAACCATGGCACAAGAAATAGAAAGCTGATCGGCAACATTATGAGCCTTACATTAAGGCCAGTTGCTTGAGGTATCTCACAAGAGTCTTTCCATTCAGATATTTGAAAGATGAATATGCTCCACTCATGAAGTTGATCATGAAGTACTTCAGCTGTGAGGGAAGGTTCTCTCGTCTATATGCCTATAACATCAGGTTGCTCATGCACTTTACCAGGGTACGGATGATGAACATCCCATTTTTCATTTGCAGGAACATAGAGAGGATGAACACCTTCATGCAGCACAAGACCCCTCAGCAGCAACTTAACAGTTTTTATCACTTTGCTTTTATTAATATTTTGGTGGATCATCAGTTGGGATTGCAGGGCATTACTTGGGATTACTTCATCTCCCGTGACCTCTTCAGCACTTCACAGGTAGAGTCAAAGGTTGAAAATGAGATAGGTGGTCCTTCTCATCAGTATGAGCACCATGAGACCACTACTATGCCAGTATTCATCACCTATCAAAGAGGCAGTAGACATTTGTTTGAAGCAGCAAAGCGAGTGTTATCTCCACCCAGGGTGGAAGGGGCCTTGATTCCGACATCAGCACTACAAGTACAGGACAGAGGTAAGGAGCCAATGCATGATGAGGGGCCTTCAGGTGAGCCATCAGCTAAACGAGAGACCGAATTCGTTCTCCTTCATGATGATGATACAGATACGGAACCAACAAGTGCACAACTCAAGAGATCATCCAGGAGTAGCAATCAGAGATCGAAGCCTTATCCCTTGACTTGGAGAGGGCTAAGTGGAACATGAAATATCTAGAGCAAAGGAACAAACAACTTGAGGATCAACAAGCAATCATGGAGCTACAAAACATTCGTGAGCATCGCCAAGCTGTACAAAGGAGAAGAGTTGAGCTCACGTCATTGGAGCAAGAGATTAATGAGGATCAGGAGGCCAACCTCGAGAGAGTTAACATGCACTTGGAGAGGCTACTGGACAAGGTCGACAAGGACCATGCACTGCTGAGACACATGGCACGAAACAAAGTATGCAAGGCCCGAATCAGGAATTTGAAGGCTAATTTGAGGAAGGAAATCAAGAAGCAAAAGAGACAAAGGGAGCTTGATCGACTTCAGATATTGGACGAAGCCTCTTTCGCCCAGTTATCACTTCATAGAGAACCTCCAGCCCAAATTTCAAGAAATTTGGGGAAATTTTGGTCACATGGCAAATTTTTGGTCACAACACAGGTTTTTCCTCCCAATGACGTGGCGCTTAGGATTGGTACCTCCAAATCACAAATGGTTTGCATTTTTGTATTCAACATGCAAAATCATGACTGCTGGTGCTTGGACAAGAAATTTGGGCATGATTTGAGTCTCCAGGAGGTCAAAAACACTCAAAACATGACCTCTCTGCCCTTATTTTGACACACAGGAAGCAGGGTTGGGAGAATGAAGATTTGGAGGGGCAAATGAGCACCAAATTCAAAAATTCCACTTTCATTGGAAAGTAGACAGGCCAGTATTTCCAACAAGCACACTTGGGCACATTTTGGACTCCTGCAAGTGCCTCAAAATAGGCTCCAAAGTGTCACGGCGCATATAGAAAATGGCGCGGCGCATATAGGGAAAAGGGCCAATTTAACCTTCGTTTCGCGAAATTTTGATTCACAACTTCTCCAATTGGGCTTGCTCATCTACATTTCACTTTTTCGGCACCTAAGGTGGTGTTTAAATTATTTTCACTCCATATTGGCTTCTGTCCAAGTGGCGAAGGAAGGCAAACATTCACCCAAGCCATTTGTCATGTTTGTAACGCTGCACTTGTAACTAATGGTTGGCTTTCCACCTCCATTTTGTAATGATTCGAGTAACTCCCCAACCCTTGGGCGTTCTATCTCTTCATGGCACATTCTATATATTTTATGCAAACTATTTGCAAAAGGTTGGTTGGCTTGTAATTTCTAGGAGACTGTGGGAGAGAAACTCAGTTCTTCATTGTATATTTTGACAGAGGATTAATGAAAGGCAGTGGCCCTGTTTCATGAGATTCATGTGGTTGTGAGTGTAGCAAATGTGTCTCTTATGTTTCATATGCATTTCGTTATGTTTCACAGTTCATTTCATATTCATTTCCAGTGAAATTTTCTAAGTTAGATAAGGTAGAATTCATTTTTATTCCTCTGCCTGTGGGAAAATTTCATGTTCAGTGTTTTTCTTCTATTGAAAAGGATTCATGTACTTATGCCCTTTTCACCCTCCGAAGAAATTCCTCCATTCCGCGTTATTTCAAACTAAATTGCTATACTTTCAGCCTGCCTTGCCTCACGAAGTAATCTGTGCCTTTGTATTAAATTCTCTGCTCATTGCTGCCCGTTGGTCCCATAACATCCCATAAACTAAGTCATTCATAAAAAATTGCTTCTTGTATCCATATTTGTTTACTAGCCTAAAATCAATATTCATTTTAAGTCATCCTCAGACCCTATTTTCTTATTCTTCACTGAGCGTGACCCGGAGAGAGCCTTCTCCTGTTCTGGTTGGGCTAGCTACCAGACTGAGTGTGGTTTGTGGTTAACCTGAATTTTGCCTTCCTTCAGCCTAAGGCAGATATAGGTGCTAACATATTCTATAAATTTATGAATGAATGTTTTCTGTTTGTTTTTTTATGTATCATAATTTTTTTCTTTCAACTATTTCCTATATAGTAGATAGATTGGGTACTGGGGAATTGAGAGTGATGTGGTAGGGGGGAAGGGGCCATGAGAGATTCCACCTTCACGTGGTTTTCCTATTCAGTAAAGAATATACATTATGATTTCGATAATATTGTATAAAACACCCTCAATCCAACAAAGCAACAACAAAGTCAATGTTGACTTCGTTGCTACTTTGTCGAGTGGAGGGAGGTTTGCTCCAAGATTAAACTACTCAAACAATTTATTCTCAAAACCAAGAGGATCTAATTCAGGTATTCATGCACACAAGTATTTTTAATTATTTATTCAAGCAATTAATTTTAGCATTTGGTCAAATTTAATCTAATTTTGCCTCATCGGTCTCATGAATATGTGTTAGAGAACTAGTTTTAATTTGAATGTTGAAGTGGAATAATTATTTGAAGAAAAGAGATCAAAATGGTAAGGGTTTAGGTGAGACAACAAAATTTGTTTGATATTTTTCTTGTATTTCTTGGCTAAGTGGGAGTTACATAAATTTTTAAAATAACTAACGAACTTTTCCATGAAAAAAAACATGTAGTATTTGTATTTCTTTGAAATTTGTGCTTTTATTTGAGTGAAAGACCATAAACTGTGATTTTTCATGTAGGGAACTAGGAGCAACACTTACTCTATTAATTGGGAATAAGGCATTGGTATGATATTTCTTCTATTTTATTAATCATTTATCTCATCTAACTTCTCATCCTTCCATTGCTTTGCAAGTACTTTCATTTGCATATCTGGATTTGAAATATTAACTATGGTTGGAGTCATATATGCTAAAAAAACTCATAGAAGTACTACTAAACTTTATCCCACCAAGTGCTTGGCTACCAGTTGTGTGATTTATTTTTGTATTGCATTTAATTTCAAGAAATTTTTTATTTCTACATTGTAGATCTTCCAAGACCATAGATGTTGAGAAAAACTAGGGAAAATGGAGTTAGGGTTTCTTTTATAATGTTTTCTCTTATTATATTGACAATTCTTGTGATATAATGTTAGTTCATCATCATCATTATTTTGTTTTCATCATCAAGACAATGCCAAAAAATAAGATCATAATGCAAACAACAACACAAGAAATAGGATCCAGGCCATGACAGAACCCCTCCATGGGGGAAAACCCAAAAACTTCTCTTCTTATAAAAATTTAAGGAATAATTCCAAGAAATTTGAATAAGGAAACTCACCAAGTGATAGGCCATCCACCCAAACAACGATGATTCTCTCTATAACTTAGTTTTTTGCTCTTCTCTAGCTCAAAATCTAAACAAAGATAACTTTCTTCCCATATGTGTGAGATTTCCAAACAAAGAATTGATGCACAATCCAAAAAAATAGACCTTGTTTATTTCCTCACTATCCTTCACCTCTTTCTTGCTCTAAATTTTCCTCAAATGTCTTGAAGAGACCAAATTACCTATATGAGTCAAATGAGGTCCAATAACACTCCTTTATTGAGAAATAGAGAGCATTGTGTGAGTTAGATTATTCAATTTGATTTCTATTATCTTAATGTTTACTTGTGAAATTATATGTTGATTATGTTAGTGTTCCTTTCATCAAATAAATTCCAACATGAAGATCACGAAGACAAGAACACAAGATGTAAGTGCACATCCACACTTGACCCTTTGTTGGGCATGGAATCCCCCCCAAGACATGTTTTGGGGCGTAAAGCCCAAGTTTTGACCAATTCCATTGTAAAGACTCCGCGATTTTTGGGCGTGGAGCGCGAATTCATAATAGAGTCACAGGGTTGTCCACCCTTATTTTTGTAATGTAATGTCGACTTGAAAGATATACCCATGGTCCACGGACCATGGGATTGTATAAATAAAGCGAGGCTCTAAGTGTAGAAAAGAAAAGTAAAAAGAGAGAAGCATGATAAGTCTAAGGGATTGAGTCGAAGTGTAAAGGGTGTCTTTGGGTTGTATAGTAGGAGAAGGCTCTGCAGCTATGTGCGCAGAGGCCTAGTAGTCCGCAGCTGAGTGCACAAGGCAGGTCGAGTCTGTAACCATGGGAAGAATTAATAAAGAGAAGTTTTATCATATTTTTGTGTATCTTTTCCTATTTTATGTATTATTGGGTATAATTTGCAAGTGTACTATTTATTTGTTGTGCGAACTCATATGAATGTGTTGTATAAATAAAATAACATAATTTATCTATATATGTGAATATAACTAATTGGTGTATAAAATAAGTAAGATAGCGAGTGTGACTTAGGGAAATAGTTCATAGCACTACTTCAGTAGTGCTAAAACCCCATAGCCTCGGATAGTACTACGCAAAGGCGAATATATCAAGGCGCAAAGGCCAAGGAAGTACGCGAAGTAACCTACATGTAGGGACTGAGATTTGAACCGAATCAACCCATTAGACATCTCAAGGGTGAGGAAACCGGGTTCCAACACCCCCCCATATTACTTCGAGTGAGACCTCAGTTCGTGCTCCGTGGACTGTTGCCAAAAGGGCCAATAGTACAGGGATTTGTTTGGTTAATTAAATTTGAACCTGGGTCAGGCCCCAACAAGCCAACAAATGGTTCTTTTTCTTGGAGTGGGATCTGCATAGATATGTTTGATGTCGTATCACTGTAATCCAGAAAATAAAGGAATAGGAGATTGGTTGGATAGGAAGATTCACAAGTTCGCAGTGCAGGGGAACAGGAACCCACGACTATCAAAAGAAGAGTCGTTAGACTGCTACCAGTACATAGAGATCCATGAAATTTTCTTCACATCTTTCCCTACTGAGCTGTACGAGTGGATCACAAAGCTAGCAGATAGCCAAGGAAGGTGCAAGCTCAACAGACCTATTGTGTGGACACCATAATTAGTTCACAGATTGGAAGCATCAGAGGATAAGATCATGCATGTTGTTAATCACTGTCTCGGTTGAATTATAGAAGGATTCATCACTGAATTCGTGGTAGATCTTCAGTCAACTACAGCAAGAAAGAGCGGCGCTTCCTTAAAGGACCATGAGGTAAGTACGTTAAGTCTTTGAACACTTGGATTAAAATGCTACTGTGTGAAAAGCAGGTTATGAGAATAAATTGATGTTTGGAGCGACACGAAGGTATTGCAGAACTAGAAACTAGCCCCTTGATTTCACCTCCGCGAGGGGACAAGGTAGATCTCGCAAAGTTATCACCAAGAAGTGTGATAAATTTGATAAGGTAGAGGATTCCTACCATCCCCATCCACACCACCACCATTTTCACTGTCTTCACCCATACCACCTCCCCCACCATCGCGAGTCAATATGGCAAGCGCAATAAAGTTGTGAGTGTTCAAGGGAGTAGGAAATGGAGATCTGGACCAGTTTTGGTTTGTGATAAAGGTTGTATGGGAAGCACAGGGAGTCACAGATGACAATATAAAGAAGGAAAAATTGGTCAGTGCTTTGTAGGACCACGTGCTGACCTAGTACATTAAGCATTCCACTGACAATCCGAATGCAGGGATCATGGATATCCAAAGTATGCTAAACAAAGAATTTAGCATGCCAATGTCAGAGGCACAGTGGATAGTTAGGTTCAATGAAATCAAAATGCTACCAAGTGAGACTCCTTGGGAGTTAGATCAGAGATTGAAGTGCACAATTTATGGAGCTAACATGACATTGATGGATGGACAACACCGCGAATGGTTTGTAGCATCATTAAAGCCACATTTAAGAAATGTGTTATCACAACAGAGGCTAACAACTCAAGTCGAGGCCTTGGAGATCACGATGAGGCTGTATGAGACCCCGATACAGGATCCCAACCTGGGAGTTAAGAAGATTCATGTGCAGTTGTGTTGTGCCCTACAACAACCCCCCATTTCATAACATTTTTATCACAAACAATTTACATATGAAATGGGTCCCTTTTAAATTTTTAATTGGCATCAATAAACTTGTTCAAATAAGGTATGATAATCAAATGAATTTATGCAAAAAACCCTTGTTGAACAAATGATAAGCAATTTTTGGTTAAGTCCAAAAAAGTAATCACAAGTTCGGTTGCCATCTTGGTTTTTCCCGATGCGATATCGCTATCGGCCATCGGCAATAGCCAATGCACACACAAAAGGGCACATACCTTTTCCCCGATGCGACGCGATATCGGCAATCGGCTATCGGCACGGCACTATGTCTTGTGAAAAATGTTTTAACACTCCGGCCCGATGCGATATCGCATATCGGCAATCGGTACAATTCTACGCATTTTCATGAGACGTTTATATCCTTTCCCCGATGCGATATCGCTATCGGCATTCGCTAAAAGCAATTGATACACATTCAGGGGTTATGTTCGCGCGCCGAATGCGATATCGCAATCGGCGTTCGCTAAAGAACTTTCCCAAGTGATAACGCCACACACACACTTCCGATGCGATATGATGACGCTTAATGATGACCTCAGTTTCAAAAGGTGATTATTTCAAAGCATTAAAGTTATATTTAAAATCGATTTGACAAAATCACGGATTTCAAAATGACGTTAAGTAAAGGGATAAGGTAATGCATGCGTATTTAAAGCTTTGCCCCTTCGAATTAACGAGCAATTACGATTAGACCTTTGAAAAAATCTATTACACGCTTTAAGGGGTCATTCGGTTTAATAACTTAAGTAATGGTCATTTATGAAGCTGCAGGCCGTAAAATCACCATTATTCATCTACGGTGCCTTCTCAAATCATTAGATCCGCAGCCTCTTTTAGGAATAATCTCGCCACGCTTCAAATCATATATTTATCCCGTTATGGATTGTCATTGTTATTTCTTTGTTACAATTTCTCTTGCACTGTGTAGAATTCGACTACTGAGAAAAGTCTGAATATGATGGGAAAGAAGTTCAAGAAGGTGGCAGGTTCTACTGCGACACCTGCCTCAGGCCAAGCTGCTACAGCTTCAAGGAAAGGCTTAATCTCAGATACTACATGCACTGGTCTTACTGGTACTACATGGCAAGGGACATACAATTTGCTAGAAGGAGAACAACCAGAAGCGACAGTAATGGAGGCAAGTGCGGATGAACTAAGAAAGTCTGAGGCAACTCTTAAAGATTTGGCTGATTCTTTTCTGCACAGAATAGCAGCCAGGGAACAAGTCTTGCCTTATACTGATGTGGTACGTTGGGCAATTGAAGAAATTCCTCTCACTAATAGAACCTTCGTTTCTAAGGATGGAAGGATTTTCGGCTCCTTCAAGCCTGACGACTTGAGACGAATGTATCATTTGCCCAATCCCGAGCAAGTCTATAACAGAGCATTTGTGGAGAAATTCGCCAGAGAGAATGAATCACCAGCCGAACCTCTCCGAGATTGGAGGCAAAATCCAGCAAAACACAAGCAGGATATGTCGGGTAAGTACTCCAATGTCTCTTTGGCTTCACCTTACTGCTACGCTGGAATTATGATGTGTAGATTGTGGGGATTTCATGATTCTGCAAATATCCATGTTGATATGGTTCCCTTAATGGAAGCGGCCGTTAATAGTATAATCATGGATTGGGCCACTATCCTGTCTGATAAGTTGGTCTTAGCTATTCGTGAGTTTAGGGCCAAAACCAGAGTCACTGAAAGGAAAATCCCACCATTTTATTACTCTGCATACATTATGGATGCCCTTTGTTTTAATTCTGAGTTTCCTGTCCTTGGTTGGAGATGGACAACCCATGACCCAACACCTATTCATTTGTATCATCGTAAATTGTGGAAACCTTCTCACAAAGACCATTTGTACCAAATTTGCAACGGTTTTATGGTTCCCGTTCACTATTCTATTTTTGACAGGCCTATCCCTAGGATTTCCTATGAAGCCTCTTTTGACCTACCAGCCGTAGCCCATTGGTTCGGCGAAGAATGTTTTTCTTATATCAGAGTTTTTGGAAGCAAGGCCAGGCCACATGTTCTCCCCTTATACATGCCAGACAAATTGCTAGCCCGGGAAATCTCCTATCAGATCATGTCTGAAGATGTTACCCAAACTCTCAAAGAGGAGAAGAAGAGAGGATGGCCATCGTTTCCTTTAAGAATTGGAGTTTATACGCTGTTAAATTATAAGCATGCAGAAAAGGAAGCAGCAAAACTCCAAATGCTATCTCTAGTTTCTATTCCCAACAGACTCTATGACCCGAAAAAGACTGCTTTCATTGCCTTGGAACAGGCTAAGCTGACAAAGGTTGTTCACCAAGAAGACCAGTTTGACGACCTGTTCATGGGTGCTGATTCAATAAGCCAAGTCAAACAACTTGCTGCGATGAGATATGAAGATGTGGAATTAACTGAATTCAATAAACTTAGAAAGCAAAGGTTGCAAACTTTGCCTCTAAAGTTATTATCTACAACCCCAACTTCATCCTCAAGCGAGCCTGATCAGCCAGAAATAAATTCACCTCCCGTTACAATTAGAGAACAAGAGGAAAGTCAAAGAAAGCTGCAGGCAGAAAGTCATAGAAGAGAACAAATAGAAAGGCAGCAAAAAGCACAAATTGAACAAGAGCAAAGAAGGCAAAGGGAGCAAGAAGAGCAAAGAAGACAAAGGGAGATAGAAGAACAGAGACAGAGAGAAATAGAAGAACAGAGGAAACGAGAGGAAGAAGAAAAAATAAGGAAAGAACTGGAAGATATGCAGAAAAAGGAATTGGAAGAACAGCAACAGAGAGTGCAAGAGGAGCAACAGCGGGAGGCAAACGAAGAACAGCAGAGAATTGAAAAAGAAAAAGAACAGAGTAAGCAAATCTCTGTTGATACTGAATTGATTAAGGAATGGAATCAATTTGATTCCATTATAAGTGGTAAAGAAGCCTCTAAAGACTCAGATGCCTTAAAGACTCCCGATACTACTGTTTCTCCGGTTCTTGAAGGAACCAGCGGCCCACCCACTGTACAGAACGTTGAAGAAGTTACTCAGAATCCATCTGATTTAGTTGATCTTCAGGTAGAGGAAATTCCTCCTCTAGACATTTTCTACAGCCCTAAGCATAAAGCCGTTGTAAGACGCTCAAGGAAGAGGCGAAGGCTTGATCAACCTTCTGTCTCAAATGAGCAAACAGTCACGGGCAATGTCGTCTGGAAGGGAGAATTAAGTCCCTCTGAAGACTTAACAAAGCTGTCGCAATTTGCGGGAGCTTATTCAGCAGCAACCATTGATAAAGCATCCGAAGTGAGTCTTCTTTTGAAGACTAAAGAGCATGAGGTATATGCATTGCAAGCAGAATTGATAGAGGCAAAGAATAAGGCGACACAGGCAGAAGAACAATTGCTGGCTCAACAACAAGAGAATCATTTGTTAACCCAGCAAATTGAAACACTAAGGATAGACCAAAGTGACATTAAAGCACGAGAATTGGCAGAGGCATTATCACAGTTGGAGGCATCAAATGAGCTGTTAATGAAATCAAAAGAGGATCAAATAGTTCAACTCTCAGCACAGCTTGAAGGTATCAAAGGTGCCAAGAGTATTGAAGATTTCAGAGCAGAGGCAACTCTGATAAATGGCGCTTTGATATCTCAGATCAGACTTTTGTGCCAACAGCTAGTTGAAGCTGAGTCACTTTGTGATATATCTACAGCAGTATGTGGGCAAATCGAGAAAGCCAGGACTAACTTGGATCAGGCCGAAGATGAAATAATAGAATATATTGAATGGCAAGATACTCCAGAAGGGCAAGCTGCTAATTTAGCCCGAATCAGTGAAACATACAAGAACATACTTTTCATGGAATGGGAAACACAGGTAATGAAGGCAGAGAGGGCAGCATCCAGGTGCAAAACAATTTCCAAAAACATGATCAATATAGTCAATGATACATTGTATCTGGCTAACATGATTTCACAATGCACACCTGGAAACATAACAACCGCGAATATGCTGGAGCACAAGAATTATCTTAAGCTGGAAGAACAAGGGCGGTTAATCTCTGGAGTGAATACCTTGACCTCCGATGCATACTGGCTTTTCCTGATTAAACCGCATTCTCAAAGGTCGGCTCTTAACTGCCTAACCGACGCCCTCCGATACCTGATCGCCGATTTCCAAGATGCCACATATGATGCACAGCTGACTTCTCGCCTCAATACTCCACCAGAAGTAGAGCCAATGCTGGCGATATGTCAGCGAAAGAGTAAAGGCAAAGAGACAGCTGACTGAAGCATCGTCGCCGACTGCCGAATCACCCAAATGCAAAATGATATTTGTTGATGCCGATTTCTTAGTTTACAGTTTTTAGATATTTAGTAGTTAGATTAGCATAGTATTTATAGACCCTTTCATTGTTTTGGAAAGGGTCGTAAAATTTTGTAAAAGACTAAAAGGCTGAAGTTTGCACTATTGTGCTTCGGTCTATATTCTTTTTTGAAACTCGACCACTGGTCCTTAATTTTACTTGGAATGCTGTTTAAGTAAATTGTGCACTATTGTCGTTTGCTTGGAATGCTTTCTGGTTGGAAGGAAGGACTGCGACATAGCGATTAATATATTGGATTGATCAAACAGCTTGCATGGTACTATTATCTGTATCTGTTCTCTTTTCAGTTATATGAATTGCTGTGTTATTACTTTGCTATTATTGAATACATGTATGTAATACAACAACAAGTCTGCATTTCATATCACTATTGAATGTTTTGTGATTTGTTATCTTTCACTCATGTATGTATCAATGATATAAATGACTGAGTGCAGTAATTCGCTATTATAGCTCTGCGTAACTACTTACGCAGAGCAATCTCAAATGATTAAACATCTATGCTTGTTGTTAGTGTCATCTATATGCCTGTCATTAAGCATAGTTTATCAAACGCTGTACTGTCTGAATTGATAAGTCCCGGGATTAGCTTATAGTTTTTGTATTTCTTTTATAGTTTAGTTATTTGTTTATTATCATTTCATATCTTAAATCATCCATCCATCCCGTTCACTTATAATCTTTGGGAAACTGGTCCCGTTATCCCCAGTCGGAGCCACTATTCCAAACGGAAAAGGAGCTGCACTAAGTTCCGGACCGGGTGGTTTCCCCGATGTTGTTGCAACGAATTTCGGGGCATCAACAAGTTGAAAAACTTGTGCCTTGAGATGCAGAGTCTGAAACAAGACAGGACAACTCGCCCAGAAGTGTGTGACAAGGTGTGGTGTGTAAAGTGCAAGGGTCAAGGACATGACAAGGACCACTGCTTGGTGTTCACGAATTACCTCACGGGAGGAGGACCAATGCCACTAAGACCAAAGGCATACGAAGGATCTAGCATAGTGCCTACATTGTGGTGCGCGATTTGTCAAATAGGAGGAAAGTATGCTACAGACAACTACCATCTATTGCAGAAGTACACACAGAATTCGTGGCAGTTGTTCTGTAACTTCTATAAATCAATGGAAGATGATGAGCACACTTGTAGAAGTTATGAGTTGATGATGGATAGGACTCCTACCTCCAGAGTTCAGGCTGAAACGCGGCCCCTTGACTAGAACATCAGGATGGCGCGCATCAAATTTCAAGGGCACAGGCGATGCCAAGGTGGAGGAGGACCTGGAAGAGGTTGCAGACAACTGATATGTTACAATTGTGGAGGGCTAAGACATTATGCCCAGTATTATACGAAACCAATGCGTCCCTCATGCTTGTATTGTACATTGTTTGATCATGAGACAGAGGATTGTCCCACACTAATAGCGAGGTTGTGCGATAAGGTAGTGCTCCAACCTCCCCTGACTCAGAACCTACAAATGATGAGGTCTGAGCTGCACGAGGAAGACCCTAATGTGAATATTGTGCTCCGAAATGGGATTACAATAGGGGATGACAAAGGCAAGCAACCTGAAGAGAATACTTGGATTTGCAAGGCTCCAACGAAAGAGCCAGATTTTGATTTGGAGCATGCTAAGGAAACCCGCATGGAAGCTAGGAAGAGCTTCGCTGATGCATCCACTTTAGGAAGCAAAGACAGACTCGAGCCGAAAATGCACCCATAGATGCTCACAATGTTCTTGGAAACATGCATGAAGCTATTATGCAATAGCAAGGCTATAAAGGAGCTACAGGAACTCATAAATAGATGCGCTGGGACCACACCAAGAGAACCACACGTAGTCCAAAAGATCGGAAAGCATGCAACGAGGACAGGATGAGAGATGCAATTGACTGCGCAGATCATGGAATATGAAATGGACGAAGTGATTCTGGTCCTAGGATCAGATGCGAACATTCTGTCAAAGCAAACATGGGAGTGCATGGGAAGGCCTACACTGCAATGGTATCCTATCCAACTGCGAATGGTAAACCAAAAAAAGATACTACCTATGGGAAGATTGCATGAAATCACAGTGGATATCGAAGGAGCAAGCGCGCTATCAGATTTCGAAGTGATAGATATTGTTGATGATAGCAATCCCTACCCTGTGCTATTAGGAATAGATTGGGCCACTAATATGAATGGGGTGATAAATCTAAAGAAGCACAAGATGATTTTGAGAAAACAATTCTGCGCATAGTTGCACATTTGGACCTTGCAGAAGGATCACGCCACACAGAGCCAATGCGTGAATATGAAAGCAATGATGACTTGGACTACATCTACAAGATAACCACGCGAGAGAAAAACTGGGTAAATCCAACCATGGATGGATGAATCTCATGGGAGTGCGAAATCCCCTGCACATCGGATTCTGAAGAGGAGATAGAATGATGACAGAACCAGTTACACAAGGTAACCAGACTGAACTGTAACATGATGATGAGATTGTTGCGCTGCATATCAATGGAGGTAAGGGATCTACCTACATATGATGGGTTAAGTGAGGTAGATAACTTCCTGAACAGATTTGAAAGTTAGGTGTCGGAATAGAAATGCTTTGAAGCTTTGAAATGGGTGCTACGCGGTACACCCGTGAGGTGGTGGGGCACGCACCAAGAAAGCTTTGGGGACTAGTGCGAATGCAGGAGAATGATGTGCATATGGTTTGGGAAGCCTCAGATGAGATTAAAATACAAGATTTTTGGACGAAACGGTCTGTGCTCCCACTTGTCCAGATGGATATAGGCATATGGTATGAAACCTGCACAGATGCACACAGCCTTCGCGTCAGGAGACATGGTTAGTAAGCAGGTGTGGGTAAGGCAATGGCGTGAATGAACCCTTCAGTTGGAACAATAGAGTATGGAAAGACCAAGTGTGTAGAATTTTATCCATACCGAAGCCTTTAACGAAGTATTGGAAGCGCTAAACAAGGTACACAATGCACAATGGATTGATTGGGACCTACGCATACCAGCGGTTCTATGGGCTTATAGGACCATGTGCAAGAAACTAACGATGCAGGTGCCTCTGAGGCTAGAGTATGGGTTGAACGCTATAATCCCCATAGAGTATAAAATGCCTAGTCTGCACATAGCAGCACCGGTCGATACGATGGTTCGTAGAGCCTTGGAATAAGGGATCACATAGCTGAATGAAGTAGAACACTTGGGACCTGAGGAAGATATCTGACAGGGTGATCTTCGGCTCCAAGAACTTAGGAAAGAAAGGGTGTGATTAAGGGAGAAAAGTGTTTTGGTGGAAGCGAAGTCAAGAATCTTGAGGACGAGATAAAGGAAAATTTTCTCGATAAGAAGACCAAGGTGGTAAAAAATGGTGCACACGATCACATCAACGAATTGGGGGACTATCGCCAAGAATTGATCAGCTTGATGCCTTGGATTAGACTGCATATTACTAAATGGATCAACCATGGTGGCGCGATGCCGATGATAAAGTGTGCGACATAGCTAGTAACAAATAAAAGGTGGGTATTTTCCATGAAAAGTGATGGATGATCGGATGAAACCATATACAGGTGGCATGGTCACCTGACTAGCCGTGAGAAGCACAGTCTCAGTGATCTAAGTAGTTGAAAGGAGCCACGGGACTATAAACTACTCTGCCTAGGAGCTACGCGATGTTGGCGCTATGCGCAGAAGAAAAGTGTCACAAGGTCCATGACCGCACAAGGGGGGTTGCGCTGCCGCACGGGTTGACCGAAATTAACCATTGGAGTCACTATTCACAATGTCATGATCGACTTGAGACCAAATGGAGTGGGTGGCAAGAATTTAAGATGCAATTTATGGACAGGATTTGGGAAAATCTGCCACCAAGGGAGCATTAATGAATCAGATTTGGGGGGAATGGTTGAATTCAAATTCAAAAGGCACTATAAATTACAAAGGGCTGCCCAACAAAAAACACTTGGTCATTTGTGAATTGAGTTGTTGTATACCCCGCATATTTTGAACAACGACTTGTTTGACCCATGCAGAGTGTTGATTGAGCCCCTGATTACGCGATTGATAGGTTTAGGGACAAGCAAGATGGCAGCAACTGAGGAAGTTATGGAAATTGCAGAAATGACTACTGAAGAGGCTGCGTAGGCCCTGACTATGGGGGATTCCCCTGAAGGCACTGGGATTGTGGCAGAAATCCCTAAATCATCGTGTACGCTGAGGAGAAAGAAATACAAATAGTCAATGATTCATTTACATGTGTCCCCTAGAAACCTGTTGCACACCAAGTTAACGATGGAAGAGAAAGGGAAAGAAGTTAATTTGGAAACTAACAAGGAGGAGGAAGACCTTGAGGACCTTATAATTGAAGAAGATGAAGACAAAGGCATGGAGGAAGAAACTAAGCTTGCACACCCTCCAACAATGTTGCCTGCCTATATCCCCCCAAGAAAGGGGAAGGAAAAAGTGCCCAAGGACCTCGATGAGAGAAAGTGCTCTCTCCAGACTCCACTCCTCCTGGACAACATCATCTTTAAGGGCACGCACCTGGGACAGGTGTCAAGCTTGAAATTTAAAGATTGGTATCTCGTTGACCACGAGAAGTTCCCTAATCTAGAGACCACATAGCTCATGAAGCCCAAGCAGAACACCATGGTGGGGTTATCAAATTGGAGCCACGAAAGTGGTTATGCAGGGTAGAAAAGGTAGGGTTATTAAACTTGCTCTAGGTGCTGCATTTCCATTGTGCCCCAATAACAATATTCATCATCAGGCAGCTACTTTTCTTGGTGCATGGTGGGTGTTTGTGGCTGGAGGAGCCCATCCCCATCATGTACCACTTAATCCATTGCATTACTTGGCTTCCATGAAAAGGAGAGGACCCCGCAGACATCTCAGAGGGGAAGAGCGGTGACTTGGCCATGAAGAAGAAGTACAAGATGGAGAAGAAGAAAATGGGCTACATCATATCCAACATCAACAAGAAAGAAGTTAAGTGGAAACCCAAATATTGGTGAGTAAAGTTATGTGCAAGTGCCGCACAAATGAGGTACCCATGCCTATGGTGGCACTTGCTAAGAAGTGTGCGGAGGGGATCTAGTTTAACTCGTCTCAGTTCCTATGTAAGGAGTTCCTGGAAAATTTCCGCGAGGCCCAGGAACAAGGCAAAATGTTCCACTATGCATGGCTTATGCTGTCCATAGTGCTCGTGGCAAGGGAATTCCCATAGGATAGTTAGTTCCCCACAGTTGACAGGGATCTACTAGAGGCCGCGAAGTATGCTTTGTTGTGGGTCATGAAAGACGTGAAATAGATCCACGACAGTAAGATATTCTAGGTGTTCATGGAAATGAACATCAGAATGGGGATTAACTACAAGCCGGGGTTATCACCCACTTTCTACAACAACTTGCAAAGTTTTTCAGAATTTAAAGTGGATCTCCATAGCATATATATCAGAGCGCATAAGGACCCAGCTAAGAAATGGAGCGAGCTACCCTTCGTAGCCATGGATGACGTAATTTTCTATGTACTAGAGATGTGGCCGCTAGAGTGGCGCGCCCTGGAAATTGCGGCGGTAGAGAATTCTGTGGTGCAGAAGAAGAAAGAGTAGGCCAAACTGTACATGGTGCAGTTGGCAGAGAAGAGAAGGCAGGAAGCCATGGCAACAAAAGCGCAGGAGGCGCGAGATGCTGCGCAGACAACAGTAGAACAGAAAAAGGCAGCAGCAACAACAGCACAGGAGGTAGCTGAGAAGGTGCGCAAAGGCTAGAAGTCGCCTTCGCATGGGTAGGAAATAGAGGAAGAGGAGGGTGGCGTGGACCCACAAACCACGTCAACACAACTGAAGCGCTAGCTTCCGAGTGAGCGGATAAGGCCACGCAAGAAGGTTAAGGCATCAAAGTTGTCTATCGACCTGATCACCCTTACTAAGGGTGATCTGCATGACATTGGTGAGGCAATGTGTGACATCACCTTCAAGGCCCTCTAGAGCTTCATGCAAGAGAACCAGATTGTGTTGGGGGCCCTCAGAGCGCAGCTGCAAGAGTTGCAGGTGCGCACTCCTCATGCTAGTACCCTTTCGACCAGTTGATGAGCCCCATAAATGGGTAATTATATGGGCTCATTTGGCCTCCTAACTCAGCTTAATCCACCATTATCATTAGTTTATTGCATGTTTTTAATTATATTTATGCTAATAGAGTGAATTGGGTTAGTCATTATGCCATGAAGTCTAATGTGTACTTTATGCAGATTTTTTGTCAATTTTGAGACAAAGTCAAAGGTTTAATGAGCATTTGGCAGCCAATATTTGAGGAAAATGAGGGAGAGGATTTTTAGGAGGGTGTTCCCCATCATTTATGACCCCCTACCTCAAATACTTCTTTAAAAATCTTGGAGAAAAAGCAACCACATCAATGCATCAAAGGGGCAGCCAAGCAAGTGAAGAAGAATTGTTGTCTATCTCTGGTCTTGGGAGCCAAGACTCCTTGATTTTAGGAGAGCTATTGGAGGCTCTAGTCGTATAAATAGGAGGGTTTGGGTGCTCAGTATTTTAGCTGGATGTTAGTCAGGTTTTCACACTTTTGTTGCAGCTCTTGCTCAGCTCATTTCAAGCTTACTTTTTGTGGATAGTTTTATGTAATGTGACTATTATTTTGATAATGGAGATGAAATATTTTCTGAGCTAGCACTAAGTTCTTCTAGAGGGCTGAAGCTCTTGGGTTAGGGCCCAACCCAAGAAACATAACACCTCTTTCTTTGTATTCATATGTTTTTGTTTCAGTTCATGAATTAGTTTTTGTTAGATAATGTTTTCTTGGTTAGAATAGGTTGCTTTTGGTGAGTTACATAGTTGTTTCTATTTTAGTTTGCTGAATTAGGTTAAATAGTGATAGGATAAAGATACAAAAAGGCCACCATTAGAGCCTTGACCTCCTTTCTTCCCTTTGGGACCATGAGCTGAGGTCAAGACACTCTTGTTGCCACAAAAACACAGTTTTTCTTCCTCCATGCAATTTCTACTGTTACAGTTTGATTCAGAGGTTAATGTTTCGCTTCAGATCCATTTTTCCATACTCTTTTATGTTTGTGCAATAAATATCTTTACATGCTTTCCCTTCCATATAGTGTTGTTCAACATTTTATGTTCCTAGGTTAGAATTTAGGTTAACATGAGATATAATTATGTTTTTTTGGTACAGTTAGTTCTTTTCCTGCTTAGTTTCAGTGTTTTGACTTGCAACGCTATTACAATAACATCTTTGGTCATAATAAATCAATAAGTCAGCCATCACCATCTCCTCTGCTACATGTTCATAGGTCATGCACAAGCCTTTGCAAATTTGCCCTAATTTCTGCACTTTTCTCGTAAAATTTCCTCTCGTCTCTTGAAAATATCCAACCATCATTTGCTTTCCTAAACCTCCTTGGGGATCTTCAAACACGTTAACACATCCCTCTAGTCTTTAGCTCCCCTTTTCCACCATTTTTCCACGTTTAACACCTCCAAAAACAACCCTCGGCATCCCCCTCTAGATCCTCCTGTAGATCCCCCTGCAACCTCCTGTAGAATTTCCTATATGTGGCTTTTTGAAGTTCGATTGTAGGGAAAGCCTCCAGAAGGTTACCAAAGGCCTCCTAGAACCCCTCCACACCTTTATACACCTCCACAAATCCCAAAGTCACCCTCCATCGCCACCTAATCGCTGCCACATCCACAAAAAAATCAATTACATACATAAAAATTTCTCATAAAATACATAAAAATCCAAAAGGGATGTTTTTTCTTATTTCCTTATAGGAATAGCTTGAATAGATGTAGTTTACTCCCTCAATAGGTAATGGCATTCATTTCATAGGTTTTCACCTCTCTTTCTGCAAAAGTAGGGTTAGTTGGTAAATTAGGGTTTGCTAGGTTTTGCTTTACATTCCAGTCTTCTTTCTCTTTTTGCAAGTAGAATAACCTCTGTAGAGTTAGCTTTCTTTCATCACATTTAAAGCTTCTTCTGGAATTCATAGAAGTTGGATTAAGCTCCTAGTGATCTTGAGCCAGCTGACCAAGTGACAACCTGCAGTAAGAACTAGTACTTGTGCATATAGCACCGTTGCTTCCAAGTTTGTTACAAACTACCAGGTTGATAAAAGTAAAGTAGGAAGCCCCAGGAGTTGCAGCATTATTGTTGCAATACTAGTGCTCACAACATTTTGGCACAGTTGCCGGGAAAGCATCAGAGTATTTTGTGATTACTGTTTTTCTTCTATTTTCCACTACAACATTATGCTAAGTAGTTCATTTCAACAAAAGTAGAGTAGTTGTTTCTTTCAATTTCTGCATTTCCTTGCTTTCATTTCAATTCTACAATTTCCATTCCAACAAAAGTAGATTAGCCATTTCAATTCTGCAATTTCTATTTCAGAAAAAGTAGATTAGTCATTTCACTGATTTCATTTCAATTGCTCTCCTCTTCGGTTCCGCAATTTCATTTCAATTAGTTGCAATTTGTTTTGTTCAATCAATTTCATTTTTGCAGGTACTATCAGTGTGGGGAAAAAGAAACAAAAACTAACCAAAAATATTTCCTTTCATGCCTCGTAGGAATAGAGATAATTCGGGAAAATGTTTTCCCAACACCCCCACTGCTTCACACAACCAACCTTCTCTCTTCTTCAGTGGCTGTAATCAAGAAAAACCCTTAGGTAACAACCAGAAATATTTGAAGAACCTACAGGGGAAGAAGAAGAAGAAATCATTCCTCTAGAGCCAATGGCTAAAGATAGAAATGTTGGGAGCAGTACTTTTTCTTCCAGTTCATCCATTAAAAGTAAAATTGGAAGCATGCTGGAAGACCTCAAGAGTGAGATGTTGTAGATTCTTGCCATGAAAATGGATGCCTTACATATCAAAAGGAAACAAGAGGAAGAAGAGAGGGTTTTGGCCATTTTTTACCCTAGATGCACTAGGAGGCATCCTAGGAATGAATGCCCATTGAACTCTATAAAGGTTTGTTCAATCTGTCAAGAAAATCATTCTACAAACAAGTGCCCATCCTTGCTCAGACTTAAAGCTGTATACCAAGGGGCCGAAGGAGTCACTGAACAGATCTATTACATAAACCAAAAGAGGCCACATGGACCTAGACCATACCAACAGTGGATGCAAGGGACATCTAAGGCATACTACAACCCCAACCAAGTCACATCCATACCTTCTTGGGGCCCCCGTGCTCATCCTTCCTAGTCCATGCCTCCTCCTTAGTCCTTCACATCTCCATATCATGCCCAAACAGCCACCCATTCATGCAAACCCTATGCTCATCTGCAAGCTCAGTGGAATGCATCTCATTAGGGGTGGAGGCCCCAGTACAACTCTCCTCCCGCTCTTTTGCCTCCACCACCTGTTCAACCAAAACCATTGCCTCCTGCTCCACCAAGGCGATCCCAAATGCTTGCCCAGCCGAACCTGAACCTTAACAACAGATAGGCCCAACAAGTATATAGTGGGGAACCACCATTTCCAAACCCACACATTGGAGTAGCTCAACCCAATTACAATACTTCGGTACAACACTTCCAAACAACTCCTTTTGAGCTCAATGATATTCACCATAGCTCAGGAAGAGTATTGCAAAAAAAAGATTATATTGATATCATTGAAGGACCACAGCCAGCTGAAGAAGATGAAAAAGAGAAGATCAAAGAACCATAGGCTGCACTTGATGAAGACAAGACATCAGAATCAGAGATCGAGAGAGCTCCCTCATGGTTACAATCAAATTGTCCATGTATTCAAGAGAAAAATCAGCAAGAAGAGGAAGATGTGAAGGTCATGATAGAAGAAGACATGAAGAATGATCCAAATCAGAAAACAGACCAAGGACATCACAATTATATTCAAATATGGTTCCAGATAGTGATTAAGTTGCAACAGTACTCTCTTCCTCAACTATGCTTGATCCCTTCAAATTCAAATCATTTGGTCTCTGAAATCTGGATACATGTCAAAGCAATCATTTCAAGCCTCCACAACATTTTTTCTATCATCTCGATGTGCACATGGCTCCATTGGAAGTATTCTTATACTTGAAAATGATTTTGTTTTTCAAGTAGGGTAGGGTAGAGAAAAAAGAAAAAAGAAAAATGAAAAATAAGAGTAAAAATAAAAATATAAGGTGAAAACCTCCTCGGAGGCGCCTCAAATTGGCTTATTGATTGAAAGCCTCCATGAGGCGGTCAATGGGTTGGAAAGAAGAGAAAAGAAAAAGAGAATAAGATCCCTGGGTAAAAACCTCCCTTGGAGGTGCCTAAGGTAGGCAATTAGGGTGAAAACCTCCTTGAGGTGCCCTGGTTGTTTTCAAAAAAAAAAAAGGAAAAAAAAAAGAAAAAAATGAATTTCCAGTTGTATTGCAGGTTTACAAGAGAACTTCAGGATGCATCAGCAAGTGCCAAAAAAGCTCTGAAACCAATAACATCACCTATCCTACCTTCCCTCACCTTTCTCCATCATTCTTGACATTTTTTCCACCTCATTGTGCATATTCTCTAAAAACTATGTTTTCTACAGGAGGCTCCTGTACAAATTACAGAGACCTAGAAATGGACTTTAAAAGCAGTTTGGGGAATAGGGAAGCTTCATCAAGGGTTTATAAATCCTCCTGTAGTCTTCAAACCTCTCTTCCATCATTTCCAAGTCTACATTATAGCCCAAGATCATTTTTTTACTGTCCAAAAACTGCAGGATGCTCTGATGCAAAAATACATAGAGCAGAAATTTGCTTTTTCTCTAACTTGAAAACCGTGCATCCATTTAAAAAAACTGTTTCATGGGGAGTTTCATATGGATGATGGTAACATGCTCAAGCAATTTCAGCAAATTCCAGTGCACAATTACCAAGAAATTGGCCTCCATCACCTTCAGCCATTTTTGCA
This sequence comes from Pinus tabuliformis, assembly GCA_031772625.1. Classification (NCBI taxonomy): domain Eukaryota; kingdom Viridiplantae; phylum Streptophyta; class Pinopsida; order Pinales; family Pinaceae; genus Pinus; species Pinus tabuliformis. The sequence continues at coordinate 846,984,907 of CM062805.1, forward strand.
TTTTCTCAACATATGTGTAGCCATTTAAAAATATTGTTTCATGGGGAGTTACATATGGATGATGGTAACATGTTCAAGCAATTTAAGCAAATTCCAGTGCACGGTTACCAAGAAATTGGCCTCCATCACCTTCAGCCATTTTTTCATTTTCTCCATATCTGTTCATCCATTTAAAAAATTGTTTCATGGGGAGATGCATATGGATGATGGTAACATGTCCAAGCAATTTCAGCCAATTCTAGTGCACAGTTTCCAAGAAATCGACCTCCATCACCTTCAGCCATTTTCAACTTTTCTCGGAATCTATGCATCAATTGACCAAAATTTTTCTATGGGAGGTGCACAATGATGTTGGAAACATGCTCAGAAAATTTCAGGTCAATCCAATCTACCGTTTGGGAGATTTGGACAAACCAAGTCACTATCCCATTAAAATCTAGCATCAGCAGTATGAGGGTGCAAATCTAAAGGTTGAAGCAGACTCCTGCAGTTTAGATCCAGCCAGAAGATACCTGCACAAGAAAGACAGCCACACATCAGACAATAAAAAGCTTACAGCATAAGGGATATAGGCATACAACAACTGAATATGAGCATGCAGTAGCAAAAGAACCAAGTAGCATCGCAGCACGACCATTCGACTTGTAGGTAAGTGTCTAGCCCTCTCCTCTATTGCATTTGTGTAATTCAAAAAATGCATAAATGAATGATATGGTTAGGGCTGGACAAGAAAGGTGGCCAGTTAACTGGCCACACTCATCCAGTCAACTGCGCTCATCCAGAGATACCACCACACGTGTGCCTAGTCAGCTCACAGAAATTCCAAAGGACGGGTAGTGGCGGGTGTATAAAATCTGATGCAAATGATGGGAAGTGATTGTGGGAAAAAGTCATGAGAATTCATGATGACACAATAGTGGGGACCAACAGTCCGAATGGGGCCAATGTACACTTGTCCAGCTCACCCTCCATCACCGGAAATATCCATAAACAACCATAAGTACTCCTCCTAAAAACACTCTCACCACCTTATCTTTCATTCCATCCTCATCCACTTAGCTGCAATAAGCTCGTTGTCACCCCACAGCCTCAAAACCATCATTCTCCATTCCTCTCAGTCATCATTCTGATATCGTTGTTCTATAGGAGTATTAACAAGTCCTACGGGAGCACCTACAGCCAGTTCTATAGGAGGGCCAGTAAATTGTTTTGGATATTTAGCACAATTCTCGGGCTGCAAAGGTAGGTTCTTGGCATACCTCAATTGAATACCAAAATATGATAACAATGGTTTAGCTTTTTAGGAGAAAATAGAACTATTGGGTGGAGGAAATTCATAAAAAAATTGTTGCTTATTGTTAAAAAAAAAATAAAAAATAAAATAAAATAAAATAAAATACAGTCTCTGTCTCTCTGTTTTTCTTCAAAAAAAATTCTCTCCATTTCCATAGTTGGTTTTCCAAGGAAGCATAAACAAAATGATAGGAGGGTTTATGAGAAGGTGAAGCAACTAATGACTTAGACGGACAAGAAAAGGAGGAGGAAGAAAATAAGATAGAAGAGGAGGAGGATGAAGAGACAGAAAATGAAAAAACAAAGCAAACAAAGATAAAAAAAAGAGACAGAAGGAGGAAGCTACAGAGCCACAAGAACCTGATCACCAACCAAACACACCAGCTGCTTGCAAATAATCCTCAAATTGCCCCTAGATATATAAATGATCAAGCATAGGCCATTGCACACTTTTAGGATATGGAAAGATTACTTGGGGATAACTGTATTCATGCTTGTATGAGGAGGTGGAATACCTTACCACACAGCTTGCAGATCAGGGAATATCACTCCCCAACAAGGATGAAATAAGAATTAAGAAGAGTGGCACTATACAAGCACTCTATGCAGAGTTTGAAGGTCAATTGGATTGGCCTCAAACTAAGTCCCCCATTGCTGCCTAGGACTGCTAGAGGGAAGAAAAGAGGAAGAAGAGAAACAATAGTGGGAAGAGGTGGACAGAAAGGCTAGATTCCATGATAGGGAAGATAATCTCACATCAGAGGCATGGGATGTCAGGGAGACCATCAGGGCCATCAAAGATGAGGATATTGACTAGTTGCTCAAAGGATGAGCAACACATTCAATAGGGGGTGATGATGAGCCCCATAAATGGGTAATTATATGGGCTCATTTTGCCTCCTAACTCAGCTTAATCCACCATTCTCATTATTTTATTTCATATTTTTTATTATATTTATGCTAATAGAGTGAATTTGGTTAGTCATTATGGCATGAAGTCTAATGTGTGCTTTATGCAGATTTTTGGTCAATTTTGAGACAAAGTCAAAGGTTTAATGAGAATTTGGTAGCCAATATTCGAGGAAAACAAGGGAGAGGATTGGTAGGAGGGTGTCCCCCTCATTTATGTCCCCCTACCTCAAATCCTCCTTCAGAAAACTTGGAGCACATGCAGCCACATCAATGCATCAAACGGGAAGCCGAGCAAGTGAAGAAGAACTACTATCTATCTCTAGTATTGGGAGCCAAGCCTCCTTGATTTTAGGAGAGTTATTGGAGGCTCCAGTTGTATAAATAGGAGGGCTTAGGTGCTTAGTATTTTATTTGGATGTTAGTCAAATTTTTGCACTTTTGTTGCAGCTCTTTCTCAACTCATTTTGAGCTTAATTTTTGTGGATAGTTTTATGTAATGTGACTATTATTATGATAATAGAGATGAAATATTTTTTGAGCCAGCACTGAGCTCTTCTAGAGGGTTGAAGATCTTGGGTTAGGGCCCAACCCAAGTTGCCCAGCACCTCTTGGTTTGTATTCATATGTTTTTGTTTCAGTTCATGAATAAGTTGTTGTTAGATAGTTTTTTCTTGGTTAGAATAGGTTGCTTTTGGTGAGTTACATAGTTGTTTCTATTTCAGTTTGCTGAAGTAGGTTAAATAGTGATAGGAGAAAGATACAAAAAGGCCATCATTAGAGCCTTTACCTCCTTTCTTCCCTTTGGGACCATGAGCTGAGGTCAAGACACTCTTGTTTCCACAAAAACACAGTTTTTCTTCCTCCACGCAATTTCTAGTGTTACAGTTTGATTCAGAGGTTAATGTTTTGCTTCAGATCCATTTTTCCATACTCATTTATGTTTCTGCAATAAATCTCTTTACATGCTTTCCTTTCCATATAGCGTTGTTCAACATTTTTTGTTCCTAGGTCAGAATTTAGGTTAACATGAGATATAATTCCGATTTTGGTATAGCTAGCTCTTTTCCTGCTCAGTTTCAGTATTTTGACTTGCAGCTCTCTTATAGAACATCTTTGCTCATAATAAATCAATAAATCAGCCATCACCATCTCCTCTACTACATGTTCACAGGTCATTCACAACCCTTCACAAGTCTTCCCTAATTTCTGCACTTTTCTCATAAACTTTCCTCTCGTTTCTTGAACAAATCCAACTATCATTTTCATTCCTAAACCTCCTCGGGGAACTTTGGACACATTAACACATCCCTCTGGTCTTCAGCTCCCCTTTTCCACCATTTTTCCACCTTTAACACCTCCAAGAACAACCCTCGGCATCCTCCTATAGATCCTCTTGTAGATCCCCTACAGCCTCCTGTAGAATTTCCTGTACGTGGCTTTTTTAAGTCTGATTGCAAGGGAATCATCCAGAAGGTTACTAGTGGCCTCCTAGAACCCATCCACACCTTCCTACACCTCTTCAGATCCCAAAGTCGCCCTCCATCACCACCTAATCGTTGCCATATCCACAAAAAAATCAATTACATACATAAAAATTTCTCATAAAATACATAAAAATCCAAAAGGGATGTTTTTTCTTATTTCCTTCTAGGAATAGCTTGAATAGATGTAGTTTACTCCCTTAATAGGTAATGACATTCATTTCATAGGTTTTCACCTCTCTTTCTGAAAAATTAGGGTTAGTTGGTAAATTAGAGTTTGCTAGGTTTTGCTTTACATTCTAGTCTTCTTTCTCTTTCTGTAAGTAGAATAGCCTTTGTAGAGTTAGCTTTATTTCATCACATTTAAAGCTTCTTCTGGAATTCATAGAAGTTGACTTGAGTTCCTAGTGATCTTGCACCAGCTGACCAAGTGGTAGCCTGAAGTAAGAACTAGTACTTGTGCATACAACATCGTCGCTTCCAAGTTTGTTACAAACTACCGGGTTGATAAAAGTAAAGTAGGAAGCCCCAGGAGTTGCAACATTATTGCTGCAATACTGGTGCTCACCACCAACCTCGCAATAGGGAGAACTGCAGCAGAGCAAATGTTGCGCGCTCGGACAACAAATACAATAGTGCTGCTAGAAGGGGCACTCGTTACAACAAGTGAAGCTGACAGGCCTACGATTATCACACTGAAAGGTATCACGATAAACATGGACGCACTCCCATGGGAGACGCTATATGTTTTATAGGATGGGATTACCACAGAAATACGGGCTAGGGAGAGCCACGCGCTGCAAGTGTTGAGTGAGCAAAAGATCAACATGGAGCAGTTGAGCTTGTAGTGTGACGAAGTGGTGTCACATAACAGGCAGATGGTACAGGTACTAGAAGAAGCCTGTCAGAGGGTCCCTAAGTTGGCCATCCCAACAAATGCATCAGTAGAGGCGCACATCCACAAACTAGCGGTAGGGGTGCATGAGGCACGAGACAAAGTGACCAAGGTTCAGCTGGAGCTGAACCTTTAGATATCCAAGCTGTGGTTGAAGGTGCAACCGTCCATCCCTCTAGAAGTAAGAGAACAATGCGGCAGCACTATTACATCAGGGCTCGAAGAGATCGGCAGTGCAGTAAGGGACTACACCAGAATGTTGGAGGAGTAATTTGAGGTCCTCACAAATCTGCAGGAGGACCATAACATGAAGCCATTAGAGTGAGATGCATATGAGCTCCAGCAGTAGTATGCCAACGTCAAAGGAACCACGCAGACAGTGACCCTCACTAGAGGCTCACACAAATGCAACAGGCCAAAGCGCTGAAAGAGCAAGTGGAAGCAGCACGACACAAAGTAGTTTTGAAGGCGCGCATTCAACCTTGGATTGATGAGGCCTTCACCATTACATCAACAATTGAAGACAAGCTCACACAAGTGTAGGGGACACAGGAACTGATTCGAGGAAGTAGTTCCGACACCGTGATCTCAGAACAACGGGTACAAGAGATTCTGCAGGCAACTGCTTAGTGTGTTGCTGACTTTGCAGCAGTTCGAGCAGAGTTGGAGGGACTTGGGTGAAGATCTCCGCACCGATAGACTGACTCGAGGGTGAGTCAAGATGTTTGTGTTTAGGGCCTGTTGGGCATGGAATCCCCCTCAAGACCAGGGAAAATTTTAAGAACCCCCCCTAAATTTATAAATATAATAAATGGGCGAATCTCCATGGTATATAGGAAAAATGGAAGGCGATTTTATCAATAATATAATATGTATATATAATGTTTTGGCAAATCTCTCACCAGACATGGCGAATATTTTACTCAATTATAAAATCTTGTAAGATCTTGGCGAGTCTTTCACTAAATAATAAAAATTTGTAAAGTCCTAGTGAATCTTAGCATAGGCTACATGCTGGTTTAATTCCCCCATTTAAATAGGCTACATTCCAGGTGAATACCATGGGTCAATACCATGTGCCATTTTTATTTTTATTAATTCTAATATTAGGGTTAATAATGGTTTTTTGCATGGTATTAATAACAATCTAGTCCATGGTATTTGTCCCATAGTATTTTGGCCATAGGTTTCACCTAAATATAACCCATTTTTTGAGTGTTCGTAAATATAAGGTGACTTATGGAGTAAATATAAAAAAATGTTTTATTTGTTTACCATACCTCTCGTTTATTTATATTTTTATTAATTTACCATAGCTCTTTTACAAATATGATATTTGGCCCATAGGATTCACTTAAATAAAACCTCTTTCTTGAGCCTTCATAAATAGAACGAGGGTTATGGACTAAATATAAAAAGAGGTTTTATTTATTTACGATACGTCTAGTTTATTTATATTTTTATTTATTTACCATACCTTTTGAGTAAGAATAAAAAGACGTTTTATTTATTTACCATACCTCCACTTTACTTATATTTTTATTTGTTTACACCCTTACATGTATATAAGGTGACTTATGGAGTAAAGATAAAAAATGTTTTATTTATTTACCATACCTCATTTATTTATATTTTTATTAATTTACCATACCTCTTTTATAAATATGGTATTTGGCCCATAGGATTCACTTAAATAAAACCTATTCTTGAAAATGGGGCGAATGGAAGGTTGTAAGTCCTAATTTCAAGGGCTAAATTTACCTTTTTTACCCTCTCCCTTAAAATAAGGTGGGCTATTTGAGGTGATTTGTAAAAATGTACTATGATATAAAATATTCGCCCACTAAAAATTTAAAACCCCTTAATTTCGCCAAAGGGAGAACATTTGCCCCTAAAATTATCCTTGCTCAAGACATGTTTTGGGATGTAAAGCCCAAGTTTTTACGAAGTCCATTGTAAATACTCCGCGAGAGCTCGAAGTCATAATAGAGTCACAGGTTGTTTGCCCTTGGTTTTGTAATGTAATGTCAGCTTGAAATATCTAACCATGGTTCGCAGACCATGGGATTGTATAAATAGAGTGAGGCTCTAAGTGTAGAAAAGAAAAGTAGAAAGAGAGAAGCATGATGAGTCTAAGGGATTGAGTCGAAGTGTAAAGGGTGTCTTTGGGTCATGGAGTAGGAGAGGGCTCTGCAGTTGTGTGCGTAGAGGCCTAGTAATCTATAGTTGAGTGCATGGATCCCTGCAGCTGAGTGCGCAGGGCAAGTCAAGTCCGTAACCATGGTAAGAATTAATAAAGAGAAGTTTTATCATATTTCTGTCTATCTTTTCCTATTTTATGTATTATTGGGTATAATTTTCAAGTGTACTGTTTATTTGTTGCGTGACCTCATATGAATGTACTGTATAAATAAAATAGCATAAGGCATCCATTTACGTGAAGATAACTAACTGGTGTAAGAAAATAAATAAGATCGTGGATGTGACTTAGGGAAATAGTGTAGAGCACTACTCCAACAGTGTGAAAACCCCACAACCTTAGATAGGACTGCATGAAGGTGAATATATTAGGGCACAAAGGCCAGGGAAGTGTGTGAAGTAACCTGCATGTAGGGACTGACAGTTGGACTGAATCAACCCCTCAGATATCTCAAGGGTGTAGAAACCTGGTTCCAGCACCCCCCCATATTACTTCGTGTGAGACTTCAGTCTGTGCTCCACGGACTTTTGCCGAAAGGGCCAGTAGTACAAGGATTTGTTTGGCTAATTAACTTTGAACCTGGGTTAGGCCCCAACAAGCCAACACCCTTTGACTAAAGAAATAGACTTACTCTAATCACCATACGAGTTGCTCCTACAATCATGGTTCTTGTCTCCTTCTATTTCAACTTCAAAATTTCAACCCTCCTTTTGCAATAGTCTCAGCCATCCTACTTTAGAAATCTTGGCCTTCATGCTTTAGAATCTTGGCCTTGATTCTGCAATAGTCACATCCCTTCTTGTAATCATATCTGCAACAAGGAACTTTAGTCTCCTTGTAATTGTTTTAACAATTCACATTTTTAGCTTCCTCTCTGTAATAATAGTCTTCTAAGTTTCTCTGCTTCCTCTCCATTTCTTCATCATGTAATAGTTTCTCTTATTTATTGAATGAATGACTCACTTCTCTCCTTCAAATGGTGAAATAGTAGGTTATTTACACTTATTGGTCATTGTACATTTGAGCCGAAATGAACAATTTGACTTGAACCCAACTTGTAGGCTTGTATTGAAGGTCAACTTGATTATCTTCTCTTTGGATACTAGATTTGAAGGATGAATGGTAATACTTTTGGGAGAAGGAATTGATTTGGTGGAGGAGATATTTAGACACAAAAACATGATTCATTTCTTGACCTTAAGGATCACAAGAAGGGTGTCTTACAAAAATGACTTTGACTTTGACTCAATAAAAATTTGGCGTCACACTACCCAAAAAATGTATTTGAAGGAAAACATTTAAGAAATTAGATTTCATAGTCCTTCCCCTTTCTGATTTAGTGTTGTCTTTTCTATAATGGTTATGCAGTCAAAGGAACATTTTTTGTTAACAAAATATTTCCATGTAAAACAATCCATTTTTGAGAGTCGATGATAAAAGTTGAAATATATTCGAATTATGTTCATTACCCAAGTATCAACTCCTTGGAAATATGTGGAACGAGCTATAAGTTGAGCACACCATCCCTTTCAAGATTTTTGATCGCATTTCTTACTTATGGAGAGGTTCCAAAATATTTCTTTATTAAGCTTGTAATAAATGCTATGGAAAAAATTTAGAATGAACTTAAAGATGAAACAAAAGCTTGGAAAGTTGTAAAGCCATATCGAGATTTATATGGCAATCATGTATGTATTATAATGTTATCATGTGGAATTCCTTTGCATGAATGAGTTCTTATTAGTTTTAACGGAACCGCCCTTGGTGTACCATGAATAAAATGTGAAGAAACGATCTCAAAATAGGTATCTCGAATAAGAAAATGCAGCTAGTGACTATGTGGCATGATTGTGTTAACTGGTGATTATGTGGCATGATGGCATATCATAGTGACGTGGAACTAGGTACGAATTTGACTTACATGGCACACTAATGTATTCACTATAGTCAATCAGTCAAATATATGAACTTCCAGGTTTCCCATCACCATGCCACATTCTCACAAATCATATTCAAATCCTAGGAAATTCTAAAAGACCCTTCTTTTCAAAAAGCTATACTTCCATATATTTGTCAGAAAATGACAAAAGTCCATGGTAAAGTAAATATATGAAGCTTGATAGTTATCTGGAACTCAAAAGTATCTAGACTAAAACATGTGTAATCATTTTTGTTTTGACCTAGGTCCAAATGTAATATTATGCAAATGTACCTTGTATCCAATGATATTAAAGAACATGAAGCATTCTTTTAATAATATCACCGGATGTGGATTGAAGAAAAAGGGGAAAATAATCATAATCGGGAACGTTTTCATGTAAATCATTCCTTACAAGATCTAGATCTAGATATAACATAAAAACTAGGACAATACAATATATCTAATATGTGTACATATGGTAGATTTACATTATGTATAACATGCCTTTATTCCAGATTTAAATGATTTTTGCATGAAACCCAATAAAAAATGATATTATTAATAAATAATGTATTCACTTTATTCATTAAATCATGTTGTAAAACATATCCAAGTTATCTGGTATCTTGATATTAGTTATGACAAGTTCCTATAAACTCATCTAGATCCACATGGCAATGCTTTGGCCCTGTGTCAACACAGTACAATGCCACATTAGGTAACATGTGTCATCTTCCTTGCCCACATGTCGCTTCCTCATAAGGCTACATATTTAGTTAGAAATTTCATCCTATTTGATCCATTCATATCACATAGTTTATGTAAATTCCATTTATAAAATTTATAGATATTCGATCTTCCAAATTTCCACTTTATCACATCTAAGATTTCCAAAAATTTTGAATCCATCTAGATGCATGGTTTTATTTTTATTCCAACTCACTCTTCTCATATCTTCAAGATTTTACTGCAATCAATGAGTCAAATCTATGAAATTTTGAATTCGTTGTCAACATGCCACAACAACACACCATGACACCAAATCCTACCCAAAATTCCACATCACAAGTGACATGTCAATAGATATTTATGTTTCCATGTCACACTCTATTTGGGTTCATCCTATGTGGGTTTTGCACATCATTATTGACACAACAGTATCCACGTCCATTTACATGGCATGTAGCACATCACACTTTCAGTGTGATATTCCTAGGTGGCTCCATGTGACCACGATGTTTTCTACACTAATAGTATCTTAATGTGAATTTTTTAAAAACAAATTATATGAATAATCTCACAACCTAAAACTCCATATAAATACAAAACAATGAAAATAACAAGGGCTCTGGTCTCACTTTACCTACCTGCAATACCTACAAATAAAACTTGGGTCGTGCTCCAATTAATTTTCCACTCAGCTACATGCACCACTAAACAACAGCTCTCACTAGCATAGAGCTACTAAAAAAACACATGTTTTATACTTGCTATTGGTCCCCTTCTCCAACCAATATGCACCTTAGGTTGAAGAGTGATTTTAATTACATGCCCAAAAACTCTCGAACTATCGCCACAACAAAATTCAATTTGTTACAAGACAATAGGCATCCTTCTTCACCATGAACCAAATGTGAAATTTTATGTGATCCACCAAGTTCTTATGCCTTCTCCTCTCCACATTCTTGGCTATATATATGGGGTGTATGTAGAGAAAAGGGTCATATCCCTTAAATTCCTATGGGGTTGACACACGACACCTATGTAAGTTGAATCACCAAAACTTTTTGGCCATCACGCATCTCCTCCATCCAATATACAGAACCATTCACTGAAGTGTTGGTTGGGGTGTGCTTTTAACTAAACACACCCACTCATCACACATGATAATTCATGGTTTGGGGTGCTCACCCAAACTCAATGACCAATTCATGATTTGAGGCATGATTATAAATATTTTTTCTCATACTAAACTAGTTTAAGTGCTCTCTGCATAGTAAACTTTTTGTACCAGTTTATCTATGCCTTCTCTACACACTTTGACCATTATCCTCTCCACAATGCCAGAAGACTAAAGTTTCTCAATCCTTCTTCCGTCACACTTAGGGCCTTTTCTTTCCACCGCTTTCTTTCTCTTTGTCCACATTTCATAAGGAGAGGGTGCAGTATGATGCCATCCCCCACTGAGGTTGCCCATTATGACTTCAATGCTTGTCAGTGTAGGTAAGTACTTTATTAGGTAGATAGTTATGATAATTAAGGGTGGTTTGTATGGGCCTTCTCATGACACGCCATAGGGAAACCAACCAATGTGCAACATGAATTCAATGTCCATGCAACGATCTACAATAGACTTTCCCTCTTAGAAATTTGGATTCATATGTCCCTCCATTCAGGAAAGTCATCAATTTATTTTCACAAAAACATAATTTACATAACTAGGTTTATATACATGGGCTTTTATGGAAAAAACATTTTTACACATTCTTTTGTTCTAGAGTATATTTCCATCGCACAAAATACTCTCTCTTCTAATCATTGTTTATAACCATAACTCTATAAGCCACAATATCCTCTAGCCTCAACTCTGGGTGATCAACAATGAAGGATGTTATGTGTGATGGAATTCTTAGTCTTCAAAATAGTATTGTGTATTATATATACATTTTTTAATGCATATCTCCATCGTCAGTGAACAAAATTATGTATTATATTTTTTTTAATGGTTTGTTAGTCATATTCTCCTCACATTCACATCAAGTACAATTGAGGCACAGAATTGCATCATCCACTTTGGTCAATATGGTCCAATATTACTCAATAGTAGTTCTTGGATAGGTATTAATGTGCATTTCGAAATTGTAGCAAGCATAATTTTAGAGACGGTACATTAGGATTTCAAGTTTAGCACATGTAGTCTTGTTTTTGTTGCACATTATACACATTATATTACTTCACTAGGCCTTGTGGGTAGTTCAAATTCTAGTATCATGATTTGGTTTGAGTGAGTTGGTTTCGGTCATGCTAAAGTTCCATTTTCCTAGTCAAGTTGAGACTAACCAATCTATCATTATCCATATTGTTTAACGATCCAATTTCAATCAAACCTAAGTAATATTAGTTGTTGGATCATTATTGATGTGCATATGGAAATTGTAAAAAGTATTGTTCGAGAAAGGGCACATTAGGATTACAAGTTGGCCATAATTAGTCTTGTTCTCATTGCATATATTTTACATGTTATAATTCCTCACTATGCCTTAGGGGTTGTTCATCTTCCAATTTCTAGTCTAACAATTTAAATTGTGAGAATTGGTCATGTTAATTTTTCTTTTATAGCCATTGAATCAGCATGTTTGTCTTTGTAAATTGTGTTAGTTTTAGTAAATGATTTTAGTTTTATGCTTTAGATTGACATAATATTTGTGGTAGTTCATTTTTTTGTTGATATGGTAACAGGATAAAGGACTCCACTTGAATGGGATCTTTAGAAAAAATGAAAATACTGCATGAGTAACAAAACATTTCAAGTGAAATCAAGTGAATTTTGAACCATGTTATGTGATAAAAAATAAAGTTGGAGTACATAAACGAGTACCTCCATTCATGAAAGTCACCCAGACACTACCTATGTTTGCAGGCTTGCTAATTTTTTTTCACTGTGTTAAAAGAGTAATGCTTATTTGTGGCTATCTTCTATTGACAAAGCTACTTGTCCACCAAAGGAGAAACTTGTTTGGAATCCATGTGTGGTCATTCTGACCAACTCATCGTATTTGTGGAAAAAACTAGTATACACAAGTGATGTTCCACATTTTAATTCCAACCATTTCTTGAATCTTAATACTTTTTTAGTACAAATGGTAAAAAATTGTGATCTTTTATGGATTTTAATTTATGGTTGTAATGTTTCATAGTACACTTTTGGTACATGAACAACATATTTGATGAAACCAATCTCGATTGGGCTTATTTTTTTTTCTTAGATGTTGGATTATCACCAATACTTGGTTATTTTTGATGTGATATAGAAATTCTTGTAATGTATGTCTCTATATAGTCCATTTAATGTGGGGAGAAAAGGCACTGATAAATCCTTGCGTTTGTTGCAAGAATCAAATGTATAAGGGAGCAGAGTCACTAAGAAAACTCACGATCTATGTTCCTTATACATAGGTAGTTCGTCGAATATTCGACAACTATCAATCAGAGTACTCGTCGGATACTCAACGACCAAATTAATGAACGCAAGAGTCAATACCTTAACACTCCCATTAGAAAAAAATATCATCCATCGCTTATCCAAGGCTTAGCCGTCAACTTGAAATCATCAGAGTGAAACACTTCTGTGGAAAAATTTACCTATTCCATCGATTACCTCACAAATCAACGTTGATTTGTTCCATCAGAGAAACCGACCTATGTGTCAACTATTTGTTGCATATGTAATACGTCACTTTCAGTTTGGAAGTTTTAGAGAGAAAACACTTATGTTGCACAATTTTCTTATGTCATTTATTACCCGATGCCACAATGTCGGTTTGTTCCATTAGATAGAATGGCCTATGCATTGAATATATGACGGCTTACTAGTGCATGACCTGCCGAATATTTGACTTTATAACCATTAGATATCTGACAATTTGTAGCATTGTAAAACCATCTTATAAACATCGGCTTTTTAATGACCATTTCAGCTTTTTTGTGTGTCGGACAATCAACATTTGTACCATTTCATATCTAACGATGACTAAACTATCAAGTATTCAACATAATTCCAACGATGATTTGATAAACACCAATTTGTTGAATTGTCGACACCAATAAGTCAAATATCTAATTAATAGCTGTCGGATTTTAACCCCATTTGTACAGGTCCCTATACTACTAGTGTAACCCATTATTGTTATTAGTGCAATCCCCTTATTGTATTATTGTGCCGATATAGTCCCCATGTTTTTATTATTATGCCCCATATAAGCCCACTATTGTTATTGTTGTGACCCTATAATATTATTGTTATGTAGGCTTTGATTGTATTGGGACCCCCTAGACTCCTATATATAGAAATGAGGTCTTGTCATTTGTATCATCTAAGAATTTTTCATTTTTGTAACGTAAAGGAGGTTTCCCCATCAAAGAGGCTTATTTTTAAATCATTAATCTATCTTTTCTATCTTTTTGTGATCTAGTTTCATAACATTTGGTATCAGAGCTTTGGATTCTATGGTTTTGCTACTCCAAATGGGTCATTGTGTAATTTTCGATATAACTTTTTCTCTATAAAGTTTTAGAAGCTAAAAAAAACCCTTTTGAGCTAAAATCGTTCTAAACATCGGGTCTGAATTTCAGATCTTATCTCGCTATATTTGCAGAGATATGATCTGAGGAAGTTAGGGTTTTTGTAAGCTCCATAATTCCATCGCAAACAGGTCATCGTGGAATTTTCGCTATACGATTTTTTATATAAGGTTCAGACTCTTAAATTAAAACCCATTTGTGCTAAAATCTTGATGAAGAGTGGGCCCAAATATTAAATCATTTTTCACTATACGTTTTGAGATATGGTCCAAGTTATTTAGGGTTTTCACAGGTTCCTGCATTACATCCCAAACAGGTGACCTAGGGAAAATTGTCATAACATTTTGTCTAAGCATCAAATTGAAATTTGGTAAACATTTACAGAAATAGGATGCCATGTAGCTTTCTGGGTATTGGTTTCAGGTCCTAACGTCGAAGCAATGACATGTGGCACTTCATACAAGTTTTCTTTACTGAAGGAGTCTATATTCAGGTCGTTGCGAGAGAATTATCATAACTCTTCCTTGGAAATTCCAATATTGATCAGAATTGTGGCGTTGGAAAGAGGACTCAGAGGGTTAGTGTAGGATACAATTGTAGACCTTGGAGATATAAAATTACAGAGGTACAATAGATTCAATGTCGAGGTCCTACAAATTGAAAAAAGGTGTGTAGTTTTATTAAAGCTTTTCATAATTTTGGTTGAAAAATTAGTTTGAAGGAATTCAAAGGGCGTGGAATCTAAGATGGATGGTATAGAAGAAAAAATTAAAGGAATCATGGAATATTTGAAGACAAATTTGACAAAGTTTCTACAAGAAATTCTTACTAATGGTGAAAGGGTAGTAAAGGAAACTCATGACGAGAACAAAAGAAATGTTAATCATGATTTCATAGACTCTAACATTGGATTGAAGACCCAAAATGTTCCAAAGATCGATATGAGGAAGTTTGATGGCAAGGATCCCATAACATGGATACTACAGATGGATAAATATTTCGATCTCCATAATGTGCAAAACACACAAAAGGTTTGCATTGAAACTTTATATTTGGAACCAAATTAGTTTGTATAGTATTGATGGATTTGCTCTCATAAAAAAAATTTTCACTTGGGAAATTTTTATGGAAGAAATGATAGCACATTATGAGGATACAAAAAGAAACACATTTTTTATCCAATTGATAAATCTCAAACAAAAGGGTTCAATGATGGAGCACATTGAGGACTTCGAAAAATTGAATATAAGGGTAAAAGATATTCCAGAGGAGCATAGGATTGATGTTTTCATAGGGACTTTAAATAATAACATCCAACATGAGGTTCTCCTTTGGGAACCTGATAATTGGAGAAGGCATTCAGGTTGGAAACAAAAATGGAAAGTAAAATTATGGCAACAAGGAAGCCTACCACTCACAGCTATAAAGATGGAAGTGTTATTTCTCCTAGCCTTTTACCACCTACGACATTGACACCACAATAATTGGAAGAAAAAAGAGCAAAAGGGCTTTGTTACAATGGTGATAGAAAATACACTAAAGGTCATAAGTGCACTGAGAAGAAATTAATTTACATATATAGGGAAGAGGAGCAAGAAAAGAAACAAGAAACATCAAAATAAAAGGATATAAACCAGGAACCAATCCCTGAGAAAGAAGAAAAGAATCTAACCATATCTTGTAATTCATTGACAGGAATTACCACTCCTAAAACTCTCGAGATAGAAGGGCATATGAAGAAGAAAAAGATAATATTGTTGATTGATTCAGGTATTACCCATAATTTTATTCATTGTAAGATAACCAAGGAATTGAATTTCTTCCTATATCCAACACCAGAGTGTCAAGTAATGGTTGCAAATGGAGGAACCATAAATTTCTCTGGAAAGTGCCAAAATATCAAGCTATTCATGGGAGAATATGTCTTGAATAGTCCAATGCTTTCCATTCCAATGGGTGGTGCAGATGTTGTACTAGGAGTCCAATGGCTACAATCTTTGGGTACGATAGCTTTTGTTTTCTGTATTCAAGATTTTGTGATCCATAATGAATTAAATAAAGTATTTCGATAGAAATCACATCAGAGAATTTTTTGGCCTACGTGTACGATAGATTTTAATTTTTAATAACTTTTATTGAACTTTTTTTTGGAAGGAAAGGAAGTTGGATTAAGGGGCATTTAAGGGAAACCAGAAAAGATAATCATCTCTAACAGCATGACAAAGCTTCTAAAGAAAGAACAACGAAGCGTAATTTCACAATTATGTTCACTAGAGGTTCCCACATCATTGTGCCCATATAGTCCCCATGTTGTTATTATTATGCCCCATATAATCCCACTATTGTTATTTTTGTGCCCCTACAATATTATTGTTATGTAGTCTCTGATTTTATTGGGACCCCTTAGACTCCTATATATAGAAAGGAGGTCTTGTCATTTGTATCATCCAAGACTTGTTCATTTGTGTAATGTAAAGGAGGTTTCCCCCTCGAAGAGGTTTATTTTTATATCATTGATCTATCTTTTTGTGAGCTGGTTTCATAACATAGTGAGTGTGCACTAACTTTCAACATAGATTGAACATAACGCAAGCACTATCTTGATGGACGATGTTATGCCTATTCAAGCTTGCATAAAGGAAGTGCACTTACGAATGCATCAAGGAGTGATCATGTGTTAGAAAGTGACTTTGATAGTTATAAATCGGGAAGAAGACTAAAAAACTTAGCACAACATCAATCAACAATGAAATTATCATAGAACAACAGATCATAAGATCCTCAATAGGCTCCAAAATTCAAGTGTAGGAGAAATTTTGGAGGGCTTTGATTGCATCGTCAATAGAATAGTATGACTAATTATTTCAAACACTTCAATCCACTGAGTGTCAATATCGTTTTTAGTGAAATTCCACTCTATACAACCAAAATACAACATTTACTAATCAATACTTATAAATTGGTTAGGTAATGGAATGACCCTAATTCCTGAGGAAATATTTCTAGACATCAATACTACATGTTAAATAAAATACATGTATGTTAATTGAATATATGATTCTCACTAATTCTCAACACATTTAATTGAATATATTATTTTCACTAATCCTCAGTACATGTTACATTTTTCAAGCATAGTAGGGGAGATCGAGATGGAGATTATATTTTTTCTTGCAAGGACCTTTGAGAGTTCTGATAGACATGTATATTTGTAATAAAAAATTCTTGGGAATTACAAATTTACAAGATTAACCTTGTAGAGGAGCAAAATAAGTCAAATAAAAAGAATGATTTTTTTTTTTCAAAAATAACACTATTACAAATATTTTATGCATATCATCAATGAGAGGGTGAAATAAAAAAACTAGCCAAACACATTAGTGTATGCTTTGTGGGTTACAAGTAAAATTACGATCATGTTATATATTTCATACAAAATATATAATATTTGAAGGCATAATAACCATCTAATGATAAGGATAAAAATGTAGGTGATAAAGACTCAAAAATAAGGAAGAAAGACAATGCCAAGTATTATATATTAGAACATTTGCTACGATGAAAGACATGGGGGAAGTTAAGAAATGCCAAAAAAGGTCGAACTAAAAGCTAGAATTTGAAAAGAAAAGGCAAACTAACTAGAATTATGAAAGCCTATACTGCTTGTAAAATTTACTGAGGCAAAATGATAGAGATACGAACACTCTGATCTGCTACACATGGGACTTCAAAAACTCGTAATTATTTCTTGTATATTTTCCACTAAAAGGAGATTTACAAATGTGCATAAAAGCTATAATCTATGAAACAATGTTAAAAGATAAAAATACCCAACAAATATGGTTTTAGAAGGGAAAAGACAATGCATGAAATAAAAGAGAGGTGACAAGATTTGAAAAGCTCCTTTGTCTGGCCAACTAGAAATCATCAAATTAAGGATTTTCCAAATTATGGAAGTCACATAGAAAATAAGACTACGATTATGTAAATAGTAGTCAAATAGGAAAATGTCAAACATAGTCACAGGGTACCAAAATTATATGTCAGAAATAATGACAAATTGGAGTTAATGATGATCATCCATATATATGCTTAATAAAATAAGCCTAGATTATTTATGCCCTAATGGACTCTCATGTGCTATACTACGGAAATAGCTTTCTATCAAGACAACATAAACCCCTATACCTACTCAATCCTAAGAAGATTCCTAGAAATACACAATAAAAGAGGTTGTGGCTCCAAAATTTTGCATGTTGGCTAAGTCCTTACAATATACGTGGAGGATTTTGTAATTAAAAAGTTGATTCAAAACATGTTCCCATAGTAAATGTGGGCAATAATATCTATATTGTTTTCAAAATTTTTGTTATTCCTATAGTCTTTTATCAAACTAGTTACTTTGCAATGCATTTATAGTAGCTTTTCATTTACACATTAATTACTGTTTCATGCCATTTCTGAGTTTCATAGAAATTTGTAAGTGAGATTGTTAAACATGTACCATTTCTCAATACCATATGCACTTCTTGATTCCAGGTGGCAATAATCACATTAAGTGACAATGTTTTGTTGTTGAGTGATTGTGTTTGTATGGTGAAGTGTAGACATTAAAAGCATATATATGGTAGCTATCCATTTTTCCTAGCCCAAATTTCCCTATAATGATATTGTACCACCACTTGATTCTATAAAAGAGTTGCAATCAATCTAGTACCACAAATATGATGCCATAGTTCATGGTTTTACCATATAGAAAATGACACAATGGCTCATTTTATAAATGAAATTATATCAAATGATAGAACATAGTCATAGGTTGAAGTACTTTGTCCACTTAAAAAGCATATAATACTAGCCAACATGATGGAAATTCATTAGTGAGGTTGACGGAATATTAAGCCACCACCAGTGTTCCATTCATTTTAAGCTCTAAAAAATTCCTATTTGATTTGTTGGATAAGGGCCATTTCATAGGAAAGGGGAAAGAAACATTTAGGAAATATTATCAGATTATGTACCACATATTCTGGTCTTCACTCTCCAAACAATCATTGAATAATCTAGGCAACAATATTCTAATGTCTAGTGTTGTTTTGTTGACTTCAATAATTCCTTTAACTCGGTACCTATGATAAGGTTTCTCTAATAGATATTTGTAATAATGGTGTTTCCAAGCCTCTTATCACTTTTATTATGAGACTCTATGAGACACTGACACATTAATTGGACCTGTTAGCACTGCTACATGTTTGAGCATTTTTTAGGGTCAAAGACAGCCTGGCCTTGGGGTTTTATAAAAAGGAGGGGCTAGCAGCAGTTCATTCAATCTTTCCCCTTCCATTTGCATTATGCTATTTTAACTCCTTATTCCTCCATTTCATCCTTCCCTTTCTTTTTTCCTTATTTCCCTCTAAACTCGTTATCCATGTTTTGGCCTCAAAACCCTTCATAAACCCTTTTCGGGTTCTCAGGCCTCTTTTTGATTAAAACCCATTAAACCCGGTTACCCTTTATAAAAGCCCAAAAACCATTTGAGCCCCACATTTACCTATGTTTTACGGCTTTGGGCGTACCCCATTTGTAAACCTTTAAAAAAACTTTGTTCAAATGTATTTTCATTTAATCCCCAACACAAACCTTTGTTAAGCCATTCTAACTGCTCACATAATAAAATCATAACTGGGCCCGCCCCTTGCCTGTCACTTCAACCCCGGAGCACAGGTTCATTACCTCAACCATCTGATCGCCCCCACTTCATAATCTGATGCTTTTCGCAACCCCTGCTCCCGTGAACTACTCATCCATTAAGCAGCGGGGAAAGCGGTTTCCCCACCGTCCCATCAGACACGTGTCACCATTCCATTGTATCGCTCTTCCATATACAGAAACCATCATTGCCCATAAGCAGTGTGGGGAAACCACTTCCCGCCACCATACCCGGCTGCACGCTCATTAATGCGCTCGCATCTCTGTCGCCCGTCAACGGTCGTATCTCCCCAATTATGATCTGATGACCCTCATTTATCCCAATTGTCCATCTTCCGATAGCCTCCATAAACTAATCTCATCTGTCCATATGTATGATCTAATGATCCACGATGCTCCACTCCCGTATACTCCTGGTAAACCACTCCAAACAGATCTAGACCGTCCATTTTGACATCCAACGGTCAACATCCTTTCGGAGGCCATCGTCCATTTTCAGTGTATTCTGCAATATTTTCGGCCTATTTCGCGCGCACGAAGGAGAAATCAAGCCATCAACTCTTTGTATATTGCACAGTTAAATCTCATCTATTGCATTTAAAGGCAAAATGACTGAAGGACAAGTAGTACAGGGCTCGAGAAGATAACCGTATAAATTAGTCATGGAGCCTTGTACACATTACATTCCTCATGCTCAGAAAGGACATCAAAGTATAGAAAGAGCCATTTTGTTCGTTAAAATGATCAGATTGTAGCAGAAGACCCATATCTAACTATCAATGCGGTTGGTGGTCAATTACACACATAGCCTAGCAGAGATATTTTGTAAAAAAATTCTATATATATCCAGAAAAACGGTGTAACCAGGCTGATGAATGTAATTCTGGTGTAAACTTCAATTTCTGGAGACTGTAACTACTTTGTAACCTGCAGCTTCTGGTCTTCATTTCCAACTAAGACAAGCTTCTTTTGCTGTCAATTTCTCATTTGTCACTTCTTCTATGTTCTAGGCTGTGCTTGTATGCATTTGTCCATGTGCTGCTAATGTTTAGCATCAGAGGGGCTATCATCCCACCTCTGTGTTAAAATCTAGTTAGTTTCACTGAAATTGCATGTAGGTTCTTGTTGTTTTAATGCCAGAGAGCTATCATCCTGTCTGAGCATTAGAAGATAGATTTACAGACCTTTTAACTGGTTGCAACCGGCCATCACAGGGTCTTGTGCATCTGCTGGTGTGGTCAGTCTTCTCCATTATCACCTTATCCTCAAACTGTGAGTAATTGGTGGTTAAAAGCCTTGTATTCTAGGGGTGTTCACCCATGTCTGGGGTAATGATAGTAGAAGTGGTTATCTGGCTTGAATATGTAGCATTTTTTCATTCATCCACCATTTTTCAACATTTTGTTGATTTTGTAATGTTCCCGAGCATCACTGATATGCAACCTAGGTGAGTTTCTTGGGGTGATAACAGGACCTATACATAACATTCATGATCTCTTAGGATTCATCCAAACCAATTATGGGGCATTCTATTCAAGACGCATGTATTTACACAATCATTAAAACCACTTCTCTCTATGTCTTGGAGATTTGGGAACCCAACCTTAGGTAAGAAAGTTGAGTTTTTGTTTAAAGATCCCATACCCTATACTCCAAATTATAATTTCATTGTAATTTAACTATTCCCAGTGTATTTCCAAGTCTAATTTGTGGATCACACCATTTGTATGAAACATTCCAAGCATAATTTTTCTTTGGGATATCAACATGCTTTACTAAATTGTGGTATTTGTAGAGGAACCTGATCCCATGGCTATAAGAACAATATAGAACATACAATTTCATGGTACTTAAATCAAATACCCACCTTGGTGTTGTCAATTTGCAATACTTATCACTCTATTGTAATCAAGAAACAAAAAGAGGCAACAAAGCTAGGGTAGCTTTTGCCATATTTTTAATTTCCTACAAGCCAGTGGTTTTTCCTTACCTTGCATTTTTTTTATGAATTTGAACACATGAAGTATTAGGTGCATATTGATCAATTTCATACTAATAAAATTCCTACTCAAGGTGTAGATTGACACAACTCAGTGAAGAAAGGGGTTGAATTGGTTATTGACTTGCCAAAATCTTAGTGAGAAGAGGGATTGAGTTGGTTTGTTTCCACTAGTTAGATCAAGTTACTCAACTAGGTAGTTAAACCCTAACCTGCTAACACAACCAAGTCAAAATTGAGCGTGATCCCCATCTCAAAAGAGAGAAGTAAATTAATAGAAAGAAAGAAAAAAACTAAACCTATATCACCTCTTCAAAAGTATCCCTCACTTAATTTATATAGTGATTTACTATATGAATTTTGTTAAGGGTTTGAATTTGAATGGTAAGAAGACACCATCTATTTTTGGAGACAATTTCACTATTTATAGAAGAATTGTTTGTGATCATTGTCTACCGATTGGTTTGCAAATTGAATAAGAATTGTTGCACCCATTCAGATTTGAGTTGCCCATTTTGTCTGATTCTAATAGAAGTTTCTCAAAACTTTCATTGTTGATGTAATTTTGAGTATTTGTAAACTTCAACACAATTAAAATAAATAAACTTCTGAATTTAGACAATAGGGGTTTTATTCCAAGCCCAAGTAAAAAATTGATAAGTCATATCCTCTGTGCTAATTATAGCAATTATTAAGGTGTCTTTACATAGTATAATTTCAGTCGTTCCACCTTTCACTTGTGGTGACAACCCACTTTGTTTGTTAAGATGTCCCATTATGTGCATTATTTTTTATATTGATGGTTAAAGGAGATTTCTGTTGAAGAATAAACTACTAATGAAAAAAGTAAACTAGGAGAAGAGTCTCCTTGGGTCATTAATGCTTATAAATATGTAGTACATGCCATTATGCGTGCATTATTATTTCAACTATAGGGGAAATGATCTTCTCAATAATAAAAAATAAAGATCATTGAACATCTTAGTTCTAGCACCCAGTGCGATGGAGATGCTATGAAACCTTCTTATTATTTATCAACCCTTGATAACATAGATGAATGTCATGTAGGCCATCATATGTGCATTATTCCTTCACCCGCAGGAGAAAAAATGGGATCCTTTTACATAAGAACAGACCAGAAACACTTTGTAGAGATTGGTTCTATTACCAACTAAGATGTATGGAATGTGAAGCCTTTTTATTATTTCTAAAATCCTAGATAACACATATAGAAGTTGAATAGGAATCAACACAATGCAGTTTTACAATGTTAGATGTTGGTTGCACATTTTTCATGATGACATGCACCTAATTATTCTAAGTGGTGAATAAAACTCTTCCCTCTTTTTTCTCGATAATCCCTTATAGTGAACAAATGTAAGTGACACTTTCCAATTTTGATTATTACAATGAAGAAAATTCATCTCACAAGTTAGAGAGGCTACCATTTCACCAAGATGTCATGGCTAGAGAAACGGTCCACTTTCTTAGGAAAGGAAAAACATGAGAGGTGAAAAAATCCCTTTTGGAGAGAGGAATGTTAATGTTGGATAACACCACCTCAACTTATCCAACCAGCCAATACCTTTCATGTCGACAACTGTATAGAGGTCAAGGGAGGTTTTTATTTTCCTTTTTCACTGACATAATGCCCTAAGAAATGGAATTTGGATTAAATCTGGCGTGAGTAGGTGTAACCACCCTCCTCCCACATCTACCC
Organism: Pinus tabuliformis; assembly: GCA_031772625.1. Taxonomy (NCBI): domain Eukaryota; kingdom Viridiplantae; phylum Streptophyta; class Pinopsida; order Pinales; family Pinaceae; genus Pinus; species Pinus tabuliformis. The sequence goes on from CM062805.1 coordinate 847,008,338, forward strand.
AAGTAACCAACCAACCTGGGTAAACATGTGACGATAGGATACTATGATATGATTCAACCTCCTTGGTGACCTTAAGGAAATGGAATCGATAGAAACACATCAACCAGACCTTCCACATTAGCAACAATACTCTGAGGAGGCATCCCAGCCACTCAAGCATCCTGCCCCTGGGTTCCACTGACTTTTTAAAACTCTTGACCTCCAGACACTCTCATGCTATGGGAATTCCAGTGTCCAAGGACCTCTAGAAGCTCTCACGCACTTGCTTGCCTACGTCGAGTAGGGGTGATTTTAGGGGCGAATGTTCGCCCTTTGGCGAAATTAAGGAGTTTTAAATTTTTAGTGGGCGATTATTTTGTATCATAGTACACTTTTACAAATCACCTCAAATAGCCCACCTTCTTTTAAGGGAGAGGGTAAAAAAGGTAAGTTTAGCCCTTGAAATTAGGAGTTACAACCTTCCATTCGCCCATTTTCAAGAATAGGTTTTATTTAAGTGAATCCATTCGCCCATTTTCAAGAATAGGTTTTATTTAAGTGAATCCTATGGGCCAAAGGCCCAAATACCATATTTATAAAAGAGGTATGGTAAATTAATAAAAATATAAATAAATGAGAAGTATGGTAAATAAATAAATATAAAATTTATATTTACTCCATAAATCACCTTATATACATGCAAGGGTGTAAACAAATAAAAATATAAGTAAAGTGGAGGTATGGTAAATAAATAAAATGTTTTTTTTTGTTAGGTAAACTTGACTCGGGATAGAGTCAAAGTTGACGAGGTTAAACAGTGATGGTTTTGGGGCACATGGTATTGTGCACCCATAGTATTATGCCCGTGGTATTATATGTAATGGAGCTTATAAAAGACTGGAAGGACTTCATTGTAATGCAAGACCTGGAGGTGAGCCTTATTGTAATGCATGTAATGCAAGACCTGGAGGTGAGCCTTATTGTAATGCAAGACCTGGAGGTGAGCGGCGAAGGATCACTTGGTCGGATTGGCCAGGGTTTTGGCCAATGCTAATGAGATCTTATTAGGTTGAGTTTTTCACCAGATTTGGGGTTTTCCTGGATAAACATTTGTGTTTATGTGTTTATGGTTGTTGCTGGTTATTTTTATATTTATTCCTCTTAGTAATTATTCATGTTATGCAGTAAATGTATTAACATTTTTATACTTACTCAAAAGGTATGGTAAATAAATAAAAATATAAATAAACTAGATGCATGGTAAATAAATAAAACCTCTTTTTATATTTAATCCATAACCCTCGTTCTATTTATGAAGCATCAAGAAAGAGGTTTTATTTAAGTGAATCCTATGGGCCATATACCATATTTGTAAAAGAGGTATGGTAAATTAATAAAAATATAAATAAACGAGAGGTATGGTAAACAAATAAAACATTTTTTTATATTTACTCCATAAGTCACCTTATATTTATGAACACTCAAAAAATGTTTTATATTTAGGTGAAACCTATGGGCAAAATACTATGGGACAAATACCATGGACAAATACCATGCAAAAAAACATTATTAACCCTAATATTAGTATTAATAAAAATAAAAATGGCACATGGTATTGACCCATGGTATTCACCAAAATGGCACATGGTATTGACCCATGGTATTCACCTGGAATTTAGCCTATTTAAATGGGGGAATTAAACCAACATAGATCCATCTTTACTCTGGATCTACTAACCGCTGAAAGGTATCAAATATCAAATATCGGTAATTTTGATTTCAAAATATATTTTAAAGAAATGCAATGATTTCATTTGTGTATTCAATAAACACAAGATTTTATAATTGAGTAAAATATTCGCCATGCCTGGTGAGAGATTCGCCAAAAAATTATATATACATATCATATTATTGATAAAATCGCCTTCCATTTTTCCTATATACCATGGAGATTCGCCCATTTATTATACATGTAAATTTAGGGGGGCTTCTTAAAATTTTCCCTGACGTCGAGGGACGTTTCCCAGTAGACCTATACCAGTGTCCGTAGAATTTAAAGCACTTTTCAAGCCTAGAACTATCGCCACCACCCAGAACTTCCTATAACTTCCAAAATCCATCAAACACATGATAACAAAGCTAATAAACCAAAAATAAACCTTAGGACTAGGCCTGACCATCCCCAACCAAGACTGGCATTATGTCAAACACTTGGTATCAATTCAATTTACATGTCTAGAATACAAGACAATGCATGAATGACTGAAAACTCTCAGAAGCTTGACAAGAAGGATCACCACCTTCTCCCTTGAACTGTTATGACATCAATTAGGTCTTTCATCCATCATTTAACCATTATAATTAAATACATGAAATAACCATGACATGACCCAGTCAATTAACCATGCTTATAACCCAAATAAAACCATGGAAATAACAGAGATATAAAAACCATTAAATCCACATATAAACAAGTACAAAAATCAAGACAAATTATCTTACATTAATCATAGGAAAATCTGACCACATTTGAGTGTTCCATGTACCACCCAATTGTAGACATGGTTGAGCCAAATATTTCTTTCAGCCAGTCACCCCCATTCCATATTCCAAGCATGAATGTGGGATCTCATGAATAAACCAATCCAAAAACAACCAAGGGAATCCAGAGGGTAAACCACCTCCACCCTCACTAAATCGTTATCACACCAAAACTATGTTGGCATTTTGGCACAGGTGTGGCGCTACGGTTCAGGTGTTGTCCTTGATGGCAACTCTCTTTGATGACAAATCTCAGTCCAGACTACAAGAATGAAGAGAAATTTCATATACGCAGGTTCATTAAGCCCAAGTTGCGTATACATGCTGGTATGCTATATACTAAGTCGCGGATAAGCAGGCCCGCTATATACGAAGTCGCGTATACACGCAGTTTCATGAACAGAAAAGAGCGTACATGTCGAGAAGCTTCCCTTTGGTCCGTGGTAGTTAGTCCTTGGTACTTGAGCCTATGTTTTTGACCAAGGTATCTCGACAGACGTGTTGATCCCTAGTTTTGAAGTTGATGGTATTGTGTTACTATGGTTTTGGACCGTGGTATTGTGAAGGGCCTAAGGCTATATAAGGAGAAGAAGATCATTAGGAAAGTGCACTGAAAAGTCTTGAATATCTGAAAAAGAAAGAGATCTAGTATGCAGGTTCTGGGTTGCTTGATTTAAGCTAAGGAGAGATCACACCGGTTGATGGAAGACTAGATCTATGGATAGATCGGGATCAAATGGTTTGAAATGAACTATCGGTATATGGTTGATTACGTATATTTTTAGATCTGCATACTGACGCAATGTTATGTTCTGAGTATGACTGATGTCTGGTACAACTGCAAGTTATGAGAAATTATTTTTAGATCTGTACGCAAGTTGTCTTTGGTAAAAGCGCGTATATACATGGGTTGGTTTCATTGAAGTAGCGTATATCTTTTGAAGCTTAATTTTTGGGGTTGCAGTTGGGTCTGACTGTTATTCTGTAGTCTGCTCTGTGTTCTGGTGACTGGGTGTTGACAGGGTTTCAGTGGTTCAGTGATTCAAAGATTGATGATGCTAGTATGATCTGTTATGAAAATTGATGAATTGTGGTCTTCAGATTGTAATGTTTTGCTTCAGGAATATCCAGTCTGAAAATGTATGAAAAGTGGTCCCTGAAGGAAAGAAGATTGTAGGCCAGCACCTACGTACTAGTATCCTAGCTAGTACAAGAGCAAAGGGGGTTGGAGCTCCCTTCCAGGGGAGTCTGGAAAACGAGAGAAGGTTGTAGCCTTCTGCAGGTTGTAGCCTGCGTACTGGTATAAGGCTGCACCAATACAAAAGATTGTAAACTGAAGTTTCTTATTAAAGAAAGATAGAGACGACTTGCAGCAGGTGGTTTTCACCCACATTGGGTTTCCACCTTATATCATGGTGTTCAAGTGTGTGGCTTTTGTGTAATGATCTGTTATGTTATACTACACCTGTTTACCTTTAATATGGTTAATAATGTCCTGATGCATTTACTAAAGATAAACTAATTGAATCATAAGATTTCTGGTTATACGCTGGTTGCTTTAGACACAGTAGCGTGTACACGCTGGTTCACTTAGCTGAAGTAGTGTATATGTTTCTGAGTATGAAATTGAAAAAGTTTTATTGATCTGATAATACTGATTCACCCCACCTCTCAGTATTATTTCCAACAATTGGTATCAGAGCAGGTCCTTCAAAGAAGCTTGATCGCTTGAAGGTAGATCGTTCATCATGAGCAACTACGAGAGAGAAGCATCAATCAGGCCACCGGTTTTTGATGGGACAAACTTCAATTATTGGAAGGTGTTATCACCTTGAACTACAGTCACATGTATATAATTTTTGTCCAAAGGTCACTGTCAAAAAATGGGTGTCAAATGGTTTTTGTCCTATGTTTCTTACTTAGGGGTCATGTTTCTAAAGGGTTTTGATGTGAATCATTCTCAAATACTGTTGGTCATCCTCCATCATGATTGCATAAGCCATGTCTTATCTTGTACATGTCACTGGTCCTTTCCGTATTTTCGCAGCGCAGTCTTATTGGTTGATTTTGCAGCGCAATTATGTTTTAGCCATTTCGCAGCACGTCAGCATCCAGCCGTTTCGCAGCGCATTTTGCTAATTTATAACTATTTGCGCTACGAAATCGCGGATTCGGGCATTTTGCAGCACAGATTCTTAAAGGGTCACGTCTGGGGGATGAGTCATTGTGTCCGTCCGGTTATTGTCAGTTGGCGTACCTCCCAAACACTTATGAGCCATCACTCCACCAATAGATTCGTAGGCATGCACATAAAAATCATTCAAACGGTTTTATCATGCATGGGTGTTTTATGATGTTTGTTAATGATGCATAAAGTGGCCAGCTTGTGTGAAAAAATATTTGAATTGCAAACGAGCCCGAGTTTCTTTTTCAAGAGAGCCTGATTACAAGCGAGCCTGCGTTTTAAAAAATTTGAATTTGCCATTTGAGTTGAAGCTGGTGGTGATTCTCTGTGCAAAAAATTTCGAAAGCGGAATGGAGAGGAAGGAGCATCGGTCTGGAAGATGTCAGAGAACAGAGCCTGAAGGATTGGACCTTGCATTGAGAGATGAAGGTGTGAGGAAAGCTTTCAAGGATGCTGGCTGTTGGAATTTCTGTGAGAAGCTGCAGGGTGGCCATGCTCAGGTAACAAAAGAGTTTGCCTTGAACTTTACAGGTTTAAATTCTAAAGTATCTATGTTAGAATTTCAAGTATCTCCAGAGGCAATTGCTAATGTAACTGAGATTCCAAGAGGGGGGCAGGAGTGGTTTAAAAACTTCAAATTTGATATGAACCCCTGCAAAGAGTTCTTGAAAGAGGCATATGTGAATGAAGATCTAACAAAGGCTGTGCCTAGAAATTATGTTAAGGAGCACTATGCCCTTCTTCTTACCTGTATTCAAAAGTATTTAACCTGTGAGGGGAGATATAATAAGGTTTACTCCTATCATTTTAAGTTGTTGTTGCATTTTACGGGTAAGGCATCTATAGATATTCCATTTTACTTGTTTCGTAGTCTCAGCAAGATGTGTGACAAAGTTCAATTAAGGAGGGATGATTGTGAGACATCATTATTTCACCATGGTTTAGTGAAACTGTTAGTGCTGGATGGTCTTCAGAAAATTGGTAGGGATTGGAACTCTTTCATCTTTATGGCTGGTTTCCAGAGTAAAACAGGCCTTACTCCACAGCCGGTTAGAGAAAGAGAAGAATCAGTTGAGGAACCCACAATAGCTGAGCTTAGAAAGGAGGCAAGGGATAAAAAGAAGACCAAGTCTAAATTGAAAAAATCAGTGAAGCCCTTGGTTATTAAAGAGCCACCTCAGCCATCATCAAAAGAAGAGGTCAAGCACAAGAAAGATGTACCTGGATCAAGTGGGTCTGAAAAAGTATCAAGAGTTAAGACAAGGAGTCAATTAAGCAAAGAGAAGGGAAAATCAGTAGTTGTTGAGGAAAGTCCAATATCTAAGGCCAGTTTGAGTGATTTGCTTGAGGCAATTGAGTTTGAGCAGGTTGAACCAGTGCATATTGAACCAATGCACATTGATTTGACTCAATCATCACCGGAGAACACTAAAAAGTCCAAAGCTTCAAAGAGACTAAGGTTTGATGAACCTGGTGAGGAATTTATTTTCAAACCATGAAGGCCGGTTACAAGGAAACAAGTAAGGGAAGCTCAGAAGCTGCATAAAGGAGAGAAAGTTATAAAAATGCCCAGAACAGAGGTAGTTGAAGAGCTGTCTAGAACAGAGGAGGCAAAACAAATCAAGCAAAAAGGAAAGAACAGAACAGTCATTATTTCCCAAGGGGGAAATATCATAGCCATAAAGAGCCAGATGGAGACAGCAAAAGATGAAATTGCCAAAGCAAAGAATGTCACTAGGGAGCTTGCAGTCAGGTATGCCAACTATCGAAGAGCTGTGTTAAAAGGTAGTAAAAACCTAGTGAGTCAAGTGGATTCAGTGGCTGATGTGTATACATGGACAGTTCCAGCTCTCAAACAAGCTAAACTCATCAGAAGGATGAATATGCGTTTAAGAGCTGAAAACAAAGCTTTAAGGAGAGAGGTTGCAGATTTAAAAGCACAGCTAGGTTAACTAGCTGCTTATTGATGGTGAGAAAGGTCATATTCTAAATTTTGTCAAATTTTGTTTAAGCTCCATTATTTTGAAGACATATAGATCTCTGCCACCTGTAAAGGAGATTTAAAAAGTTAGAAGTTCAAGCAAAAAATTCCTTAATGCAAATACACTCTGTTTTAGCAAAAAACAGCAGTTTCGTAGCGCGCTACGAAACTGCTGTAGGTATTGTTTTATGATGAAGACAAACAGTTTGATGGTGGGAGCAAGATTAAACTGAAAGGAAACATCCAAGGAACATAAAGGAAACCACATGAGGCTAGCCTAGCCCTTCAGATAATGACAAGTGTACCTTTTTGTAAAGGTGAAATTTTTTGTCTTAAGTTAAAGCTATGATAAAGGTACTTTATTACCGGTTGTTAGGGTTTTGGAAGGAGATGCATATGAAGAATTTTGGCTTATACACCTGTTCAATCAACAAAGCTTCCAGCACATTTGGGAATATGGTGATGCTCGTCATTTTTGGGGTATTAAAGAGCTGGGAACATGCTGCTTAATTTTTGAAGAATGGTGTTGGGGGGAAAAGTATCTAATGCAGAATGCCTCTATCCCACTCTGAAGGTGATAGTACTCCAGCAACAACTGAATGCAAAGCTATTCAAAGTTTCTTCTTTATGAGATGAGAGAGGGAAGAAAAGGATGATCTACTAACCGTTATCTTGCGCTAATAGTCGACCCAGTCTTCACTCCTTGCCGCTTGCTCGTAGCTCCTTGCCCTTTCACCGGCCCAGCTACACACAGATCCTGTAAAAGCACAAGAAAAGGAAACTACAAGAAGCATACATCCATAATCGATTATAGGATTAGCATAAATCAAATATACAAGCATCTATTCATCATAAAGACACATGCATATAGAAGAACCTCAAATACTTTATTGATAATAGAAGTAAAGTTCTGAGAGAGTTACAACCACAATGGGCCCAATCCAGCAACACCTCCCAGCTGAAAGAAATCTCCTCTTCACCTCCTTCAAGCAAAACACCCAATAGCTCTATACACAAACCAACAGCACTTCCTTACTTGCACAAAATTCCAGCCTCCCTAGACCTCATGAGAGAGATCTATATATAGGGTTTTGGAGAAAAGATGAGTCATCTTGAGACTGGCCTGAAGCTGACTTGTGTCCTCTCCCACTTTAGTTAATCTTCAGTTCTTGAGTCCACTTGGAGAATCTTGCTTCCACTTGGAGATCAAGACCCTCTTACTCATCAAATGGCGAATTCCTTGACCCAAGTGTCAGTTTGGAAGCTTCCTGGGCAGTTGACACCTTGCAGAATGACTGTGCCACTTGGCCAATCTCGCCCAGCGCAGGTAGCCTTCATCAGTTTTGACCTTTAGCGCAGGTAGAAGGAGGAGCAGTTGACATTCAGCGCAGATGCTCAGTGGAGCAGCTGACATGATCCAGAAATAGCCTGTTTTTGAGTGTTTTTTGGGTGGAGAACTGATTCTCAGTGCTGTGGTTTGCAGACCTTGTTCCTCTAAGGGTAAGAACAACATGTTTAGGGACTTTGGATCCCTCAGATTATTGACATTTCATGCTCCGTGCTGTTAGGCACAAAAATGTCTATAACAGTTGCCCCCTAAAGTATGAGGTCGTTTATTGGGTGAAATGATTTATTAGGAGGATCCGAAGTTCATTGAATCGCTGAGAGGTGCCCTGCAATAAAATACAATACAATACATTATTTTTCATTCTGCTTTCATGATCTAGCCGAGGCGGGCATTCCCATGCTCAGCTTTATAAATTCATTTTGGTACACATAACAGACGACCGTCTGATTATAGACTGATAATTCTCTGCTGAAATTATCATCCTTTGAGTAGGATGATCATCTGCTGCAATGATGTACATATCAAATGTCTTTATATTTCCTGAATATATATCGCAGCCTGGATGGATGAAACTAGATTCGGGGTCTTCAATCTCGTTCGATCTTCACTCTAAGTACAAGTTGATCCATGTGAGAATTTCACTGAAGTCGAACATGGAAAGACATCGCTTGATTGCCGGTCAATAATGTAAACCGTTAACAAGCGCGAGAGGAATCACCAATAATGACAATGACCCTCAAGGTACGGCAGTACAATTCACGTGGTGTGAATAAAGGACTTGGCGTTGAACACCACGCAAAATCTTCTGGTCGAAGGTCATCGATGTATACCTGTCGCCGGAAGTGAGAAACTTGCCATTGAGGCATGCAAGCTTCAAAGTACTGGGGGGGGTGTTCCTAGATCAACTTCTTGGATAATGAGCTGAAGTCGACAAGAAGCGATCCGTCAAAGGAGGGCCTTAATGAATCCCACATCAGTGACACGGAACGGAGCTAATGACTTTAGTGGAGGTGAAAACAAACTGTGAGATATGATTCAGGGTGGCGATCATGGGTGGATGAAGGATAATGTATGGCAGTGGATGGGACACGGTTGACTCTTTCTGAACACATCTCTTGAACATATAACGACACTAATGTGATGGATCGGTAGCATTACCCCAAATACGGATGGTTTGGCGAGAACCATGGTGATGAGACCGGTGAATGAAACAACCCAACCCGATGTGGTACGGAGGACAAAGTGTCATGTTCAAGAGCGACTTGCTACCATCAAAGCTTTGAGGTTCTCCCAATTTTTCCCCAGTCATTTCTGACCAGTACCTCTTTATTTTTGTCAAGCTTGAGGAGGATAACATATGCTTGTTCTATAACCTGCCCTTCGGGCAAGCCCATCGCTATGTTTTAACGAGCCTAGTGATAGGGAAACTCGTTCTCGTCTAAAGACAAGTTTGTCGCTATTTAATCATTTTAACGAGTCTAGCGACAAAGACAACTCGGTCCTTTTCATTTTTAGAGAGTCTGAAAAGGTACAGAAAGTTAACTCCACAATTCCTTTTTCGTCATCTAATCCCTTAAGTCCGAAAAATTATAAAACAATACAGAAGGGATGAGTTCTCGATTACTTTAACGAGCCGAATAAAACAAGCGCTCGACCTTTTTGTGTAATAATCCCTCAAGTCCAAAAAGATTAAAATCTAGAGGAGAGATAGCTCTTCCGGTCCTTTTAACGAGCTGGAAGGCCAAAACTCGGCAAACTTTTCATATTTTACGAGTCAGATGAAAAGAGCTCAAAGAAGACTCGTCTTTTGAGGAACGAGTGATAAACAGGGATAGCAGCAGATTCCAGGTACAGGTTGGAATTTTCCAATCACGGCAGTGTCACAAGGATGGCTAAGTGAAATCACTCTTCGCAGTTGTTCCTCAAAATGGGTAAACAATCATATGGAGGTAAACGATCGGCCAAATGAACGGTGGAGGTGATGGCTGCAGCAAAACACGACCAAGGTCTTTTTACGGTTGATCAGGGTACATTTTAATGGTTATTTACCGGGAAATTCATTTTTTAACGAGCTTAAACTTGCTCAAAAGCTTATGTTTATTTTTTAACGAGCATGAACTATGACGCTAAAACTGCTCGCATCTTGCGTTTATTTTTTAACGAGCATGAACTTTATGCTAAAACTGCTCGATATACCAGTCATAGGATAAGAAATGTCTTCCTGCAAGATTCCAATTTTTATAGAGCTTGCACCTCACATAAGCTATGCTCTAAATTTGGAAAATTTTGACCTTTGCCCCTCATCCTTTCTTTATGTAAGTTAGGAAATGATCAATGACCGCTCTTAGCTTACACTCCAAAAGATTTGCATGCCCCCAGGTATAAAGTACAATTTCAAGGCTGCCCCTACTTATCCGATAAAACATTTGTTTTAAAGGGTGAGGCTTGCCTCTTTCTGGTTACCCAAAGAATGGTTTTATTTGCTGCCGCAAATGAAACTCTTTCTTCGGCGATGTCTATCATTAGGTTACTCAAATATGGTTACTACTTGTTGTAGCAAAGGAATCCCCTTCTTTGGAGGCTGCCCCTACTTATCCTCTAAAACATTAGTTTTAATGGGTGAGGCTTGCCTTTTATCCAAAGATGGTTTCCATTTGCTGCCGCAATAGAATCTCTTTCCTTGGTAGCCTACTTGTTTAGACAGAGTTGAATGACCTTTGTCAGACAAGTAACCTTATCAAAAGAATCATGTTCCAGAACAACCCCTCTTCCACACATGGACAGGGTACGGACTAGTCATATTCTTTCGCGGAAATTCTACTTTATACCCAAGGTTTCCTCTGCCCGAAGCAGACCAGGATGCATGCCCCCTGGGTTCCAGTTCTATCTTTCCGAATCACTCGCATTCATCGGGAAGGAGGACTGGGGGTGGAGACATTTCTTGGGTGAATAGACCATTGAGGGTTGTTATTTGACTATTTGTGATGCGTGATCCCGGAAATGAAAGTTGGTCTACGAGCTTGACCACCCTTCCTTCGTGTGGAAAACACATTACTCTAAAGAGTGAGGAGACTATAGCTCCCATGCAATATATATAGTCACGTCCAAGGAGTAGGTTATAATCCAAGGGTCCCTGAACGACCATCACGTTCAAATTAACAGTCTTCCCTTTCAATGTAACAGGCACATTGGGGAGGATCCCTAACGGTCGACTGGCTCCTTTATCAAAGCCCGAGAGATTTCTTATCTCAGGCAAAAGCGCCGGGGAACCCAGTGCTTTCCAAGCAACAGAGGAAAGGATACTCACAGATGCCCCTTCATCAATGATAGTTCCAGCCATCACCATTCTATAAATTTGGACTATGATTCTGAATGGTATACTGGCTGGTAACCGGGGTCTGCCCAGTTGGTTCCAATCAAAGGACACAACCAGGTTGCTTGGTGGTGGGACCGAATACACGGCCGGATACGATCCTGACGATGTTCCTTCCTGCGATAAAGGAATGGGCGCATTGCCCTGATGCTCATCAGAATCTGTGTTGATGAAAAGAATCTGGATGGTGTCATCCTTATTCTCTTCAGTGAGGGTGTCATTTGAAGATGAATCTTCAGTGACGGTGTCATTTGAGGATGAAACCTCTGAAGGAAGAACTGGGTCAACTGCCGTATCGACCTTCAGACTTTCGTCTGGTCTGGATTCAGTAGGTTCATTTTCAATGACTGACGCTTCAGCTGACCAGTTGAGCGGGCCAGCTGTATTTTCAACCAACGAAGGACTTGGCACGAGTTTTTTGTATCCAGGAGGAAGTACTACCGGAGAAACCGGACGATCTTCCAAAACTCTCTTCGCTTCGTCTAAGAAGGGACAATGGTGGATGGCGTGACCGCCTTCACACAGTCTGCAGGGGGATCTTGCTCCCCCTCTTTGTCTTGAACCTTCACTTTCGCTGGTTGACGGTAAGCAATCAACATGGCTATCAGAGGTTGATGCCCCCAAATTGTGCAGACGAGGGGACCAGTCCCTTAGTATCCGGGGAATACAGGGACAATCTCTATGGAAGTGGTCTCCTCTACATATGACACATGGCGATTTAGGCCCGGTCTGTGCTGTGTGTGGGTTTTTGTCAGATGTCTTTTGCTTGCCCTCAGTCGCCTTAGGCTCCTTCTTCTTCTTTTCTTTCTTCTTCTTTTCCTTCTTCTCCATGGGAGCTTGGCTTTTGCCAGCTCCACCTTTTGAAGATGAAGGATTGGAGGAAGGGTTAGAGGAAGTAGAAGGCTGGTGGGAGGCTCTAGACTCATCTAACTATTGACTCGACTGCTCAGGAACCATGGTGTTCTGAACTACACTAGTTGAGAATAGCCAAACAGGCAGGCCAATTGTCAGTCCTGGAAGCGACAATGTGGCCATGTGGGGCGCACCGACTTCTCCCCAAGAGGAGAAAGGACCAGGATTTCCATCATGTGGAGTTCCTTGGTTGGGGCGTTCCATGTTCTCAACTTAAAGATCAACGCGGGAATAGGAGGTGATTATGTTCCGTTTAAAATAAATTTTATAACGACGCTTAGACACAACTTGCTTTTTCACTTTTTAAGAGTCGAGAAAAAGCTAAAGATGACTCTAGTCTCCTTCGATGTTTTAACGAGCCCGAAGTGACAAATGCTCGGATGGACTTTTTCAGTTATAGAGTTTGAAAAAGGCCAAAAGAAACTGCTCTGGAGTTCTAGGCAGAGGGTGTGCCAAACCTTTCGCAAAACCACAGAATACGTTTTACGGTACGAGTGGTCGATCTTCGTGAATGCTGTGTTCACTGCATTGCGATCAGTAGTGCGGCCGACACGATTTCCTATGGATAAAGGCTTTGATCCTATAGGGGTCTCCCAATATATACGCGACGGTACGTGGGAGCACAAGTCCGTATTGATACTTATCGCTTCACCGTGGAGGAATCACCCAACCACTCAACGCTAAGATATCACGTTTAACGACGCCGGAACACATCTCTAGCTTAGACCTCTAGATGTTTCGTTATGTTTCAATGCGTTGTTATGTAAATTCAATTTATTTTAAGGCTGATCTTGTTTAGCAGTTTGCCTTTATGGATCACCACGAGATGTATAGAAATACTCCTGAATGCAATCTAAGATGATAAGCAAGCTTTTCAATCTTTCAACTTTGAAAACCTTAACTACTGAGGGAGAAGGAAGATAACACCTTTTCACACAGATCATAGAGCACACACTAATGCACTTTCCTAAATCAACATGCAAACTGTCATAATGCACATGCACAATGCAAGTATTTCTTTTCTCTTTCTTAATGTTGATGAAATGCAAAAAGAAAGCTCTTGTATAACTTTGAATTCAATTTCAAGCGAAAGCAAACAAGTTCGTCCAAAATCGAAAGACACCTTACGATTCACTTGTTTCGACACTTAGAAATATATAAATTCAAACCATATAACGAAAGCGACAAACACAATCAGCTATGAACAGCAAATAAACTAACTCTTAAGATCAAAACGACACTTAATCACAGGTCTAGATCTAAGAGGTCAATGCAAGACTGGTTCACTTTCGTTATGGGAAACTGTAAATGACACAAGAAATACAAAAGAACAAATACAGTTTCTTTATACAACTGAGGTGGAATAATGACAAAGGAAGATGGTTTCAGATAGGCCTACTGACTGGCAACAAACAGCAAAAACAAGAGTGAAAACAAATCAAGACACAGCAGGAAACCTCAGTAACTCAAGCCAAGACTGGTCCAGCGCAGGTGTAACACTGCCTGTTTGACCTTCAGCGCAGGTAGCCCCTTCGGGAACTGCGCTGAAATGCAGACTACCTTTGTACAGCCTGCAATGAAGAACGAGACTTTCGTCCGTCTTGGTTTCCGGGTCACAGATTGCTCAAAAATTCACAGTTTTTGCTCAAATCAGAAGCTATCAGTCAAGGACACACTAAGGGATGTAAAGGAGGATGAAAAGCTATCACTAAGAGCTTATTAGAGTCCTTGTGGATCAGCTCTTCAAATCATAAACTTGCCCAGAAAACTGAGCTAGAGTAGCTGCCCTCTACTTTGTATTTGATGGACTCAAACACAGTTCGATTCGGTACTCCCTTTGTTTATGAAATGAATAGCAAGAAACACAACAAACCAACAAGATACGGTCCCCAGCGGAGTCGCCAATTTGTTGGGGGGAAAAGTATCTAATGCAGAATGCCTCTATCCCACTCTGAAGGTGATAGTACTCCAGCAACAACTGAATGCAAAGCTATTCAAAGTTTCTTCTTTATGAGATGAGAGAGGGAAGAAAAGGATGATCTACTAACCGTTATCTTGCGCTAATAGTCGACCTAGTCTTCAATCCTTGCCGCTTGCTCGTAGCTCCTTGCCCTTTCACCGGCCCAGCTACACACAGATCCTGTAAAAGCACAAGAAAAGGAAACTACAAGAAGCATACATCCATAATCGATTATAGGATTAGCATAAATCAAATATACAAGCATCTATTCATCATAAAGACACATGCATATAGAAGAACCTCAAATACTTTATTGATAATAGAAGTAAAGTTCTGAGAGAGTTACAACCACAATGGGCCCAATCCAGCAACACCTCCCAGCTGAAAGAAATCTCCTCTTCACCTCCTTCAAGCAAAACACCCAATAGCTCTATACACAAACCAACAGCACTTCCTTACTTGCACAAAATTCCAGCCTCCCTAGACCTCATGAGAGAGATCTATATATAGGGTTTTGGAGAAAAGATGAGTCATCTTGAGACTGGCCTGAAGCTGACTTGTGTCCTCTCCCACTTTAGTTAATCTTCAGTTCTTGAGTCCACTTGGAGAATCTTGCTTCCACTTGGAGATCAAGACCCTCTTACTCATCACTAGGCGAATTCCTTGACCCAAGTGTCAGTTTGGAAGCTTCCTGGGCAGTTGACACCTTGCAGAATGACTGTGCCACTTGGCCAATCTCGCCCAGCGCAGGTAGCCTTCATCAGTTTTGACCTTCAGCGCAGGTACAAGGAGGAGCAGTTGACATTCAGCGCAGATGCTCAGTGGAGCAGCTGACATGATCCGGAAATAGCCTGTTTTTGAGTGTTTTTTGGGTGGAGAACTGATTCTCAGTGTTGTGGTTTGCAGACCTTGTTCCTCTAAGGGTAAGAACAACATGTTTAGGGACTTTGGATCCCTCAGATTATTGACATTTCATGCTCCATGTTGTTAGGCACAAAAATGTCTATAACAAATGGTGGGAGACAAGGACCGGAAAAAAAGGGGTTTTATCCTTATGATTAATGAACCATCAGCGCATTCAGTATCCAAAGCTAGCTTGTTCATTGCATCCTTCTCTCAGCTATCTCGGCCAAACTGAAAGGAGACAGGTGTCAAGGATCGAGAAAGAATCATGCTACGAGGAGAATAGAATCAGAGTTTTAGTTTAGTTAGGACTCTTTGTAATTACAGCTCAACACTCAATGTATTTAATGAGTTAGTTAAATGGTAGATAGGGGTAATTAGTAGCAGTCATCGAGCTCCCCTCATGCTGGAGGAGGAAGCTCAAATTAGTTAAGGGTGTATCTCTATATATAGATCAAACTTTGATGTAATGAGGGTTGGATGTTTTGGAGAAGACTGTTTTGGTTTATGTATAAACAGATTTCAGTAATGCAAATGACTGTTTTTTCTTCTCAGGATTCACAATGGATCTTCTTGTTCAAATGTGTGATGGTATATTTTCTTTAATGTTTGTTTACAGTTTTGTTAATGCATAATCACTCAGAACTCATGGATCATGCTCTGACTTCCTGTATGCCTTGGCAAACTGTGGTTTCAAAGTTATGTTTGAACATTTAGATGTTAAGTGCCCTGATTTCTATGAAAAGATAGTGTTGTTGTTTACTGAGATATGAGTGACTCCATAAGCCCAATGGGAATCAATTCAATGTTGTCCAGCCAGCATACTTGTTCATGTGTCTTGTAAGAGTTAGCCATCTTGTCATTAGTCAACATTCATAACCCTTGAGAGAGCCCTCTCAGACTAAGGAGGCTAAGCCTTAGTCAAAAGCCTGGTTTGAAGTAGTTACACAGAGTCTTACTGATTGGCAGCCTTCAGTGCTTGATTTTGTGATAACAGAAGGTAAGAGTTACTTCCTATCTTCAATCTCTTGGTACAGAAGTTTGGGACATCGTAGAGACAGGCTACACTTTTCCTTTAGCTACTCCTACAGATCCAGCCGAGAAAAGGAAATATGAAACAAATGCGAAAGCATTCAGTACTCTATTAGGATGTATATCCCAATCGAAATTAATGAAGGTAATGCACTATAAATCCACAAAAGAAATATGGGACAAAATTGTCACGATCTATGAAGGAGACGAACAGGTAAAGCGTGCTAAACTTCAAACTCTCAGGATTAAGTATGAGACTCTCAGAATGTATAATGATGAAAGTGTGGCTAACTATTTCCTTAGGGTAGATGAGATTGTTAATTGCATGAAAAACTTGGGTGAAGAAATAAAAGAGGCTATTGTGGTTGAAAAGGTTCTAAGATCATTGTCCCGTAAATTTGAATCTAAAGTGTCTGCAATAGAGGAAAAGGAAAATCTACGAACTCTTACTATGTCTCAGCTTCACAGAATTCTAACTACTTATGAAATGAGAAAAGGAGGTCCATCAGACAGAAGAGAAGCTGCTTTCAAGGCTTCAGGCAAAGAAGATTATTATGAAGCAAGTCACGTGCCAGAAGATGAAGAAGAAGAATCAAATTTTGTCAGAAATCTTCAAAGGAGTTCTGGAAGGTTCAGAGGTAAGTTACCTTTTAAATGCTTTTCTTGTGGAAGAGTAGGTCATTATGCTGCCAAATGTCCTCACAAAGATAAGAATGATAAGGGAAAGGAACCTGTTAAATGGAACAAGAAACAGAATGAAAAGAAGAAAAGCTATTACACTCATGAAGATAGTGATGGTCTTTCAAATAGTGACGAAGATGAACAGGTTAATAGATATAAAAATTTAATGGCTTTTGAAGATGATGACTACATGGATGCTATAGATGTAGAAGGATTTTGTGAAGAAATGAATAATCTCAACGTTTGCTTAGAAGAGAAAAGTGCTATTATTGATTCTCTACAATGTCAACTGGCAGAAAAGGAAAAACATCTTGAAAAATTGGAATGTGAGATTGTTTGTCTTAGAAAGGAGATTGAGAAAACAAAAGCGATTAATCTTAAATTTGTTAAAGGATCTGAAACCTTGGATGAGATTATCAATGTGCAGTGTTCTCCTCTGATCAAGACAGGTCTGGGATATAATGGAGAAACATCTCAAGCTTCTACCTCTAAAAGTTATCTTGATGCAGCAAGGAGGAGCGAGCAAAGACCAAATAAAAGTCATCAGGTGAATCAGGGACAGTTTACCTCAAGAACAAATAAAGACTATCAAGAAATTCGGGGACAAGCTGCCTTAAGGACAAACAGAAGCTACAATCAGCCACAGGTAAAATCTTCCCAATTTGCCCCAAGAATGGATATCAATAGAATCTACAATCGGTTGGATGATAGATCTAATTATCGGAGAAATTTCTTTAATGGCCAATGTTTTTCTTACCATAACTTCGGTCACAAAGCAGCTCAATGTGTTGCCTACAAGACAATCATGACTAGAGAAGCTCAAAAGAAAAGAAGTATGACTGGAACCATGAAAAGGACTTATAACAACTTTTCGGTTCTTGAAAATGAAGTTGAATGCTCTATTTGTAATAAATTTGGTCATGAAGACTCTGAATGCAGGAGCAGGTTCTGGAAGACAACTCAGAAGGAACAAACCTCAAATGTCAGAACATGGAGAATAGAGGAACCGAAACCAGAAAGATGTGGGATAGCCTTTTATGCAGAAGGTCAAGAAAGTCTATGGTACATTGACAGCGGAGGTTCGAATCATATGACAGGGGACAAATAAAAACTTGAATCATATACCGCATTAGAAAAGGGAAAGAAAGTTTCTTTTGGAAACGATATCTCTGCAGCCATAAAAGGAAAAGGCGTTGCTCCATTGAAAGAGAAGGTCAAAGCTGGAAATGTTTTGTATGTTGATGGATTGAAGAATAATCTTCTGAGTGTCAGTCAGATGTGCGATCAAGGAACAGAGGTAATATTTAGATCCAATGGATGTTGTGTTTGTGATCTTGATACAAGTGAAACAGTGATCAAAGGAAGAAGGACTCCAAATAATCTATACATATTTGAAGAAAGACAACAACAATGTTATTTGAGCAAGAACGATGAACACTGGCTATGGCATCGGATGTTGGGGCATCTAAGCTTTCCACAAATAAGGAAAGCATGCAAATATCAGGCAGTTCGTGATCTTCCAGATATCAAAATTCCAGACAACACCATATGCAAATCATGTCAGTTTGGAAAGCAAACCAGAACTAATTTTCCTGAGAAGGAAGGATTAGCTAGCATGCCTCTTGAGCTAGTACATACAGATACATGTGGTCCATTCAGAAAAAGAATAGCACCATATGCAAATCATGTCAGTTTGGAAAGCAAACCAGAACTAATTTTCCTGAGAAGGAAGGATCAGCTAGCATGCCTCTTGAGCTAATACATACAGATACATGTGGTCCATTCGAGGAGAAGAATATTTGATATTATTCATTGACGATTTCTCCAGGTTTGTCTGGTTAGGACTTATGAAGCACAAAGATGAAGCATTCGAAAAATTCAAATCCTTCAAAGCCTTGGCTGAAAATGAATCAGGACACAAAATTAAGTGCCTTAGATCTGACAGAGGTGGGGAGTTTACCTCGAATGAATTTTTCGATTTCTGTGAAGAACATGGGATAAGAAGAGAATTCTCTACAGCTAGAACTCCTCAGCAAAATGGAGTTGTGGAAAGAATGAACAGAACAATCCAACAAATGGCTCATGCTATGCTTGATGAATCAGGTACTCCTGCAACTTTCTGGGGTGAAGTTGCACATGTTGCGGTTATTATTCTCAACAAAACAAATGTCCGAGTAAATAGCACTCAAACTCCTCATGAGCTCTGGTGTGGTAAGACTCCTTCGGTGAAGCACTTCAAAATCTTTGGGAGCAAATTTTATATTAAGAATACTGATGAGCAACTTGGCAAAATTGAACCAAGAGCAGATGAAGGCATTCTTCTTGGTTATTCTCCACATAGCAAAGCATACAAGTGCTACAATAAAAGACTTGGCAGAATTTTTGACAGCATTGATGTTGTGGTTGATGAGAAAGGATACATTCCTAGGCAAGTTCATCATGAAGACATCGAAGAAGATGAAGGCTACCCTCAAAGACAGAATGATGAAGAAGAACCTCAAGAAGAACCAGAGGAGCAGACAAGAATAGAAGAGAAGACTCCATCCAGATATGTTCAGAAGAATCATCCAGAATCGCATATTGTGGGGCAGAAAGAAGCAGGAGTACAAACAAGAAGAACAATTGCAGAAGCTTCAAGCTATTTGGCATTACTCTCTTCCACTGAACCACAAAATGTGAAAGAGGCATGCAAAGATGAATGTTGGGTCAAAGCAATGGATGAAGAACTTGAGCAGATTGAAAAGAACAACACTTGGGAATTGGTTCCTAGACCAAAAGATAAGAATGTCATAGGGACAAAATGGGTCTTCAAAAATAAATTGAATGAAAATGGAGAAGTAATTAGAAACAAGGCCAGACTTGTTTGTAAAGGGTATGCGTAGCAAGAAGGAATAGATTTTGAAGAGACTTTTGCTCCTGTTGCAAGACTTGAGGCCATCCGAATGTTCCTTGCTCTCTCAAGCTTTCAAAACTTCAAGGTATTTCAAATGGACGTGAAATCAACCTTTCTGAATGGAGACTTAGAAGAAGAAGTATATATTGAGCAGCCAGATGGTTTCATTCTTGGGAATGATCCAAACCTTGTATGCAGATTGAAAAAGGCTCTCTATGGTCTCAAACAAGCTCCAAGGGCTTGGTACTATCGTTTGGACAAATATCTTCACCAACAAGGTTTTTCAAAAGGATCAACAGATAGCAATCTCTATATGAAAGTTGAAAATAACAAATTGCTAATACTTGTTGTGTATGTAGATGATATTATCTTTGGCAGCAATGAAGAGGCTATGAGTCAAAACTTCGCCTTGGTTATGCAGGAAGAATTTGAAATGTCATTACTTGGAGAATTGACATACTTTCTTGGATTGCAAATCCAACAAAATGAAGGAGGTATTTTCTTGTCTCAAACCAAGTACCTCAAGCAGATCTTGAAGAAGTATGGCATGGAAGATTCAAAGCCAGTATGTACCCCCATGGTTACACGATGCAGCCTTAGTACAAATGATGAATCAGCAGCAGTTCATCAACCAACTTATAGATCCATGATTGGGAGTTTTCTTTATTTGACAGGTACCCGACCAGACATTATGCATGCAGTAGGAATTGTTGGAAGATTTCAAGCCAACCCAAAGGAAACTCATCTTCAGGCAGTCAAAAGAATCTTCAAGTATCTTCAAGGGACTCAAAATTATGGCTTATGGTATCCTAGAGATACAGATCTCACTCTTCATGCTTACACAGATGCAGATTGGGCCAGAAGTGTGGATGACAGGAAAAGCACAAGTGGTGGTGCGTTCTTCATGGGTTCCAGATTAGTATCTTGGTTCAGCAAGAAACATAGTTTGATTGCTTTATCTACAGCTGAAGCAGAATATGTGGCTGCGGCATCTTGTTGCACACAACTTCTTTGGATGATGCAGACCTTGCAGGATTTTCAAATCACTTGCACTCCACATGTCTCTATCTTATGTGATAATACAAGTGCAATCAACATTTCAAAGAATCCAGTCATGCATTCAAAGACCAAGCACATACCAATCAAGTATCACTTCCTCCGGGAACAAGTGCTTGAACAAAAGGTCAAGTTGGAGTATGTTTCTTCTAAAGAACAAGTTGCTGATATTCTCACAAAACCACTGCCCAGGGAGACTTTTGAATATCTCAGACAAAAGCTGGGAGTAGTTGATGCTTCATCCTGCTATTGAAGCTTGTCTGTTCTAAAGAAAATTTGGTGTACGCGTGTTGTATAAGGGATATCTGCGTACATACGCTGATTTATGCAGGTGAAGTCGCATATATGGAATTCTGAACAGCAAGGGCAGACTCTGGTTGGAGAAGGTCTGAGATGGGTATGCCAGAGTCCTTCAAGCACAGTTTCAGGGGGTGCAGCAGGCACAGTTTCAGGGGGAGCAGCTTAAAGTCTAATAAAGCATTGTTGGCATTTAGATGTTTTTGGTTCTAGTTCACAACTATTGATTGGTTTCAGGAGAAGGAGCACAGAAGGAAATCTTGGTTGTTGATCTAAAAGATGATTATCAGATGCTGCTGGTGACTTTCATAAGTCTTGGTCTAGATCTTTTGTCTCTATGTCATATCTCTTTTATGATGTCAAGGTCATGTAATGGCCTATGTTGTTTTCCCCACTATGCCTAGGATGAATGATGTAATGTAATTGGTTGTTATTTTCTGATGTATCCCCTATTGGTTGGGAGTATGGATGTATGTATTGAGTCTTTTGGTGATAGGAAGGTCCTTTATGATGTATAAGTCTTGGTTCTTTTTGAAGAACATCTTTTACAGATCTTGCCTACAGTCAGGGGGAGCATGTTCAGCACAGCAGAGCAGAGATATCAACATGTTCTCAGGGGGAGCACAGCCCTTTGCCCTTGATGACAAAGGGGGAGAATGATTCTAAGGATCTTGGGGTTGCCATCAAGTCCAAAGGGGGAGATTGTTGGAATTTTGGCACAGGTGTGGCGCTACGGTTCAGGTGTTGTCCTTGATGGCAACTCTCTTTGATGACAGATCTCAGTCCAGACTACAAGAATGAAGAGAAATTTCATATACGCAGGTTCATTAAGCCCAAGTTGCGTATACACGCTGGTACGCTATATACTAAGTCGTGGATACGCAGGCTCGCTATATACGAAGTCGCGTATACACGCAGTTTCATGAACAGAAAAGAGCGTACATGTCGAGAAGCTTCCCTTTGGTCCGTGGTAGTTAGTCCTCGGTACTTGAGCCTATGTTTTTGACCAAGGTATCTCGACAGACGTGTTGATCCCTAGTTTTGAAGTTGATGGTATTGTGTTACTATGGTTTTGGACCGTGGTATTGTGAAGGGCCTAAGGCTATATAAGGAGAAGAAGATCATTAGGAAAGTGCACTGAACGTCTTGAATATCTGAAAAAGAAAGAGATCTAGTATGCAGGTTCTGGGTTGCTTGATCTAAGATAAGGAGAGATCACACCGGTTGATGGAAGATTAGATCTAAGGATAGATCGGGATCAAATGGTTTGAAATGAACTATCGGTATATGGTTGATTATGCATATTTTTAAATCTGCATACTGACACAATGTTATGTTCTGAGTATGACTGATGTCTGGTACAGCTGCAAGTTATGAGAAATTATTTTTAGATCTGTACGCAGGTTGTCTTTGGTAAAAGCATGTATATACGCGGGTTGGTTTCATTGAAGTAGCGTATATCTTTTGAAGCTTAATTTTTGGGGTTGCAGTTGGGTCTGACTGTTATTCTGTAGTCTGCTCTGTGTTCTGGTGACTAGGTGTTGACAGGGTTTCAATGGTTCACTGATTCAAAGATTGATGATGCTAGTATGATCTGTTATGAAAATTGATGAATTGTGGTCTTTAGATTGTAATGTTGTGCTTCAAGAATATCCAGTCTGAAAATGTATGAAAAGTGGTTCCTGAAGGAAAGAAGATTGTAGGCCAGCACCTACGTACTAGGATCCTAGCTAGTACAAGAGCAAAGGGGGTTGGAGCTCCCTTCCAGGGGAGTCTGGAAAACGAGAGAAGGTTGTAGCCTTCTACAGGTTGTAGCCTGCGTACTGGTATAAGGCTGCACCAGTACAAAAGATTGTAAACTGAAGTTTCTTATTAAAGAAAGATAGAGACGACTTGCAGCAGGTGGTTTTCACCCACATTGGATTTCCACCTTATATCATGGTGTTCAAGTGTGTGGCTTTTGTGTGATGATCTGTTCTGTTATACTGCACCTGTTTACCTTTAATATGGTTAATAATTTCCTGATGCATTTACTGAAGATAAACTAACTGAATCATAAGATTTCTGGTTATACGCTGGTTGCTTTAGACACAGTAGCGTGTACACGCTGGTTCACTTGACTGAAGTAGCGTATATGGTTCTGAGTATGAAATTGAAAAAGTTTTATTGATCTGATAATACTGATTCACCCCCCCCTCTCAGTATTATTTCCAACAAACTAGTGCTCTGATCACAAAACTGAACTAAACTTGGAATGCCATCTAGAATCCATCACTATCCTTGAGGTATTTTCGGTCTTCTTGTCTCTTAGGTTTTACCGTAATCCAATCCTGGATCACTAGGCCCTAAATTGAGACCAGTCTCTCAGACTTTACTGCAATCCACACCAGATCATTAGGTCCTAAACTGAGACTCCTCGCTTATGCTTTATCATGTATCCTACCAAAACCAGTCAAAGGATTCCTAAGCCATTGGGAATGAACCTTGAGACCACCTCTGCCCCAGATTCCGAAATCTGTTTGAAAAATCCAAAGTTGAAAACCAAGATAAACATCCCAACACACTATGGCATCCAAAGTAAGGAAAGGCTAGGCTGAAAACCATTGTCATACTTGGAAAAACTATTCCACCAATAGAAAGAGAACCATACACCGCCATTCAAATCCATGCATGTTAAAACAAGCTAGGAAGTCACACATGCAATATGTTACCTATAAGTATTCCTACTTAAGCTACTTGATCTTGCTTTTTCTTGCTTGATCCTATCATTCCTTCGTTTCCTTTCCTTGTCCTTCCCTTTCTTTATTTTCCCTTCCTTTCTCCAAAACCTGAGTAAAATCTTGAGCCAAGATCTTACCAACTGATCCTCAAAAGCCTTTTTATCAATGAGGCCTTATTTTCTTCATTTTCAATTATTTTCTTTCAATTTCCTCTTCACATACAACTATGACCTTATACCTTACTTTTCTCCTAATTTCCTTTATTTTCATAATTAAATGTGCCAAAAATGCCTTTTTTTCCATTTAGTACCTTTACCTTTGCCTTTTTCAATTTCCTTTGGCCATAAACACATCCAATGATGCCCACTATGATATCTTTTCCCAACATTCAGCTTGGAATAAGTGTCCCTTAACTGTGGTCTTATTTTTCCTTTATTAACTTTTATTAGATGGATTTTTAACTAGGGTTGTTACAGAAGCCCCCCTTAGGGTACACCATTCTCGGTGTTCAACCACACCTATACCTCAGCAAAACCACTAAAAAGAAAACATACTTTCCATGGAGCTTTATAACTTAGCTCATTGCAGTATTTACGATGAATAACCTACTCAAAATCAAAACATCATGAAAACATGACAACATGACCAGATAACAGCCACATCGCTTACTGGAGCTTTATAACATATCTCATTATGGTATTTACAATAATCACATATACATATATGCACATTTCCTAAACCAACAAATAAAAGGATACGATGCCTGCATGCACAACAAGGGAATCCAGAGGCTCACACCTCCACCCTCAAATTAATACCAAGATTCACCTCCTTCCCAGGAAGTACAGAATCCACTGCCACAATCAAACTACATCCAATGTTTAACGCTATAATCCTGTGCCACTTTTCCCCTTAGTGAACAGTTACCAACTCATTTTTCAAGGGCACACTCCTAATGTGCATTTGATTCCTTCTGGAAATGCTAATGAGAAAAACAAATATATCCCCAGCCTTCCCTTCTCTACATAGTCCCTCATAAAATCTAGTCACTCCTTCTGTGCAGTCACTCACCTTCCAATTTCCCCCACATCCCCTATCCTGGGTGATCCATCCCTTGGCAAGGCTTTCTCGCATCAGAAAGTCAAACAACCACAACATATACCTACCTCAAACAATCATACCAGTCATAACATGCTCATGGAAATAAATGGACACTATTGGGTACTAGTGTATGACAATGGCCCTACTCTTGAAGTGCTTTACCAACATACTGCTACCTATTCCAACTTCGTTCACTACTGCTGCTAATTCTTTCAATCGGTTTCAACCACGAACTGGGAATTTATGTGCTTCCTATACGAAGCACATAACTTCCACTAGATTAAAATAATTGAAATAACTTTAAGTCATACCTCATTGGTAGCTTATCAATAAGATACATTTGGAATCATGTTTACTTCCTGTCACAACAAGTCAAACTAGCATCTTTGACCAAATCATAATGCATAAATATATCACATCAGGTTAGCTCAAAACATGACCATAATATATCAAGATCATAAATCACATGTAACTGTTGAGTCTTGAAAATATCATTCATTTCCATTACACTTTCACTATTATGTCCATTATTTCACCTCCATTTCACTACTATGTCACCACATTCATCCCACTTTCATTATCATTGGGCCACATTTATGTTTTTCCAAACTTTATTAATTCTAAGCTTTTTAAGTGAATTTTTTGTTAAAAATTAGAAAATAATGTGCATATGCTTATACCTAACAAATGGGTTGAGATTGTTGACATGTGTATGTTGAAAGGAGGCTTCTAGAAGACCCTTATGTGGAACTCTAAGGCCAAATTCGAATTTGAGTGGAGAGAATCATGGGATCATGAGGATATGTGTCACATATCCTAATTGTATTGAAACTCTAAGAAGACATGTGTCTTATCAGTTCCTATTTTGATTAGGACTCTAGAGGTAGAGGGAGAGTTTCATGGACTCTCATTAATGAGATGGCTTCTCATCTTTTTGTATAAATAGGATATCTCTGTCCTTCATTTGTTAGCTTGTGAGTTCTTAAGTCTTAGCTTGTTAGCTTGTGAGATGGCTTTGGAAAGCTTTGGAGAGCTTTGTTGTTCTTTGTAATTTTGAATAATTTGAATAAAGCTTTGATGTTCTCAACATGGAAGGAGATGTGAAGTGGATGTCATGGAGTACATTAGAATGTAAGGTAGAGTAGATTTTATTTTGTAATTTTGCTTTGATTTCATTATGTCAATTGATTGCTTTCAAGTTGATAGTTTAGATTTTCCATTCATGCAATTTTAATTCATGTAAGTGTGTTCAACTGGTTGATTGTAGATTAGTTTTTCTTTACATGTTTTTGCATCAACTAGTGACACGAGATTAAGCTCTCTGCTGACTTTGTTTTTCTTAGCTTTTTTTTAATTCCAGTTCTGTTTTGATTTCAGTCTTCTTTACTTGCTTTGTTAGATAGTTTAGAAATCAAATTGCTCATGTCATTGATGATTACCTCTGTTAACGGGAAAAGTGTCTACTCAGAATGCCCCTATCCCACTAAGGTGTGACAGTACCTTAGAAACAAACAAGGAAAACTACTTTCGTATTCTTCTTTATGAACTATAAACGAAGAGGAATAGGATGAACCAACCTGTGTCTTGCGCTAGTCCTTTGATCCAATCTCTCTCCTCTTTGACAGCTTCCAGCTACCTGCTCCCTTACTTGCCCAGCTTAACCAAGTTCCTGCAAGATCACAGAAGAGGAAAACTACACAAAGACATGGATTTACATTCATAAATAGCTTAGGATCAGATTTAAGCAAAACATGCAAATATAACAAAACATCATTGATACAAAAGCATGTAGGAGAAACTCAAATAGTTTTATTGATATAACAAGAAGGTCCAGGAGGAGTTACAACCGATGATTCATGATCCAGCATCAACCCCCCAGCAAAGGAATCCCCTCTTCACCTTCAACAAATCATAAATCACCCAATACACTGATCTCTATCTCAAAACCAACAGCAATTCTCTGCAATGTACAAAATTCCAGCCTCTTGGATCTCTAGGATGAGGGATCCATATATAGATGTATGCAAAGAGGATGAGTCAGCTTATGATTTGACTAGTGGCCTCTCTCTATCAGTTCTTGCTTCCACTTGGAGACTGAGAGCCTCTTACTCATCCTTAGTCGAACTCAGTGAGGCAAGTGTCATTGGGGAAGATTCTGGAAGCTTCCATTGTTTGTCCACCTCGCGGAATGACATTGCCATTTGTCATTTCCCGCTCAGCGCACCCTGGTAGTGCATTTAGGTGCGTTGCAATGCACCTAGCTAGTGTACTGGGGTGCTATGCAACGCAGCTAGCTAGTGGAGCAGCTGAAATGATCCTGATTTGACTGATTCTAAGCAGTTTCTGGTGGAGAACTTCTGGGAGAAGCTGTAATTGGTTGACCTTGTTCCTCTAGGGGGAGGAACGTTTTTTTGGTACTTAGGATCCCTTGGTTTATGGACATTTCATGCTTAGAGCTGTAAGGCACAAAAATGTCTATAACAGTTGCCCCCTAAAGTATGAGGCCATTTATCGGGTGAAATGCTTTATTAGGAGGATCCGAAGTTCTTTCAATGCTGGGAGGAGACCTGTAATAAGATACAATACAATACAAAATTTTCATACTATTTTCATGATCTAGCTAAGGCGGGCATTCCCATGCTCAGCTTTATAAACTCATTTTTATGTACACAGGACAGACAATCGTCTGATGGTAGACTGATGATTCTGATGAAGTCATCATCCTTTTGGTAGGATGATTATCTGTGTTGCAATGCCTGTACATGTCAATGTTTTTATTTTTCCTGAATATATATCGCAGCCTGGATGGATGAAACTAGATCCGGGGTCTTCAATCTCGTCTGATCTTCACTCGAAGTACAAGTTGATCCATGTGATAAATGTTTTGAAGTCGAACATGGAAAGACATCGCTTGATTACCAGTCGATGATGTAAACTATTAACAAGTGCGAGAGGAATCACCGATAATGATGATTACCCTCAAGGTACTGCAGTACAATTCACGTGGTGTGAATAAAGGACTTGGCGTCGAACACCATGCAAAATCGTTCGGTCGAAGGTCATTGATGTATACCCGTCGCCGGAAGTGAGAAACTTGCCATTGAGGCATGCAAGCTTCAAAGTACTGAATGGGGTGTTCCTAGATCAACTTCTTGGATAATGAGCTGATGTCGACAAGAAGCAATCCGTCAAAGGAGGGCCTTGATGAATCCCATATCAATGACACGGAACGGAGCAAATGATTTTGATAGAGGTGAAAACGATCTGATCATATATGGTTCAGGGTGGCGGTCATGAAGGAATGAAGTATAATGTATGGTAGTGGATGGGACACGGGTGACTTCTCTGGATGACTTCTCTTGAACATGTCGGCGACACTTATCTGATGGATTGGTAGCATTTACCCCAAATGTGGATGGTATGGCGTGACCATGGTGATGTGACCGATGAATGAAACAACCCAACCCGACTCAGGCACGGAGTGGAAGTGTCATGTTCAAGAGCGACTTGCTACCAATAAAGATTCTTTGAGTTTCTTCCCAATTTTTCCCCAATCATTGCTGACCAGTACCTCTTTATTTTTGTCAAGCTTGAGGAGGATAACATATGCTTGTTCTATAATTTTCCCTTCGGGCAAACCCATCACTATGTTTTAACGAGCCTAGCGATAGTGAAACTTGTTCTCGTCTAAAGACAAGTTTGTCGCTACTAATCTTTTTAACGAGTTTAACGACAAAGATAACTCGGTACTTTTCATTTTTAGAGAGTCTAAAAAGGTACGTAAAGGTAACTCCGAAATTCCTTTTTCGTCATCTAATCCATTAAGTCCAAAAAAGTATAAAACAATACAGAAGGGATGAATTTTCGATAGTTTTAACGAGCCGAACAAAACAAGCGCTCGATCGTTTTGTGCAATAATCCCTCAGGTCCAAAAAGATTAAAATCTAGAGGAGGGATAGCACTTCCGGTCGCTTTAATGAGCTGGAAGGCCAAAACTCGGCAATCTTTTCATATTTTACGAGTCAGTTGAAAAGAGCTTAAAGAAGACTCGTCTTTTGAGGAACGAGTGATAAAATGGGTAGCAGCTGATTCCAGGTAAGGGTTGGAATTTTCCAATCACGGAAGTGTCACAAGGATGGCTAGTGAAATCATTCTTCGCAGCTGTTCTTCAAAATGGGTAAACAATCAAATGGAGGTGAATGATCGGCCAATGGAAAAGTGGAGGTGACGATGCAAACACGACTAAGGCTTTAATGGCTGAAATCTTCATTCACGGTGGTTATTTACCGGGGAATAGTTCATTTTTTAATGAGCTTAAACGTGGGTGGAAACACTTGCTCATGTCTTATGTTTATTTTTTAACGAGCTTGAACTATGCGCTAAAACTGCTCGATTAATCCAGTCATATGATAAGAATGTCTCATATAAAACGGCAACTTTTAGATTTTTGCCCCACATCCTTTCTTTATGCAAGTTAGGTGACGACTAATCCTACGAGTTTAAAGGGTTAGAGGTCCTAAAAATAAAAAAAATAAAAATAACCACCTCTTGCTTGCACTCCAAAAGGTTTGCATGCCCCCAGGTATAAAATATGGTTTCAAGATTACCCCTCAATTTGCAGACAAAACATTTGTTCTATCGGGAAAGGCCTACCTCTTACAGGTTACCCAAAGATTGTTCTATTCGCGGTGCAAACAAAACACTTCTTCGGCGGTGTCTACCGAGATAAACAAAGGTGAGTGACGACGTCCGCCAACTCACATAACTTTGACAAGAGAACCTTATTCTAGAATAACCCCTCTTCCAATCACGGACGGGGTACAGACTAGTCATATTCTCCCATGGAAATCTACCCTATACCCGAAGTTTTCCTGCCGAAGCAGACCAGGATGCATGCCCCCTGGGTTTCAGTCATATCCCTCCGAATTACTCGCGCTCATCGGGAGGACGGACTGGGGATTGAGACATTTCTTGCGTGAAGAGACCATTTAGGGATGGTGTATGACTATTTGCCATGCCTGATCTAGGAAATGAAAGTTGGTCCACAAGCTTGACCACTCTTCCTTCGTGCGGAAAACACATTACTCTAAAGAGTGAGGAGATGATGGCTCCCATGCAATAAATATAGTCTCGTCCAAGGAGTAGGTTATAATCCAAGGGTCCTTGAACAACCATTACGTTCATTTGAACTGTCTTCCTTCTCAATGTTATGGGCACATCGGGAAGGATCCCTAAAGGTTGACTGGTTCCTTTATCAAAGCCTATCATATTTCTCATCTCAGGCAACAGCGATGGCGAACCAAGTTCTTTCCAAGCAGTAGAGGAAAGGATACTCACAGAAGCCCCTTCATCTATGATGGTACCAGCCATGACCATTCTATATATTTGAATGATAATTCGGAATGGTATGCTTGCTGGTAAACGGGGTTTGCCTAGTTGATTCTAGTCGAAGGAGACAACTAGGTTTCTTGGAGGTGGGACCGAGTAGACGGCCGGGTATGGCTCTGATGAACTTCCCTCCTGCGGTAAGGGAATGTGTAGATTGCCCCCATGTTCGTTGGAGTCTGTGTTGATGAAGAGAATTTGGACGGTGTCATCCTTGTTCTCTTCAGTGACTGTATCATCCGAAGATAAAACCTCTGAAGGCAAGACCGGGTCAGCTGCCGCCTCGACCTTTTGACTTTCGTCTGGTATGGATTCAGATGGTTTATCTTCGATGATAGGTGCTTCAGCCGACCATTTGAGCGGGCCAGTTGGATTCTCAACTAGCGACGGACTCAGCAAGAGTTTTTTATATCCAGGAGGAAGTCGTAACGGTGAAACCGGACGATCATACAAAACTC
This sequence comes from Pinus tabuliformis, assembly GCA_031772625.1. Taxonomy (NCBI): domain Eukaryota; kingdom Viridiplantae; phylum Streptophyta; class Pinopsida; order Pinales; family Pinaceae; genus Pinus; species Pinus tabuliformis. The sequence continues at coordinate 847,039,143 of CM062805.1, forward strand.
TTTTCGCTTCGTCTAAGAAGGGACAGCAGTGGACGGCATGATTGCCTTCGCACAGTTTACAGGGAAATCTAGCTTTCCCTCTTTGTCCTGAGGCTTCACTTTCGCTAGTTGACGGTGTGCTTTCAACATGATCACCAAAGGTTGATGACACCCGATTGTGCAAACGAGGAGACCAGTTCCTTAGTATCCGAGGGATGCAAGGACAATCTCTGTGAAAGTGGTCTCCTTTGCAAATGACACATGGCGATTTAGGCCTGGTCGGTGCAGTGTGTGGATTTTCGTTAGACGACACTCATTTTCCCCCATTCGCCTTTGGCTCCTTCTTCTTCTTCTCTTTCTTCTTCTTCTCCTTCTTTTCTTTAGGAACTTGACTTTTGGCTTTGTCGGCCCCATCAAACGAAGAGGAAGGAGGAGAGGAAGAATTAGAGGAAGTAGAAGGTTGGTGGGCAACTCTGGACTCGTCTAATTGCTGATTCGATTGTTCAGGAATAGTGGTGTTCTGAACGACATTGGTTGAGAAAAGCCAGACTGGCAAGCCAGTTGTCAGTCCTGGAAGCGACAATGTGGCCATATGGGGTGCACCAACATCTCCCCAAGAGGAGAAGGGACTAGGATTTCCACCAAGGGGAATTCCTTGGTTGGTAGACTCCATTTTCTCAACCTAAGATCAACGTAGGAAAAGGGTAAGAATATTCCGTTTAAAACAAAATTTTAAGACGCTTTGACACAACTTTTTTTTTCTCAGTTTTAAAGAGTCGAGAAAAAACAAAAGATGACTCTAGTCTCCTTCGATTTTTAATGAGCTTGAAGTGACAAGTGCTCAGATGGACCTTTTCCGTTAAGGAGTCTGAAAAGGAACGAAAGGGACTGCTCTAGAGATCTAGGTAGAGGGAGTACCAAACCAATCGTAAAACTGTAGAATACTTTTTACGGTACGGCAGTCAATCTTCCCGAATGCTGTGTTCGGTGCATTGCGATCAGTAGGGCGGTCGACACAGCTTCCTATGGATAAAAGGTTTTAAGCCTATAGGGGTCTCCCAATATATACTCGACAGTACGTGGGAGCACAAGTCCGTACTGGCACTTATCGTCTCAAAGTGGAGGAATCACCCAACCATCAGTGAGGACAACAGTTACCAGGCTTTACGACGCCAGAATACGTCTCTAGCCTAGACCTCTAAATGTTGTGCGTTAAGTTCCAAAGCGTTGTTAGATTCATTCAGTTTATTTTAAGTTGATCTTTCTTAGAAGTTTTCCTTTTGGGATCACCACGAGATGTAGATGTAATTCCTAAAATGCAATCTAAAGATGATAAGCAAGCTTTTATCTCTTTTCAGCAATGAAAATCCTAGCTACAAGGGGAAAAGAAAGACACAATCTTTTCTCAAAGAGCAAAGAGCACACTGTAAATGCGCTTTTCCTAAATCAAGCCAAACAGACTATCAATATGCAAATGCACATATGCATGTATTTGTTTTCACTTTCTTAATATTGATGCCTAAAAAGAAATTTGATGTACAAATCTGAATTTGCTTTCAAGCGACAAACACAAACAAGCTTCTTTTCGAAATCAAAAGGTAGAGAAGATTACGACACTTTATGATTTTGAAATAAACACTCATTTTGACACTAGAAAGTGACAAATTCAAACCAAAGACAAAAGTAAAATCATAATCGACTGTCAACAGCAAATAAACTTTCTCCTAAGATCAAAATCGACACTTACGACAGATCTAAATCCAAGGACGACAGTATGACTATTTTACTTTTTCAATGGAAAACTGTAAATGATGTAACAAACACACAAAGAACATCTACAGTCTTTTTGTACAAAGGAGGTGGAATTAAGGCAAAGAAAAGGGGTTTTTAAACAAACACACACTGATCACAGGCTGCAAAATCAGAGACAAAACTGAAAAAATGAAGCAAAGAACCTCAGCTGCACAGGGCTAGGCTGATCAGCGCACCTGTTACACAGAGAAACTGAATTGCAGCGTAGGTAGCCCTCTCGGGAACTGCGTTGAAATGCAGAATCTCTTCACAGAGCCTGCGCTGGGGCAGAAAAGAGAATTCCTTCCGGGTTCTGGGTCATGTTTTGCAGTTTAATCTATGGATTTTGGCCAAGTAAAAGCAATCAGTAATGCTCAATCAGAGGGTGGATTTAAAGGAGGTCTAAGAGCTATCACAAAGGGTAATCAGATCATTTGTGAATCAGCTGTTCAAATCATAAACAAATCCAGTGAATGGATTGAAGTAGCAGGTGTCTACTTTTCATTTGATAATGGCAAATGCAGTTCGATTGCCACTTCTGTGTTTATGAAACAAACAACAAGAGAAACACAAACAAACTAACTAGACACGCTCCCCAGTGGAGTCGCCATTTTGTTAACGGGAAAAGTGTCTAATCAGAACGCCCCTATCCCACTAAGGTGTGACAGTACCTTAGAAACAAACAAGGAAAACTACTTTCATATTCTTCTTTATGAACTATAAACGAAGAGGAATAGGATGAACCAACATGTGTCTTGCGCTAGTCCTTTGATCCAATCTCTCTCCTCTTTGACAGCTTCCAGCTACCTGCTCCCTTACTTGCCTAGCTTCACCAAGTTCCTGCAAGATCACAGAAGAGGAAAACTACACAAAGACATGGATTTACATTCATAAATAGCTTAGGATCAGATTTAAGCTAAACATGCAAATATAAAAAAACATCATTGATACACAAGCATGTAGGAGAAACTCAAATAGTTTTATTGATATAACAAGAAGGTCCAGGAGGAGTTACAACCGATGATTCCTGATCCAGCATCAACCCCCAGCAAAGGAATCCCCTCTTCACCCCCAACAAAGCATAAATCACCCAATACACTGATCTCTATCTCAAAACCAACAACAATTCTCTGCAATGTACAAAATTCCAGCCTCTTGTATCTCTGGGATGAGGGATCCATATATAGATGTATGCAAAGAGGATGAGTCAGCTTATGATTTTACTAGTGGCCTCTCTCTGTCAGTTCTTGCTTCCACTTGGAGACTGAGAGCCTCTTACTCATCCTTGGTCGAACTCAGTGAGGCAAGTGTCATTGGGGAAGATCCTGGAAGCTTCCATTGTCTGTCCACCTCGCGGAATGACACTGTCATTTGTCATTTCCCGCTCAGCGCACCCTGGTAGTGCATTTAGGTGCGTTGCAATGCACCTAGCTAGTGTACTGGGGTGCTATGCAACGCAGCTAGCTAGTGGAGCAGCTGAAATGATCCTGATTTGACTGATTCTGAGCAGTTTCTGGTGGAGAACTTCTGGGAGAAGCTGTAATTGGTTGACCTTGTTCCTCTAGGGGGAGGAACAACACTTTTAGGGACTTAGGATCCCTTGGTTTATGGAAATTTCATGCTTAGAGCTGTAAGGCACAAAAATGTCTATAACAACCTCCGAAAGCCATAGCTAGACTAATTGGCGAGGGATCAGATTATGAATGTTGTGAATTAATCTTAGTTTTACTTTTCTGCAAATAGATATTAAATTTCTCATATCATTAACAGTTACCTCCGAAAGCCATAGCTGGACTACTAGCGAGGGATTGAATTATGGATGTGTAATTCGATTTTAGTTTTACTTTTATGCAATTAGATATTAAATTGCTCATATCATTGATAGTTACCTCTGAAAGCCATAGCTGGACTACTGGCGAGGGATTGAATTATGGATGTGTAATTTGATTTTAGTTTTACTTTTCTGTAATTAGATATCAGATTGCTCATGACATTGATGATTACCTCCGAAAGCCATAGCTGGACTATTGGCGAGGGATCGAATCATGAATGTGTAATTTGATTTTCGTTTTACTTTCCTTGAAATTTTTTATTTCTTTGAGTGCAGTAGCTTAAATCAATTTTCTGTATTTAGACAGCATCAGAGATAATAATTTAAAGATCAGTAGTTCATTATTTACTTGTTTTTAGTAGCAGCACAATTTCCATTCTTGTTCAAGAATTACTGTCATCACTAGTACATTCTAAGACCTTCTGAAGTGTTAAGTTCTGGAAATCATTATACAGAACATAAATGCCTTAAAATCTGTATCCATACTTGCCTTCCAGAGACTTAGGAATAGGATTTCCATTTTCATTAGACACTTTAGGAGATCAACAAGACACAAAACTCCAAAACAAAACAAAAACTATAAAACAACGAAGTAAGAAAAATGTTAACTAAGCACATATGGTGCACCACACTTCATCAGTTTACGATACCCGGATTGATAATTTATGTAGAGCAATTTAAGACATTAAATTGACTAGACATTTTTAGCGTCGTTGCCGGGGAAGTGTAATTAGGAAACCTTATTTCTTACATCTAAAAAAAAATTAATAATTCTTGAGTATGCTCTCCTCCTGCACTTTCTGTGATCTGGAGGATCAGAAAAAGAATTGTTATGTTAAAAAAAAAAAAGGAGACAAAATAAACTTCATCATTTCAATTGATTCAAAAAATAATAATAATAATAATAATAATGAAACCCAATTTCTTTGATAGGTTCAACTATCCAAGATTGACTGGTTATGGTTTGTAGTGGTCCTCAAAACATTGTATCCTATTTTAATAAGGTTTTGCAACTTAGCTGCGGAATGTAGCCTGATTCCGCAGCTAGTTGAGAATTCCACAGCTGATTTCAAGGTTTAGCAGGTTATAGGCGTCCAATGAAGAAACCGACCACATGGGCATCTCCAGAATTGTCCCGACATGGATCCTATCCTAGTCACCCAGCTCAGATCGATAAAAAACTAGCCTAAGACCTCAGTCAAAGTCCTATTTTTAGCATGTTTTCTTTGAAGACTTTGCTGCCTAAAATTGAAAATCATTAATCCTTTTATAAAATTTTACAATTTTAGAGAAGAAAAAAAAGGAAAAACAATCTATAACTATCTTCAATCCTAGCTTTCGTTGTGGCCTCAGTAGAAAAATTTGCATTCCTGTTTGAAGCCTTGACCCTAAAACAAACCTGCAAAAATCATATATCTATGTATATATATATATATATATATATATATATATATATATATAAAATAAAACCCTGCAATATAAACAATTTGAGCTGTGATCAACCAAATTTTGTGTTTCAACATTTACAATGCTATACGATGAAGCGTCTTTCTTTTTCCCCATTTCAGTGTAAAATACCATTCGCATTATATTCCTGCCCACCTCTCCAATCACACACACAATTATCCTGCCATCAACAACTACGTTTCATCCTGTAATCGAAATTTCGAGTACATCAAGAAGAAGGATTCTGAAAAAAAAAAAAAAAAAAAGATAATTTGGGAGAAAAACCTAACATTAGGCATCCAATAATAAACAGCCACTTCATGTGTATTGACTCCAAAGCTTATTCATCACTATTGCAAGGATGCACCAAGACAGGGGCATTACCAGAAGGAAAAATTGTCCATGCTCGCATTGTAAAAATTGGATTGAAGCAAGAACTTTTCTTACAAAACCACCTTATTAACATGTATGGTAAATGCATAGAATGCACAAAGGTGTATTATTCTACCTCTGATTCAAAATTTTACAGTCGAATGCAGCAACTCAGAAAAAAGTCAAACTTTAGATGTACGATTTGGCCAAACGGAGATGAGTTTGAGAAAAAGAAAACATGGGTTTCTTTTCCAGTAGGGTTAATTAGATAACCCAGAAATCATTTTAAGAAATTCGTGGCGGTATAGGAGAAATTCTCGATTCTTTGAGGCCTCTTTTTGCATGCCGCGAGAGGAAAAACAGTTCTTTTTCTAAACAGTTGCGACTATATTCCAATTTCTTTGAGAAATCTGCCCAGATCCGATTTTCTTAGCTTCTAGGTCATCCACTGTCTCTTTGAATGCATGAGAAAAATGATTTCTATTTTTTTTTCTCAATTAGACTACTTTTATATTAGTACAAATAGATAACACAGCAGGGCCGAAGCCTTGAAAGTTCTAGCCATTAAAATGGCATTCTAGGAAAATGCTCTTGACAAATTGACAATAAGACCTGCTTGTTTGTAGTTCAGCTGAAAAATGACCCAGACCTGCGCTTACATCGACAATACAGTAAATAAGATTGATGCTTACATTGACCATAAAATAAAGAAGAACTGATCCGTGCATAGTTCCAAGACCGACATTTGCTTTGCCAGCTATGGGCATTTTCCAACCAAATCATAGACACGAATAGACACGAGAAGACCAACCTCATTGGCATGCAAGGCCATTTTCGAGTCATTGTGAAAGGAGCTGGACTGCGGCGATTACCGATGGCACCTGTGGGCTGCCCCTTGCCCACCATCACCATCCTTATCGTATTCGCTCTCTGATCAACCCCTCTCAGCCTGGAGTGAGTAGTCCTGTTGCACCAAAGAGGTGCATTCATTGTTGAGTTGTTCATCATTTGAATCACTATGAGGGCCTGAGAAGTAGAGAATCTGTCGGTTGACCCCCTGATTGGCCATTCTATCTACCACTTTGTTGGCTGTGCGCCTTATGTGCTTGAATGTGATGCTCCGGGGTGTCCGCAGCCTTTCCTCCATTTGCTCCAATCTACTAAGTAATCTCCAACTTGTGGCTATTTTAGATGCTGGGGAACCTGCTTGTATTCTGATGACCGCTGCTATTATTATGAGGGAGTCTCCTTCAACCTCAAGAGGATACAAGTTTTCTTGCTCTGCTATGCAGATTCCTTTCCAAATTCCTTCCAGTTCCGCTGCATTGTTGGTATCGTTGCCAATATTTCCATGGTAGATATATCTGATTGTGCCCATTTCATCTCTAAAGACACCTCCGTAGCCAGCTGGCCCGGGGTTTCCTTTAGCCGCGCCATCAAAATTTAATTTGAACGAATTGGGAGTAGGGGGGGACCAATTTAGTGGAGAGGCAGAGCTGGAAGGGGGGACTGGAGTTGATTTGGACCAGAGAGGTGAATTCCATGTTCCAAGCCTTTAAGATGAGGTGTTCCTGAGGGAGTTCTGGCAGGTCCACTGGTTGCCATTGTCATGTTGCCAAAGTTTCTTGGAGATTTTGCTTGAGGAGAAGCCATAGAGAGTCGATGGGTTTGCTGGTGTTGTTGAAAACTTTGTTGTTTCTCTCTTTCCATAATATCCAGTAAAAGAAACCTGGGATAAGGTTCCACAATGAATTTAACAGAGAGCTTTGGAAGGGTTGCTTTGGCCAGTTTCTGATGGTATCTGCAATATCTCCCTGTCGTTTGCCAGATCTTCTATTGCAGTGATCAATTTTCTCCCATAATTGAGTGGCAAGAGGACAAGTATCCATTAAATGCAAAGCGGTTTCTGCGTTGAGGTTGCAGTTAGGACATCTAGAAGGTCCTATGAATCCTCTCTTTTGCAGCTTGTCCCATGTGAGAATTCGTTGTTTGCCTAGAAGCCATAAGAAAGTGGAGACCTTAGGCCATATTCCTGGTTGCCAAACCTGGTCCCAAAGCTTATCTTTGTTTGCCTGCGTGGGTGAGTAGCGTAATTGGTGTGCTTCCTTAGTGGTAAACATACCTTTAGGCATGTGACCCCAACGAAGCTTTTCCTGTTGATCCGAGTGCTTGATTTTCCTTTGATTTAGCTCCTACTTGATCTCTGTGTAGGTTTCCCCTTGCCAGTTGGCCTGCGAAGTGCTTGCTAATTTCTAGCACTGAAAGTCATGAGATGATTGCTATTGCCAGAATTGATGAACGTGGATAAGATCAGTGTGATGCATATATGCTTACCAAATTGGCTTGTGAAATAGAGATGCTAGTTTTGGGAGTTGTTGCCATGAATCCTCCCAAAATCTAGCTGAGGTGCCCGAATGAACTTCCCAGAAACTGTGTTCTTGTATGAAGGCGCTGTGGAGCTTGGCAGCGTTCCAGATCAGGGAGCCTGGAGTTGTGGGGCAAGTTCTGATGAGGTCCTTCCATTGACTTCCTGGCACATATTTTTCTTGCCAAAGACGAGCCCAAGGTGTGTGTGGTTTGGAGAGCCAATTCCACCATATTCGAGCTCCCATTATGTTGTTGCTATGGAGGGGATCCCATAGTCCTAACCCACCGACAGTTTTTGGTTGGAAGACCTCATTCCAATTGACCAGTGCCCATTTCCTGTTGAGACCAGAGGAGCCCCACAGAAATTTTCTCTGCAGATTGCGGATGCTTTTGAGGACCCATTTAGGAGCAACTAAAATGGAAAAGAGATAAAGGGGCATTGCCTAGAGAACGGATTTGATGAGGATAAGTCTGCTAGCCATATTGAGCGAGCGAAAAGTCTAGGAGGAGAGCCTGGATTCCAGCTTGTCTATGAGGGTTCTCTAAGAGGTGTGTTTAATGGCTAAGTCCAAGAGAGGAGCTCCCAAGTATTTCGAGGGAAGCGATGCAATGGAATATCCCAAAATTCTTGCTATATTTATTTGAGTAGGGGCTGGAGTATGAAAGAAGAATAGCTGGGATTTGGCGGCATTGATTGAGGTGCTAGAGGCTTCAGAAAAGAGAGAGAGCAGAACTTTGAAGGCAGAGGCTCCTTGAGAAGAAGGATGGTCGAAGAGCATGGTGTCAACTACAAACTTTTGGTGAGATAAAGGGTGAAGACCATGAAGTGAAATGCCTTTCAGGGTATGAGAGGAGATAGCTGAGTGAAGCAAACGACTAAGGCCTTTGGCCATTAAAACAAAGAGAAAAGGGGAGAGGGGGTCCCTCTAACGGATACCATGGGAAGGACGGAAGGGCTTTGAGGGAGAACCATTGAGCATGATCGAAAGGCTGGGTGAAGAGATGAGATTCATGATCCACCTTGTCCAAGTTGCATTAAAGCCAAATGCCAATAACATCTGATATATATAATTCCAACTAAGTTTATCAAATGTTTTTGAGAGATCAAGATTTAGAATCATACCTGGCTTTTTTAGAAGCTTCAGAGAGTGTATCACTTCATTTGAGAGAATTATTCCGTCCATTATTTGTCTCCCTTCTACATAACCTGTCTGCTCTGGCGAGATGAGAAGTTGGAGGAGAGGTTTGAGCCTATTGGCCAAAACTTTGGAAATGAGTTTGTAGATGACGTTACACAGTGCAATAGGTGTTGGGTCCCTATAATACTAGTGATTACCCCATTACTATTGTAGTTATACCACTTATTAATATTGTTGTGCCCCTATTGCCCCCATATTGTTATTACTGTGCCCCATAGAATCCCTCTATTGTTATTTTTTTGGCTTTATATTATTATTGTTAGGTCGACTAGATTATATTGTGACTCCTTAGACTCCTATATATGGAAAGGAGGTTTTGTCATTTGAATCATCCAAGAATTTTTCATTTATGTAATGTAAAGGAGGTTTCCCCCTCGAAGAGGCTGAATTCTAAGGCGTTGATCTATCTCTTCTATCTTTTCTTGAGCTGGTTTCATAACATTTGGTATCAAAGCTTTGGATTCTAGGGTTTTGCTACTCCAAACAGGTCATCGTAGAATTTTCGCTATAACTTTGTTATGTGATGTTTCAGAAGTCGCAAAAAAAACCCATTTGAGAAGAAATCACGCTGAACCTTGCGTCCGAATTTTAGAGATTTTCGCGCGATATTTGCGGAGATATGATCTGAGGAAGTTGGTCTTTTTGCAGACTCCTGAATTACATTCAAAACAAGTGACCTGGGGAAAATCATCATAACTTTCTCTCTGGGGATCGGATTGAAATTTCGTAAGAAGGTACAGAAAGAGGATGGATTGTAGTTTCTTGTATGCATGTTTCAGATCTATAGGTTGAAACAATGACTCATGGCACGTCGTACAAGTTCGCTCTATTGAATTAGTCTATAAGCAAGTCACTGTGGGAGATTTCACATAACTCTTCGTTGGAGAATCCAATTTGGGTCAGACTTGTGGCATTGGAAAGAGGACACAAAGGGCTACTGCAAATCACAAATTCAAAACTAGATGATTCGAAAGTACAGAGATACATCAAAGGAAATATCAAGCTCCTACAAAGTGAAAAAAGGTGTGTAGATTTTCTTAAATTTTTGCTTCAGCTTGGTTTGAAAATTATTTTGAAGGAATTCAAAGGGCATAGTAGAGCATTATTATTGGTAACTGATGCCCCGAGGAAAGAAAATGCAAACACCTAGTAAGGAACCTGAAAGCTCTAGCATGACTCATGAAGAAGAGGAAGAAATGCAACTTGATGTATCAAAATTACAAGACCAAGTGCAACAACTTTCCCTTGCACGAAAAGGAACAGAACCTAAGATGGATGGTTTAAAGAAAGATGTAGAAGCTAAGACGGATTGTTTAAAGAAAGGTGTACAAGCTAAGATGGACTATTTAAAGAAAAGCGTAGAAGCTAAGATGATTGACATGGAAGCTAAGATGGATGATTTGAAGATAGATTTGAAGACAGACATGGACGAATTGAAGATAAATATGAATAAGTTGCTACAAGAAATGGTCCCTAAGGGTGAAAGGGTACTAAAGGAAACTCATGCTAAGAACAAAATAAATGTTAATCATGATTCCATAAATGCTAATGTTGGATCGAAGACTCACCATATTCCAAAAATCAATATGAGGAAGTTTGATGGAAAGGATCCTGCCACATGGATATTACAGATGGAGCAATTCTTCGATCTCAATAATGTGCAAAACACACAAAAGGTACGTATGGAAACTTTATATTTGGAACCAAATTAGTTTGTATGGTATCAATGGCTTTGCTCTCATAAACCATTTATCACTTGGGCAATTTTTACAGAAGAATTGATAGCACATTATGAGGATACAAAAAGCAACACTTTTTTTAGCCAATTGATAAGTCTAAAACAAAAGGCTTCGATAATGGAGCACATTGAGGAGTTCCAAAAATTGAACATAAGGGTAAAAGATATTCCAGAGGACCATAGGATTGATGTGTTCATAGGGTCTTTAAAGGATAATATCCAACATGATGTTCGCCTTTGGGAACCTGATTCATTAGAGAAGGCATTCAGGTTAGCAAGAAAAATGGAAAGCAAAATTATGGCAACTAGGAAGCATACCACTCACAACTATAAAGACGGAAGTGTTGTTGCTCCTAGTCTTCCACAACCTATAAGGTTGAAACCACAACAATTGGAAGAAAAAAGAGCAAAAGGGCTTTGTTACAGTTGTGATAGCAAATACACTAAAAGTCATAAGTGTGCTGAGAAGGAATTATTCTACATAGATTGTGAAGAGGAAGAAGAAAAGGAGCAAGAAAGGTCAATAGAAGAGGATATACTCCATGAAAAAAGCCTAGATGAAGAACAAATAAATCCAACCATATCTTGTAATGCATTGGTGGGAATTACCACTCCTAAAACCATCAAGATAGAAGGACAAATCAAGAAGAAAAAGGTAATAGTGTGGATTGATTCAGGAAGCACCCACAATTTTATTCATTGTAAGGTAGCAAAAGAATTGAATTGCTTCCAATATCCAGCACCAGAGTGTCAAGTGATGATTTCAAATGTAGGAACAATAAATTGCTCTGGAAAGTGCCATAATATCAAGCTATCCATGGGAGAATACGTATTGACTAGCCCAATGCTTTCCATTCCAATGGGAGGTGCTGATGTTGTACTAGGAGTCCAATGGCTACAATCCCTGGGTACAATAGCTTTTAATTTTCAAGAACTTTTCATCAAATTTTCTACGGAAGGAAAGGAAGTTGAATTAATGGGTATTGCAGGGAAACCAGGAAAGATAATCAGGTCTAATAGTATGACAAAGCTTCTAAAAAGGGAGCAAAGAGGTGTAATTGCACAATTATGCTCGCTAGATGTTTCCACATCAGAATCATCTATTTCTCCAGATCTCCAAAAAGTCCTGGACAATCATTCCAAGGTATTTGAGACTCCCAAAGGTCTCTCACCTATGCGTGAACATGATCATGCTATTCATCTGATTCCAGGAAGTGTTCCTCCAAACATCAGGCCGTACAAATATCCCTATGTCCAAAAGAGTGAAATTGAACGTATGGTTGCAGAAATGCTAGAGGCTGGTATAATTCAACCGAGTCAAAGTTCTTTCTTTGCTCTAGTAGTATTGGTGCACAAGAAGGATGGATCATGGCGCATGTGTCTAGATTATAGGGAGCTCAACAAGCTCACTATTAAAGATAAGTTCCCCATTCCTGTCATTGATGAATTACTGGATGAATTGCATGGATCAATTTACTTCACCAAGTTGGATCTTCATTCAGGATATCATCAAATCAAAATGAAGATTGAAGACATTCTGAAAACAACATTTAGAACTCATGAGGGTCATTATTAATTTTTGGTCATGCCTTTTGGCCTTACCAATGCACCTTCAACATTTCAAGGTTTGATGAATTCAATTTTCAAACCATTCCTTAGAAAATTTGTGTTAGTATTTTTTGATGATATACTAATCTACAACAAGTCTTGGAAGGATCATGTTGAACATGTTGACAAGGTGCTACAACTATTGAAGGAGAAACAATTATATGCAAAAAGATCCAAATGTTTCTTTAGAGTCCAGGAGGTGGAATATTTGGGTCATATTGTATCTCATGAAGGAGTTATGGTAGACCCTAGCAAAATTAAAGCCATTAAGGAATGGAAAACCCCCACATCCATAAAGCATCTGCGAAGATTTCTCGGGTTGACAGGGTATTATCGCAAGTGTTTTAAGAATTATGGGAGAATAGCAACACCTCTAACAACATTATTGAAGAAAGATGTATTTTCATGGACTCCAGAAGAAACAAAGTCCTTTGAACATCTTAAGGAGGCAATGTGCCAAGCACCAGTCTTAGCTACACCGGACTTCACAAAAACCTTTATTGTGGAATGTGATGCTTCAGGAAATGGAATTGGTGCTGTTCTAATGTAAGATGAAAGACCCATTGCTCTTGAAAGTCGTCCAATCAAGGGAAAGTTTTAAGCAAAGCTATTTATGAGAAGGAAATGTTGGCAATACTCCATGCACTTAAGAAATGGTGACCCTACCTAATCGGTAGACACTTCAAGGTAAAAATGGATCATGATAGCCTTAAATACTTTTTACAACAAATATTATCCTCTGAAGAGCAACAAAAGTGGGTCAAAAAGATCTTGGGTTATCACTTTGAAATCATCTACAAAAAAGGGAAGCAAAATGTGGTGGCAGATGCACTCTCAAGAAAGGATGAGGATGTGGAAGCATTGTTGTGCACCATTTCTATTATCCAACCAGATTGGATAAACGAAGCAAGGGAGGAATGGAAGAATGACGAAGAAGTGTGGGCACTTATTCGAAAGTTACAACAAGATTCCAGTACGTCTGGTACATTTAGCTGGCAAAATGATTCGTTATGGTAAAAAGATCGCTTATACCTCTGTAAGAATTCCTAGCTAAAACAAAAGATTCTTATGGAATTACACACTTCTCCCTTAGGAGGACACTCAGGATTTTTAAAAACTTACCACAGGGTTAAGAAGGAATTTTTTTGGGATGGCCTTAAATCAGATATTCAAAAGTTTGTGGCTGAATGTTTGGTTTGCCAACAAAATAAAGTTGAAACAATTAAGACACCAGGTCTATTACAACCTTTATCCATTCCAAGCCAACGTTGGGAGGAGGTTTCAATGGATTTTATCACAGGTTTACCCAAGTCTAAGGGAAAGAGTTTCATCATGGTGGTAGTTGACAGACTTACCAAGTATGCACACTTTTGTGCATTATCACATCCATTTAAAGCCAATACATTTTCTACTGCATTTATGGAAACAATTCAAAAGCTACATGGAAACCCAAAGATTATTGTAAGTGACAGAGATCCCATTTTCACTAGAAATTTTTGGACAGAATTGTTTTCTTGTCTTGGTACTCAGTTAGATCATAGCTCATCTTATCATCCTCAATCTGATGGGAAAACTGAGATAGTAAACAAATGTTTGGAAGGATATCTTCGTTGCTTTGTATCTGATAAACAGACACAATGGGTCAAATGGTTGCCTCTGGCTGAATGGTGGTATAACACTTCCTTCCATACAGCAACAAAAATGACCCCATTTATGGAATTTTATGGGTATCAACCACCATCCATCACATCATATTTAAGAGAAAATTCTAAGGTTCATGTAGTGGAACATCACATCGAACATCAACAACAAGTCCTCCAACTCTTAAAGGATAACATCGTGTTGGCACAAAATAGAATGAAACAACAGGCAGATCAACATCGCAGTGAAAGAATTTTTGATGTAGGTGATTGGGTATTCCTACGGCTACAACCATATAAGCAAATGTCCCTCAAGCAAGCTAAGAAGCATAATAAATTATCACCAAAGTATTATGGTTCGTACAAGTTGTTGCAAAAGATTGGTACTATGGCATACAAATTAGAGCTTCCTGCAGCTTCTCGGTTGCACCCAATTTTCCATGTTTCATGTTTAAAGAAGGTTATAGGCGACAAGCTCCCAGTTCAAACAATATTGCCAAAACTTGACGAAGAAGGAAAAATTATACTGGAACCGGAAGCAGTCACAGAAACAAGAACTCGACAGCTACGAAATCATTCAATTTCAAAGTATCTTATCAAGTGGAAGAACTTATCCGCTAAATATTCCACATGGGAGGATGAGAATTTTATGCAGAAGTATCCATAACTACTCAAGCATTGAGGACAACACTTTTTTGAAGGAGAGGGGCATGTTGGGTCCCTATAATACTAGTGATTACTCCATTAATATTGTAGTTATACCCCTTATTAATATTGTTGTGCCCCTATTGCCCTCATATTGTTATTACTGTGCCCCATAGAATCCCTCTATTGTTATTTTTGTGGCTTTATATTATTATTGTTAGGTCGGCTGGATTATATTGTGACTCCTTAGACTCCTATATATAGAAAGGAGGTTTTGTCATTTGAATCATCCAAGAATTGTTCATTTATGTAATGTAAAGGAAGTTGCCCCCTCGAAGAGGTTGAATTCTAAGGCATTGATCTATCTCTTCTATCTTTTCTTGAGCTGGTTTCATAACAATAGGCCTGTATTTGTCGGGCGTATTTGATTCATCCCCTTTGGGAATTAGCACTAAAAAGTAGAGTTTAGTGAAGGGAGAATCCAGTGCATTGATCGTGATTCCTCCACTAATTCCCAAACCTCTGTGCTAGCAAGCTCCCAAAATTCGTGAAAAAAGTTAGCAGTGAACCCGTAAGGACCGGGTGCCTTACCATCCTTGATTTGAACCATGGCATCTTCCACTTCTTTCATTGAGATGGGTTGAAGTAGCTTATTTTTGTGGTTCCGTAATGATTTTAGGGATGAGCTGCGTAATTTTTTTAATGGCTTGATCTCTGCTTTCTGGTCATTCCCTTAGGATCTCCTGAAAGTATGCTTGGAATTCCTTTTCCATTTCTTCATGCTTTTCTAGTTTTCCCCTTTCTTATTATTGATGAATGCGATATTGTTATGCATCCTTCTTTGGATTGTGGATTTGTGGAAAAACTTCATGTTTTTCTCCCCCTCCTTAAGCCATCAAATACGAGACTTTTGTCGCCACAAGGTTTCTTCTTGCTGTCTGCATGTCTCAATTTCAGTCCAGAGGATCTGCTCTTGTTGCACCCTGTCTTCTGTTCACCCCTCCATGATAATATTCTAGTGTAAAGAGCACATTTGCTGCTCTAGCTTTTTTCGTTGCTCAAATATATTGCCGAACTGAGTACGAGTCCAATTTTTGAGAACTTGTTTGAGGTTTTTTAATTTCTGTTGGAACTGTAACATTTTGGCTCCTTCAGAGGGTTTGAAGGTTTTCCAGACCTCCTTAACCACTGCTTTGAAGTTGGGATTTGAGAACCAAAAAGCCTCAAATCGAAAAGGTCTATTGCATTTTGTACCTGGGCGCGTCCATTGTAACATAATGGGCTAGTGATCGGATCCTCCTTGAGGCACGATAGAGGCATGAAAATCCCCTCCAAGGTGTATAGCATTATCCGAAATGAGAAAGCGATCCAGCCTTGAAGCAATATGCTGAGATCCTCCTCGTTTATTGGTCCAAGTATAGATTCCATTTGAAGTATGAATGTCCATAAGATGGTTGTTTTGAATGTAGTTTCAGAAGCCAATACTGTCCCCTTCTAATTTCGATCTACTGCCACTTTTTTCCTCCAGAGACCCGATGATGTTGAAATCTCCACCTCAAATCCATAGCGGAAATTGTCTGTTGGAATTGAGAGCTATAAGAGTGTCCAGAAGAGCCAGTTTCTGATTTAAATGTTGCAGAAAGTAAACATTTGAGAGATGACCGTGAATATTTGTTCCTATGAGATGGAAGGTGGCTTGGATGAAGAAATGAGATGCGTGGAAGTCTTGGAGAGTGAGTAATTATGGATTCCAAATGATCGCTAGTCCTCCCGAGGAACCTGAGGCATCCACTGTGACTGAGCTGCAGCCTGACCAGATCTTTCTCAGAACCTTTTCTATGATAGTACTGTTGCTCTTTGTTTCTTGAAGAAAAAATATAGTGGGCTTTTCTTGCTGTATCACGTTTTTTAACATTCTGTGTTTGGGAGCGTTGTTCAGCCCTCTTACATTCCAGGAAATAAGCTTCATGAGGAACAATAGGGCTAAGATTTGTAGAACTTTTTCAACTTAGGGAATCTCCCAGATTCTATTAGTAATTCTCCTAAGACGATGTTCCTCTGCAGGTCCGTTTTGTGCCCTCTTTTTTTTTTTTCTTTTAAGATCTTCTTTCCATCCCATGGGCTTCCTGCTTGTATTCCTAGGCATTTGTTGTGTTGAGCTTTGCTGAGAACTCCTTCCAGCCTTTCGATTTCCCATGGAGGAATTGTGTTGTACTCTTTCTGTTTACAAGTTGTTTCTAGTTTGAGTATATCTAAACCTTCCAAGTTAATACTCTCTAGATCTTCATCCATTTTTGAAGGCATGTTTTGATCTTCCATGAGAGTATTGTCATGAATGCTAAGGGCTAGAGCTGCATCCAGCTCCATTGAAGAAGACTGTGCGGCAATCTCTGGTGCAGATTTCTCATAAGAGAGGGGGTTGGGAAGGCTTGAAGGATCGGAGGCAGAGGATGGCAGAGAAAGTTTGGAAATCTGGGAGGGAGAAGGAGGCGCAGGGTTAGCCGGGGGTGAAGCTGGAGGATTCTCTGAAGGATCGTGGGGGGTGAGAATCGTGAATCTGTTCTGGGAATCAAGCTTTTTGGAGCTGTCAGGGGCGGTAGTGGATTTCTTTGCATGGCGGCGGCGAATAGGGACTTTGGTGAAACCTTCTGAGTCTTTGCTGAGATCATTTACAGGGGGTTTGGATTGGAGATTGAGGGGACAGTCCCTGAAGAGATGGCCATGCTCATGGCACTTTCTACAGCGAAAAGGAATGTGCTCATAATCTAATGTTTGAATCCATTCAAAGTCGTCGTGGAAAAGACTTACCGAGTCTGCTAGAGCTTTGGTAAGATGCATTTGGACACAGATCCGGGCGTAAGAAGTGTATCTGCGAGTTTTAGTTTCCTCAGAAGCTTTGATGAAGGTCCCCAGGCTGTTGCCTATATCCCTTAGTGTCTCCTCCTTCCAATATTCTACAGGGAGGGAATACATTCAAATCCAGACATGAGCCTAGCTGAAGTCTTCCTTTTCTGGGTTGACTCTTTCTTTGCATTCTCTTAAGTACAATCCAGAAGAATTGAAGAAGTACGGGCCACATTCAAATATGCGTGATTTGTCCTCCAGGCAGTTGAATATTGCCGTGAAGAAGCCTTTGGGGCCAAGCTGCAGAGTAACTTGTCCCTTAGGCTTCCATTTTGAAGCAATCCAGCCATGCAAGGCCTTTTCAGTTGGCCAAAATCTGAGGAACTTGCCGATGACTGCATGGTCCCTCATAAATTGGATTTTGTCGTTGATTTGCTAGCTGGGGAGGTTGACTTTGATTCTTTAGGCAGTTTTTGGTATGCATGTGGCTGAAGTCGCCTTTGGTTGTGATGTAGGGGCTTTTTGATTCCCGCCATTGTCTTTGCTTGTATCATCACATGTAGCAATAGTCACTTCTTCATTAGTGGCCAGATCTGGTCCTTGATCTATTTCTGGAAGGCTTTCTTATATGTGCAGAGGATCTTTTTTTTTTTCCGAGAGTTTTCAGAGGATGACCCAAAGTATGGAGGGGGGGAGGATCCCGCCCCTCCTAAGAGTGTATTCAGGAAAGAAACCTCAGCCAGGGCGCCGCGGATTGAAGGCTGGAGGCCGTGGGAAGTAGGGTTTCTGGTTAGTGTTCAGGGGCGATTTAGATCGCATTAAAAAGACGATTTCTATTAAATGAACAAGGAATAGTCTAAACACGGCACACCGTAGTTGTTTGAAGAAACATGACTCTCTTTCATTAAAACCAGTGAAGTTGCTGCCACCTATCTGCGCTTGTTCCGCTACTTCCTGTTTGACAGTAAGATGATCAAACACAACACTTTTCCAAGAACCCATCTAACAGCTATTCCTATGACTTGGCATTTTACTTGATCGGCACAGGTGTTGGTACTCATGGATCTTGTCTTCA
This sequence comes from Pinus tabuliformis, assembly GCA_031772625.1. Classification (NCBI taxonomy): domain Eukaryota; kingdom Viridiplantae; phylum Streptophyta; class Pinopsida; order Pinales; family Pinaceae; genus Pinus; species Pinus tabuliformis. The sequence continues at coordinate 847,057,678 of CM062805.1, forward strand.
TTGACAAATTCTGTGTATGTGTTTAACTTTATTATGATATGCTTGGCAGTTTGACCATATTTTCAGCCAAAAACTCTGCAATACAACGACTTTTATCAACCTGTAATCCCATGAAAAGCGCCGATCAAGCTCATAACTATTTTCCACTTGATATTTATCAAAATGAACTTACAGCAAGGGTGGATTATATGCTTTGGTTTTAAGTAATTTGAGTAAATCAATGATTAGCATATGGCTGAATCCAGTTTCTAGAATTCCTTTAATCAGCAGCCTTGACAACTATGCCTTGGAACCAATGAATCTTGCTATTGATCATACAGAAGTAGGAGGATTGCGTGCTGAATTTCAAAACTGATGATTGACTATCTTTTAGCTGTGGAAAGCAGCCTGATTCTGCAACTGATTCAACTTTCCGCAGCTATTTTTGTTAAACTCTAGGTTGCAAGTGTCATCAACCAAAACAAGCCATATGGGTAGCTAGGGGAATGTCAGTATATGGATGGTGTCCTATTCATTTGATCCAATTTTATGAAAAAGACCCCGGTCAAAGGGAAGTCCAGTTGTGTGTTATCACTAAGTGGCCACACTAAGTCGCCACATGTCAAGAAAAAATAATAATTTTGAATCAATGAAATGAATAAGTTATTTGCTCACTTTTCTGAAGGTACTAATTAATTTTTGACTGATGATGAAAGATGAATGGCTAACCTTTTATACAAGATTTTTAGCTACAGAAACCATCGACATTCTGCAGCTAAAGTCCAATTCCAAAGAAGGTATAAATTCTTTTGATTTTTCCTTTGAGAACTTGTTTCATTAATACAAATTCTTAGTTTTGTGTGTAAATATCATAACTAGAGAGATTGATCACCTCTCTCCTTTGATAATCTTACATTCCATTGCAGAAGAAGTATTAGGCTTTTTTGCAGGTTCCAGGAGGAAAGATAAATGACTACAAGAGAATGGTGTCTCCCTAAGAGACCAATTTGTTTCATAAGAGGATGATCAGCAACAAAGAGGAAATACGCTGATGCAAAATCAGATCCAAACACTTGAAAATTTTTTAGATACTATTGTCTCCATCACATCCATACTTCATAATAAACCATTCACCTCATTTCACTCCATATTTTCCATTTACACTCACATACACTTTCCATCTCTTTTTGTCCATTCATAACCCATAAATAAAAGCAAGAGGCTCATTCACATGCGTATTTCCCATTGCCATTTCTACTCTCCATTGCAATCTTCCATTTTCATCTTCCATTCCTTGTCATTTTCATTTCGCAAATAAGCCCTGCTTCAATGCAAATTATTGAGTCCATAGTCCTTTGAGTCTAAGTTATTTGTAAAAACACCTTGAGGCTTGCATGCCTTAATAGCAATTCCTCATGCTAACAAACAATGGGAATGCATTAATGTCCCTTATTCGTTAGATCTTCTAGGTGACCCGACATCGGCAAAATCATTCGTACCTAGCAAGATGTGTTTGGGCATCTTGACTCTCATTGTTATCAATGGTGAGAGTTCTTGTGTTGACTAGTGGCATCCATTAATGGCCACTAAGTCAACAATTTCTTACAATGTTTGACATCAGAACATTTTTTCACATAGTAGGAATTGTGCTAATGAGTTTTCAAGACATGAAGACTATTATTTTCAGCATTTTGGAGCAGATTCAGCAACTCTTAGTAGAAGCAATAAAAAGTCATCTTATCTCTTTATCCATGACTCCTCTTGTTCAACCACTGTTATAGACATTTTTGTGCCTTACAGCTATAAGCATGAAATGTCCATAATCTAAGGGATCCAAAGTCCCTAAAAATGTTGTTCCTACCCCTAGAGGAACAAGGCTAACAAACCACAACAATTCACAGAAGTTCTCCACCAGAAACTGCTCAAAAACAAGTCAATTCAGGATCAATTCAGAGGCTCCACTAGCTGTCTGCGCTGAAACGCAAAGTCTGCACTGGCTACGTGCACTGCAACGCAGGTAGAAGCACTACCAGGGTGCACTGAGCGAGAATTGCCAAATGGCAAGTTCATTCAACAAGGTTTCAAGACCCTGGAAGCTTCCAGAATCTTCCTCAATGACACTTGCCTCAGTAAATTCGACTAGTGATGAGTAAGAGGTTCTCAATCTTCAAGTGGAAGCAAGAATTGACAGAGGGAGAGGACACTAGTCAGATCTCAAGCTGACTCATCCTCTCTCCAAACATCTATATATGGATCTCTCCTCCATGAGATCTAGAGGCCGGAATTTTGTTATTGCAAAGAATTGTTGTTGGTTTGAGGTTGGAATCATTGGGTGCTTAATGTTTTGAGGGAAGGTGAAGATAGGAATTTCATTTGCTGGGAAGGAGATGCTGGATTGGAGCCCTTTGGGTTGTATCTCTTCCTGAACCTTGTTATTCATCAATAAAGCTATCTTGGTTTCTCCTATATACTGGTGTATCTTTGATGTATGATTGCATTAGTATGTTTAGTTTATTTCTAATCCTGAACTAGTTATGAATATGAATCTATGTCTTTGTGTACTGTTCTCTTCTTGTGATCTTGCAGAAACCTCTTGAAGCTAGGTGAGCGAGAAGGCAAGTAGCTGGGAACTCTCAAAGAGAAGAGAAACTGGATCAAGGGACAAACGGAAGACACCGGTTAGTCCATCCATCTCTCTTCATTCTTAATTCATAAAGGAAGAATACTAGAATAGTTGTCTCTGTTTGTTGCTAAGGCACTGTCACACCTTAGGTGGATAGGATCGTCCTGCATAGGCATTTTTCCCCACAACAAATTGGCGACTCCGCTGGGGAGATCTGTTTAGTCATTTTATTTGTGTCTCTATCATTGTTTGTTTCATAGACTCAACAACAACAATCGAACTTCATCCGCTATTCTCAGATGCAAAGTAGACAGCTGCTACTTTGATCCAATCACTAGATTTGTCTATGATCTGAACAATGGATTCACAAATGATTTGATGATCCTTTGTGATAGATCTTAGCCCTTCCTCAAAGCATCCCTTTGATTGTACCTTGCTTGTTGCTTTGATTTGGCCTGAAACTGTAGATTAAATAGCAAACTGTGACCCATAACCCAGTGAGAAACTCTCGTTTCTCCTTCAGCGCAGACCTTATGAAGAGGTTCTGCATTTCAATGCAGGTCCCGTGAAGGCTACCTGCGCTGAATGTCAAAACCCCTGTGTTTAGGGTGCGCTGATCCAGTTAGGCCTTGTGCAGCTGGGGTTCTCTGCTCTGTTTTGCCCTGCTTTGATCTATGTTTTTTGCAGCCTGTAACTAGCATAGGTACCTGTCTGATAACTCCTTTTCTCTGCTTGAATTCCACCTCCTTTTGTACAAAAAGACTGTGAGTGTTTTTATGTGTTTGTGGCGTCATTTACAATTTTCCTTTGCAAGAGTGAAATAGTCATCCTGTAGCCCTTGATTCAGATCTGTTGATTGTGATCTTAGGAGAGAGTTCATTGGTTGTTTACAGTTGGTTATACATTCACTTTTGCTTTTGGTTTGAGTTTGTCTCTTTTAAGTGTCGAAACAAGTGTTCATTTCGAAAATCGTTAAGTGTTGTAATCTCTTCTACCCTTTCTGATTTCAAAAAAGTAAACTTGTTTGTATTTGTCATTTAAAAGCAAATTCAAAGTTGTACAAAAAGCTTTCTTTTTAGGCATCAATACTAAGAAAGCGGAAAACAAACACCTGCATTGTGCATTTGCATCTTGATAGTTTGCATGATTGATTTAGGAAAAGTGCATTAGAGTGTGCTGATTGCTCGTTGAGAAAAGATGGTGTCTTTCTTTTCCCTTTGTAGCTAGGATTTTCATAGTTGAAAAGATATAAAGCTTGCTTATCATCTTTAGACTGCATTTAGGAATTGTATCATACATCTCGTGGTGAACCTCAAAAGGCAAACTTCTAAAAAGATCAACCTAAAATAAATTGGATGAACTTAACAACGCTTTGTAACATAACGCACAACATAGAGGTCTACGCTAGAGACGTGTTCCGGCATCGTAAAGCCTGGTGACTGTCGATCTCGCTGATGGTGGGTGATTCCTCCTGAGGGACGATAGCGCCAGTACGGATTGTGCTCCCACGTACTGTCGTGTATATATTGGGAGACCCCTATAGGCATAAAACCTTTATCCTTAGGAAGCCGTGTCGGCCGCCCTACTAATCACAATGCACTGAACACAGCATTCAGGAAGATCGACCGCCCGTACCCTAAAACGTATTCTGCAGTTTTGCAAAAAGTTTGGCACACCCTCTACCTAGAACTCCAGAGCAGTTCCTTTTGGCCTTTTTTAGACTCTATAACAGAAAAATTCCATCAGAGCATTTGTCACTTCGGGCTCGTTAAAACATCGAAGGAGACTAGAGTCATCTTTATCTTTTTCTCGACTCTTTAAAAGTGAAAAAGCAAGTTGTGTCTAAAAGCGTCTAAAAAATTCATTTAATTCGGAAACACACTTTCCCCTTTTTGTATTTTGGTTGATCGAGTAATCCGCAATCGTGGAAGAAAGTCAATTGAAACCCCATCGTTTTCGGAGGCTTACGAGTCGACCATCTTTGTCTCTGGAATCGAAAACAGTACGGACAAAGCGAACTCGTTTAACCGGTTCGAAATCTCCTATGAAAGTTAGAACAAGTGTTCCAATGACATCTGAGATTCCGGTTACTCCAAACATTTCTGGAAACCCTGCCTCTATAGAAGAAGTTCAACAGCCACAGAGGGACAGTAACACTGATCCTAGTCTGAGAGCAAATATTTGCGTTACTGAACCAGTTCCATCTGCCACCGGTTCAGAGAGTCTTGCTCCTCAAACAACTGTCGCTGTCGAATCAACCCCTTCTTCGACACCAGAAATATTTTACGGACCTGACGGTCTTCCTCTTCCACCTGGTTTGATTGCAATAGAAGAAATTGTAGAAGATCCGCAAGCAAGTACTCCAACACATTTTGGAGTCGGGGTCACTCTATTTCCTTCGACATCAGAAGTTAGTCTACCACCAGTGGAAGTTCCTGTAGAATCGCTAGGTAATCTATTGGATAGACTCAAAATGTCTGAACAACCGTCAACATCTAGGACTGTGTCGAATGACACAGCGACAACAGAACTTCCTGCCGTCACCCCAACAATGTTTGTCGGCATACTATCTGTCCCGACTAGCTCACAACCGCTAGAAGGAGTCCACCCAGGGACTATTTCGGCAGTGTGGTCCGTTCCTGTTTGTTCCTCCGGAATAATATCCGGTAACTCTTATGTTGAAACTCGCCAGATTGATCCATTTGGAGGTCAATTTGGGCAATCCAGTCCCCAAGGACAAACAATCCCCTTGAGTTTCGAATTGCCACCGTATGGGGGCAGTTTGCCCTTTCATTACCCCCTCCGGGAGGGTATCCATACGGGAGTTCACAACAGTATTCAGGTTATACTAGAGTTACATCAAGTGGTTGGGTACCTATGCTACCTCAACAACCAAGGGTTGTGTATTCTATGCAACAATGTGTACCTATGTCGAACATCCCGACCACACCGGCTATTGTGACAGTGTCGCAGGTTCAAACGTTGCCTGTTGTATGTCAACCTCAGATTTCTCAGGTTCTAATGCAACACCCCCTTGACCCTGTGACTCAACCACAATCGCCTACTGGTGGGATGACATAGGTCCAAACGGGTACAATTACCCCACACCTTGGTCCAACGGTTAGTATAGCGCAACAGAACATGGCTTCGCAACCATGGCTGGTGCAATATCAACAACCACAATTCCAACAAGTATACCAAGGTTCTGAGCAGCAGAACTTTAAGAACAGTGGACAACCGTACATTCAAAACGGTCAAAATCAACCACTTTACGGTGGTCATGTCCACCAACCGTATCAGTCATACCAACATCAATTACATTATGCTGGTATGCAAAGGCCAACTGCTCAAGCAATCCCATCGTATCCTGGGTATGCTTCACCTAACCTGAATCAACAGTTACCATTCATGGCAACTTTAGAGTTACTCAATTTACACCGGTTAACAAACGATCCAATTGCCTACGCCCCTTGGTGGCCAGTGATTCCTCACAAACTTCCTTCATACATTCCTAAATTTAATGGAAATCTGGGTGAAGATCCATCGAATCACGTGATGACCTTTCATCTATGGTGTTCATCAAACACCTTAAATGATGATTCGATAAGGCTTCGCCTCTTTCAGAGGACGTTAATGGGTCCAGCGGCTAAATGGTATATTGAATTACCTAGAGCTTCGTTCGACAATTTCAGCACCTTAGCCACGACATTCTTAACCCATTTTCAATTACCGATAAGGTATGAAACAAGAATGGAAATCTTAACCAACTTCAAACAGACAACGACCACTCACATATCTGATGATATACATGAGTGGCGACGTCGTCGTAGGATGGTAAAAATGTACAATCTCGATCAGTTATTAGCTGAATGGTTTATCAAGTCGTTACTTCCTGCCATAACGGAAGATGTGGCCAAGGGGGGAGTCGTAACGGAAGAGCAAGTTATTGCTCGTGCACAATATCTAGACTTAGTCTACACTCAGTCTGGCACGCTCTACGACAAAATACCTGACGCCCCTAGACCGGAATTCTCAATTCCTCCTCCTCCTAAATCAAATAATGACTCTCATGCCGGTGATGGCGTGATTGGAACGACAAACGCGAAATCGACAAAGGCTTCGTCCAAGAAAGCCTGTAAGATTTCAGATCAAAATGCAAAAGAATAAATTCTTGCTTCGGAAGTAAATGTTGTATCGACAGATAAAGGAAAAGAAACCAATCAACCAGGAAGCAAGAAGAAGCAAAACAAAAGGAAGAAGAAGAAACAGGGTGAGTCATCCCCTGAAAAAACTTCTTCAAACCCTCCTGGGAAAGGGAAACAAAAAAATCCATGTTTTATATGTGATGAGGATCATTGGATAGCCAATTGTCCATACAAAGATGAGCTTAAGAGATTCTTTAAGAGTTCGCAAACCTCAGCTGTGTTAACTGATCCGTTTCCGAATCCAGGTACAAATCTGGTTGATAGTGGAAATGCTTCCCCGTCGCAAGTGCTTATGTTGTAGGTTTCAAAACAGCAAAATGATGCTTTGATTTCGACAAGGAACAAAGATTACGGGAATCCGCAGCTGTCGAACGGCAAGGGAAAAGATCAACCAAGCAGTTCGACGACAACTTTGACAGAAGTTGTACCACCCATCATTCCTGAATTAACAATAAAACCGCCAAAGGGAGTAGTACACAAGTCGACATTTAATCCTCGCGCCAGAGCAACGCAACATTATAACATAGTGGAAGATTTGGCCCAATCGCCATCCGCTATGTCGACTCTTGAAGTACTACAAAATTGCCCATCCCAAAGGCAGGCTTTGTTATCGGCCATTGGTGGGGTTGATCCTAAGGATTCCAATCTTGTATCCTTTGACCACAAAGGATACGATCCTCAGTTACCAGCTCAACTAGATTTCCTTATCCAAGTGAAAGCCCTCAACAAAACTGTTCACCGAACAATTATTGATGAGGGGGCATCTACATGTATTATGTCGATGAGTTGCTGGAAAACTTTAGGATCTCCAACCTTGTCACGATCTTCGACAACATTAAAAGCATTCGACGGAAGGACATATACCCTGTATGGTATCCTAAACAACTCGAAGGTTGAACTAGGGGGAAAAACGATAGAAATAGATGTTGAAGTCATCGATGGGAATCTTGATTACAACATCCTACTAGGAAGACCGTGGATCTATGCCATGGCAGCTGTTGTGTCGACCTATTTTACAAAGATCGCATTCCCCTTTCAAGGAGGGATTACGATCGTCGACCAACAAAACTTCCTCCCTAATGGTTCTCAAGTTACGGGAAGCATTCCAATGATCCATGGGAGCAACCATTCGCTTCAAGATATTGGAGTAGGCCTACTGAAAGACCCCACATTAATGGGAACTTTCACACTTCCACCTCCAATCTATATAGGAGAAGTAGGGTTGGTAAAAGCCTGCAACATGATATCTTCCACGAAGATCTCAGAAGACGATATCAACATGGATCATGAAATGGTTTTGCCCCCAAGCCCTATAGAAATATTGTAGAAATCAATGTTTCGGGCATGGGAGGTGAACCCAAATCAACGCTCATCAAGCGTTTGGGTAGATAGGTGTAGAGAATATGGTACCCCATTAGATCCTTGGTCGAGAGTGCATGGAACCGACGAAGGAATCCTACAATCAATGTTGATTGAGGGGGCACCATGGAATGATTGCCACCATCATTCCCTTCTTCCGGATTATGAAGAAGATACTCAACATGACCTTTACCACCCTTCAGTTTTTGAATTCCTAACAAACACTGTAAATACGGTGGATTCCGAGCGAAACTTATCCAATATTGAAGAGACTATAGCCATAAATATCTCGACTAAAACAAATGTTGTAGAGAATATTTATGTCGGCAAAGGTTGTTCTCCTTCAAAACTGGAAATATATAACGCTCTTTTTCGTGAGTTCAGAGATGTCTTTGCTTGGTCATGTGATGAAATGCTAGGCATTGACTCGAGTATCGTTGAACACGAAATTAAGATGTATCCAAATGTCAAACCGGTAAGACAACGGCTCAGGCAGGTGCACCCCAAGAAAGCCGCTGCCATTAAGGCAGAAGTTGAAAAGCTTCTCCACGCTGGTTTCATCTACCTGGTTCCTCTAACCGATTGGGTATCGAATATTGTCCTTGTTATGAAGAAACAAGGGACAATTAGAGTGTGTGTCGATTATAGGGATGTAAACCAAGCTTGTCCGAAAGACAACTACCCTACACCCTTCATCGATCAGATAATTGATGAATGCGCTGGATGTGAAATCTTTTCATTTATGGATGGATTCTTCGGGTATAATCAAATAAATATCCACCCACAGGACTAGTCAAAGACTGCATTCATTTGTCCGTGGGGCACATTCGCATATCAAAAATTACCCTTTGGTTTAAAGAACGCTGGGGCGACGTTTAAGAGGGCAATGAATTATGCCTTCCATGACATCAAGAAAATCGTTCAACCATACCTCGACGACCTTCCGGCTCATTCACGAAAGTGGACTGATCATCCGCAACATTTAAGAGCGATATTTCTACGATGCCGACACTACAAGATAAGACTCAATCCGCACAAATGTGTATTTTACGTTGGTTCTGGTCGTTTACTTGGCTTTGTAGTCTCTAAGGATGGGATTCGTCTCGACCCTTGCAAGGTTCAGGCAATCATTAATTTTTCTCCACCTTCAAATTTGCTTCAGATTCAGAAACTCCAAGGGAAAGCAAACTTTCTGAGGAGGTTCATTCCAAATTACGCAAAACTTGCTAAAGGTTATACTCGTCTTTTGAAAAATGATGTACCTTTTTTCTGGGATCAGGTGGAGCAAGCTTCTTTTGACACTCTGAAAGATTCTCTAGTAAAAGCATCATTAATGTATGCCCCGGACTATCAAAGAGATTTTAACCTGTATCTGGCTGCAGCAGATACGACCATTGCAATGGTTTTAGTTCAAGAAGTCGACGGAATTGAACATCCTATATATTATTTAAGTAAAAACTTGAATGATACAGAAAGAAAATATTCTTACGTTGAAAAGCTAGCACTAGCTGCTGTCCAAGCGATACAAAGATTTCGACATTATGTACTCTTTCGGAAAACTACTATTCTATCAGATTGCAACCCCATGACTTATATATTGTCGCGACAGTTGCTGGGGGGAAAATATTCAAAATGGATAGTGATCCTTCAAGAGTTTGATCTGGAATTTGTAAAATCCAAATCAAAGAAAGCTTTGGTTTTTGCAGAATTATTGTGCGATCTCCCATCGTCATCCAACGATGAAACATCCGAAGAATCAATCGTGGACGAGAATTTGTTTCCGATATCTACAAGCAATGAGTGGTATGGAGATATAATAATTTATCTCCAAACCCAAAAATTCAGGCCTAATACCTCTCACTCAGAAGAGAAACGTATACGATACCAAGCAAAAGACTACATGATCGTCGGTGATACGCTTTACCATCGTGGTATCGATACAGTTCTGAGGAGGTGCCTCACCCATGAGGAGGCCGAAAAAGCCCTGAATGAGTGTCATTTAGGCGCATGTGGGGGGCATCAATCTGGATATGCTACAGCACAAAAAATCTTACAAGCAGGATACTTCTGTCCAACCATGTTCAAAGATTGCATAACCGCAGTCAGATGTTGCCATGCTTGTCAAATTTTTGATAGCAAAACCAGAAGACCACCCGCACCTTTACAGCCAATAGTCGTTGTTGGGCCTTTCGCCAAATGAGGCATCGATTTCATGACATGTAACCCCACCTCGACCGGGGGGCATGGGTATATTATAGTCGCCGTTGACTATTTTACCAAATGGGCCGAGGCGATGCCTACATTAGATAACACTGGGGAAACAGCTGCCCTTTTCTTTTTCAATCATGTAGTCGCCAGATTCGGCGTACCACAGGCTATAGTTACGGATCATGGATCGCATTTTCGCAATCACATGATGGTGGAATTAGCTGCCAAGCTAGGGCTATCTCACGACAGCTCTACCCCATATTATCCCCAAGCCAACGGACAGGTTGAAGCAATCAACAAAGTCCTGAAGCGTATGTTGCAAAGGATGATCGGAGTTCAGAAAAGAAGGTGGCACCTAATCCTGTACTCAGCCTTGTGGGCTTACCGAACATCGGTAAGGAATGCGACCGGGTTCACACCTTTCCAACTGGTGTATGGCCTGGAAGCAGTCCTACCAATCCAGTGTGAAATCTCGTCTCTTAAACTCGCAATTGATCTCCTCCCCGGAACTTCAGAAGAAGAGGCCCGTTTCTTGGAATTAATCCAATTGGATGAAACCCTTCGTGATGCCGCTTTGGCTAATGAAGCCCATAAGAAGCGATTCAAGGCGCAGTTCGACAAAAATGTCAAACCCCGTGTCTTCTCAGAAGGTGACTTGGTCTTGCTTTATGACCAAGAATCCGATAAATTGGGAGCAGGTAAATTTAATTCTTTATGGATGGGCCCCTATATTGTTAAACGAGTGTTAGCAAAAGGAGCCTACGAGTTAATGGATTATGACGGAATTCCACTGGCGCAACCCCGTAATGGGTTGTACCTCAAGCGTTATGTTATCACTTAGAACTAAAAATTTGATGCATATAATTTTTTATCCTAGCTCGATGACAAAGGTCTGTGTTAGTTTAATTGAGTTTTAATTTTCTTCCCTTAGGATTTGGAGTTTTAAAAAAAGTTTTTAACTCAAGGCATTCTCAACTCCCATTGGTTCTCCTCTACCCACCATTGTTTTGTAGCCACCTCTGTGTCTTATGTAAGCCACCGTGTCTTTTAGTAATTTCGCAGCACAATTCCAATTCAGCAGTTTCGCAGCGCAATCATGATTCGGCAGTTTCGCAGCGCAATCATGATTAAGCAGTTTCGCAGCGCATCATGATTAGGTAGTTTCGCAGTGCATCATTAAAATTTAAAACTAACAGCGCTGCGAAATCATGGATTTGTACTTCCGCAGCGAATCTTTCCCGAAATATCAAGTCCGTTAGGTGAGTCATCAGCCATGTCTTCTCATGTCAGTTCATATGTCTCTCCTATCACGTTTAAACGCTCATTGCCACTATCACCACCACTAGATCTGTTGATACGCATGTATTATCATTCCCAAGAAATTTCACCGTGCATAAGCCTTAATGATGGCCGTAAGTCTTACATGAATGACAAATCTGCAAGATTATGTCTTGAAAGGTTTTAAGCGGAAAGATTCAAAATTCAAGCGAGGTTGATAATCAAGCGAGGCTGATAATCAAGTGAGGCTGATAATCAAGCGAGGCTGAATTCAAAAAGAAGCTGAATCACAATTCCAACCGGAGCTGGTAGTCTTTGTGTGCAAAGATTTGGAAGAATCCATGGAGAAAAAAGAGCACAGATCCGGTAAACCTCTAAGGACTGAACCCGAGGGCCTGGATATAACGCTGAGAGATGAAGGGGTGAAGAAAGCGTTTAAAAATGCCGGGTGCTGGAACTTTTGCAAAAAGTTACAAGGAGGGCATGCGCAGGTAACTAAAGAATTTGCACTAAACTTCACTGGTTTGAATTCAAAGGTAGCTATGTTAGAAGTGCAGGTTTCTCCAGAGGCAATATCTGCTGTGACAGAGATCCCAAGAGGACAAGAGGAATGGTTTAAAAATTTCAAATTTGACATGAATCCTTGTAAGGAGTTTTTAAAGGATGCATATGTAAATGAAGATTTGAGTAGGGGAGTGCCCAGGAATTATGTCAAAGAACATTATGCTCTCTTACTCACCTGCATACAAAAATATTTGACTTGTGAGGGAAGGTATAACAAGGTTTATTCATACCATTTCAAACTGCTTTTGCATTTCACTGGGAAAGTCTCCATAGACCTACCTTTTTATTTGTTCCGTAGTTTGAGTAAGATGTGTGATAAAGTACAGCTGAGAAAAGAGGATTCTGAAACCTCTTTGTTTCATCATGGTTTGATCAAGTTGCTGGTTTTAGATGGCCTCCAAAAGATAGACAGAGACTGGAATTCTTTTATTTTTATGGCTGGATTCCAAAGCAAGACTGGCCTCACTCCACAACCGGCCAGAGATTTTACAATAGCTGAGCTCCAAAAAGAGGCAAGAGCTAAAAGGGTTCCAAAGTCACAGCTAAGAAAACCAGTGAAGCCTCTCATCATCCAAGATCAACCTCAGCAGTCAACCAAGGAAAAAGCTCAGGGTAAGAAGACTATACCTGAAACAAGCACATCTGAAGCAGTCTCAAGGGTAAGAACAAGAAGCCAGATAAATAAGGAAAAAGGTAAAGCTGTAGCAGTTGAAGAGAGCCCAGTGTCCAAGGCAAATTTGAATGATTTGTTACAGGCCATTGAATTCGAGCAGTCTCTACCAGTCCAAATTGAATTGATGCAGTCAGAGCAAGAAGGTACCAAGAAATCCAAGGCTTCAAAAAGGCTTAAATTTGATGAGCCAGCTGAAGAATTCATTTTTAAACCTAGAAGACCTATGACAAGGAGATTCCAGCAAGTACAAGAAGCACTGCCGAGAACAGAGGAAACAGAGGAAGGAACACAAAAGGACACGGGCAAAATAACCATTGCATCTCAAGAAGATAATATAGCAGCCATACAGAGACAATTGGAATCAGCTAAGTATGAAATTGCTAAATTGAGGAAAGCCGCTAGGAAGCATGCAACCATACATGCAAAATATTATAAAACCCTATGGAAAGGGAATGCTGCTGTAGAAGCTCAGCTGAATTCAGTGGTTGATGGCCATGCACAATTTCACACCTGGACAGTACCAGCAATCAAAGAAGCTAAGTATATCAGAAGGATTAATATGCAACTGAGAGCTGGGAATAGAGCTATGAGGAAACAAATTGAATATTTGAAGACACAACTGAGCCAACTACCTGCTAAATGAGTTTTCTTTTCAAAAAAGGTTTTGTTTCAAATTTTTGACAAATTTGCTTAATCTTATTCTTCTGAAGAAATATAATCCCTGTTCAACATGTGGAAAGTCGGAGGGAGTTTTTTGGCAATCAAAGACTCGGTTGATAAAGATCTCGGGTCAAAGGCAAACTGTTTCAAATAACTCAGCAGTTTCGTAGCACGCTACGAAACTGCTGAAGATGTTGTTTTTAACGCAAATCAAGTAGTTTGAATTATAAGCGGGAATTTTGAAAGGGAAACGTCTAAAGGGTGTGCAAGACATCAGCTGGACCGAACAACACTCAATCAGGTCAAGACAGAAGGATGTTTGAAAGGGTTGAATATTCAAATCCAATTTTGAATTTTTGTCATAAAGCCCCTTTATCACAGTTCAAAATACATCAAACAATTTGCCTGCAAGAAATTTTTGCCTGTACACATGTTCATCAAAAGAGCTTACAACGCATCAAGGACGTGGCAGTCTTTCACATCTTGGGTAATTAAAGGCTAAAGAACATGCTTCTGTGCATTCAAAGATTTTGGAAAAAACTGAAGCCGAGAAGCAAGGGTAACCTCCCAATATTTCAGAGCAGTTAAAAAGTTTCAACATCCAAGGTCAACATGGGGCATTAAATACCTATCTCAGCCATCTCAACTAAACTAAAAGAGGACCAGGTGTCAAAGAACGAGGAGAAGCCATCATGCATATAATATGGAATTAGAGTCATAGTAGATTTAGGACTCTAAAAAAGCTCCAGTTAGCACTTTATTGTATTTATTAGTTAGTTAAATAGTTGATAGGTGTCATTAGAGGTAGTTATCGAATTCCCCTCATGCTGGAGGAGGAATCTCGATCAGTTAGAATAAGAATTCTATATATAGCTGAAACAACAATGTAATGGGGGTTGGAAAACTTTATGACAGAACATTGTATTTGGCTTATGTAAAGACAGAGTTTCAGTAATATAATTTGGCTTTACTTCTCAGGATTCATGAAGGATTTCTATGTTCAGAATGTGTGATCTTGTCCTTTCCTAAATTTTTACAGTTGTATAAATGTATAATCACTCAGAATTCACTGATTGTGCTATGATTTCCTGTATGCATTTATAAACTGTGGTTTCATATGAGTTATGTTCTGAATATTCAAATGTTGAATGCCCTGACTTCTATGTAAAGTCAAGATCCTTGTTTATTGAGGTGCTGTTGACTCCATAGGCCCAATGGAAACTTGTTTAATGTTTTTCCAGCATCTATATTTGTCACAGTTATTTCACAAAGAGTTAGCCATCTTATATTAATCAAAATCATTAACCCATCTAGAGAGAGCCCTCTCAGGTTGAGGAGGCTAAGCCTCAGCCTAAAGTAGGTTTGAAATAGTTACTTGAAGTCTTCCTGGTCTGCAACCTTCCAGGGCATGATTTTGAGATAACACGTTACTATGCTTAAATAGTAACCTATATGATTTTGTTGTATTTTGTTTTCGCTAAAGTGTTTGTTTTGGTCGAGTAATCCACCTTTTTACATTTATTTCAGATGTCAAACCTTCTGGAGACATGTGTTGGATATGCCGACGGAGCAAGTCGTAGTTCGCGGAACCTGTCCTCCGCAGCCTGGGCCATTTTTGATCCAAGCGGCGAGTTAGTAAGTTTTAGAGGTGTATGTATCGGGCAATCAACGAATAACATCGCTGAGTATAGCGCGTTGATAGAAATACTCTCTGATGCCATCACCCATGGTATACGCCGACTAATCGTCAGGCTAGACTCACAACTCGTATTACTACAACTCAATGGTATATATTCCGTCCGCAATCTAGCTATGTATCGTATGTTTCTAAGGGTTAAGATTTTGGAAAGACAGTTTGATTTAATTCAATACCAGCATATTTCCAAAAACTTAAACACATTAACCGACTCATTAGAAAACAATGTGTTAGATAGACATTTGCGACATTTATAAAAAGAGACACATCATCAATATTGTACATATGGATCATATAACTCAACCAGAATAAACCCCGAAAATAAAAATATATATATATATATATAAGTTGTTTATCGTTTATACATAATGTTCTGTAACCAAGACAAAAATCGGTCGCATGACCCAAAAACTCAAAATGCTAGGGGGCACCCTAGCCTAGTGATGCTCATGATAGCACGTCACGGCCTGTGCAATCATGCGTAAGAGACGAGTCCATCGTCTAGGCACACCAGTAGTATGCCACTGCAACTGTAAAGGTAACTCATCGATCCTCACATCGGGAATGCTGAGAGTAAGGCTGTCAACCTGCTCCTGCACAGCTGTAAGGGTCTCGGCCACATCAAGGTCGCGAAGAATAACCCTCCCAGCAGTCTCCCATGTTGGGGCAGCGACTGGCGCTCTCGGGCGAACTGCTAGACGAACAGGACCAACATCTGCATGCACACATGAGTTTGATTAAAGTCCTGATAGAATAAAGCACAAGGAAATTATAAATAAAAATAGTAAACAGTGATATGGTAGAAGATTTTTACCAATAGCGCCCCACTGTTCGCCATCCGGCAGTACCAAATCTGGATCACCTTGGAAATCCATGCCAACATATGGATACTCAGAATAGACCATCTCCTGACGCTCAAACCACCTAAAGAAGGGATCAGTGAAAGAAATCTGAGAATGACCAGCATGCCTAGACATGTGATCAACCCATCTCTGCATGCGTGGCTCGGTAGGAGAAGGCAAGTCGAGTGCAATGTACTGAGGCTGCATCAGTGGTATCTTCTCAAGAAGTAAATGTCTACCATGGTCAAAGGGATAGATTTGCTCCTAATCTGAAATATTTGGTTGATAGGATCCCAAGCATCACAAATATACTGCAATAAGGAGATCTGTTGTCTCATACTAGAGATACGGAAGAACTTCAGCAGACCACAGTTCCGCAGCGCGTTCACCGTGATAGGGTCATGTAAGGCAATCATGTCCTCTTCTTCATGTTCTCATTCTTGCCATGTAAGGGTCATTTTGCTCCAATAATCTCTGAAAAACAAACATGAGAGGAGTTAAATCCTGGATTTGATGAGAAACTGGCAAAATTTTCATCAAAAATTGTGCAACAAAACTATTTTTCTATGCCCAGCGCAACTAGCCAGTGTTCCACCTGCGTTGAAGGTCAAACTGCCTTCATGCAGCTTGACATTCAGTGCAGGTTTCGAATGAACCAGGTGCGCTGATGGCAGAGCGACCCAATAAAACCCCAGGAGCTCAGGAAAACGGGAAAACAAGCACAGAATGCAGAAAAAAACCATGAAATGAAAGAGCTCAAGTTTAGCTCCTACCTAATCCAGACGGCGCTGAAAATCGTCCGCAGAATCTCCCGGAATCAGCTGATGAAAATCAAGGGGAAAGAGGCACCTCCAAAGCTCCAACAAACAAAGTTCAAATGAAATGGTAAAATGAGAGGTAAAAACACCTTTTAATTGCTTTTTACGTAGTTCAAAGCGAAATATTAGGGTTTTAATCTCATTTTCAAGCAAATGTGATTCATTTCTAACTAGTTTGATGCAGCAATTGAGGACACAGTACTATCTTTGAAAAGGGCAAAGCTAGTCATGGTAAAAAATCAAAATGTGACCATATAATCGAGCAGTTTTAGCACACAGTTCGTGCTTGTTAAAAAATAAACGCAAGATCTGAGCAGTTTTAGCGCATAGTTCATGCTCGTTAAAAAATAAACATAAGATCGAGCAAATGTTTCCACCCCCGTTTAAGCTCGTTAAAAAATGAACTATCCCGGTAAATAACCACAGTGAATGTAATATCATCAGCCATTAAAGCCTTGGTCGTGTTTGCACCGTCACCTCCACTTTTCCATTAGCCGATCGTTCACCTCCATATGATTGTTTACCCATTTTGAGGAACAGCTGCGAAGAGTGATTTCACTAGCCATCCTTGTGACACTGCCATGATTGGAAAATTCCAACCCGTACCTGGAATCAGCTGCTAACCCGTTTTGTCACTCGTTCCTCAAAAGACGAGTCTTCTTTAAGCTCTTTTCATTTGACTCGTAAAATATGAAAAGATTGCCGAGTTTTGGCCATCCAGCTCATTAAAGTGACCGGAAGAGCTATCCCTCCTCTAGATTTTAATCTTTTTGGACATGAGGGATTATTGCACAAAAAGATCGAGCGCTTGTTTTGTTCGGCTCGTTAAAACTATCGAAAACTCATCCCTTCTATATTGTTTTATACTTTTTCGGACTTAAGGGATTAGATGACGAAAAAGGACTTTTGGAGTTAACTTTATGTACCTTTTCAGACTCTCTAAAAATGAAAAGGACCGAGTTATCTTTGTCGTTAGACTCGTTAAAAGCATTAAATAGCGACAAACTTTTCTTTAGACGAGAACAAGTTTCACTATCGCTAGGCTCGTTAAAACATAGCGATGGGCTTGCCCAAAGGGCAAGTTATAGAACAAGCATATGTTATCCTCCTCAAGCTTGACAAAAATAAAGAGGTACTGGGCAGCAATGACTGGGGAAAAATTGGGAGAAACTCAAGAAAACTTTGATGGTAGCAACTCACTCTTGAACATGACACTTTTCCTCCGTACCACAATCAGGTTGGGTTGTTTCATTCACCGATCACATCACCATGGTCTCGCCATACCATCCATATTTGGGGTAATGCTACCGATCCATCGCATAAGTGTCGCCATATGTTCAAGAGAAGTCGTTCAGAAAAGTCAACCGTGTCCCATCCACTGCCATACATTATCCTTCATCCTTCCATGACCGCCACCCTGAATCATATGTCATTAGATCGTTTTCACCTCCATCAAAATCATTTTCTCCATTCCGTGTCACTGATGTAGGATTCATTAAGGCCCTCCTTTGACGAATCGCTTCTTGTCCACATCAGCTCATTATCCAAGAAGTTGATCTAGGAACAACCCCTTCAGTACTTTGAAGCTTGCATGCCTCAATGGCAAGTTTCTCACTTCCAGCGACAGGTATACATCAATGACCTTCGACCAAAAGATTTTGCGTGGTGTTCGACGCCAAGTCCTTTATTCACACCACGTGAATTGTACTGCAGTACCTTGAGGGTCATTATCATTATCGGTGATTCCTCTCGTGCTTGTTAACGGTTTACCTCATTGACCGGTAATCAAGCGATGTCTTTCCATGTTCGACTTCAGAACATTTCTCACATGGATCGACTTGTACTTAGAGTGAAGATCGAACGAGTTTGAAGACCCCGGATCTAGTTTCATCCATCCGGGCTGCGATATATAATCAGGAAAGATAAAGACATTGACATGTACATCATTGCAGTAGATAATCATCCTACCCAAAGGATGATAATTTCATCAAAATTATCAGTCTACCATCAGACGATTGTCTGTTCTATGTACAGAAAAATGAATTTATAAAGCTGAGCATGGGAATGCCCGCCTCAGCTAGATCATGAAAGCAGTATGAAAAATAATGTATTGTATTGTATTGTATTACAGGTCTCCTCCCAGCAATGAATGAACTTCGGATCCTCCTGATAAAGCATTTCACCCGATAAACAACCTCATACTTTAGGGGGCAACTGTTATAGACATTTTTGTGCCTTATAGCTATAAGCATGAAATGTCCATAATCTAAGGGATCCAAAGTCCCTAAACATGTTGTTGCTACCCCTAGAGGAACAAGGCTAACAAACCACAGCAATTCACAGAAGTTCTCCACCAAAAACTGCTCAAAAACAAGTCAATTCAGGATCAATTCAGAGGCTCCACTAGCTGTCTGCGCTGAAATGCAAAGTCTGCACTGGCTACCTGCACTGCAACGTAGGTAGAAGCACTACCAGGGTGCGCTGAGCAAGAATTACCAAATGGCAAGTTCATTCAACAAGGTGTCAAGACCCTGGAAGCTTCCAGAATCTTCCTCAATGAAACTTGCCTCAGTAAATTCGACTAGTGATGAGTAAGAGGTTCTCAATCTCCAAGTGGAAGCAAGAACCTCCAAGTGGAAGCAAGAACTGACAGAGGGAGAGGACACTAGTCAGATCTCAAGCTGACTCATCCTCTCTCCAAACATCTATATATGGATCTCTCCTCCATGAGATCTAGAGGCTGGAATTTTGTTATTGCAAAGAATTGCTGTTGGTTTGAGGTTGGAATCATTGGGTGCTTAATGCTTTGAGGGAAGGTGAAGATAGGAATTTCATTTGCTGGGAAGGAGATGGTGGATTGGAGCCCTTTGGGTTGTATCTCTTCCTGAACCTTGTTATTCATCAATAAAGCTATCTTGGTTTCTCCTATATACTGGTGTATCTTTGATGTATGATTGCATTAGTATGTTTAGTTTATTTCTAATCCTGAACTAGTTATGAATATGAATCTATGTCTTTGTGTAGTGTTCTCTTCTTGTGATCTTACAAAAACCTCTTGAAGCTGGGTGAGCGAGAAGGCAAGTAGCTGGGAACTCTCAAAGAGAAGAGAAACTGGATCAAGGGACAAACAGAAGACACCAGTTAGTCAATCCATCTCTCTTCATTCTTAATTCATAAAGGAAGAATACTAGAATAGTTGTCTCTGTTTGTTGCTAAGGCACTGTCACACCTTAGGTGGATAGGATCGTCCTGCATAGGCATTTTTCCCCACAACAACCACTTGAAAAAGAATATGATCAGAATTTTTTAGCCACCACACATACAACTCATCCATTCCAAAGGGTAAGTGAAGGTATGTCATTTTCTAACTTTTGACCATAAAATTCCATAAAAATCCAGAATGATAATTGTTGGAAAAACATTTCTCTTCCTCATTTCATAAAATTGCCAATACCATCAGTTGGGGGCGGGGGGGGGACCTTCATACTTTTCCATGTCCATATCATAATCATGAGCCCACATACTTCCAACATATATCAATTATTACATTGCTATTTTGAGCATACAATGGCTTTCGAAAAAGTTCTTAAAGGATAAATTGGATACAAACAAAATCATGGTTGTCACACAAGAACCAACCATGTTGCAATTCAAATAAAACACTTTGCAAAAATATGAAGTTATCAAATGATATCATGCAAATTTAAGCCAAAGCTCAAGGATCAAAAGAGTTAGTGTAATATATATTGCATGAGGACATGCAATAGCTTCAGTTGGGGAGTATGTTGAGTCTTGAAAATTTCATTCATTTCCATTACACTTTCACTATTATGTCCATCATTTCACCTCCATTTCACTACTATGTCACCACATTCATCCCAATTTCATTATCATTGGGCCACATTTATGTTTTTCCAAACTTTATTAATTCTAAACGTTTTAAGTGAATTTGTGGTTAAAAATTAGAAATAATGTGCATATGCTTATACCTAACAAATGGGTTGAGATTGTTGACATGTGTAGGTTGAAAGGAGGCTTCTAGAAGACCCTTATGTGGCACTCTAAGGCCAAATTAAAATTTGAGTGGAAAGAATCATGGGATCATGAGGATATGTGTCACATCTCCTAATTGTATTGAAACTCTAAGAATACATGTGTCTTATCAGTTCCTATTTTGATTAGGACTCTAGAGGTAGAGGGAGAGATTCATGGACTCTCATTAATGAGATGGATTCTTATTTTTTTGTATAAATAGGAGATCTCTCTCCTTCATTTGTTAGCTTGTGAGTTCTTAAGTCTTAGCTTGTTAGTTCTTAAGCTTGTTAGCTTGTGAGATGGATTTGGAAAGCTTTTGAGAGCTTTGTTGTACTTTGTAATTTTGAAGAATTTGAATAAAGATTTGATGTTCTCAACATGAAAGGAGATGTGAAGTAGATGTCATGGAGCACATTAGAATGTAAGGTAGAGTAGATTTTATTTTGTAATTTTGCTTTGATTTCATTATGTCATTTGATTGCTTTCAAGTTGATAGTTTAGATTTTCCATTCATGCAATTTTAATTCATGTAAGTGTATTCAACCGTTTGATTGTAGATTAGTTTTTATTTACATGTTTTTGCATCAACTAGTGACATGAGATTAACCTCTCTATTGACTTTGCTTTTCTTAGTTTTTTTTTAATTCCAGTTCTATTTTGATTTTAGTCTTCTTTACTTGCTTTGTTAGTTAGTTTAGAAATCAACTTGCTCATGTCATTGATGATTACCTCTGAAATCCATAGCTAGACTAACTGGCGAGAGATCAGATTATGAATGTTGTGAATTGATTTTAGTTTTACTTTTCTGCAAATAGATATTAAATTGCTCATATCATTGACAGTTACCTCCGAAAGCCATAGCTGAACTACTGGCGAGGGATTGAATTATGGATGTGTAATTTGATTTTATTTTTACTTTTCTGCAATTTGGTATTAAATTGCTCATATCATTGACAATTACCTCTGAAAGCCATAGCTGGACTACTAGCGAGGGATTGAATTATGGATGTGTAATTTGATTTTAGTTTTACTTTTCTGCAACTAGATATCAGATTTCTCATGACATTGATGATTACCTCTGAAAGCCATAGCTCGACTACTGGCGAGGGATCGAATCATGAATGTGTAATTTGATTTTAGTTTTACTTTCCTTGCAATTTTTTATTTCTTTGAGTGCAGTAGCTTAAATCATTTTTCTGTATTTAGATAGCAAAAGAGATAATAGTTTCATGATTAGTAGTTCATTAGTTACTTGTTTTAAATAGCAACACATTTTCCATTCTTGTTCAAGCATTACTGTCATCACTAGTACATTCTAAGACCTTCTGAAGTGTTAAGTTCTGGAAATCATTATAGAGGACATAATTGCCTTAAAATCTGTATCTATACTTGCCTTCTAGAGACTTAAGAATAGGATTTCCATTTGCATTAGACACTTTAGGAGATCAACAAGACACAAAACCTCAAAACAAAACAAAAACTATAAAACAACAAAGTAATAAAAAGGTTAACTAAGCACATATGGTGCACCACACTTCATCAGTTTACGATACCCGAATTGATAATTTATGTAGAGCAATTTAAGACATTAAATTGACTAGACAGTGACCATCATAAACCAGAATCATATATGACATGCATAATAAAAATGAAATAAAATACTGATACTTATCCTTTAATCAATCCTTAGCTTTTCAATTTTTCCTTATTTCGTACGCACACAAGATTGGTTGCCACACTTGAGAAACACCCAGTGCCTTCTCCTCATCCATGTTCACATACACATAGTTTGCATCACACACATACAACCACACATGGCATACAACACCATGCAATACATGCACCTAAACCTGACATAGCATACATAAGCCTATACCTATTGTACAACACAACACTATACATACTCCTACATCTGATGTACACTACAAAAAAATACACACACCTACACCTAATGTGCAACACAATACATATATGTACACAAAGTACATCACAACGGATACACATCATGATACCACGACTACACAATGCACATACATAGTATTGGATGCTCGCAACAAAGCATGTATGACATATGCATAATACTACATGTATACCAGTACCATAGGTACAACATGTGCATGGTACCAGCTATACACAACACTGCATGCATTACGTTTGCATAATATCATATGTACACACCACCACTTACACAATGTGTACACAATGGCACATGTACGCCGCACCACCTGTACAATGTGTACACAATACCACATGTACATAGTACCACCTTCACGACATGTACACGACACCACATGTACACAACATCACATGCACGACATGTACACAGCACCACATGTACAACATGTACATGACACTACATGCTCATAGCACCACTTGTACAATCATGCGCACAACACCATATGTACATATCACTATTCAGTCAATTTAGTGTCCTAAATTGCTACATAAATTATCAATCCGGGTATCGTAAATTGATGAAGTGTAGTGCACTATATGTGCTAGATGACCCTTTCTTACCTCACTATTTTTGAGTTTATGTTTGTTTTGGCATTTTTCTTTTTTGATTCCTAATGTTCTGCAATGTAATCTACAAAATCTTAATCTACTGCTACTAAGAATCTAGAAAAATGAAGTGAGAGATAAAAGTTCTTTTAGGCCAAATTTGGAAGTAAAGTCGTTAAACAAGAAAATGAAAGTGGGGCTTCTCTTCTTGCTATTATGATTGTTTCCAAAACATGAACTGAAAGGACTTTTAAAACTACTATCTGCTCAATTACAAAACCAAAGCTTAAATTAGAAAATGAAATGTCAGCTATCTATGATAAATCAAAGATGAAATATTGGAAATAAGATTACCTCTACTGTCTAATCTATTGTAGAATTTAAAGCTTAATAAACAACTGAAGATGGAACTGCAGCTAAACTAAGTGAAAAACTAAAAATGAAATTGCAATTATTCTATTGTGAAAGCGAGGCTAAATGAAGTATTTTTGTCACTCAAATACATAATTCAGGGAGAACTACCTCCTTATGATAGCAATTTTGGGAGATTTCATTCTTCATCATTCTAAGAAAAGTAAACATGAAAATGCAAAGAAAGTCTCATTCATAAATAAAACATTTCACCACTTAGTTTTAGGATTAGCCTTCAACTGAAAGGGTTCTTGGAAATATCCATTTATATCATGAGTTACTAAAATGATAAGAAAATGGCATTGAATTGCTTAACTCAAAAACTAATGAACAACAATTGTAATGAAAGATTCATTCTTAAATACAACATTTCACCATTTAGTTTGAGGATTAACCATCAACAAAAGGCTTTTGGAAACATTCATTTATATCATGAGTGATTACACTAATAAGAAAATGGAATTGAACTACTTAACTCAAAAACTAATGAACAACAATTGTAATGAAAGACTCATTCATAAATACAACATTTCACCATTTAGTTTGAGGATTAACCATGAATTAAAGGCTTTTGGAAACATTCATTTATATCACGAGTGACTACACTAATTTGAACAACTTAATTTAAAATCTAGAAACTAAGGAACAATAGATGAAATAAATCAAATTATGCTACTGACATCAACTTAAAACTATAGTTAAGAGACTAGAAAGCAATGAAAACTAAAGGACTATTCTACGCTAGAATACAACTATTCTGAGTTAGTGAAAAAAATGACATAAGCTGCATGATACACGGAGTTATAAAATGATTATGAACATGATGGAAAACACATAGTGAAGTTACAACTAAAATGAGGAAGAAAAACAAATAGAAATAAAAACATGTACCCTTGACCACGCAGGGGCCCTCTGCCAAGGTCTCAGATTATCAACACTTCACAAGCACTTCAAGTATCCATTGAAAACAAAGTCTTCTTATTAAAACAAAGCACTAATTTTCTCACACTACAAAATGGAAATATGCACTATTACATAAGCAAAAACTTGAAATCGTTTTGCGTTCTACACGCTGGTATTTATAGGAAAAATATACAACTATTTGAAGAGAGAAACCATCTACAACAAAACATGTAGACAGGTAATGTATGCGGAATTCTTGTCTTTGGTTGCCTTGAAACATAAATCTTCTAATGGTGGCTATTGGATTCTATTTGTGCAAGTGGCAGATGAGGTCTTTGGCTTTAGGAGACTACCTCAGATCCAGTATTGAGAATCATTTAAAAATAGAGTCCTACTTGTTGTAGGTTTCTTCAGTTGACTTCCCTTTAACTGGAGTCCTCCACATCAATCTTGGCAAAATGGATAGGATACCATCCATGCTTTGACATTTTCCAAGCTATCCATGTGGCCCATTTCATCTCTTGACACCTGTAACCTACAAAAATATGGAGATGGCTATGGAACAGTCGGTTAATTGTGGAATGTGGCTACGTTTCGTAGCTGAAAGACAAAAACCTATTCAAATAACAAACATAACAATATAACTTGTAAGTCACTGAAATATACTCCTTGAGGCAATGTGCAATGGCTTTTGATGATTAGGGATGCATTTTTCATGGAAAAGTAAAGGAAGAAGGATGAGAAAGTTGCTTAAAAGAGAGGCAGTTTTGGAACTCAACATACCCCCACTGCGAGACTATTGCATGTCCCCATGCAATCAAAATTGTAAACACCCTCCTTCTACTACATTTTCTCTGAGAGTTCAGCCAAAACATCCAACCTCTTCTTGCTTCTCTTTACTACAACTGCCATCCTAGGCTTCCTCATGAGAAATCTATACTTGAGGTTAATGAGAGCGTGGTTTAGCTTTTTGTTTTTCCTATTTAATTTTTTGTTCTTCTTATGCCATAGACCCAAATGAAGCATAGTATTATCATGAATAATCTTATCCAGCTTGTTTTGTTCTTTTAAAGCTTCATTTTCCTTATAAATATGCCTATTGAAGACTTCTAGCTCATATATTTCCTGCTTAAGTGAGCTAATCAAAGTCTCTTGTGATGTAGCTGGTTGCTTAGGGTTGGATGAAATTCCTTAATCTACTGATGTATTATTTTCCTCCAGTGACTCAATATAATCATAAATCTGCTGTTGGACTGGGTCAATCCCTAGAGAGACTCTTTTTGGGATGCTTTCAAAGTTTTGTTGAGGAGAGTGTTGTGGGCTCTGCTCAAATGAGATGTTATCTTGGGATTGAGTTGGAGTTTCTTCTCCCAAGTCTATGAATTGAGCCTCTATTGATTTTTCTTTCTTCATTCTACCCTTAAGTCTAGAACTTCTCCTCAAACTTTGTGAACCTATGATTTCTTCCTCTATAACCTCTCTTCTTTTTCCCTTCTCTTTCTCTTGCTTGAACTGATCCTTGATGTTGACTAATCTCTCAGAAAGTAATTGTTCATCCTCTAATGATTCCAATCGAAGGAAATGACTAGATTGCTTGGAGGAGGGGCCAAATAAATGGCCGAATAAATCTCTGACGAACTTCCTTCCTATGGTAAAGGAACGGGTAGATTTCCCCCATGTTCATCGGATTCTCTGTGAACGAAAATAATTTGAATGGTGTCGTTCTCATTCTCTTTGGTGATAGTATCATCTGAAAGTGGACCTTCGGAAGACAAAATTGGGTCGACTGTTGTCTCGACCTGTTGAATTTGGTCCGATGTGGACTCAGAGGGTCTATCTTCAATGATAGGTGCTTTGATTGATGACAACGGTGTGTTAGTCATATTTTCAACTAGCGATGGACTCGGCAAGAGTTTCTTGTATCTGGGAGGAAGTTGCTGCGGTGAAGCAGGACAGTTATCAAATACTCTTTTAGCTTCGTCTAGGAAAGGACAACAGTGGAGGGCATGATTGCCTTCACACAGTCTACAAGGAAATTTATATCTTCCTTTTTGTCCATTGACTTCGTTTTCACTAGTTGATGGTGTGCTCTCAACATGATTGTCAGAGGTTGAAGATACCAGATTGTGCAAGCAAGGAGACTAGTCCCTCAAGATCTGTGGGATGTAGGGACAATCTCGATGATAGTGGTCTCCCTTGCAAATGACACATGGACATTTAGGTTTGGATGGTGCAGTGTGTGGATTTTCGCCAGACGATGCAATGGTTGCCCCCTTTTGTTGTTGGCTTCTTCTTCTTCTTCTTCTTATTCTAAGTTACTTGGTTTTTAGTGTTACTAGTTTCACCAAACGAAGAGGAGGAAGGAGAGGGAGAAAAAAATGAAATAGAAGTTGGGGGGGTGACTTCAGGATCATCTGGTTGCTGATTTGCTTGTTGAGGAATTGTAGTGTTTTGAATGACAGAGGTCGAGAAAAGCCATACTAGTAGGCCAATTGTGAGTCTTGGAAGGGACAATGTAGCCATGTGTGGAGCACCAACATCTCCCCAAGAGGAGAAGGGACTAGGATTTCCCCCAATGGGAAATCCTTGATTGGGTTCTCCCTAGCAGATTTCCTCAACTTTTCTTTTCATATTTCTCCTTCGTTTTGTATGCTTTATGATCTTTGTTAATATTTCAGAGATGGGCTCTTTTTCATTGGCTTGTTGTGCTAAAGTTGTAGGAGTGTTTTGAGTTGTAAGACTGGTTTTCCTTCTCCTACTCCTTTTCACAGAACTTCCTTCAGGTAATTCAGGTGCATCTTGGAAAACGTTTCTGATCAAAAAGTTCTCCCATGTGTCTCCTACACTCTTTAAGTGATATTCAACTAGAATTTTTATGAGACCATGGTGATAAAGATTATTTTCTATGTCTTCCATTTTCTTCTGAGCATTAGTGGCCATTCTCCTTAAACTATTCAACAGGAAAAATGGGAGATTGATGGTTCCCTTTTCAAGAAAATTCATCAACAATCTTATGTGATATACATACATGGAACCGAATATTCCATCGCATGTGATAATTTTTTGCAAAATCAATGGCATGCTACTCCATTTAATGGCATAAGTGTCCTCAGACACATAATTTTATTAATTAAAAAAAAAAAAACAATTACATATTTCATTTTGCAAGAATTTACACTTGAACAACCAAACACTCTTGCAATGAGATATTTATAAGCTCCATGTTCTAACTACCTCTAATTATGAATCACTTATTAAATAACAAGTGCCCATTTACAATAAATGCTATTCAAAACAACTAGCTAACAAATCTCCTAAAATAGAGCTTAAGATATGACACTTTTGGAGATTCATATCTTGTTACAACAATATACTAATTCTAAATGTCTCCATTAAATAATTAAACATTCTAGAATAATAATTATTAATTTAATATCTTAAATTAATAATTATTTTATTCCAATTTTATAACCTATGATAATATTGTATTTTTGGATCATCTAACATTCCCCCCTATGATCCAAAAATAAATTACAATAGATACCAAGTTCATCCCTGAACTTAGTAAATTTTATTCTGCCAAGCGGTTTCATGAAAATGTCAGAGATCTGACCTTTAGAAGGAAAATAAACTAGCTTGAGGACATCTTTGGCGATGAGAGATATGATATGGTGATACTTGGTGTCCATATGCTTTGTCTTTGAATGAAAAACGGGGTTCTTGGCAAGTTTGATGGCTGACTGGCTGTTAATGAATAATGATGTAGCTTTTGCCTGAGCAATGCCCAAGTCTTGCAAAATTCTGCGCAACCAAACAATTTCACATGCTGCTTCCCATGCTGAAATGTACTCTGCTTCTGCTGAAGAAGTGGCCATTGTAGCTTGTTTCTTACATCTCCAAGATACTGCAGCTGACCCCATGCTCATTAAATAACCTAATGTTGATGCTCGATCATCAATACTTCCAGCAAAGTCGGCATCAGAATATCCACCAAGTACAAAATTTTTAGTCTTTGTGTAAAGAAGACCAAAATCTTTTGTTCCTTGGATATATCGAAGAACTCTTTTGGCCGCATTCTAGTCGCTGTCTTGTGGTTCCTTCATAAAAAGTGAAAGAATACTGACTGCATAAGCTATATCAGGATGAGTATTTGTCAAATAAATCAAGCTACCAATCAACTTTCTGTAAGTTGTACTGTCCACCTTTCCCCCCTTTCAAAGTTTGAAAGTTTCAAGTTTTGCTCCATGGGTGTGAGAATGGGCTTGCAATCCTGCATGCGAAATCGTTGAAGAACCTCTGCTACATACTTACTCTGAGAAATGAAAATATGATGTGGATGTTGGAAGACTTCAACTCTAAGATAGTAGTGAAGTAATCCCAAATCTGTCATTTTAAAACCTGCATGTAAGTCCTTTTTCACCTGTGTAATATGATTATCATGGTTGCCAATAATGATCAAATCATCTACATACATAAAAATAATTACTAGATATTTTCCCTGTTGCCGCACATACAAAGTGTCATTAGATTCACTTCGTTGAAAACCAACGTTCTTAAGGTATTCATCCGTCTTTGCATACCAAGCTTGGGGATCTTGTTTTAATCCATATAAAGCCTTGATCAATTTGCAAACTTTATGTCCTTATCCTTCAATTTCTAAACTTGGTGGTTGGGTCATATACACTTCCTCCTATAAATCCCTGTTGTGAAAAGCACTTTTCACATCCATTTGGTGAACTTTCCATCCTTTCTGAGCAGCCAATGCAAGTGTTAATTGGATGGTGTTCCATTTAGTTGTAGGAGAAAAATTTTCATCATAATCAATGCCTTTCTACTGCGCAAAACCTTTTGCGACAAGTCATGCTTTATACTTTTCAAGTTCTCCCTTTTGATTATACTTAATTCTGTAAACCCATTTGCATCCTATGGGTTTAACATTTGATGGGCAATCAACAAGTTTCCAAGTGTTGTTATCAATTACTGCTTGATATTCTTCAAACATAGCCTATTGTCGTTCTTTATGTTTTGCTACTTCTTTGTATGTGGAAGGTTCAGTAAAATCATTTGCTATCAAGGCAAAATTTCCTTCACTTCTATGTACCCTTCTGGTGCCTGTTTTATTCTGCTCATCAGGCTTTACATCTTTCAAAAGTTGAACTACCCATTTCGGTAGTTGGTGCTTAGTTGTTTGCACTTCTGAAAAATCTCCATCATTGTAAAGAGGATTAATATAAATTGATGTTCTTCGCTCAGGTGAAGGGTGTGGAGAATCACAGTCAGGAGAACGGTTGTTGCTTGGAGATGCAGATGAACTGCTAAAAGACCCAGATGATGTTGTTGATGTAGATGGACGGGATGACGCATCTTCAGAGGAAGGAAAATCAAGTTCACACCAATTTGGTGAAGTTGGTTGACTTTGCATTTTTCCAATTCTTTTACTTCCCTTAGTTTCTAACTTGTTAAGAAGATTTTCAATTTCTTCAGCACTCTTACTCTTAGTGTCATAAAAAATGACATCCTTGCTGACAATGAATCTTCCATTGGTCAAAATTCGATACCCTTTCTTTTCATCAGAATAGCAAATCATTGTGCATTTTAAACTTCTTGAGTCAAGATTAGTTCGTTTTTATTTTGGAACTAAGGCATAACATACTGATCCAAAAACTCTAAGATATTTAACTCAAGGTTTGAAACCAAACCAAGCTTCATAAGGTGTGATTCCATCTCAAGAAGAGTTGGAGATCTGTTTCTTAAGTTGACAGCTATATGTATTGCTTCTGCCCAATATGTTGGACTTAACCTCTTGAAAGTTAACATGGATCTCGCCATTCCTAACAAGGTGTGATTCATTCTTTCAACTATTCCATTTTGCTGTGGAGTGTAAACATTAGTAAGATTTCATCTTATGCCATTTTCACTGCAATAAGTTTTGAATTCATTTGAAGTGAATTCTCCCCCATTATCTGTCCTGAGAGTACCTATCTTTTCTTTGACTTCATTGTCAACAAGTTGGCGAAAATTTTTAAACTTCTAAAATTCTTCTGACTTGTTCTTCAAAAGGTAAACCCAAGTCATTCTACTAAAATCATCAATGAATAGTAAGAAATATTTGCAACCACCAAATGAAGTTTGTAGTGGTCCACAAACATCACTGTAAACTAGTTGTAGCCGCCTGTTTGCACGCTATGAACTTTTTGGAAAACTTTCTCGACTTTGTTTGCCATAAATGCAAGCTTCACATTTTGCATTTTTCCTTTTCAAAGTTGGAAGTCCT
This sequence comes from Pinus tabuliformis, assembly GCA_031772625.1. NCBI lineage: Eukaryota > Viridiplantae > Streptophyta > Pinopsida > Pinales > Pinaceae > Pinus > Pinus tabuliformis. The sequence goes on from CM062805.1 coordinate 847,088,708, forward strand.
TTAACCATTCCTTGTTTATGCAATTGAGAAATACTCTAAAAATTTAAATGTTCATATCCTACATGCCATAGTCTTACAGGTGAAATACCTATAGTCACTGCTCCTGAAAAATTAGATTGCCTTGGAATAACTGTCCCTTTCATCTATAACAATTTTCCATCTTCATAACCTATCATGACAGTTTTCAAGTTCTGTTTGATTGAATTAATCTTGACTAAACCATCTTCCATAATCACTTGATGCCCAGCTTGTCGAATCATGACTAAAGAGAGCAAATTTTTCTTAAAAGTTGGTACATACCATACATTGGAAATCATTTTTTCTCCAATGCCAAGGAGAAAAACTTTAACTGCTCCTTTTCCATAAGGAGTATGTTTTGTATCATCGACAAGAAAAATGGAATTAAGTTGGCAATCTTGAAAGTTCAAGAAAAAATCACATTGACAATTCATGTGCTGAGTTTCCCCTGAATCCAAGATCCAAGCATCTTCATAATCACTTCTAAGATGGGATAAAAGTTGTGATGCTAGTGAGGAATTAAAAACATATTCTAAGTGATCATCATCTTGATCATTTGCAAATTGCATTGAATGTTGTTGAAACTTGGGAATTTTATTAAGAGATGTTCGACAATCTTCAGCATAATGGCCAACTTTGTTACATCTTTGACACACAATTTGACTTAAGTCTCTTCCTCTTCCTGAAGATTTTCCTCTGCCTTTTCTTTGACTTCTATTTTGAGATTGTCCTCTACCTTGATTATTATTTCCTTGTCCTTTAAAATTGCCACTTCCTTGGTTGTTTCCTCTACCTTGAAAATTACTTCTTCCTGAAATGTTGCCTCTATTAAAGTTATTTCCTCTGCTTTGGCTTCAACCTTGACTTTGTACATTATGTGCTCCTAGATTCTAATTCTCTCTACCTCTGCCTTGAGAACTGTCTGCTGATGCTTTAATAGTTCTAGCCTTTGTGAAAAAAACATCTTAACCAACTTTCTTCTTCTTACCAAAGGTTTTATCATGTTGGGTCAACATTTCACAGAGCTCATCAAAATTTAGTTTCTCTAATTTCCTAGCTAATTGAAGAGTCTCCAAAAAATGTGTGTAGGAAGAAGGAAGTCCAGCAATTACAATTGTGACCATAAAGCTATCATCTATTGCTGGAAAACTAGCATTAATGATTTCATGCCTAATATTCTTAAGTCTTAAGATATATTTAAGAATATCATCTCCTTCAATCAATTTTTGTTGCAACAATTTTAATCGTAGATCAACTTTATTTGATTCAGGCTGAGTATCAAAGAGGTCTGTAAAGGATTTCAAATCAGACCATGCATCTGTAGCATTTTCTATATGGACATACATTTCATCATTGAAAGAAGATTTAATAAGAGCTAAGACTTTGGCATTCTTAACTTCCCATTTTGCTAGTGCAACTGCATCTGTGGGTTTATTCGGTTTAATATCTCCATCACATATACCCTCCCATAATTCATTGTAAATGAGAGTGCTTTCGATGAGACGGTACCATGTTTTATAGGATTTTGTACCTTCAAGTTTGTCGGAATCAGAAAGCAAATTAATCAACTTAGACATTGTAGCATTGAAGCTTCGCACCAAGAATCAGAACAAAAACGTCAAGATGGGCAACACAACACACCACACAAAGAACACAATCTATCAGGGCTTAGCCTTGACCCTCGTATAGTCGTTGAAGCAGGAGAAAAAATGACTAAGCTTTGCACTTGGCTCTAGTCAATTTCTCAAAAAATTACAAGGTAACTTTCAAAATTTGACTTTTACAATGATGCTCTTGCAAAACTTGGTAAAATAAAGTTAGCCCCCCTTAAAGTAAAATTACTTTCAATTACACTTATCCCTTAAAAAAAAAAAATACAATTGAAATCCCCTTATTACTCCAAAATACAATATTCCTTATTTCTCCACAAAATTTACAAATTTAATTCGCCTTCAATACGTTCAGCCTTGCACTTTCTTAATGAACTAGTCCTGTCAGTTTGAATGATACAAATCCGTGCATATGCAATACATCGCCAATGCTATCTTTTCTTTGCTTCTGCTCTCCTCTGCTCATAAATATTGTTAGCTCTCTCGCTAGATTTGAAGGGTTGCACATATACTGATCAATCAAATTTTAGAGGAAGCAACCAGCAGATGTAATTTAATTCAAGATGACAGTTATTGTAAACACAAAACAACAATGCGTTCGAAAATCGCGTATAAGAAGTGACTATGAAGAAACATGCAGATCTAAAAAAACAAAAGTATGTGGGTAGTTCACAATATCACTTTGATCAAATTAATCGAAATTGTATCTCATGTCTGCGTCCAAACAGAATGCCAAAATTGAATTAAATTACAAAAAACCAGGGCTGCTGATATTTCAAACAGATTTTTGCTTCTGTCGGCATCTTTTCATAATGGAAACTTTTGATAGTCATAAAATTTGTCCTCAAAGTGCTAATTTTCTTCAAGTGGTTTCAAATACGGAGTCTCCAACAAACTCTCGAATGCTTCTTTTGGAGATGGATAGACTTCGCGGTTTAAGCCGAGAACAGGAGTGCTGAGATCACTATCTGAAGCCTCTAGCAGATAAGAAATATCGAACCCCAAGTCCGAATTTAGGGATTGGCTTTCCTAAAAACATTAAACAACAAATTCCCTTGCAACTGAGTCAATATCAAGTATACAAATCATGAAACGCATCAAACGTGACGATTTTTGTGCAGACGAACAAGTCACTCTTAGATACATGAAACAAGAAGCAGATACAGTGGCACTATTTTATCTGCTTAAATGTCTAGTTAATTTTACTCCTACCCATAGCACGAATACTTTTATAAATGCATTTTTAGCACAATGCTACTTCTCGAGTAATATATGTTTCGGATGTTGGCGTCGGAACACTTGTGTTGGGTAGTGCATATTAACTGGGAAAAGAGTATATTTACCGTATGAGTGCATAAACATATGTAATGCTTTGTTCAACTATTTTCTCTGGATAGTTGTTACATAGTCATTCTTATAGTCAATTGCGCATCGGAACATAGGTTACAAATGCATGTTTGTGAGTCGAAGAGGTCAGTTACACACAATTACTTTAGCCAACCTTCAATCTGAGGGAGAATGTTAACTCTTTTGGTAGCAACACAGCCTTTCACTATACGAAATTCATTGGCTTGTTTCCATCGCCCACGACGAGCTCTGGAAAATTGTGTCTTCCTTTTCATGTTGAGCATTCAGCAATGAGTTCTCCTCTTTGTTGCAAAGAAAAACTCAAAAGGAAATGTCTTTCGTAAACCTGGTTTGTTGGAAAGGATTCCTTTACACAAGCGCAAATCAAGGTACTTCAAAAGAACATGCCAAGTTTTCAATCCCAGCAACAAACAAATATGGCTTCATTGATCAGGGAATCAATCTACATGGTCAGGAATTCAATTTGACAGGGCATGGTGGCAACAATAATTCTTACAATTGATTTTCATATTTTAAAGAAAATCTAAAATCACTAAAATAATAAAATTTCTTTTCTTTTGAACATAAAATTGGACAAATTCATACCAATCATTTGCTGGTCAATTGAATAGATTTTTCACGATTTTGTTGAGTTGGAAAACCCTCCTCACATCGACTGCAGCATTACTAGAGCTTTGATACCAAAATAATGGTAGAAGTGTCCTCAGACACATAATTTTATTAATAAAAGAAAAACAATTACATATTTGATTTTGCAAGAGTTTACACCTGAACAACCAAACACTCTTGCAATGAGCTATTTATAAGCTCCATGTCCTAACTACCCCTAATTATGGATCACTTATTAAATAACAAGTGTCCATTTACAATAAATGCTATTCAAATCAAATAGCTAACAAATCTCCTAAAATAGAGCCTAAGATATGACACTTTTGGAGAGTCATATCTTGTTACAACAATATAATAATTCTAAATGTCTCCATTAAATAATTAAACATTCTAGAATAATAATTATTAATTTGATATCTTAAATTAATAATTATTTTATTCCAATTTTATAACCTATGATAATATTGTATTTTTGGATCATCTAACACCATTTACCCTTAAGTGCAGAGATGGGAATTCCTCTCTTAAAAACTGAAGTGTCCATACCTGGGTTTTGGAGAATGACTTTCCATGTTTCATCATGGAATTCTTTATTCTTGAATCACCTCTCTCCAACCTTTGGTAGCTCGGTTGCTGCAGCAATAAAAGACTTGGTCACTGTAAACTTTATGTCATCAATCTCCACGTCCATCCCATCAAATGATATAGCAAATGACTTGGTGATTTATTTATGATGACCATCGAATTTTTCAATGAAACTTAGCCAACCAGCTTTCTTCAACATCCCTTTCAACTAAGGATAACCTTCCATATACTTCACTTCTATAGGTTATGCTTTGATTGTGAGGCCCATCACTCCTGTTCTCTACTTTTCTTCAAATTTCCTTTACTATTTGCATGTAGAAGACTGTGTATACTGCAATGGTATATGGAAGAAAAAAAAATTATAGATATGGGGATGGAATAACAGAGTATGTGGAAGGAGAATGACTATAGGAGATAAAACATATAGGGTATATGAAACAGGGAAACTGTATGCTTGAAATAATGCAAAAGATGTATGGAATGGAGTGGTTGCACATGTAAACTATGTGAAAAACAGAATACTGCTATACACAGAGAGAATCGAAAACAGAATGAATGATTGTGTGCTCAATGTATATGAGTGCTTGTATACACAAGAAGGTTGTCAAAGTATAAGTGAGGAACTCGGTGTAATAAAGAAGCAATACGGTTGTGAAGAGCTGTATCCAATTGGGTTATGTCATGTATTTAGCCATTAAATAGGTGTGATGGGGAAGTACAGTGAAGTACAAGTTAAAATCGTAGATCAAATTGCGAGACCATTAGGCATTAATCTCGGAAGGCATGGTGGAATAATCACAGAAATCAAATCTCATGACGACAAGTCAAGGAGTAGTGTGATTATACGAGTTATGCAACTTATGTTTTATATTGCTATTCGAAACAAGTTTTTGTTCTTACCTCTAGAACCATACCTTTCCGCTTGCTAGCCTTTTGTTGTTGCTTCTTCGGGTGCTTAGATGTTGATATGTCTTCAAAAGTTGTTTTCTTCTCCAATACCTACATATGAAATTTATTATGAACTGGCCTTTTCATTTTTTGAAATAATGATCAAACTGTTACTGCAGAGTCAGATTGGCTGCGAAACAGGATTAGCTACAGAACTGGAATAGATACAGAATGTGAGAACAACTGCGGAATGTAAAACAGATAATAAAAATGTGACTTTATAAATAAATGAAATGGAGATGACTATGTGGATGAAAATATGACAGAATGGAAATGAAAAATGGATATGGAAGAAATGATGAAGAAGAATTTTTTTTTGGTGGAATGTGGTGGTGGAGTGGAGTGAAACTTGCAAAAGTAAAACAGAATGAAAATGAAGTAAAACAATGAATTTTCAGAATGCACAATGAGTCACCATTTTTTTGGAAAATATAAGGTGTCAGAGTCTTCTAATTTTCACGTTGTATTTTCTGTATAAGCATGTGAATCAGTGATTGGTTTTCAACCTTATACAAAATTTTTCATTTTATTTATTTATTTATTTATTTATTTTTTTTTACTTTTTAAATATGATGAAAAGAACAAAGAGTAAGTCGATGGAGAAGAAGGATTCTTATTCACCAACTTCATTTCAGAATTATTTTGAAAGATATTGATGAACTCCTCCTTTGAGATTGGTTTTTGATAAATTTTCAACTTATGACCATTCATAAGGAGAGGAGTTTGATGCTCATCTATTGTTCTGATTCTTACTGCTCCATTACTAAAAACTTTTTCAATTTAATATGGCCCATGCCAATGAGTTTGAAACTTTCCTTGAAAATCCTTAAACTTTGAATCAAATAACAGTGCCCAATCTCCCTCTTGAAACCTTTTGTCCTTGATGTACTTGTCATGCCACTTAGCTCTTTGTTACTGAACTAGACCAGTTCTTTTAACAACCTCTTGTATGATTTCATCAAGTTCATTTAACTACTCCAGTATATGCTTTTGAGCTTCTGATAGATCCATCCCCAACTGGGCTGCCATCTTGAAAGTTTTGAATTGGAACTCTATGGGGAACAGGACTTGTTTCCCATAAACAAATTCATAGGGTGTATGTCCCATTGTGTTCCTCCATATAGTTATATAGGCCCACAAGGCTTCAGGAAGCCTTTCTGTCCAATCTCTTCTATGTAGATGCACAATCTTGGTGAGTATTCCTTCAATCACTTTATTTGTAGATTCCACTTGACCATTTTCTTGTGGATGATAGGGAGTGGATTTCCTATGCTTGATCTTGTACTCTTCCATAAGCCTCTCCATCATTTTGGATGTGGATTGAGTTCCTGATCTGTCACAATTTATCTTGGAACACCAAAGCGAGTAAAAATATCCTCAAAAAGAAAACTAACTACAGATTTTTCGTTAGCAAAAAGTAATGATCTGGCTTCTACCCATTTGGTGACATAATCAGTGCATACCAATATATACTTTGTTTTCTTGGATGGAGGATTAATAGGTTCCATAAAGTCTAAAGCCAATTTTCCAAAGGGTTCGATAAGTACCTGAGGTTGTAATGGAATTTCATTTGAGGGAGCAGTTTTCCCTACCCTTTGGTAGTTGTCGCACCTTCTGACATATTCTTTAGCATCTCTGAAGATGGATGGCCAATAATATCCCAAAGAAAGGATTTAATAGGTTGTCCTCTTGTCAGCAAAGTGTCCACCACATGGCTCATCATGACATTCTTTGAGAATATCAGGCATTTCATCTTCCCTGACACACCTTCTGATCATAAGATCTAGCCCTGTTTTATACAATTCGTTAGTGATCCATGAATATCTTGCACTATTTTGAATAATCTTTCTTTTTTCTCTAGGAAATAAATGTGAAGGTAACTTCCCTATAACCAAGTAGTTAGAAACATCTGCAAACCAAGTAGTTTGAGTAGTTACTGCAAATAGATATTCATCAAGAAACTTATCCTCAAGCGGAGAGTCTTCTTTGATATTCTGAATCCTAGACAAGAAATCAGCAACTGTGTTTTGTTTTCTAGGTCTATCTAGCACAGTAATGTTGAATTATTGCAAAAGTAAAAGCCATCTTGTAACTCTGCCATTAGTAATAGGTTTATTCATCAAATATCTAATTGCAGTGTGATCTGTATGAACAAAAATTTGATAGCTTGTTATATAGTGTCTAAACTTGTTAATTGCATGAACAACAAATAAGAACTCTTTTTCAGTCACAGTATAGTTCAGCTCAGTGGGATTCAAATTTTTACTTGTGTAGTAAATGGCATAAGGAATCAAATCTTTTTGTCCCAATATAGCTCCTAGAGATGTATCTGAAGCATCTATAGAAATATGGAATGGAAGTTTCCAATTTGGTCCTATTAAGATAGGTGCTTCAGATATTTTTGCTTTCAAGGTTTCAAAGGCTAGTTGGCAATCAGGATTCCACTTGAATTCACAATCTTTTGTAAGCAATTTGAAGAGTGGAGATGCTACTTTGGTAAAGTTTTCTATAAACCTTCTATAATATCCTGTAAATCCTAGAAAACTTATAACATCTTTTTGGCAATTTGGAATTGGCAACTTAGAGATGACTTCAACTTTTGATTTGTCCAATTTAATCCCATATCCTGAAATGTGATGTCCTAAAACAATACCTTCTGTAAACATCATAAAGCATTTTTCATGGCTTAATGAAAGGTTTGTTTCTTTACATCTTTTAAGGACTTTTTCCAAATTTTCCAAAGCTTCCTCAAATGTGTTACCATAAACTATAAAATCATCAATATATACCTCTACACAATCATGTATTATATTAGAAAAAATTCCTAGTACTACTCTTTGGAATGTTGTTGGTGCATTACATAACCCAAAAGGAAGCACTCGGTAGGCAAAAGTTCCCCATGGATAGGTAAATGTGGTTTCATCCTGATCCTCAAGTGCTACCTGAATTTGATTATAACCACTAAGACCATCCAAGAATGAGAAATACTTTTTACCTGCTAATGTATATAATACCTGATCTATAAAGGGCAAAGGAAAGTGATCTTTCAAGGTTGCTTTATTCAATTCTCTGTAATCAATGCACACCCTCCATTTACCATTCTTTTTAGGCACAATTAGCAAAGGAGAAACCCATTGGCCATTTGAGATTGGGTAAATGAAGTTTACATTGAGTAGTTTTTGGAGCTATTCTTTCACAATCTCCTTAAGATTTGGATTCATTCTTCTTTGAGGTTGTCTGATTGGTGTACTGGTTTCCTCAATATAGATATGATGGATAAAAGTCTTAGGATCAATACCTTTCATGTCAGTATACTCCCATGCAAATGCAGCAGAATGCTTTTGTAATATCTTGGTTAGCTCTTCTTGTTGTAGTTTCAATTGTAGAGCTACCAAACTCTTCCATAGAATAGAGAGACATCTGCATAGATGAAAAGTATTCAACATTAGATTTTTCCTAGAATTGTGCATGTTCATATTCTGAAGATGTTTCAAAATTGTCCAATGTGTTCAAAATTTGACTATCTTCATTAATTTATGATATAGTAAAGATAGGCTGAATAACATCTTCATCATCAATCCATTCCTTGTCATCTATTTCTGTGATTGATTTTGCTGGAGGATACAAAGTAAATTTCTTTTTTGAATTACCATTAGAAATGTACATGCCACTAGATCTACAACTAATAAAAGCATCAGGTGTGGCCGGCCAAGGTCTTCCTAAGATGAGTGGGTTTCCTGCTAGATTATTCTTGGGAGTTAAAATCATGAAATCAACAGGATATTCCCAAGAATATAAGGAGACTTAAATGTCTTCTAGCACACCATCTAGTTTGATTACTGATCTATCTACAAGTTGCAGTAAGGTAGGTGTGCAAAGAAGGTTAGGAAGTTTAAGCTGCTCCATAGTCTGTCTACTCTTAATGTTTATTGCTGCCCCTAAGTCAATCAAAGTGTTTGGAATTTCAATCCCATTTATGTGTGTCTTAACAATTTGACTTCTTGAATCCACATATTTCTGCATGGCAATCTTTCCCATCATGATATCTGCTATTTTTCCTACCAGATGAATTCTTTTTGTTTCTCTTGGTTTTCTTCCTGGTCTTTTGATGCTCAATTCCTTTATTGTCTTGCCTAGAATTGGAATTTCTCTAATTGCTTGTAACAAAGGAATCTTGATACAAATATTCTTCAATTCATCTAAGAAGTCATAATTGGGCAACAAGATCTGTTTTTCTACTCCTCTATCAATTTGTAATCTCCCAGGAAAAGGAGGTGTAGAAGTAGATGCTAGTTGCTCAATTTTAGGAGTTGTGTTTATTGATTCTTTTTGTTTTCCTTTTTCAATCTTTTGGTTTTGGAGGGATGTCCCCTGAAAAAATTTATTGACTTTCAGAGAATCCTCCCCAAAAGTGTCTTGTTCTTGAATATCTATAGAATGTTTTTTGTTTTCTAATATCCTACCAGAGCTAAGTTGAACATCATTAAGATCTAGAGGAGCAATCATATAAGTAGGAAATTGTTGTCCTTCTACCATGTAAGCATTTTGAGGGTTTTTGTTATTGGGGTTTGGCAATGGTTGGGCTGGTAGTTGATTTGGTTTTTGTTGAAATGGAAGTAAGAGTTGAGGATTTTGACTTTGTTGTGGAGGTTATTGTGGAAATGGCAATGAAGGGTGAGAGATTTGATTTGGAAGTTGTGGTTGCTGATTTTGCTACTGATTTTGTGGATGAGGATAGCTCTGATAAGATGGAGGATACTGATAATATTGATCAAATCTCCCATAAGGATTTTGTACCCCTTGTGCCCAAAGTTGATATTGATACTAAGATTGAGGTTGAGGCCAAGGTTGTTACCAAGAATTCCAATTTGGTGAGGGCTAAAAATACATTGGATTGTTAAGTCGTTGATTCTGTTGCCCCTGCCAAGGTCTTCTTGCAACAAAACAAAGATATTCTACAGGTTTTGGAACTTTTTCCTCTTGAAAGGCAGCCTTAAGACTTGGAATTGAAGGAAAATTCTTAGTCTGATGAATTTCTAAACAAATCATACAAGTTTCTACAATTTTTGCATCTAAAGGGAACTCCCTTAGAGCATGTTTCTTTCTGGATTTCGGACAAAAGATGGCTAAAGCATCAGCCTCTGTTTTCTGCTTGTTTTGGATTTTGAGGGTGCCTATCTGCTCACTAAGGCCCCCTAAAATATCAATTTTAAACTCATCAAGCATATTTCCAATATCTACCCTACTTACAGATCCAGTTGTAGATTTGTTTGCTCTAACAAGAGAAGGATCTCTCGGTCCTTTCCTGATTTTAGATTTCCCTCTTGAGAGATGAACACATAGTTCTTCTATGTCACTCAATGGAAGTTGAGAGATGTCTACCTTCCCCATCATGTTAAGGATATCTCTCCATTCATCTCTAATGGATTTTAACAAAAGAGCTTTCAAAGTTTCTTCATCTAAATTGTTCATTTTTGCTCTTTTCAAATTGTAGTTGAATCTCTCAAGAAAATCCTATTAGTTTTCATCTTCCTTTTGCATCATTTGAACACCTCATCCTTATGATTAGTAGGCATACAATAATCCAAGTATCTATCCAAAAATGCCTATTTCATGTCATTCCAAGTTCTGATGGATTGAGTGACTAACCCCATAAACCATTTCAAAGCAGCCCCTTTTAGTGTTGAAGGGAACAATTTGATTTTTTGAGAGTATTCTATATAGTCATAGGTTCCGCACAAGACTTAAAACTCAAACAAAAATGTTTTAGGGTCCTCACTTCTCAACCCATAAAAGTTTGGGAGGACAGATGGTGAGATGTTTTTCATTGTGGTATGTGTTGCCTCATCTACTATAGGGAATCTAAATGAGTTATCTATTTTCGTATTTCCTTTTCCTCCTCCATTGTTTCCGCTACCTCCTCCATTGTTTCCTCTACCTCTCCCTCTACCCCCTCCTCCAAACAGTTTGAATTCCCCATCTTGTTCTTCTTCTGCCATTATAGTTTCTTCAGAGTTAGTATAAGGCTCAACCTAAAAGGTTATTCCTTCCTCCTCTGGTTCTTCTATTAATGGACTATGGGAGAGAGTTCCTACTTTTTCTTCCTCACTGGGTAGTCCTAATTCTTCAACTACAATAGGATCCCCTGTGGAAGTGAAAAAGGTCTTCTCTCGTAGGACTGTTTTGGTGGATGATGTAGGAGAATCTTCTGATTGAATTTCTGCCCCTTGAGTTCTAGGAATCCTATGGATGGGAGTATGAGTCTGGGATGGAGGTGTGTCTTTCCTAACTCTTGGTGGAGTAGGTGGAGTTGTAGGAATCAAATTTCTGCCCCTAGCTATAAATCTACCCTTAGAATCTCTTTCTCTATGCATGTCATTGTTTTGTTTTGTTTTTTTTTTTTTTTTTTTTTTTTTTTTTTTTTTATGAATGTAAGAGATAAGGCTACCTAGTCACACTTCCCTGGCAGTGACACCAAAATGTTCAGTCAATTTAGCGTCCTAAATTGCTACATAAATTATCAATCCGGGTGTCATAAATTGATGAAGTGTAGTGCACTATATGTGCTAGATGACCCTTTATTACCTCACTATTTTTGAGTTTATGTTTGATTTGGGGTTTTGCTATTTTGATTCCTAATGTTCTGCAATGTAATCTACAAAATCTTAATCTACTGCTGCTAAAAATCTAGAAAAATGAAGTGAGAGCTAAAAGTGCTTTTAGGCAAAATTTGGAAGTAAAGTTTTTAAACAAGAAAATGAAAACATGGCTTCTCTTCTTGCTATTATGATTGTTTCCGAAACATGAACTGAAAGGACTTTTAAAACTACTATCTACTCAATTACAAACCAAATCTTAAATGAGAAAATGAAATGGTAGCTTTCTATGATAAATCAAAGATGAAATACTCGAAATAAGATTACCTCTACTGTCTAATATATTGCAAAATTTAAAGCTTAATAAACAACTAAAGATGGAACTGCAGCTAAACTAAGTGAAAAACTAAAAATGAAATTGCAATTATTCTATTGTGAAAGCAAGGCTAAATGAAGTATTGTTGTCACTCAGCTACATAATTCAGGGAGAACTACCTTCTTATGATAGAATTTTTGAGAGATTTCATTCTTCATCATTCTAAGAAAAGTAAACATGAAAATGCAAAGGAAGTATCATTCATAAATAAAATATTTCACCACTTATTTTTAGGATTAACCTTCAACTGAAAGGGTTCTTGGAAATATCCATTTATATCATGAGTTACTAAACTGATAAGAAAATGGAATTGAACTGCTTAACTCAAAAACTAATGAACAACAATTGTAATGAAAGATTCATTCATAAATACAACATTTCACCATTTATTTTGAGGATTAACCATCAACGAAAGGCTTTTGGAAACATTCATTTATATCATGAGTGACTACACTAATAAGAAAATGGCATTGAACTACTTAACTCAAAAACTAATGAACAACAATTGTAATGAAAGACTCATTCATAAATACAACATTTCACCATTTAGTTCGAGGATTAACCATCAATGAAAGGCTTTTGGAAACATTCATTTATATCATGAGTGACTACACTAATTTGAAAAGCTTAATTTAAAATCTAGAAACTAAGGAACAACAGATGAAATAAATAAAATTATGCTACTAACATCAACTTAAAACTACAGTTAAGAGACTAGAAAGCAATGAAAACAAAAGGACTATCCTATGCTAGGATACAACTATTCTGAGTTAGTGAAAAAATGACATAAGATGCATGATACACAGAGTTAGAAAATGATTATGAGCATGATGAAAAACACACAGTGAAGTTACAACTAAAATAAGGAAAAAAAATAGAAATAAAAACATGTACCGTTGACCACGCAAGGGCCCCTTGCAAGGTCTCGGATTATCAACACGGAATCAACAATTCACAAGTGCTTTAGGTATCCATTGAAAACAAAGTCTTCTTATTAAAACAGAGCACTGAGTTTCTCACACTACAAAGAAAAAATATGCACTATTACATAAGCAAAAACTTGAACTTGTTCTGCGTTCTACACACTGGTATTTATAGGAAAAATATACAATTGTTTGAAGAGAGAAATCATCTACAACAAAACACGTAGACAAGTAATGTATGCAGAATTCTTGTCTTTGGTTGCCTTGAAACATAAATATTCTAGTAATGGTTGTTGGATTCTATTTTTGCAGGTGGCAGATGAGGTCCTTGGCTTCATGTGACTGCCTCGGATCCATTACTAAGAATCGTGTAAAAATAGAGTCCTACTTGATGTAGGTTTCTTCTGTTGACTTCCCTTTGACAGGAGTCCTCCACATCAATATTGGCCAAATGGATAGGATACCATCCATGTTCGGATGTTTTCCAAGATACCCATGTGGTCTGTTTCCTCTCTTGACACCTGTAACCTACAAAAGTGTGGAGATGGTTGTGGAACAGCTGGTTAGCTGTGGAATGTGGCTGCGTTCTGTAGCTGAAAGACAAAAACCTATTCAAATAACAAACATAACAATATAACTTGTAAATCACTCAAATATACTCCTTGAGGCAATATGAAATGGCTTTTGATGATTAGGGATTCATTTTTCATGGAAAAGCAAAAGAAGAAGGATGAGAAAGTTTTTTAAGAGAGGCAGTTTTGGAACTCAACAAGCACCATATGTACAACATGTATGTTGGCATTGTGGCACTGATTTAGAGCTATGGCACAGGTGTTTTCCTTGATGGAAACTCACTTTGGTGATAGATCTCAGTACAAGCTCTCAGAATGAAGGAAAAATATATATATGCAGGTTCACCTAGACGAAGGCGCGTATACACGCGGGTTAGACGTTACAAAGGCACGTATGCGTATACACGCACTTTCTCGCAAGGAAAAGCGCGTATATGTTGGAGAACTTACTTTTGGTCCATGGTATTTAGTCCTTGGTATTTTAACCTATGGTTTTGGACCATGGTATCTCGTTAGAAGTGTTGATACCAAGTATTGGGTCCATGGTATTGTTTTATTATGGTTTTGGACTGTGGTATTGTGAAAGGCCTAAGACTATAAAAGAGGAAGGAGATCATTTTGCAAAGGATCATTGAATTAATTGAATATCTGATAAAGGGCTAGATCTGGAATATTGGTTATTAAGTTATGCTGCAGATCTGGATCTGAATGAAGGAGGAACCTGAGCGCAAAGAGAAGGATAAGTTCTATTGATGGGTCATAATCTTAAGGCTTGAATAATTGTATCTTTGTATGATTTTGATCCGTTATATGTGGCGCATGCTTGATCTATAAATCTGGTAATCTGGGTTAATTAAGATCTGAATATTTGAAATTATCCTTTATAGATCTGTACGCAGGTTTAGTGAAGTGAAGGCACGTATACACACCGTTTCTGTGAGTAGAAACATTGTATATGCAAGTTGGTCCAAACACAGAAGCGTATGCACGTAGGTTTCTGGTTATTGAAGTAGCGTACATCTCTTGAGTTCTGTTCTAGATGCTTCTGTTTTTTGGTGCAGTGTTCTGGGTTCAAAATCTGGTGTGTGATTACTATTACTATGTTCTGGGTACAGCTGTCAGAGAAGTGTCTACTTGATTCAGTTATAATTGGTGAAAAGGAGATTGTTTGATGCAAAAATTCTTGATGATTGATTGATGTTCATGGATCCATTCTGAAAATTTATGAAACGTGGTCCCTGGAAGAGAGAGAAGGATGTAGCCTTCAGTAGGCCAGCACCTACATACTAGTATCTTGGCTAGTGCAAGAGCTAAGGGGGTTGTAGCTCCCTTCCAGGAGAAGCTGGAGAATGAGAGAGGGTTGTAGCTCTCTGCAGGTTACAGCCTGCGTACTGGTAAAGGACTGCACCAGTACATTGTAAAAAGAAGTTTCTAATTAAAAGAAGATAGATATGAATTGCAGCAGGTGGTTTTCACCCACTTTGCGTTTCCAGCTTATATATTGTGTTCTTGTGTGTGATTGTCTTCAGCTCTGTTTTACTGTTTCTGGTTACTGTTTATTTGATTCTGATACACAGATTAATGATCAACATCTGTAAGATAAATTAAATTATAAGTTTGCATTGTATACGTGGGTTTCCTTCTCTGTAGTTGATATATACACGGTTTTATCTAACTGAAGTAGCATATATGATTTGGGTTTAAAAAGAAAATAATTGACTTGATAATACTGATTCACCCCCCTCTCAGTATTATTTCCAACAATTAGAATCAGAGCAGGTCCTTCTGAAGAAGCTTGATCGCTTGAAGGAATATCCATCATCATGAGCAACTATGAGAGAGAAGCATCTACCAGGCCACCAATTTTTGATGGGACCAAATTCGTCTTTTGGAAGGTAAGAGTTACAACCTATCTTCAATCTCTTGGTACAGAAGTATGGGATATCATAGATACAGGGTATACATTTCCATCCACAACTCCTACAAATCCGGCTGGTAAGAAGCAATATGAAACAAATGCAAAGGTTGTCAATACTCTATTAGGATGTCTATCTCAATCAGAATTCATCAAGGTTATCTAGTATAAATCCGCAAAAGAAATATGGGACAAGATTGTTCTGAGCTATGAAGGAGATGAATAGGTAAAACAAGAAAAACTTCAAACCCTCAGAATTCAGTATGAAAATCTCAGAATGCACAATGATGAAAGTGTGACTAACTATTTCCTTCATGTAGATGAGATTGTTAATTGTATGAAAAACTTGGGTGAAGAAATACAAGAGGTTGTTGTGGTTGAAAAGGTTCTAAGATCTTTGTCCCCTAAGTTTGAATCTAAAGTTTCTGCAATAGAAGAAAAAGAGAATCTACGAAACCTTACCATGTCACAAGTGCACGAAATTCTGACTGCTTATGAAATGAGGAAAGGAGGACCATCAGATAGGAGAGAAGCTACTTTCAAGGCTTTAGGCAAAGGAGATTACTATGAGTCAGGACATGTTTCAGAAGAAGAGGAAGAATCAAATTTTGTCAAGAACCTTCAACAGGGTGCTGGAAGATTCAGAGGTAGATTACCTTTCAAATGCTTTGCTTGTGGAAGAGTCAGTCACTATGCTGCCAAATGTCCTCATAAGGATAAGATTGACAAGGGTAAGGAACCTGTTAGATGGAACAAGAAATAGAATGTAAATAAGAAAAGCTATTACACTCATGAAGATAATGATGGACTTTCAAATAGTGACGAAGATGAACAAGGTAATAAATATAAACTTTTAATGGATTTTGTTTTGTGGATGCTATAGATGAAGAAAGTCTTTATGAAGAGATTTCTAGACTCAAAATTTGTTTAGAAGAGAAGAATGTGATCATAGATACTCTCTAATTCCAACTTGCTGAAAAGGAAAAACATCATGAAAAGTTAGAATGTGAAATTGTGAGACTGAGAAAAGAGATTGAGAAAACAAAAGCCCTTAATCTTAGATTTGTTAAAGGATCTAACACTTTAGATGAGATTATCAAAGTGCAGCACTCTCCACTAATCAAGACAGGTCTGGGATATAATGAAGAAACAACTCAAGCACAGAAACCATCTACCTCCAAGATTTATCTTGATGCTGCAAGGAGAAGTGAACAAAGACCCAATGGAAATCACTAGGTAAATCAGGGACAATTTACCTCAAGAATGAAAAAAGACTACCAGGTAAATCGGGGGCAATATACTTTAAGGACAAACAGAAGCTATAACCAACCATAGCTAAAACCTTCTCAATTTGCCTCAAGAATGGATGTCAATAGGAACTGCAACCATTTGGCTGGTAGATTTGATAATCACAGGAGTTTCTTCAATGGCCAATGTTTTTCTTGTCATAACTTTGGTCACAAAGCAGCTCAATATGTTGCCTATAAGACAATCATGACTAGAGAAGCTCATAAACAGAGGAGTATGACTGGGATCATGCAAAGGACCTACAACAACTTCTCTACTTTTGAAAATGAAATAGAATGTTCTATTTGTAACAATTTCGGTCATGAAGATTCTGAATGCAGGAGTAGGTTTCGGCAGACAACTCAGAAGGAGCAAGCCTCAAGTGCCAAATCATGGAGAATAAAAGAACCACAACCAGAAAGATGTGGTATAGCCTTATATGCGAAAGGGCACGAAAATCAATGGTACATCGACAGTGGATGTTTGAAACATATGACAGGTGATAAAGAAAAACGTCAGTCATATAGTGCCTTAGAGAAGGAGATGAATGTCTCTTTTGGAAATGACACCCCTGCTCCCATAAAAGGTAAAGGTTCTGTTCAGTTGAAAGACAGGGTCAAAGATGGAAATGTCATGTATGTTGATGTCTTAAAGCATAATCTATTAAGTGTCAGCCAGATGTGTGATCAAGGAACTGAGGTAATATTTCAATCAAATGGATGTAGTGTTCGTGATCTTGATACAGGAAAAACAGTGGTCAAAGGCGTAAGGACTCCAAATAATTTATACATATTCAAAGAAGGACAACATCAATGCTATCTGAGCAAGAATGATGAACACTGGCTATGGCATAGAAGATTGGGGCAACTTAGTTTCTCACATATAAGGAAAGCATGCAAATACCAGGCAGTTTGTGGTCTTCCAGACATCAGAATTCCAGACAATACAATATGCAAATCTTGTCAGTTTGGTAAGCAAACCAGAACTAACTTCCTTGAGAAGGAAGGATCAGCTAGCAAGCAACTTGAACTTGTCCATACTGATGTATGTGGTCCATCTAGGAAAAGGTCACCTTGAGGAGAAGAATACTTTATATTATTCATTGATGACTATTCCAGGATGTGTTGGATAGGACTTATGAAGCACAAAGACGAAGCCTTTGAAAAGTTCAAATAATTCAAAGCCTTGGTGGAGAATGAATCAAATCACATAATCAAATGTCTCAGGTCTGATCGAGGAGGAGAGTTTACCTTGAATGAGTTTTTCAATTTTTGTGAAGAACATGGAATAAGAAGGGAATTCTCTACAGCTAGGACTCCTCAGCAAAATGGAGTAGTAGAAAGGATGAACAGAACAGTTCAACAAATGGCTCGTGCTATGCTTGATGAGTCTAGAAATCTCGCAACCTTCTGGGGTGAAGCTGCATTTGTTGTAGTTGTTATTCTCAACAAAACGAATGTCCGGGTGAACAACACTCAAACTCCACATGAGCTCTGGTATGGTGAGACTCCTTCAGTAAAATATTTCAAAATTTTCAGAAGCAAATGCTATATCAAAAATACTGATGAGAATCTTGGCAAGTTTGAACCTAGAGCAGATGAAGGCATTCTCCTTGGTTACTCTCCTCACAACAAAGCTTACAAGTGTTATAATAAAAGGCTTGGAAAAATTGTTGAAAGTATTGATGTAGTAATTGATGAAGAATAAAACACTCCTAGGCAGGTAAGATATGAAGATTTCGAAGATGATGAGGACTATCCTTCAACATCAAATCAGACTTATGATGAAGAAGAAGCTCAAGAGGCACCAGAAGAATAGATAAGGATAGAAGATAAGATTCCATCTAGGTACTTTCAGAAGAATCATCCAGAATCTCAAATTTTGGGGCAGAAAGAGGCAGGTATACAAACAAGAAGAACAATTGCAGAAGCCTAAAGCTATTCGGCTTTGCTCTCCTCCAATGAACCACAAAATGTAAAAGAGGCATGCAAAGGTGAATGCTTGGTCAAGGCAATGGATGAAGAACTTGAGCAGATCGAAAAGAATAACACTTGGGAGTTGGTTCCTAGACCAAAACATAAGAATGTCATAGGGACAAAATGGATCTTCAAAAACAAGTTGAATGAAAATGGAGAAGTGAATAGAAACAAAGCCAGACTTGTTTGTAAAGGGTATGCTCAACAAGAAGGAATCGACTTTGAAGAAACTTTTTCTCCCATTGCTAGACTTAGGCCATCAGAATGTTCCTTGCTCTCTCTAGCTTTCAGATGTTCAAAGTATTTCAAATGGACGTGAAATCAGCCTTTTTGAATGGAGACTTAGAAGAAGAAGTGTACATTGAGCAACCAGATGGTTTCATTCCTGGGAATGATCCAAATCTTGTATGTAGACTAAAGAAGGCTCCCTATGGTCTTAAACGGGCTCCAAGGGCTTGGTATTATCATCTAGACAAATATCTTCATCAGCAAGGTTTCTCAAAGGGATCAGAAGATAGCAATCTTTATATAAAAATTGAAAATAACAAATTGCTAATACTCGTTGTGTATGTTGATGATATCATCTTTGGCAGCAATGAAGAAGCTATGAGTCAAAGCTTTGCCTTGGCGATGTAGAAAAAATTCGAAATGTCCTTGCTTGGAGAACTGACATATTTTCTTGGATTACAAATCCAACAAAAAGAAGGCGGTATCTTTTTGTCTCAAACCAAGTATCTCAAGCAAATCTTGAAGAAATATGGCATGGAAGATGCAAAACCAGTATGTACCCCTATGGTTACACGATGCAGCCTCAGTGCAAATGATGAATCGGCAGCAGTGCATCAACCAACCTATAGATCCATGATTGGAAGTCTGCTTTATCTGACAGGTACCTGACCAGACATCATGCATGCAATGGAATGGTTGGAAGATTTCAGGCAAATCCAAAGGAAACTCATCTTCAGGCAATGAAGAGAATTTTCAAGTATCTTCAAGGAACTCAAAACTATGGCTTATGGTATCTAGAGATACATATCTCACTCTTCATGCTTATACAGATACAGATTGGGCTGGAAGCGTGGATGACAGAAAGAGGACAAGTGGTGGTGCATTCTTTTTGGGTTCCAGACTAATATCTTGGTTCAGCAAGAAATAGAGTTCGATTGCTTTATCTACAGCTGAAGCGGAATATGTGGTTGCTGCATCTTGTTGCACTCAACTCCTTTCGATGATGCAAACCTTGCAGGATTTTCAAATCACTTGTACACCACCTATCTCCATCTTATGTGATAATACAAGTGCAGTCAGCATTTCAAAGAACCCAGTCATGCATTCAAAGACCAAGCAAATACCTATCAAATATCATTTTCTCCGGGAACAAGTGCTGGAACAAAAGGTCAAGCCGGAGTATGTTCCCTCTAAGGAACAAGTTGCTGATATACTCACCAAACAACTACCCAAGGAAATTTTTGAATACCTCAGACATAAGCTAGGAGTAGTTGATGCATCATCTTGCTGTTAAAACTTGTCTGTTTCAGAGAAAAATGGGTGTACGCGAGTTTCCTGAGGAGGATTTGCGTACATTCGCTGGTTTATGCAAAGACAGTCGAGTATATGGAGGCTTGATGGATATCAGTAGGGACAGGCTCTGGTTGAAGATAGTCTGATATGGGTCTAATAGAGACCATCTGGCACAGGTTCAGGGGGAGCAGATAAACTTCTAATGATGCATTGTTGGCATTATCTTAGAAGCTTTTGGTTCAAGTTCACAACTGTTGTTGGTTTCAGGTGGAACAAATGCAGAGGGAGAACAGAAGGAAAACATGGTTGCTGATCTGAATGGTGATTGACAGATGCTGCTGATATTAGTTATTGGTGACTTTCATAAGTCTTGCTCTATATATTTCGTCTCTATGTCATGTATCTCTTTTATGGTGTCAAGGTCATGTAACAGACTATTTTGGTTTCCCCACTATGTCTGGGGATAAAGATGTAATGCACTTGGTTGACATATGTAAATTTCTGATGTATCCCCACTTGGTTGGATGATGGATGTATGTATTGAGTCTTTTGGTGATAGGAAGGTCTTTTATGATGTATATGTCATGGTTCTTCTTGAAGAACATATTTTTGCAGACCTTGCCTACAGTCAGGGGGAACATGGTCAGCACAGCAGGGCAAAGATTTCAGCATGTACTCAGGGGGAGCACAACCCTTTGCACTTGGTGACAAAGGGGGAGAATGAATTTAAAGATCTTGGGGTTGCCATCAAGTCCAAAGGGGGAGATTGTTGGCATTGTGGCACTGATTTAGGGCTATGGCATAGGTGTTGTCCTTGATGGCAACTCACTTTGGTGACAGATCTCAGTATAGGATCTCAGAATGAAGGAAAAAGATATATATGCAGGTTCACCTAGATGAAGGCATGTATACATTTGGGTTAGACGTTACAAAGGCACGTATGCGTATACATGCACTTTCACTCAAGGAAAAGCGCGTATATGTTGGAGAACTTACTTTGGTTCGTGGTATTTAGTCCTTGGTATTTGAACCTATGGTTTTGGACCATGGTATCTCGTCAGAAGTGTTGATCCCAAGTATTGGATCCATGGTATTGTTTTATTATGGTTTTGGATCGTGGTATTGTGAAAGGCCTAAGACTATAAAAGAGGAAGGAGATCATTTGGCAAAGGATCATTGAATTAATTGAATATCTGATAAAGGGCTAGATCTGGAATATTGGTTATTGAGTTACACTGCAGATCTGGATCTGAATGAAGGAGGAACCTGAGCACAAAGAGAAGGATAAGTTCTATTGATGGGTCATAATCTTAAGGCTTGAATAATTGTATCTTTGTATGATTTTGATCCGTTATATGTGGCGCATGCTTGATCTATAAATCTGGTAATCTAGGTTAATTAAGATCTGAATATTTGAAATTATCCTTTATAATCTGTACGCAGGTTCATTTAAGTGAAGGCGTGTATACACACCGTTTCTGTGAGTAAAAACAGCGTATACGCAGGTTGGTCCAAACACAGAAGTGTATGCATGCAGGTTTCTGGTTATTGAAGTAGCGTACATCTCTTGAGTTCTGTTCTAGCTGCTTCTATTTTTTGGTGCAGTGTTCTGGGTTCAGAATCTGGTGTGTGATTACTGTTACTATGTTTTGGGTACAACTATTAGAGAAGTGTCTACTTGATTCAGTTCTAATTGGTGAAAAGGAGATTGTTTGATGCAAAAGTTCTTGATGATTGATTGATGTTCATGGATCCAGTCTGAAAATTTATGAAACGTGGTCCTTGGAAGTTAGAGAAGGTTGTAGCCTTTAGTAGGCCAGCACCTAAGTACTAGTACCTTGGCTAGTGCAAGAGCTAAGGGGGTTGTAGCTCCCTTCCAGGAGAAGCTGGAGAACGAGAGAGGGTTGTAGCTCTCTGTAGGTTGCAGCCTGCGTACTAGTAAAGGACTACACCAGTACATTGTAAAAAGAAGTTTCTAATTAAAAGAAGATAGAGACGAATTGCAGCAGGTGGTTTTCACCCACATTGGGTTTCCACTTTATATCTTGTGTTCTTGTGTGCGACTGTCTTCATCTCTGTTTTACTGTTTCTAGTTACTGTTTATTTGATTCTGATACACAGATTAATTATCAACATCTGTAAGATAAATTAAATTATAAGTCTACATTGTATACGCGGGTTTTCTTCTCTGTAGTTGCGTATATACGTGGTTTTATCTAACTGAAGTAGCGTATATGATCTGGGTTTAAAAAGAAAATAATTGACTTGATAATACTGATTCACCCCACCTCTCAGTATTATTTCCAACAATGCACACAACAACTTATGTACATAGCATTGCGTATAAAACATGTACATAACACCATATGTGCACAACACTACATATCCAGCATGCGCACAACACCATATGCACATAATTTCACATATCCATCATGCGTATAGTACAATATGTACATAACACCGCATATCCAACATGTAAATATCACCATCTTTACCCAGTACTGCATATGTAACATTCACACAACACTATATGTACCACCTTGTACACAACATTGCATAAACAACATGTAAGCGCACTATATATACACAACAATGCATGCACACAACATCCTTGATGAAACATGTACAACATATACAATATATGCACAATAGTCGTACCACACATCCAAAACCACATTGTCTCTACCAAGCAACCTTGCTTCCAGTGTCTCTGTCGTCCATGCTTTCATTTCACTAATGTATCTCTCAACATTAGCCCGTGCATAACATAAACATAGACATATTATAATCACATAATATCAATTCATATCCACATGATAGTGACCTCAAAGATCTGCTTGAGGCTACTCTTCCCACCTGATTCCTCATGAACTAGGAATCCCTTCATGCCATTCACTTGCATAAGAAATAATTCCTCCACAAGAACAGTTCTTGATGACCTTATCAGATAGTGACATAGATTAACAAGGAAAATTTTAAGGGCTAATATTCACAAGTGGGCTAATTTTCCATGTTTTTTCGAAAAACAAGATTCACCAATTTCCATTTTTTTGTAAAATGATTCGCCCAAATTTTATAGTACACCATTATTTTACCTTAAATATCACCAAAATATTATATCGAGTAATATAAAATCAGAGGAAATATAAATATTTCTACAAAAATATCACCAAAAATTTTACAATTTGCATATTAGGGACTAGTAAGATTTGCTAAGGTTTCTAAACTTTAAGTTAAACTCCATCCCTAAGATTTTCCCTACATAGATACATACATATATATAACTTTAGCACAAAACAATCATGATCTCGTCATAAAATGACATACCTACATACATACATGTATAGATATATATACATCGACACAATCACGATCACAACATAATTACCAGATATCATAAGGTCAAGGTTAAAAGAACTTCCTTTATCCATGCAATGCATGTACAAAATCGAGAACAACAATTCCAAATGTAGTGTTTAAGCCTCGAAGTTCATTGCGACAACATGGGGGATAACCTCTTGATCTGGACCTTAAAAGCATCTCCTTTTCCATTTGGTATAATGGCTCCAACTGGGGATAATGGGACCAGTTTTCCAGAGAGGATTGATTTGATAATGTTGTTGGGGATGATATAAGATATAACGGAGAATGATTCAACTAAGTATAATCTAATCTAAATAATAAACACATGCATATATCTCAATCTAACATTATCTGATTATAAATATACTCGGGAATAAACTAAGGTATGCAATCTACAAAGATGTATCAAAGAAATTTGTAATAAAGATCATTCAATTTCCAAAATAAATGAAATTATTTAATGATAATTACTTTGGATAAATAGTTAAACAAAATAATTGAGAAAACTATATCACATATAGTAATTCTTCATGTATTCAAGAGAAAATCAGAGCTGAAACATCATACAAAAGTGTAATATTGCAGAACTATAACTCAAATTTTCATACATAAGACAATCAAGAGAAAGAGTATTGCTATGCATAAATAAAACACAAGCATATGGTAAAAGTACCATATATCAAATTTCATGTTGATGGGATCAACAATATTGATCCAATTTCATCCAATCAAATACACTCTCAAAGTATGTAAGTGTAATTTCAGTAGAGCATGCTCGATATTCAAATAAAAATAGATCTTGTTCTATTGATTTCATCAAAACCTTCCAAATACATAAGTGTAATGTCTTGAAAAGTGTTTATGATAAAATTTTGGAGCCCTCTCTAAATGCACGAGAGGGTTTTAATTACTAAAATACATGCCTCAAAAATAGACTATTACAAAAAAATCTGAGGAGGTTTCAAACAACCTTCCACAGAGTAAGAGAAAATAAAACAAAAAACAGAATTAAACTAATGACGAGCTCCTTTCAACTTGAACTATCTGAGTCAGCTAACTTGATCTTTGAGATTGCAAATGATGATCATTGGTTTGAGCTAAGGTGGTTGGTCGATTGTGGATTTTAACTGTCTAGAAAATATGGCATCTAACAAGGCTCGCACGATATTTTCTGCAAAGGTAGTTAAACACCACGGAGTCATCCACTGGCTATGTGGTTTTACTAGATATTGCCAGTATGTCTCCCAATCTAGTTTGGTCAGCTGTTTAATTGTTTCTTCCTTGGTCTACACTGTTTGTTTCCATTGATGTTCCAGTTGTTTGATATTTGGTAGAGACCCTAGTATGCACTCTTTGACAAGGTTGGCATTATTGAGGTTTTCATTAACAACTTCAATTATATTGCTTGTTGCACCTGCTGCTATCGATGTTGCCCTTTCTACCTGTTTTAACCATGTATCCCAATCTGTAAATAAAATGTCTTTATGGGATTCTTCTATTTTTCGTAGGTCAGTCTTTCTTCCCTCATCCGACTCCTGTAAATTAATAAATTTAGAAATATTTTTATGGATTTCTTCATATTCAAACCTCATATTAATCACTTGGTTTATCAATTTATCACTTGTCTCAAAATAAGGATTTATCTGTGATATTTTCTGGCAGAATATTTCTTTCTACTGTATTAATAGGGAATTTAGCTTGATTACTTCTTTGATGAACTTGTAAATTTGAGGGTTATCTTTAAATCTATCCACCATGGCTTGCATTTGGTGAATCCACGAGTCCTTTTCTGATAAGCTGGCCTGGTGTTGTAACCTCATTTGTTTGAATTCTCTCTAGAGCTGAGCTACCTGTTGTTTTGCTTGCTGATTAGTTTTTTCTTATTATAATTGATGTTAAAGAAGAAGAATTTTATGTTCTTTGTCTTTTAGTAGTAGTCCAATTTTCGTTTCTTTATCAGTGGTTGTTGTGGCATAAGCTCCTAAAAACTGTGATAGCTTCGTAATATCTTCTGATGGGTCAATAGGAGTATGTTTCCATACAAGATCCATGGATTTTTTCTCTAGAGTTGCAACAGTCGTGGTGCCTAATGTACTCTTCTTTCTTTGTCTTTTAATGATAGCCTTATGAGTAGGACTATAGAATATATCTAATGGAGGTATCTCTTCAATTTTCAAGACAACTTTGGAAGTAGGACAAGTAGGAATAACCTTAATATCTGGAGTTTTTGTAGCCCCTTACTCTATTGTCTTTGGATTTTCTTTGTGCTGAGTCTATTTGGGAGTTTGCAATTTAGATGTTTCCTCAAGATTTGTGCATGTTTGGAGCTTCTTATTGAATTTCTCCCATTCCTTGTTAAGGTCAATGACTGGAATCTTCCTTGTTTGAGCTGAAGTGGAACTGATCTCTGTTTGCTTCTTGGCCAAGGCCTATTTGGTCATTTCCTTAGTATTTCCCTATGTATATTTCTCAGAATATTTATTAGGATTTCCTTCTCCATTCTAAGATTGTTGTTCTGACTATTCTGACTCATGACTCGACTTCTCTAGCATTTCCTCATCACAATTTTCCTTTGAACTTCCCTCCAAGCTTACGCTAGGAGTTGGTTCTCTTATTGGTTCAATTTGTAATAGGTCTAATGGGACCTTTAACAATATTTTATTCCTATATACATGAAAAGAATTAATATCATCAGGGCTTAACTATAATGACACCAAATTTAGGACTTGTGAAAATGTTTTGACTGCTTGAAAGAGGTCATCAAAGAGATCCTCTTCATGAGTAAACTATTTGACTTTCACCATAGTGGTAAATTCTTTAGCAACTTGATTTGGGTCATACTGTCTCCTTGGAACTATGGCCAATTTTAGGGATGTAATAATCTTTGCTTCTTTCACTGCATGCCCATAGTCATGTAGTGCAAAAGTGCCACATTATAATGGGAATGTTGGCCAAATGGCTTTATTTTGTTCCCTCAGGGCTTTGTTTAAGACACCCTCCCCTACTGTCTGGTAAGCTATTTCTCTGGCCAATAGCTTGTCTAGAATGTAATATGGGAGGACGTGTGGAGCAACAATGCTCCCAAAAACTCTGATGTAAGTGAAATTTTCTTCACCGAACCATCTTGCAACTAGCAAGATGTCTATCTTGGCTTCTTCGGAAATCTTGGGGGCCTTTTTATCAAGAATGGTTTTATAAATAGGCAACATAATACCCTGGCAGATTTTGTAAAAATTGGGATTGGATTGGGATTCCCACAAGATTTTATGGTATACATGGATGGGGAGAGGTTTCTATACAATCCACTTCCAACCCATGTTTGGAAATTGAGAACAAAAACAAATGGAATCCATAACATAAGCGCTCATATAAAAAAGAGGAAAAATTCTGGAGGAAACACTTGTCTTTTCTATATATTCCCTAATAGCCATGGCTAAATTGCCCGATAAAATCTAACTCCAATTCATAATTGTTGTGTTGCATCTGGCACAAATTGTCTAGTGTAAAAGACCCCATGACCTCATCTCTTGCATTCCTAAAAGTTCTGTCTGAGATATTTACATCATCAATCACCCATTTTACCATATCTGTGTATGGAAAAATCTTAGGTCTTGCTACTATTCTGTGTAAAAATGAACATGCTACCTCAAAGTAGGAAGCGTCAGATGATTCTTTGGCATCATCTGTTGCCTTCATTTCTAGTGGCTTGGGTTTCTCTTCTTCCAACAGGTTATACATAGCTTCCCATGATGTGGTTCCTCTGTCTTTGTTGTAGGTGGTATCAGACAAAAGTGGTATCATGTTTGATTTCTCAGATGCAGTAGTTTTTCCCTTCTTTTTCATCTTCTCAAACATTGTTTCCTTTGGAGGTTCCCTAAAATGAAGAAAACTAAGATTATTGGATAAACACATAGTGAAAATGACAATGAAAATTCAATGATACAGTTAATTCCGAAAGGTGACAAGGAAGAAGATTTTATTCGAAAATGCAGTTGAAAGATATCACATCATGTCGAGATGTTTTAAACATAAATTCCATTAAAACTCATTAAATATGCACTAAGATATTTTATCATGGCCTTTATTATCATTTAAGCCATCGCATTGCAAGCGTGTAAGGAAAAAACTTTAAGGTGACAAGTTTAAAGTGTGAAATTTTGATTATGTGATTGAGATAAAGATTATCGCAATATCACATTTTTTATTATGCATTATTTAATATTTGTTTAGAATTTTGTTAGATGCGATGTGAGCGGCGTACCTTTTATCATTTAAAGCGCATTTTTCTTGAATGCATATTTATTGCATAATGTGACCTTTTACTATGCGTTGGACTTAACCAAAGTTTATAACATTTATCACATAATTCCATCCGGTCTGGGTCATATCACATTTTGAAAATTTTTCATAGTTCACAATATTGACCTTTTTGTAGGCATCAAGATGTGATGAGTGTTCGGCTTATTATGTCGCAATATCATAGTTCGCATATTCCAAAGGTTTCGTTAGTTGTGCTTTTCATGAATGCCGATATGCTATTGCGATAGGCACTTTATTTTGCAAGAAATACTTTAAGCCTTAGTTTTAAATGGAAAGTTTAATGATACCATAATTTTATTATGGTGATCTCTTCTTATCGTAATTTGAAAATCCTGGTTTGTTAATTAACCTTTTGACACACATGATCCAGCGATATGCGATAAAGCGAGAATAGTTAGTTACAAAGGGATGTGGCTTGATACCTTATATTATTTATAAATTTATTTCTAATAATTCAAAGAGAAAGAGCTTAAGTGCTCAGTTTTTTTTGGAGGATTGTATAAAGGGTCCCCATTTATCAATAGAATATTAACTATTAAATCAATAAATGGGGGGAGGTTGTTGAAAAGTACAACAATTGGCGATTCACTGGAAGAACTAGTTATCTCTGATAGTTTTTGAAACTTCTAAAGCTTCCAAAATAAAGATAGTTCAAAAAATATGAATTACATGAAATTTAAGATAAGTAACATTTCTTTGAATAAGAAAACAAAACTCACCTAATTACCATCCACTTGATATCCTCTTAAAAATGAAAATTCCTTTGTCTATATCACTATTTACTCGGTTCAAAGATAAAGCGGGGGGCTTTTGCAATTAGCTTTTAGAAGTACTCATTTGTCACAGGTAGAGCCTCCATTGCCAGCAGGCATCCATAGCCTCGATAGGGTTACCTTTTAACCATCAATGATTCAGAATCCCATTCAAATAAGAGTGCATGTTTTAGAGATAAATTCAAACTCATATACTTATTCTCTTCTCTTTCATTTTTAAACAATTTATTTTCCTTCTAAAAATTTTCCTTTTTTCTACTTAAAGCTCATTGTCTTGGTTTGTTGGCCAAAAAGTGACAATGCCATTCATTGGTAGTAATTTAACTGAAAAAGCTGGCTCATGATGAGACCCCTTGTCTTTTGATTAAAATAATCTCAAGCCATTACCCTGTTTTGATATGCAACATTGGTAATGTCAATTTATTATTTCCCTATGAACATGGTAAGTCAGCTCTTAATGAGACCTCTTATACTTTAAGTTTTAGTATATTTTAGAATTACTCTCTAAAAAGAGAAAAGTTTACTAGTTGAGGAGAATCATTGACTCAAGAATTTCTGGATGACAATTATAGAGTTAAAGGTGCTTATCTACAAAGAGTTTTCGCTTTGTTAAAGATACTTTTATTGACTGATAATAGAACAAAGGTCTCTTTATAAAGTTGAGGTTTCACAAACGATAAATGATTTTTGGTGGAAAACAAAAAAAAATTAGAGAAATAGAAATTAACTTATTTTTTGAATGTCATAGTTATCTTCTTAACAATCTCTACTTATACAAGCGAAAAATCAAAATATTTAAAGAGATTTTTATTGAAAGGCCAAAAGTAAATACTATTTAATATTTATTTTCCTAGGAAAAGTAAAGGCAATAATGTACAAGGGATAGAAGAGGTTATCTTCTATGAAAAGTATTTCTTCAAAATCTTCCCATTATCAGGTAGAGAATCTCTCTTGCCTGATAAATATTGCAATAGAAACATTGATGGGCTAATTTGTTCCACAATTTGAAATGGGCCAAGCCACATTCTTTGGAATTTGGTATGCTTACCTTTTTCTTCGTGTGTTTTATCCCACTTCAATATAAGGTCTCCAAGTTGAATAGATTTAGGACTTACATAATTTGCTTCAAATGAAGATTTGACTAACTGTTGATGATGTGCATGTATGATCTTATCTTTATGTCTTTCTTCTTTGAGTTTGAGGATTTGTGATTTCCTTAATTGCATAAAGAGGAGGGAGTTTCTTCAATAAATTGAACTAGGGCTAGACTGGGAATAGCTACATTTAAGGGAGAAAAACCTCTTTCCCATATACCAAATTAAAAGGAGAAGTTCCTATTGAGCCCTTTTGTGTTATTCGATTGGCCCATAGAGCAAATGTTAAATATTTATGCCATTTTTTTTTAATTTGATCAAAAATTCATTTGATGATCCTTATGAGATTTTTATTCTTAGATTCGGCTAAACCATTTCCATAAGTATAATAGTTAGTAGAATATTTAAGTTTGAAACGTCTTTTAAGAGAAAATTTTGTCATAGTATTGCCTGTGAAATAATATGCATCGTCAAACATGAGGGTAGTTGGTAGGCCAAATCTGGTAATAATAAATTGATCAATAAATTCAATGATGTTTTTAGAATTAGCTACCTTGAGTGGAATTTATTGAACCCACTTAGTGAAGTAATCAGTTGTTTTAAGGATATATCTATGTTGTTTTGAAGAGTGGGGAATGATCTCACCTATTATGTCCAGTCCCCATTGCTCAAATGGTTGTTCAATGTTGACCGATTGTAATGGTAATGCAGGTTTCCTCTGTCTTCAATAACTGTTTGACAAATTTTAAACTTTCTTACATATTTTTGTGCATAATTTAATAAGGTTGGCCAATAATAGCCAGCATGTAGGATTTTATGCGTTGTTTTGTCTCCTCCAAAATGTCCACCAGCTGGTTCATCATGGAGTTCCTGCAAAACCTTTTCTGCCTCATATTTTTTAAGGCACCTAAGTAAAACAGAATCATAATTCTTCCTAAACAAAACATCATTGATGATTTCTTATTTCTTATATTTTAACCTCAAATCCCTTTTTCTTTTGTAACTAAGCTACATAGGGGCATATCCATTTTTCAAATAAAATATTATATCAACACATTTAGATTCATTATAGTTGAGGCTTACCTCACATATTTGTATATCATCACCTGAATCTTCTAATGCTGGTAAGTTGAATGCTCTAGCTAACATTCTGCAAAAACCTTCACCTCTAACAATTTTAGATGGTCTAATCTCAATGTCATACTTTTGAAGTGATGTTACCCAATTTGCTCTTTTCTCACATAATTCTTTTTGCATTAATAAATTTCTCACTGATTAGAATGGAACTATTACTTTAGTGTGAGCTTTGAGAAGAAAGGGTCTAAAATGTTTTATTATTTTGAAAACAGCAAAAGCCTATTTTTCAACATCTAAATAATTTAATTCAGCCCCCTGCAAATTGGAGCTAAAGAAATAAATTGGTGCTTCGGCTTTCTCATCATTGATATGTGTCAATATAGCTGCATATGATGTCTCGGAAGCAAAGGTATATAAAATAAAATGATTATAAAAATTTGGAGTTTCTAATGAGGAAGCAATTATAATTTCTTGTTTGATAACATTAAAATCTTCATGCTCAGTATGTCCCCATTTAAAAACATAATTTTTTTTTCATGGATTTGAGGGGTAAAACAATTTGTGAAAAGTCAGGGACAAATATTTTGACAAAATTTATCTATCCTAGGAAATATTGCATGGATTTTTTGTTATGAGGCAAAGAGATTTTAGAAATTTCTCTTATCCTATCAGGATCTATGTGAATGCCATATTTAGATACAATAAATCCAAGAATTTTACCTTCAGTTAAAGCGAAGAAAGATTTCTTTGGATTTAGAGAAATTCCATATCTCTAACAACGTTCAAAGATTTGTTTTAAGTCCTTTAAATGATTACTGTGCTTTTTTGAATACATGATTATATCATCTAAATAAATTACCATTGTTTTATTCACCAAACCTTTGAAAGCTATATCCATAGCTCTCTGAAATGTTGAACCAACATTGATTAATCCAAATGACATCTTCTAGTAAGCGTATGTCCCCCATTTGGTTCTGAAGGTACGAGAATCTGATTATAACTTGAAAAATGCATCCAAAAAAGACATTAACTCTGAGCTTGCAAACGATTGCGGTATCTATTTCATAGGAGGCAATCGAAAGTTCTCGTTCTGACAAGCTTTGTTGAGATTGTGAAAGTCTATACAAAATTGAATATCACAATTCTTTTTCCCTACTGGAACTAGGTTAGAAACCCACCTTGAATGTCTGTCAAGAAAAATTATTTTGGCTTTAAGAATTTTATTCAATTCAGATGATTTGATTCTTTAAATTCGAGTGAATCTTTCTCAACTTCTGTTGTACAGGTTTTTTGTCGGATGTCATAGTAATGGCATGTTGAATGATGGAAGTATCATGTCTTAAGATATTCATAATTCCAAGAAAAAACATTTTTGTATTTCTTCAACAAATGAATAAAGGCTAATATTTCATCGGATGTAAGACCAAGACCCAGACTAGTATTTTGAGGTTTAAGGCCGGTTCCAAGATTAACTAATTCAAACCTCAAAGTTGAACTTTGAAGCTTTGAGTTAATAGGTTTCTTGAATCTGTCCTTAAGATCATACAGATCTTCCAGCTTAACCACAGATTTAGGTATGGAATTTACACTTTTTTCTTCTTAATCTGGCTATTGTGTTGACCTTCATCTATTATCTAGTCATCATAAGAGCCATCAGATGTTAGAAAAATTATGATATCTAGATCATTATTAAAATCTTGTCAATTGGTGATTTTATCGGGAATAGAAGGCCTAAAAATTAATTATATAGAAAATCAATCAAGACTATAATCTCCTGGTGGTATGAGCTTGGATGCAATGTTAGCCAAAATATTGGCACTTGCATTTTTAAGTCTTGGAATTGGGGAAATGTTAAATGCTAAGGAATGTGAGGTGAGGTCCTGGACTAATGGTTGATAATGTTTCAAATGTCCAGAAAGACAATGAATAGTATTCCTCACATGTTTGATTACAATTTATGAATATCAAAAAACTTGAAGGTATTTAATATTAAGGCAAATGGATTTATACAACCCTTGAAATAATGCTTCATATTCTATAGTCTTATTTGTGCATTAAAATTCAAGTCTACATTCCAACATAGTTTTTTCTCCTTCGGGTCTAACCAATATGAAACTTGCTACGGCTCCATTGTTTGATTTAGATCCATCAAAAAATAATTTCTGAAATAAAGAATTGGCTACAGGTTTATCTACAAAATTGATACATTTAGAAGAATTCATTTGAGAATAATTTTCGATTTGTGATGTAACAAAATTTTCCAAAAAGGGTGATATATGGGCATTAAAATTGCCTAAAAATGATTCGACTGAATAATTTCCAATGGTATTACTACTATATCCGATAGGCTCATTTTCTCCCTCCAATTCTGTGATGATATACTTTAAATGTTTTTCATGGTTGACCCTTATATTATTTGGCTTGCCATTATAAGGAAGCCATATATGGGATCAGTCTATTGCTAAATAGCCATGAGGCTTTTCAAAACAATCCCTACTAAGGATCAAACCGTAGAATTTAGGGATATCGACGATAAGAACATCAGTCACTTGATATACTTTTGAGTTTGATGAGAGTCTAATGGTAACCTGATTGATTTCTTCTATGACTTAAACTTGAGATCGATCTAGCTCTGCAATGCAAACAACAGATTTCTGGGGTTCGACATTCAATTTTGTGCAAATAGTTTTGGTAAAATGTTGGATGAGGCTCCAGAGTCTACTAAAAACTTGTGCAAGTTCTTATTGAAGACTTCATAGGGCAAAAGAAACAAAGGTGTATGGGATTTTGATCTACCACCTATTACTGCAACATTAGTTGAATTTATTTTGTCTAATGAGGTACTGGGAGGCCTACCTATTTCTTGAGAAACATGAGAAATTACAGCAGTGGGAAGGGGAGAAGTGGGGACTTCTTTTAATTCTTTGAGAAATAGCTTCTATTGATGTTTTAGCTTCCTAAGATCATGGAACGTGATATTAGCTCTGGTCTTCTTCATGTCTTTGACAATGTTGTACTCTATCTCGTCAGATACTAGTATGGTTTTGGTTGGGGGTGAAGAATTGGATTGAGGAGGAGTCATTTGAGTGGATTTGGGAGAAGTTTTCTTACCAAATGCTTTATCTTTGAGAGCAGGGGTTGATGATTTCTGTTTTTGATTTGTTTATGGCGAATCAAAAGTGCTCTTTCTTCTGGTAGCAACAGGTAATTCTTCTTGTGATTCTTCATTATCTGACAAAGGAAGAATGAAATCGCGCATTCCTTACAATTCAACTACCTCTTGGTCATCAGTTTGTTCTTCAACTGTTGACACTTCTTCTTCCTCCACATATAATTCAACATTTGATATTGTATTTGGAGGTTTAGGATTAGATGAAGGGTTTCTTTTGTAAGGTCTAAAAGCCTTCCTTGAAGAAGTCTCAACTATCTGCTTTTTAATGTCGACCATTTCATTAGAAATGGTTTTAAGTACCTTTTGCAGTCCTTTAAGATCTAAAGGATCATTAGGTGCTTTCTTCTTGGATTCGTCCCTGAAAGTGACTTTCTTGGATTTTCTTTCTTCTAATGCATTCTTGTTTTCTAAAGCTAAAATGTGTTTTTCCATAGCTATGGATTCTTTCATGTTTTCTTCCAAAGTTGGTTTGGTAGCCCTATTGAAAAAAATAACTGCATTCGAGGGAAGAGCATAAATGTACCATTCATTTTGAAATTTAGTACTGGGCTTGGATTTCATTGGGATTTTGTTCAATAACTTATTAAAAAATGAATGGAAGTCCTTAATTGGTTCTCTAGGTTTAGCTTTCAAGTTGGAGAGATCATTGAGAAGAGTAGTTGTTGAGCAGTCATCTCCAAACTTGGTTAGGAACTTCTCTTGAAATGCATCCCAACTATTAATGGAACCAAATGGTAATGAAAAATACTAGGATATTGTTGATCGTCGTAAAGTATAAGGGAATAATCTTATAACTAGGTCTTCTTCTACAACTCCATTAAGGTTTATGGACAACATGAAGTAATTTATGTGTTCCTCAGCAGGAAGACCATCATTAATGTTGAATTTTGGCAACCATTTTTCCACATGCACAGGTAATGGATTTAATGGTCCTACCATTCGAACAGCTCCTGGATTTGTCCATGGTCTTTGAGCCATTCTGGGTATCTGTGTAGAGGAAGATGTACTAGTGGTTGAAGGTGATTGGGTAGAGGAGGATTGTGCTCATATACCAGTGTAAATCATGATATGGGATGGTGAGGTGAATTATTGAGTTTGTGATGAAGATGATGAAATGAATGAGGGTGTTTCTGGTCATAATGAAAGAATCTCACTATGAGTTTCAGAGTTTGATTTCTTAGTTTTCCTTCAAGGGTGAGGTAGAGGAAATTCAAATGGAGGGATTCCAATTTTTTCACTCTATGATCTAGTTAACCTTTGAGAGGAAGGAAAATGTGAAGAAATACTAGCTTGAGATAATTCAGATTCTTCCTGAGACAGAGAAATCCCTTGCAATTTTTGAATTAAAGACTAAACTTTGTAGTTTATACAGAAGAAGGTTGATCTGGTTTACTTGGAAAAACACTAGTGGATTGTAAATATTTCTTCGCGACTTCACATCTAGGATTTGGTGATTTGGAATGTGACCGAGAAGTCAGAGGTGATGATGAGGGAGTTTTAATCTTAGAATGGCTTTCTAATTTAGATTTTTTTTTCCATTCATAGTCAGGCCCTCCTTCTAGCACCAAAATGTTGAAGCCTTGAAGTTCGTTGTGACAACATGGGGGATAACCACCCGATCCAGACCTTAAAAGCAACTCCTTTTTCGTTTGGTATAGTGGCTCCAACTAGGGATAATGGGACCAATTTCCGAGAGAGGATTAATTTGATAATGTTGTTGGTGATGATATAAGATATAACGGAGAATGATTCAACTAAGTATAATCTAATCTAAATAATAAACAAATGCATATATCTTAATCTAATAGTATCTGACAATATTGATCCAATTTCATCCAATCAAATACACTCTAAGAGTACAAAAGTGTAATTTCAATAGATAATTCTTGATATTCAAAGAAAAGTAAATCCTATTCCATTAATTTCATCAAAACGTTCCAAAAAATACGGAAGTGTAATGTCTTGAAAAGTGTTTTTGATAAAAGTTTGGACCACTCTCTAAATGCATGAGAGAGGTTTAAATACTAAAATACATCCCTCAAAAATAGATTATTACAAGAAAAGCTGAGGAGGTTTCAAACAACCTTCCTCAGAGTAAACAAAAATAAAACTAAAAACAGAATTAAACTAATGACGAGCTTCTTTCAACTTGAACTATCTTAGTCTGCTAACTTGATCTCTGATATTGCAAATGTCAATCATTGGTTGAGCTAAGGCGGTTGACCGATTGTGGATTTTAACCATTCAGCAAATATGACATCTGACAAAGGTGGCACCATCTTTTGTACAAAGGTAATTAAACACCGTAGAGTCATCCACTGGCTATGTGGTTTTACTAGATATTGTCAGTATGTCTCCGAATCCAGTTTGGTCAGCTGTTTAATTGCTTCTTCCTTGGTCTGCGTTGTTTGTTTCCACTGTTGTTCCAGTTGTTTGATATTTTGTAGAGACTATGGTATGCACTCTTTAACAAGGTTGACACTATGGAGGTTTTCATTAACGAATTCAATTATACTTATTGCTACACTTGTCGCTGTCGCTATTACCCTTTCTACCTGTTTTAACCATGTATCCCAATCTATAAATAAAATGTATTTGTGGGATTCTTCTATTTTTGGTAGGTCATCCTTTCTTCCCTCATTCGACTCTTGCCAGGTAATAAATTCAAAAATATTTTTATGGATTTCTTCATATTCAAACATCATATCAATCACTTGGTTTGTCAATTTTTCACTTGTCTCACAGTAAGGATTTATCTGTGAGATTTTCAGGCAAAATATTTCTTCTTACTATATTGATAGGGAATTTAGCTTGATTTCTTCTTTGATGAACTTGTCAACTTGAGGGCTATCTTTAAATCTATCCACCATGGCTTGCATTTGGTGAATTCACGAGTCCTTTTCTAATAAGTTGGCCTAGTGTTGTAACCTCATTTGCTCGACTTCTCTCTGAAGTTGAGCTGCCTATTGTCCTGCTTGCTGATTAGTTTTTTGTTGTTCTAATTGTTGTTCAAGCAGAAGAATTTTCTGTTCTTTTTCTTTTAGTAGCAGTTGGACTTCCATTGCTTTATCAATGATTGTTGTGGCATAATATCGTACAAACTGTGACAACTTTGTAATATTTTCTGATGGGTCAACAGGGGTATCTTTTTCCACAACATCCATGGATTCATTCTCTAGAGTTGCAACAGCCATGGTGTCTAATTTCCTTTTCTTTATTTGTCTTTTAACAACAACATTATGAGTAGGACTATAGAATATATATATTGGAGGTATCTCTTTAATTTTCAAGACAATTTCAGAAGTAAGAAAATCAAGAATAACCTCAATATCTTGAGTGTTTTTAGCCCCTTGTTCTATTGTCTCTAGATTTTCATTGTGTTGAGTATGTTTGGGGGTCTACAATTCATATGGTTCCTCAAGATTTGTGCCTATTTGGAGCTTCTTATTGAATTTCTCCCATTCCTTGTCTAGGTCAATGGCTGGAATCTTCCATGTTTGAGCTGAAGTGGAACTGACCTCTATCTTCTTCTTGGCCAAGGCATGTTCGACCTTTTCCTCAATATTTCCCTCTATATCTTAATCAAAATATTTATTAGGATTTCCTTCTACATTCTGAGATTTTTGTTCTGATTGTTCCTACTCATGAGTTGATATCTCTTGTGTTTCCTCATCATAATTTTCCTTTGAACTTCCCTCTAGGCTTACACTAGGGGTTGGTTCTCTTATTCATTCAATTTGTAATAGGTCTAATGGAACCTTTAACAATATTTTATTTCTATATACATGACAAGCATTAATATAATATAGGCTTAATTGTAATGACGCCAAATGTAGGACTTGTGCAAATGTTTCGGCTGATTGAAAGAGGTCATCAAAGAGATCCTCTTCATGAGTAAACTGTTTGACTTTAATCATAGTGGTAAATTCTTTAGCAACTTTATTTGGGTCATACTATCTCCCTGGAACTATGGCCAATTTCATAGACATAATAATCTTTACTTCTTTTACTACATGCCCATATTCATGTAGTGCAAAACAACCACATTGTAATGGGAAGGCTCGCCAAATGGATTTCTTTTGTTCCCTCAGGGCTTTGGTTAAACCACCCTCCCCTATTGTCTGGTAAGCTATTTGTCTGGCCAATATCTGGTCTGGAACGTAATATGGGAGGACATGCAGAACAACAATGCTCCAAAAAACTCTGATGTAAGTGAAATTTTCTTCACCGAACCATCTTACAACTGGAAAGATGTCTTTCTTGGCTTCTTCAGAAAGCCTATGGGCCGTTTCATCAAAAATGGTTTTATAAATAGGTAGCATAATACCCTGCAATATTTTGTAGAAATGAGGATTGAACTGGGATTCCCACAAGAGTTTATGGTATACATGGATGGGGAGAGGGTTCTGTACAATCCACTTCCAAACCGTGTTTGGAAATTGAGAACAAAAACAAATGGCATCCATAACATAAGCACTCATATAAAAGGGAGGAAAAATTCTTGAGGAAACACTTCTTTTTTGTCTATATTCCCTAATAGCCATGGCTAAATTGTCTCATAAAATCTGACTCCAATTCATAATTTTTGGGTTAATTGTTGCATCAATTATTGGAAGCCACTCCATAGAAAATTTGGTGCTATCAGCTTTACCAAATAATCTAGACATCATCACAACTGCAAAATTATGTGGGGCGGAGAGGGATGCAATTGGGTACGTACTGTAATTCTCTTGCTTGAATTTGCCTCTGCCTTACATCCAGGTTTCTGTAACGTCCAATGGATCCTCGTTCTCTTTGGAAAAATGCTCAAGGAAATATTTTTCATAGAGCTTTTGAGGCTCTGGTATCTCGTACATCTGGTGCAAATTGTCTGGTGTGAAAGACCCATTGACCTCATGTCTTTCATTCCTGAAAGTTCTGTCTGAGATATCTACATCATCAATCACCCATTTTACCATATCTGTGTATGGTCATATCTTAAGTCTTGCTACTATTCTGTGTAAAAATAAACATGCTGCCTCAAAGTAGGAAGCGTCAGATGATTCTTCAGCATCATCTGTTGTCTTTGTTTCCAGTGGCTTGGGTTTCTTTTCTTCCAACAGGTTGTACATAGCTTCCCATGATGTGGTTCCTCCATCTCTGCTGTAGGTGGTATCGGAGAAAAGTGGTATCATGTCTGATTTCTCAAATGCAGTAGCTTTTTCCTTCTTTTCCATCTTCTCAAATGTTGTTTCCTTCGAAGGTTCCCTGAAATGAAGAAAGTGGAGATTATTGGACAAACACAGAGCGAAAATGATAGTTAAAATTCAATGATATAGTTAATTCTGAAAGGTGACAAGGAATAAGCTTTTATTCGAAAATGAAGATGAAAGATATCATATCACGTTGAGCCGTTTTAAACATAAATTCCATTAAAACGCATTAAATATGCACTAAGATCTTTTATCATGGCCTTTATTATTATTTAATCCATCTCATCATAAACGTGTAAGGAAGAAACTTTAAGGTGATGAGTATAAAGTGTGAAATGTCAATTATGCGATTGTGATAAAGATTATCGAAATATCGTAAATCACTATATCGCATTTTTTATTATGCATTATTTTGGAGTTGTTTAGAATTTTGCGAGATGCGATATGAGCGGCGTACCTTTTATTGTTTAAAGAAAATTTTGTTGAAATGAATATTTATTCCATAAAGTCACCTTTTACTATGTGCCAAACTTAACCAAAGTTTATAACATTTATTTCATACTTCCATCAGGTCTGGGTCATATTGCGTTTTGCAAAATTTTCATAGTTCACAAGATTGGTCTTTGTGTAGGCGCCACGATGTGCTGAGTGTTCGGTTTATTATGTCGCTATATCGCAATTCACATATTCCAAAGGTTTTGTTAGTTGTGCATTTCATGAATGCCGATATGTGATTGTGATAGGCACTTTATTTTGCAAGAAATACTTTAAGACTTATTTTTAAATGGAAAGTTTAATGATACCATAATTTTAGTACGGTGATCCCTTCTTATCACAATTCACAAATCTCGGTTTTTTAATTAACCTTTGACACACATGATCTGGTGATATGTGATAAAGCGAGAATAGCTAGTTACAAAGGGATTTGGCTTGATACCTTATATTATTTAGAAATTTATTTCTAATAATTAAAAAAGAAAGCGCTTAAGTGCTAAGTTTTTTTGGAGGATTGTATAAAGGGTCCCCATTTATCAATAGAATATTAACTATTAAATCAATAAATGGGGGGGGGGGGTTTGAATAGTACAACACGTAGCTAAGGAATATGATGCCTCAAATCTATTTACTTTACTTTCCTAATGACTTTTCTCATGATTGTCTTGCCATCGTCCATTTACACCAATGCACCCAACCAATCCAACTAGCTATTATACATTTTCCTTCATCTTCTCTTTTACATGCACTAAACTTAATCCAGGCCTTACATCACCTGTTGGGTACCACACAGCTCTCCCCGAGCTCTATTAACTTCCTCCTTCCCCAACCAATTACCAAGACTCGAAACTTAAAAGGAAATCACAAGAAACAAACAAGAAGAAAACCATGAAAACCAATAACAATATGACACCACGAACAAAGTGGCAAGACCTTGCACCATACATAAACAAAACCACAAATCAACATCAAAAAATCACAAAAGACCAAAACTAATAGACACCATGACTCAATCCCATGGTTCCCAAGGAAATCTCAACCCAAACATTCTTCAAGATTTCATGGAAATCTCCTTTTCCATGCAATCCCTTGCATGATACTACAATAAATAAATAACTATTAATGCTTAAATAAATATATCAATACAACAGTTACCTTGTCTTGTGCCAAGGACATTGCCTTATGATTGAACATGTCCATGCCATCTCTCAAGGGACTCTAATTCCCTTGACATATCCACCTATAACTAGCAACTAGTTGATGTACCTATCAAATACATGTTCATAATTATAGCACATATCTGTAATCTCATACAAAATCAAGGTTAAGAATATTTCCTATATGCAAAGCACTCATTCGTTTGGAATTAGGGTTTCTAAACATAGCCAAAGGAATTCTTTTCCAATTCCTTGCTTTTACCTTTTTTAACTTGTTGCAATCAAGGCTTACTATGTACTATCACATCACCCAACTATTAGTTATATAAACACATCAACTATTACCTTGTCACACTAATACCAATTATGTTTCCTACAACTATTTACACATGTCAACCACATGTTCCAAATATAAAGACAATCATATCTATAAATTTGAAATAAAAAATTACCAAGACTAACAATTATTTCATAGTCAGTGTTCAACTCATAGTCATTAGACATAATGCTACAACTATCACCTACTACACTCAATTACATATCAACTATCTCAACACATATTTGCTAATACAATAATCTTAAAACAAGATCATTTGAACACATAATCATACTATGCAATTCAACAAACATTCAACCAACTTGCAAACATACCATGTTAAATAAATAAAGTAGATGAAATAATAGACACCAAACATTCAAACAAAAAATATATGACATAAGAAAACTCATTCCTTTGTGTACCTCAGGGGAGGTATCTTGTCTACACAATCAATCCACATTAGCATGATATAGGTTTATGACATATCAACTAAAACATAAATAAGGTCATGATATCCATAATAGTCACTAGCTAACATGTTCACATCATAAACTCATAAACAATTATCATTCATAGATAATAATTACCCCTGCAC
The DNA here is from genome assembly GCA_031772625.1 of Pinus tabuliformis. NCBI lineage: Eukaryota > Viridiplantae > Streptophyta > Pinopsida > Pinales > Pinaceae > Pinus > Pinus tabuliformis. The sequence goes on from CM062805.1 coordinate 847,130,569, forward strand.
ATTCGGTCTAAATTAGTATGGCATAATTTCACATCGTACTAACTCATACCTGAATGTCATAACCTTTACCATTTGCATAGACCAATCCAACTTAGTATGATGCATATAAAATCAAGGTCTTAATGTAATAACCTTAATCATCAAGTTTATTAGCATATAACAACAACAAGTTATATATCATATTCATCAACAACATATAACCTAATCATGAAGTTATCTAAAGCCCACGGGGCTTTGGATTGACGGTGAATGGGTGCGCTGTTAAGGCACTCCTTGCGATAGGTCACCGGTTCAAATCCCCCGTGGGTACTTAGGTTAGTCTTAACTCAGAAAAAAAAAAAATCATGAAGTTATCTAACATAAAACAACACTAGCATTGCATACAATGACAGGTCACCAACATTCATGACTATCTAACACATGTGCCTATGACTACACTAATCATCTAACATCTATTATGTATGTAACCATAACATCAATGGAATGAAAGAAATACACATAACCATAATGCATATAACAATCCATCAACTAACATACCTGCATTCCCAACATCCAGAGCTATATGACGACATGCTCTTGCCTCGAGGTCCAATGTTGCAACTTCATTTTAATGATTTGCATCTCCTCCTCTATCTCAGGGAACACATCAACATCATAACAACCAACAACATCATGATGACATAATTGCATACAATGACCTCACAATTCATGTCCGACCTACCATACAAGCATAACAATGCATATACAACCATACACTCATGATGACACATCCCACAATATTTCCCTCAACCTTTAGATGGCAACATCATTGCAACTATGATCAACATAATGTAAATGAAACAAGCACATTAATTACAAGCATAAGAAACACATATGCAACTGACATGAATGCATGACCAACACACCGCCCATCCAGTCTTAGGGTGAACCATGATTTGGTACCAATTTATGGTATCAAATATGACCCAAAGAGAGCACGACCCACTCTGATACCACTCTGTAGTATTAGATATGACCCAAAGAGAGCACAACTTGCTCTGATGTCAATCTGTAACCACTCTCCTCCCACATATACCCAAATAACTGGCCAACTGGGATAAACATGCAACAAGAGGCTACTATGATATGATTCAACCTCCTTGGTGATCATAAGGAATTGGAATCAATGGAATCACATCAACCATACCTTCCACATTAGCAACCACACTGCTAGGGGGCATCCCAGCCACTCAAGCATCCTCCCCCTAGTTCCCACTAACTTTTTCGACCTCTTAACCTCTGGACACTCTCATGCTATGGGCATGGTAGTTCCCAGCAACCTTTTGACACCCTCGCAAGCCTCCATGCCTGCATTCAGGGACTTTTCCTAGAAAACTTGTGCTAGGGTCAGCGAAATTTAAGGTACCTTTCTAGCCCACAATTTCAGCCACTACCCATAACTTTCTATAACTTCTAGAATCCATCAAACACATGATGAAAAGGATAATAACCAAAAAATCAACCTTAGGACTAGGTCTGACCATCCCTAACTGGGACTGACATTCTGTCAAACACTTGGCATCAATGCAATCTACAAGTCTAGGGTACAAGATAGAACATGAATGGCTAAAAACTCTTATGAAACATGACAAGAACAATCACCGCCATATCCCTTGAACTATTATGACATCAATTAGGCCTTGCAACCATCATTTAACCATTACAAGTAAATAGATGAAATAACAATGATTATAACCAACATAAAACCATGGAAATAACAGAGATATAACATCCATTAAATCCACATATTAACAAGCACAAAAGAAAGAGAACTTAGTTTGCATTAATCATAGGCAAATCCGACTAGGTTCGAGACTTCCACGTACCACCTAATCATAGAAATGGTTTAACCAAATCTTCATTTCATCCAATCACCCTCGTGCCATATTCCAAGCATGAATATGGGATCTCATGGATAAAGCAATCCAAAAACAACCAAGGTAATCCATAGGTTAAACCACATCCACCCTCACCAAATCGCGATCAAACCAAATTTGATGCTCTGATCAAAAAACTAAACCGAACTTGGAATCCATCGCTATCCTTGAGGAATTTTCCATCTATCTCTCAGGCTTTATCGCAATCCAATCCCGGATCACTAGGCCTTAAACCAAGACCAGTCTCTCAGGATTTACCGCAATCCACACCTGTTTAATAAGCCTTAAAGTGAGACTCCTCCCTTAGTATTTAGCATGTATCTCCCCAAAAATGGTCAAGGGATTCATAGGCCTTTGGGAAAGAACCTTGAGACCACCTCCACCCCATATTCTGAAATCCATCTTGATAATCCAAAGTTCAAAACCGAGATAAACATCCCAACACACCATGGCATCCAGAAAAAGGCAAGGCTAGGCTGAAAACCACTGTCATACCTGACAAAACGATACCACCGATCGAAAGAGAACCATACACCAACATGAAAATCCATGCATGTCAAAACCAGCTAGGAAGTCACACATGCAATATATTACTTGCAAGAATTCCTGCTGAACCTACTTGATCCTGTTTTTCCTTGCTTGATCCTTTCTTTCCTTCCTTTCCTTTCCTTGTCCTTCTCCATCTTGATTTTGCCTTCCTTACTCCAAAACATGAGCAAAATTTTGATCCAAGAGCTTGCCAATAGATCCTCAAAAGGCTTTTTATCAATGAGGCCTCCATTTTCTTCATTTTCCATTATTTTCCTTTAATTTCCTCCTCACATGCAACATGTGACCTTTAACCGTACTTTTCTCGTAATTTCCTTTATTTTAATAATTAAATGTGCCAAAAATGCCTTTTTCCCTTCTAATTCCTTTGCCTTTGCCAATTTCCTTTAGCCATAAACATATTCAATGATACCCACTAGGATATCTTTTCCCAACATTTAGCTTGGAATAATTGTCCCTTAACCGTTGTCTTATTTTTCCTTTATTAATTTTTATTACATGGATTTTTAACCAAGGCTATTACAGAACCCTCCCCTTGGGGGAAGCATCCTAAATGTTCAACCACACCTATACCTTAGCAAAACCACTGAAAACAAAACATATTTCCCATGGAGCTTTATAACTTAGCTCATTGCAGTATTTACAATGAATGACCTTCTCAAAAGAAACACATCATGACAACATGACCAAATAAAAACCATACCACTTCTTGGAGCTGTTAGCACTCTGTAATTTCAAGGCTGAAAACAAAATCATTGAGGTAACATCAAAACTGCTTTGGAGCTGGGATCTAGCCCTGCCAGCTTCCGAGAGGGCTCTCTCTTTGAAATTTAGCTTTGTTGGTTGAATGGATATTAGGCTAGTTAATGATCACATGTTTGGTTTTTTTAAATGGGTTTGGCAGGGAAAGCAAGGGGAAAAGACCATTGGGCAATGGAGTCAAAGGCTTGTGGTGATCAGCTTTCAGAAACAACAAATAGGAGTGAAACAGGGCAAGCTTGGTGCACTACATGGATCTCTGAGAATAAAATGGATTGAGGAGATAGAAGGAAAGAGAAAATCAGCAGAAACCCAGGAGGAATTAAAAAATTCCTTGATTTGGCATCAGCAGAAAACATGTAAATTGTAACACAACCAGAAATAAGGTGCTCAAATAGAAAATCTTAATCTTCACATTCTGTTTTACAATTGACGATTCAAAAATACAGAGAAATAAATACAATGGATAAATACATAACAACAGGAGAAAAATTCACCATTTGGTACACCTCTTGAATCCTGACTAATCTTTTCTTCCTTTGTAAACCGTCATTTGAAACACAGTGAGAACCATTACAGAATGGGACTCTTCCCTTCTTATGAATTCCCCCCCGCTCCTTATAACTAGAATTCTTATAATATATAGAAGAGATCATCTCCTAGGATCAGGAGGTCAAATTCAACTACCTCAACCAAAGATAGACACAAATCCCTGAAAATATTGGACTGGTTGCCACAAACAACGGGCCAAATTATTGAAAACAGGGGTGAACTCAGAGATTTGATTCTCCCAACTAAAGAAACTTGTGTAAATTTTGGAAGAGGTTTTTTTCCTCATCTCATGTTGAAGAAAAACCTCTCTATATTTTATGAAATTCATCTCCATCTTGCCACAATCTCTGCTGCAAAATCACAGCTGCCATGCCATAAAAAAATGGAACTGGATTGCTGAAAATAGGGGTAAACTCAGAGATTCGATTATCCCAAACGAATACACCAGTGTACATTTTGGGAGAAATTTTTTTTCCTCAGCCCATGCTGAACAAAAGCCTCTTTTCGTTTTTCTTAATTCATCTCCATCTCGCCAAAAACTCTGCCACAAAATCACGGCCAAAATAGGAAGAATAGGAAACCTAAAAAATTGGGCTCAAATATGGCTTTGATTCTCCACAATTCTGACAATTTTGTAAATTATGGGAGAGGTTATTTTTCTTCAACCTGTGATGAACAAAAACCTCTTTCCATTTTTCAAAATTCATTACCGTTTGCCCAGAAGCTTTCTCGGAAATAGACTGGTAAACTCGCAGAAAAATGGGTTTTTTCAAGGGGTAAATGGTAATTTCAGCCTCCCCTTAGAGTGGTAAGTGGTATTGGAGGGGGGATATGAATTCCTAATGTTGTGCCATGGTTTGGGGGGGGGGGGGGTGGCTCCTCCTCAATACCACCTATTTCGCACCCCCCATGGCTTGAGTGATTGGGGGGGGGGGGGTTTGGTGGGGTGTGGGGGTGGGGGTCTGAAATGAAGAGAGGGCGTGTTTAAAGCTTATGGTAAGTTTGTAGTTTTATTTCTTTTTTTTCTTTTATCTTATAATGTTATATATATATATATATATATATATATAATTGTATTATTATTTTTCTTTTAAAGTTTCTCATTTTAAATGTTTTAAAATTCTAACCTAAACACTAACCTAATTACTAACTTAATTAATTATTAATTTACTATTAACAACTCTAACCTAGTTCTATTAATATAACTACACTAATTTATTCTAATTAATGTTAAAAAATGCCTCTACACATTTTTAACCTAATATTTTTTTTATTTTTTGTTTTTTATCCTAAGATTGTTCATGTGTGTAATGGATGAAAATGATGGAGGGGTGAAAAAATGGAGGGCAAGGCATGAAGGGTGCAGCAAGGTGATGAAGGATTAGATAAAATGAAATCAACTGAGCCCAATCAAGCCAGATTTCTTCATCATAGGAGCAATGCCAAATAAACAGCTGAAAAATCAAGTTACCTATAATTATTGGATATTAATAGTGGCTCCAATCGGGGATGGCACTCTCCTTTAGGAGGTGTCAAGAACATCATAGACTAGTAGCCTGATCCATTGGGTTAGTCCCAAATCTACAACCTGATCTGTGGTTGAAAATATTGAAGTTGAAATCAGGATTCTCTGCAAACTGAATCCTGAAACATAGTTGAACTGAAAACTGGAAATCAATCTGAAACTGAAACTGAAAAGATGCTCAAAGTATTGAGCTTATTTGCGCTTATCTACCTACTATAGTATGATAAAAAGACTGCCATATCATGTAATAACAAATTTCCAATGCAACCAGTCAAGTAAATGGATACTTAATAGAATTTTTCATTCTACTTCTCTAGGTAGAAAAGTAAATTCAAAAAATGGCATTTTAACTTTTCCACTAGATTTAATAGCTCTATTGATGAACTTGGAAAATTCTTCTTCTACTGATCACTGCAAATATTGACCAAAGGATCATTGTAATCCTGCCACATAAGATCTTTTGGATGATTTGTAATAGGAAAACAAACCTCATTCCAAATTGCTGCTTGATTTAAGTGATTCTCTTGAAATAGAAAGGAAGAAAATTGTTTCTCCTCCTTGTTATCCACTATAAATAGGTGCTCTGAATGCTCTTGATCTTCATCAAATATAACAACCATATCATATACAATAGGGAAGTCTTTATCATTCTCTTTGTCACATAGAAGCTTGCAAGGGAGCTGCAAACTCTCATTAATTTCAGATGAAGGAACATGATCTATAAAAGTATGTTGTCTTATTTTATTTACATCCAAGGAGAGAAAATTTGAGAGATGGTTTTCATCAAATAAATTTGACTAGTATTTAATTTATGAAGAAACCACTACTTTCTAAAGATGCTTTTGTGGATCAATACTTTTAATCTCTACCACCTCTATCTCCAGATCACCCAAATGCCATTGATTTTCACTGTTGTCCTCTTCTTGAGCAAGTTCAGGAAGCTGAATTTCTTCTTTACCCTTTGGCTGATCAGTTTGTTGTGCTGCAAGAATTGTTTCTTGTGGGGAAACTTCATGGACCTCTAAACAACATACATCATCTTTTTCTTCTTGAGGATACGATAATTCAAGCAAGGATTCTACCTTTTGAAAATACTTTTCTTCTAAAGCCTCTAATATTTCATCATCCATGAACTGATCATCATCACAGTAATCTTCCAGATATTGAATAAAACTTTCACAATTGTCACAATAGTTTTGAATCAGTAAAAGAGATGAATAATTTTCCTTGTATTTGTCATGAAATACAGTATGAAAATGCTTTAAAGAACATATGCTAGAGGCTAGTAAATTTTCATACCAAGATCTAGCCTTTTCCTCCAAAGTTGCCATAAATATTTTCATAAGACAATCTTCATGGAATTTGACTTTAAACTTTCGGATGTGCATATGAAACCTCAATAAATGTAAAGAAGCATCATCTCCTTTTTCATATTTAAACACTGGAAGATATTTTAACCAATCAATGTTGGGCATGGGATTTGGAAAACCTAGAATATTTGATCTATCCATAGGAGCATACCTGCATTTTATTTTTGAATTCATCTTGAAAACAATCAATAGTAGAATCAATTCTGGATTCTTTTACTAGTGGAGTCTTTAGATCAACTGAACTGTTTGGAGTCACCAGGTGGATGATTTCAACCTTCTTGTGTCTGACTAATTGTCCACCATAAAAAAACCAAATCTGAACTTCATAGTTGTCACTGAAGAACATAAAACTAATTTGCTCCCCAGTATGTTTGCCACTATGTTAGCACTTTGTAATTTTGAGGCTGAAAACAAAATCACTAAGGTAACATCAAAACTGCTTTTGGAGCTGGGATCTAGCCCTGCTAGTTTTAGAGAGGGCTCTCTCTTTGATATTTAGCTTTGTTGGCTGAATGGATATTAGGCTAGTTAATAAGCATAGGTTTGGTTTTTTAAATGGGTTTGGTATGGAAAGAAAGGGGAAAAGACCATTGGGCAATGGAGTCAAAGGCTTAGGGTGATCAGCTTGCATAAACAACAAATAGGAGTGAAACAGGGCAAGTTAGGTGCATTGCATGGATCTCTGAGAATAAAATGGATTGAGGAGATAGAAGGAGAGAGAAATTTAGCAGAAACCTAGGAGCAACTAAGAATTCCTCGATTTGGCATCAGTAGAAAACATGTAAATTGTAACACAGCCAGAAATAAGGTGCTCAAATAGCAAATCTTAATCTTCACTTTCTTTTTTACAATTGAGGATTCAGAAATACAGAGAAATAAATACAATGGATAAACACATAAAAATAGGAGAAAACTTCACCATTTGGTACACCTCTTGAATCCTGAACAGCTAATATTTTATTCCTTTGCAAACCGTCACTTGAATCACAGTGAAAACCATTACTTAATGGGACTCTTCCCTTCATATGAATTCCCCCCCCCCCCTCCCATAACTAGAATTCTTACAATATATAGAAGAGATCCTCTCCTAGGATCAGGAGGTCAAATTCAACTACCTCAGCCAAAGATAGACACAAATCCTTGAAAATCTTGGACTGATTGCCACAAAAAATAGGTCAAACTGCTGAAAACAGGGGTAAAATCAGAGATTTGATTCTCCAAACTAAAGACACATGCGTAAATTTTGGGAGAGTTTTATGTTCCTCATCTCGTGTTGAAAAAAAACCTCTCTCATTTTTCCGAATTTCATCTCCAGCTTTCCAAAATATCTGCCGCAAAATCACAGCTACCATGCCATAAAAAATGAAACTAAACTGCTAAAAACAGGGGTAAACTCAGAGATTTTATTATCCCAAATGAAGAAACCTGTGTAAATTTTGGGAGAGTTTTTTGTTCCTCAGCCCATGTTGAAGATAAGCCTCTTTCATTTTTTCTTAATTCATCTCCATCTCGCCAAAATATCTACCGCAAACTCATGACCAAAATAGGAAGAATAAGAAACCTGAAAAATCAGGCTCAAAGATGGCTTTGATTCTCCAAAATGTGGACACTTGTGTAAATTCTAGGAGAGCTTATTGTCTTTAGCCCATGTTGAACAAAAACCTCTTTCAGTTTTTCAAAATTCATTACCGTTTGCCGAGAAACTCTCTTGGAAACAGACTGGTAAAATTGCAGAAAAAATGGTTTTTTAAAGGGGTAAATGGTAATTTCGACCGCCCCTTAGAGTGGTAAGTGGTATTTGAGGGGGGGGTCCCAATTGCTGAGGTTGTGCCACGTGGGGGGGCCCTCCTCCTCAAAACCACCTATTTCTCACCCCACCACGGGTTGAGTGATGAAGAGGGGGTGGTGGGGGGGGGTCCAAAATGAACAGAGGGAGCGTTTAAAGCTTATGGTAAGTTTGTAGTTTTATTTCTTCTTTTGATTTTATTTTATAATGTTTTTCTTTTTTATATATATTTTTAATTGTATTATTATTTTGCTTTTAATGTTTCTCATTTTAGTTTTTTTTTAAATTCTAACCTAAACACTAACCTAATTACTAACTTAATCACTAAATTAATTGACTACTAATTAATTAATAATTAATTTATTATTAACAACTCTAACCTAGTTCTATTAATATAACTTCACTAATTTGTTCTAATTAATGTTAAAAAGTGTCTCTAAACATTTTTAACCTAATATTTTTTTATTTTTTTATCCTAAGCTTGTTTATGTGTGTAATGGATAAAAATGATGTAGGGGTGAAAAATGGAGGGCATGGCATGAAGGGTGTAGCAAGATGATGAAGGATTAGGCAAAATGAAATCAATTGACCCCAATCAAGCCAGATGTCTTCATCATAGGAGCAATGCCAAATGAACAACTGAAGAATCAATTTACCTATAATTATATGACACTAACAGGAGCTTTATAACATATCATTACGGTATTTACAATAACAACATATACACATATGCACATTTTATAAACCAACAAATAAAAGGATACGATGCCTGCATCTGCAACAAGGGAATCCAAAGGCTCACACCTCCACCCTCAAAGGGAGCGTTTAAAGCTTATGGTGAGTTTTTAGTTTTATTTCTTTTTTTGCTTTTATTTTATAATGTTTTTCTTTTTTATATATATTTTTAATTGTATTATTATTTTGCTTTTAATGTTTCTCATTTTAGGTTTTTTTAAATTCTAACCTAATTACTAACTTAATTAATTAACAATTAATTTATTATTAACAACTCTAACCTAGTTCTATTAATATAACTACACTAATTTATTCTAATTAATGTTAAAAAATGCCTCTAAACATTTTTAACCTAATATTTTTTATCTTTTATCATAAGCTTGTTTATGTGTGTAATGGATGAAAATGATGGAGGGGTGAAAAAATGGACGGTAGGGCATGAAGGGTGCAACAGGGTGATGAAGGATTAGGCAAAATGAAATCAATGGAGCCTAATCAAGCCAGATGTCTTCATCATAGGAGAAATGCCAAATAAATAGCAGACGAATCAAGTTATCTATCATTATAGGATACTAAGAGGAGCTTTATAACATATCTCGTTACAGTATTTACAATAACAACATATACACATATGCACATTTGCTAAACCAACAAATAAAAGGATATGATGCCTGCATCCGCAACAAGGAAATCCAAAGGCTCACACCTCCACCCTCAAAGTAATACCAAGTTTCACCTCCTTCCAAGGAAGTCCAAATTCCAATTCTGTAGTCAAACTGCATCAAATTTCCATTGCTATAATCCTGCGCCACTTGTTCTCTCAGTGAATAGTTACTAGTTGATTGTTCTATGGCACACTCCCAATGTGCATTTGATTCCACATGGCAATGTTAATGACCAAAACGAATATATCCTTAACCTTCTGTTGATAGTGCTGGACCTGCCAACATGTCAAGGGATCTCCTTAGTAAGAAGTTCCAATTAGAGCTTAGACCACTTGGTGTAGGATTCCCAATAGTGGGTCATACAGTATCGCCTTGACCGCAGTTTCACATAGAGGCAAGTAAATTTTCCCTGTTGGTAGCAAGGGTGTGACAACTGCGGTGAGTCAATGAAGGTGCATGAGTGGTTCTAACACACGGAAGGTGAGGTGAGTGCGCCCCTTGGAAATCTGTAATAGTACCTGGCTTGGAAGGGAACACATGAGCAAAGATGCATCACCAGCTGGAAAGCAATCCAAAGTGACGGTTAAACCAACAGTACATCCGCAACAAGATTTATACAATTTCATACAAAATAGTTCATACACAAATGCATTAGTTAAATAACATACATTGCTACATCAACCAGAATAGTCCAACTACAATAACAACATATGCATGAAAACATGAAGGCTTTGTCATATTAAGAAGTGTAAGTTCTAGTCATACAATACATCTATGTCCAACCACTAGTTCCAATAGTGGAATGTTATAGCCACAAACGTCTTCTCCTCCAAAGAGATATACTAGCTCTGTGAAGTGGAGAAGCTAAGGAGCATTACAATACCGTCCAATCTTTCTCTAAGATAGTCCTATCGAAGCTTGGCTCACAAAAAGCCTCTACAATGATTTATGAGGGACTATTTATAACAAAGGGCGGGGTGACCCTTAACATTCTCCTTTGTGAAAGTTCATCTACCCTCATGACTCTTCATCTACTCTATGACTGTTACATCAAACTATCGACACTTGAACTTAAACTTGACAAGACGTTACATTACAATGCACATGTACCCATGTGAGACAAAATGGCTTGAGTAGGCCATGCAAGACATCACTATGATTCTAACTAGGGAAAATTTTATGGATGGAAATTTATTTTAAAGTTTAGAAAGCCTTGCAAATCTCACTAGTACATAATATGCAATTTGCAAAATGTTTGGCAATTTTTTAGTAAAAGTATTCAAATTTATAATAATTTTATATAGTCCCTATATAAATTTTTGGCGTTTTTTAAGGTAAAATCATTTTATACTATAAAATTTGGGTGAATCCTTTTTAGAAAAAATGGAAATCAATGAATCTTTTTTTTAGGAAAATCATGGGAAATTAACCCACTTGCGAATATTAGCCCCTAAAATTTTCCCTAACTTTGAAAACTGTGGGAAGTATAACTCTTCGACATCCTCTTAGTGATCGACAGTAGCAAAATAATGCCAAGATTGGTAGTCTGTGATGGTGCCTATGTACTCCAAGGTGACCTCTTTCTGTAACTTGAATCTTGCCTCCATAGCATCCAAGTACATTGATCAGGATCCTCTGTCCAACTCGTTTGATAGCATGTGCATCATTGTCTTCAGCGCAGTCAAACCAGCAACATACTTGTGCATGATTTATGCACTGATTGGCAAGTCTGGGCTGGTGGATGTGTGCATCAACTCGTCAAAGTATGAGTCAAGCTCTAGTCGGACCTGTGCCTTTGTCTTCACCTGGGAGAGAGTTCTAATAGATGGGATCGCATGTGCATGCACCACAACATCCATACTCTTGAATACATGTGCATGGCAATTCTATCGACTAGTGATGAGCTACGAGAGCTCTTCATAGCTCTGGATCTAACTCTGGATGCGTGCTTTCAGCTCAACCGCTCTGGGCTTCATCATCTTAGGCAAATGAAGTGAGGCTCCCTTGTATCTCATCATCCATGTTTGCATGTAATCAACAACAGCATGCACATTTGACAAGATACATGATTTTATAACACATCATTGTTGCCATCCGTTGAGATGGACGACTGCCTTATGCATGGTACCAAACTTGGAATACAACACCCACATGACTATGTCAAGGGAAAATACTTCATCCAGTATTGCCTTCTTCAATTCTTCTTAGGTGGTTGTTGTAACTAGTTCTCCTCCCTGGTGGCCATATATAGCTCCCTTGCCATTTTCTCGTTCTCAGCTATGAGAAAGTGGACACTTGAGCTAGTGGCTTCAGCATAAGCTTTGGTAGCATTGGCCAATGCAACTGGATGTTTGCAAACGTCAAACATGATCACTCATTCCTCATACTGTGCAGGAGATGTATGATTTTCTGGAGTTGACACTTTGTGATATTGCACAAAATATATGTTGAGACTCGTCAAATGAGATGTTGTGTATCTCTCCTTCCAGTTGATCTCCAAGGATCTAAATGTCTCCTTGGTCACTTGGGACTTGCTCATATTCTGGATGTGGTGAAGATGGTGGATCGATCTCTTGGTGGTGAGGCATGAGGTCGATGTCTTTATCTAACTCCTGCCACTCCATATCTGTATCAATTTGTTCAAGTGCTCACTCTATCTCTTGAGTGAAGTCCTACTCCTGCAATGGCTCACCCTATTTTCCTAATTCCCGTTGTTCTGATGAGTCCACTACTTGTACGGGCACTATTTCATCCGTCTGTACATGTTGCACCCCCTACTATACATGTTCTTTCTATGCTTCCCTCTCATGTTTGTGAAACTCTTGTTCCTTCCAAAGTTGCTCCTTTAACTCATGCAATTCCTTCTCTATTTCCTCCATTCTCCATTTTTCTCTCTTCCTTTGTGCATTTTTCTTATCGTGTTGTTGCCTCTTTGCTTCTATATCGATAGCTGCTTTCTCCACAAGTGGATTTTCTCAGAACTTGTAGCTTTTATCTTCCTCCATGTGATTGCCAATCTTCATCTTGCCCTTGTCACGCACTAGTATGTTCACCTCTGTTGTTGTTGCTGCTACTTTAGGTGCTCTTTGAGATGTTGCTTCACACTGCTTTAATAACTGGTTCATTGAGTCTGGAGGAGTGGTAACAATATCTCCATGGGTCCTCCTCCACCCAATGACATGCCCCGTGGATCCATTTGAATTTTACTCCCTGTTATTGACATTTTTGTGCCTTACAGCTATAAGCATGAAATGTCCATAATCTAAGGGATCCAAAGTCCCTAAACATGTTGTTCCTACCCCTAGAGGAACAAGGCTAACAAACCACAACAATTCACAGAAGTTCTCCACCAGAAACTAGTCAAAAACAAGTCAATTCAGGATCAATTCAGAGGCTCCACTAGCTGTCTGCACTGAAATGCAAAGTCTGCACTGGCTACCTGCACTGCAATGCAGGTAGAAGCACTACCAGGGTGCGCTGAGCGAGAATTGCTAAATGGAAAGTTCATTCAACAGGTGTCAAGACCCTGGAAGCTTCCAAAAACTTCCTCAATGACACTTGCCTCAGTAAATTCGACTAGTGATGAGTAAGAGGTTCTCAATCTCCAAGTGGAAGCAAGAACCTCCAAGTGGAAGCAAGAACAGACAAAGGGAGAGGACACTAGTCAGATCTCAAGCTGACTCATCCTCTCTCCAAACATATATATATGGATCTCTCCTCCATGAGATCTAGAGGCTGGAATTTTTTTATTGCAAAGAATTGCTGTTGGTTTGAGGTTGGAATCATTGGGTGCATAATGCTTTGAGGGAAGGTGAAGATAGGAATTTCATTTGCTAGGAAGGAGATGCTGGATTAGAGCCCTCTGGGTTGTATCTCTTCCTGAACCTTGTTATTCATCAATAAAGTTGTCTTGGTTTCTCCTATATACTGGTGTATCTTTGATGTATGATTGCATTAGTATGTTTAGTTTATTTCTAATCCTGAACTAGTTATGAATATGAATCTATGTCTTTGTGTAGTGTTCTCTTCTTGTGATCTTGCAGAAACCTCTTGAAGTTGGGCGAGCGAGAAGGCAAGTAGCTGGGAACTCTCAAAGAGAAGAGAAACTGGATCAAGGGACAAACGGAAGACACCGTTTAGTCCATCCATCTCTCTTCATTCTTAATTCATAAAGGAAGAATACTAGAATAGCTGTCTCTGTTTGTTGCTAAGGCACTGTCACACCTTAGGTGGATAGGATCATCCTGCATAGGCATTTTTCCCCACAACAAATTGGTGACTCCACTGGGGAGATCTGTTTAGTCATTTTATTTGTGTCTCTATCATTGTTTGTTTCATAGACTCAACAGCAACAATCGAACTGCATCCGCTATTCTCAGATGCAAAGTAGACGGCTGCTGCTTTGATCCAATCACTGGATTTGTCTATGATCTGAACAATGGACTCACAAATGATTTGATGATCCTTTGTGATAGATCTTAGCCCTTCCTCAAAGCATCCCTTTGATTGTACCTTGCTTGTTGCTTTGATTTGGCCTGAAACTGTAGATTAAATAGCAAACTGTGACCCAGAACCCAGTGAGAAACTCTCGTTTCTCCTTCAGCGCAGACCCTGTGAAGAGGTTCTGCATTTCAACGCAGGTCCCGTGAAGGCTACCTGCGCTGAATGTCAAAACCCCTGTGTTGAGGGTGCACTGATCCAGTTAGGCCTTGTGCAGCTGGGGTTCTCTGCTCTGTTTTCCCCTGCTTTGATCTCTGTTTTTTGCAGCATGTAACCAGCATAGGTACCTGTCTAATAACTCCTTTTCTCTACTTGAATTCCGCCTCCTTTTGTACAAAAAGACTGTGAGTGTTTTTATGTGTTTGTGGCGTCATTTACAGTTTTCCTTTGCAAGAGTGAAATAGTCATCCTGTAGCCCTTGATTCAGATCTGTTGATTTGATCTTAGGAGAGAGTTCATTGGCTGTTTACAGTTGGTTATACATTCACTTTTCCTTTTGGTTTGAGTTTGTCTCTTTTAAGTGTCGAAACAAGTGTTCATTTCGAAAATCGTTAAGTGTTGTAATCTCTTCTACCCTTTCTGATTTCGAAAAAGTAAACTTGTTTGTATTTGTCATTTAAAAGCAAATTCAAAGTTGTACAAAAAGCTTTCTTTTTAGGCATCAATACTAAGAAAGCGGAAAGCAAACACCTGCATTGTGCATTTGCATCTTGATAGTTTGCATGCTTGATTTAGGAAAAGTGCATTAGAGTGTGCTGATTGCTCTTTGAGAAAAGATGGTGTCTTTCTTTTCCCTTTGTAGCTAGGATTTTCATAGTTGAAAAGATATAAAGCTTGCTTATCATCTTTAGACTGCATTTAGGAATTGTATCATACATCTCGTGGTGAACCTCAAAGGCAAACTTCTAAAAAGATCAACCTAAAATAAATTGAATGAACTTAACAACGCTTTGCAACATAACGCACAACATAGAGGTCTAGGCTAGAGACGTGTTCCGACGTCGTAAAGCCTGGTGACTGTCGATCTCGCTGATGGTGGGTGATTCCTCCTGAGGGACGATAGCGCCAGTACGGATTGTGCTCCCACGTACCGTCGCGTATATATTGGGAGACCCCTATAGGCATAAAACCTTTATCCTTAGGAATCCATGTCGGTCGCCCTACTGATCGCAATGCACTGAACACAGCATTCAGGAAGATCGACCGCCCGTACCATAAAAGTATTCTGCGGTTTTGCGAAAATTTTGGCACACCCTCTACCTAGAACTCCAGAGCAGTTCCTTTTGGCCTTTTTCAGACTCTATAATGGAAAAAGTCCATCCGAGCATTTGTCACTTCGGGCTTGTTAAAAAATCGAAGGAGACTAGAGTCATCTTTAGCTTTTTCTCGACTCTTTAAAAGTGAGAAAGCAAGTTGTGTCTAAAAGCGTCTAAAAAATTCATTTAATTCAGAAACACACTTTCCCCTTTTTGTATTTTGGTTGATCGAGTAATCCGCAATCGTGGAAGAAAGTCAATTGAAAGCCCATCGTTCACGGAGGCTTACGAGTTGACCGTCTTTGTCTCCGGAATCGAAAACAGTACGGACGAAGCGAACTCATTTAACCGGTTCGAAATCTCCTATCAAAGTTAGAACAAGTGTTCCAACGACATCTGAGATTCCGGTTACTCCAAACATTTCTGGAAACCCTGCCTCTATAGAAGAAGTTCAACAGCCACAGAGGGACAGTAACACTGATCCTAGTCTGAGAGCAAATACTTGCGTTACTGAACCAGTTCCATCTGCGACCGGTTCAGAGAGTCTTGCTCCTCAAACAACTGTCGTTGTCGAATCAACCCCTTCTTCGGCACCAGAAATATTTTACGGACCTGACGGCCTTCCTCTTCCACCTGGTTTGATTGCAATAGAAGAAATTGTAGAAGATCTGCAAGCAAGTACTCCAACGCATTTTGGAGTCGGGGTCACTCTATTTCCTTCGACATCAGAAGTTAGTCTACCACCAGTGGAAGTTCCTGTAGAATCGCTAGGTAGTCTATTGGATAGACTCAAAATGTCTGAACAACCGTCAACATCTAGGACTGTGTAGAATGACACAGCGATAGCAGAACTTCCTGCCGTCACCCCGACAATGTTTATCGGCATACCATCTGTCCCGACTAGCTCACAACCGCTAGAAGGAGTCCACCCAGGGACTATTTCGGCAGTGTGGTCCGTTCCAGTTTGTTCCTCTGGAATAATATCTGGCAACTCTTATGTTGAAACTCGCCAGATTGATCCATTTGGAGGTCAATTTGGGCAATCCAGTCCCCAAGGACAAACAATCCCCTTGAGTTTCGAATTGCCACCGTATGGGGGGCAGTTTGCCCTTTCATTACCCCCTCTGGGAGGGTATCCATACGGGAGTTCACAATAGTATTCAGGTTATACTGGAGTTACATCAAGTGGTTGGGTACCTATGCTACCTCAACAACCAAGGGTTGTGTATTCTATGCAACAATGTGTACCTATGTCGAACATCCCGACCACATCGGCTATTGTGACAGTGTCGCAGGTTCAAACATTGCCTGTTGTATGTCAACCTCAGATTTCTCAGGTTGTAATGCAACAGCCCCTTGACCCTGTGACTCAACCACAATCACCTACTGGTGGGACGACACAGGTCCAAATGGGTACAATTACCCCACACCTTGGTCCAACGGTTAGTATAGCGCAACAGAACATGGCTTCGCAACCGTGGCTGGTGCAATATCAACAACCACAATTCCAACAAGTATACTAAGGTTCTGAGCAGCAGATCTTTGCGAACAGTGGACAAACGTACATTCAAAACGGTCAAAATCAACCACTTTACGGTGGTCATGTCCACCAACCGTATCAATCATACCAACATCAATTACATTATGCTGGTATGTAAAAAAAAACTGCTCAGGCAATCCCATCGTATCCTAGGTATGCTTCACCTAACCTGAATCAACAGTTACCGTTCGTGGCAACTTTAGAGTTACCCGATTTACACCGGTTAACAAACGATCCAATTGCCTACGCCCCTTGGTGGCCAGCGATTCCTCACAAACTTCCTTAAGACATTCCTAAATTTAATGGAAATCTGGGTGAAGATCCATCGAATCACATGATGACCTTTCATCTATGGTGTTCATCAAACACCTTAAACGATGATTCGATAAGGCTTCGCCTCTTTCAGAGGACGTTAACGGGTCCAGCGGCTAAATGGTATATTGAATTAACTAGAGCTTCGTTTGACAATTTCAGCACCTTAGCCACGACATTCTTAACCCATTTTCAATTACTGATAAGGTATGAAACAGAACGTAAATCTTAACCAACTTCAAACAAACAACGGCCACTCACATATCTGATCATATACATGAGTGGCGACGTCGTCGTAGGATGGTAAAAACGTATGTTCCCGATCAGTTATTAGCTAAATGGTTTATCAAGTCGTTACTTCCTTCCATAACGGAAGATGTGGCCAAGGGGGGAGTCGTAACGGAAGAGCAAGTTATTGCTCGTGCACAATATCTAGACTTAGTCTACACTCAGTCTGGCACGCTCTACGACAAAATACCTGACGCCCCTAGACCGGAATTCTCAATTCCTCCTCCTAAATCAAATAATGACTCTCATGCTGGTGATGGCGTGATTGGCACGACAAACGCGAAATTGACAAAGGCTTCATCCAAGAAATCCCGTAAGATTTCAGATCAAAATGAAAAAGAAGAAATTCTTACTTTGGAAGTAAATGCTGTATCGACAGATAAAGGCAAAGAAACCAATCAACTAGGAAGCAAGAAGAAGAAAAACAAAGGGAAGAAGAAGAAACAGGGTGAGTCATCCCCTGAAAAAACTTCTTCAAACCCTCCTGGGAAAGGGAAACCAAAAAATCCATGTTTTATATGTGATGAGGATCATTCGACAGCCAATTGTCTATACAGAGCTGAGCTTAAGAGATTCTTTAAGAGTTCGCAAACCTCAGCTGTGTTAACTGATCCGTTTCCGAATCCAGGTACAAATCTGGTTGATAGTGGAAATGCTTCCCCGTCGCAAGTGCTTATGTTGTCGGTTTCAAAACAACAGAATGATGCTTTGATTTCGACAAGGAACAAAGATTACGGGAATCCGCAGCTGTCGAACGGCAAGGAAAAAGATCAACCAAGCAGTTCGACGACAACTTCGAGAGAAGTTGTACCACCCATCATTCCTGAATTAACAATAAAACTGCCAAAGGGAGTAGTACACAAGTCGACATTTAATCCTCGTGCCAGAGCAGCGCAACATTATAACATAGTGGAATAATTGGCCCAATCGCCATCCGCTATGTCGACTCTTGAAGTACTACAAAATTGCCCATCCCAAAGGCAGGCTTTGTTATCGGCCATTGGTGGGGTTGATCCTAAGGATTCCAATCTTGTATCCTTTGACCACAAAGGATACGATCCTCAGTTACCAGCTCAACTAGCTTTCCTTATCCAAGTGAAAGCCCTCAACAAAACTGTTCACCGAACAATTATTGATGAGGGGGCATCTACATGTATTATGTCGATGAGTTGCTGGAAAACTTTAGGATCTCCAACCTTGTCGCGATCTTCGACAACATTAAAAGCATTCGACGGAAGGACATATACCCCGTATGGTATCCTAAACAACTTGAAGGTTGAACTAGGGGGAAAAACGGTAGAAATAGATGTTGAAGTCATCGATGGGAATCTTGATTACAACATCCTACTAGGAAGACCGTGGATCTATGCCATGGCAGCTATTGTGTCGACCTATTTTAGAAAGATCGCATTCCCCTTTCAAGAAGGGATTACGATCGTCGACCAACAAAACTTCCTCCCTAATGGTTCTCAAGTTACGGGAAGCATTCCAATGATCCATGGGAGCAACCATTCGCTTCAAGATATTGGAGTAGGCCTACTGAAAGACCCCACATTAATGGGAACTTTCGCACTTCCACCTCCAATCTATATAGGAGAAGTAGCGTTGGTAAAAGCCTGCAACATGATATCTTCCACGAAGATCTCAGAAGACGATATCAACATGGATCATGAAATGGTTTTGCCCCCAAGCCCTATAGAAATATTGTAGCAATCAATGTTTCGGGCATGGGAGGCGAACCCAAATCAACGCTCATCAAGCGTTTGGGTAGATAGGTCTAGAGAATATGGTACCCCATTAGATCCTTGGTCGAGAGTGCATGGAACTGACGAAGGAATCCTACAATCAATGTTGATTGAGGGGGCACCATGGAATGATTGCCACCATCGTTCCCTTCTTCTGGATTATGAAGAAGATACTCAACATGACCTTTACCACCCTTCAGTTTTTGAATTCCTAACAAACACTGTAAATACGGTGGATTCCGAGCGAAACTTATCCAATATTGAAGAGACTATAGCCATAAATATCTCGACTAAAACAAATGTTGTAGAGAATATTTATGTCGGCAAAGGTTGTTCTCCTTCAGAACTGGAAATATATAACGCTCTTTTTCGTGAGTTCAGAGATGTCTTTGCTTGGTCATATGATGAAATTCCAGGCATTGACTTGAGTATCGTTGAACACGAAATTAAGATGTATCCAGATGTCAAACCGGTAATACAACGGCTCAGGCAGGTGCACCCCAAGAAAGCCGCTGCCATTAAGGCAGAAGTTGAAAAGCTTCTCCATGCTGGTTTCATCTACCCGGTTCCTCTAACCGATTGGGTATCGAATATTGTCCCTGTTATGAAGAAACAAGGGACAATTAGAGTGTGTGTCGATTATAGGGATGTAAACCAAGCTTGTCCGAAAGACAACTACCCTACACCCTTCATCGACCAGATAATTGATGAATGCGCCGGATGTGAAATCTTTTCATTTATGGATGGATTCTCTAGGTATAATCAAATAAATATCCGCCCACAGGACCAGTCAAAGACTGCATTCATTTGTCTGTGGGGCACATTCGCATATCAAAAATTACCCTTTGGTTTAAAGAACGCTGGGGCGACGTTTAAGAGGGAAATGAATTATGCCTTCCATGACATCAAGAACATCGTTCAACCATACCTCGACGACCTTCCGGCTCATTCGCGAAAGCGGATTGATCATCTGCAGCATTTAAGAGCGATATTTCTACGATGCCGACACTACAAGATAAGACTCAATCCGCACAAATGTGTATTTTGCGTCGGTTCTGGTCGTTTACTTGGCTTTGTAGTCTCTAAGGATGGGATTCGTCTCGACCCTTGCAAGGTTCAGGCAATCATTAATTTGCCTCCACCTTCAAATTTGCTTCATATTCAGAAACTCCAAGGGAAAGCAAACTTTCTGAGGAGGTTCATTCCAAATTACACAGAACTTGCTAAAGGTTATACTCGTCTTTTGAAAAAGGATGTACCTTTTGTCTGGGATCAGGTGGCACAAGATTCTTTTGACGCTCTGAAAGATTCTCTAGTAAAAGCATCATTAATGTATGCCCCGGACTATCAAAGAGATTTTAACTTGTATCTGGCTGCAGCAGATACGACCATTGCGATGGTTTTAGTTCAAGAAGTCGACGGAATTGAACATCCTATATATTATTTAAGTAAAAACTTGAATGATACAGAAAGCAAATATTCTTACGTTGAAAAGCTAGCACTAGTTGTTGTCCAAGCGATACAAAGATTTCGACATTATGTACTCTTTCGGAAAACTACCATTCTATCATATTGCAACCCCATGACTTATATATTGTCGCGACAGTTGCTGGGGGGCAAATATTCAAAATGGATAGCGATCCTTCAAGAGTTTGATCTGGAATTTGTAAAATCCAAATCAAAGAAAGCTTTAGTTTTCGCAGAATTATTGTGCGATCTCCCATCATCGTCCAACGATGAAACATCCGAAGAATCAATCGTGGACGAGAATTTGTTTCTGATATCTACAAGCAATGAGTGGTATGGAGATATAATAATTTATCTCCAAACCCAAAAATTCAGGCCTAATACCTCTCACTTAGAACAGAAACGTATACGATACCAAGCAAAAGACTACATGATCGTCGGTGATACGCTTTACCGTCGTGGTATCGATACAGTTCTGAGGAGGTGCCTCACCCATGAGGAGGCCGAAAAAGCCCTGAATGAGTGCCATTCAGGCGCGTGTGGGGGGCGTCAATCTGGATATGCTATAGCATAGAAAATCTTACGAGCAGGATACTTCTGGCCAACCATGTTCAAAGATTGCATAACCGCAGTCAGAAGTTGCCATGCTTGTCAAATTTTTGATAGCAAAACCAGAAGACCACCCGCACCTTTACAACCAATAGTCGTTGTTGGACCTTTCGCCAAATGGGGCATCGATTTCATGACATGTAACCCCACCTCGACCGGGGGGCATGGGTATATTATAGTCGTCATTGACTATTTTACCAAATGGGCCGAGGCGACGCCTACATTAGATAACACTGGGGAAACAGCTGCCCTTTTCTTTCTCAATCATGTAGTCGCCAGATTCGGCGTACCACAGGCTATAGTTACGGATCATGGATCGCATTTTCGCAATCACATGATGGTGGAATTAGCTGCCAAGCTAGGGCTATCTCACGACAGCTCTACCCCGTATTATCCCCAAGCCAACGGACAGGTTGAAGCAATCAACAAAGTCCTGAAGCGTATGTTGCAAAGGATGATCGGAGTTCACAAAAGAAGGTGGCACCTAATCCTGTACTCAGCCTTGTGGGCTTACCGAACATCGGTAAGGAATGCGACCAGGTTCACACCTTTCCAACTGGTGTATGGCCTGGAAGCAGTCATACCAATCCAGTGTGAAATCTCGTCTCTTAAACTCGCAATTGATCTCCTCCCCGGAACTTCGGAAGAAGAGGCCCGTTTCTTGGAATTAATCCAATTGGATGAAACCCGTCGTGATGCCGCTTTGGCTAACGAAGCCCATAAGAAGCGAGTCAAGGCGCAGTTCGACAAAAATGTCAAACCCCGTGTCTTCTCAGAAGGTGACTTGGTCTTGCTTTATGACCAAGAATCCGATAAATTGGGAGCAGGTAAATTTAATTCTTTATGGATGGGCCCCTATATTGTTAAACGAGTGTTAGCAAAAGGAGCCTACGAGTTAATGGATTATGACGGAATTCCACTGGCGCAACCCTGTAATGGGTTGTACCTCAAGCGTTACTATGCTTAAATAGTAACCTATATGCTTTTGTTGTATTTTGTTTTCACTAAAGTGTTTGTTTTGGTCGAGTAATCCACCTTTTTACATTTATTGCAGATGTCAAACCTTCTGGAGACATGTGTTGGATATGCCAACGGAGCAAGTCGTAGTTCGCGGAACGTGTCCTCCGTAGCCTGGGCCATTTTTAATCCAAGCGGCGAGTTAGTAAGTTTCAAAGGTGTATGTATCGGGAAATCAGCGAATAACATCGCTGAGTATAGCGCGTTGATAGAACTACTCTCTGATGCCATCACCCATGGTATACGCCGACTAATCGTCAGGCTAGACTCACAACTCGTAATACTACAACTCAATGGTATATATTCCGTCCACAATCCAGCTATGTATCGTATGTTTCTAAGGGTTAAGATTTTGGAAAGACAGTCTGATTTAATTCAATACCAGCATATTTCCAGAAACTTAAACACATTAACCGACTCATTAGCAAACTATGTGTTAGATAGACATTTGTGACATTTATAAAAAGAGACACATCATCAATATTGTACATATGGATCATATAACTCAACCAGAATAAACCCCAAAAATCAAAATATATATATATAAGCTATTTATCGTTTATACATAATGTTCTGTAACCAAGACAAAAATCGGTTGCATGACCCAAAAACTCAAAATTCTAGGGGGCACCCTAGCCTAGTGATGCTCATGATAGCACGTCACGGCCTGTGCAATCATGCGTAAGAGATGAGTCCATCGTCTAGGCACACCAGTAGTATGCCGCTGCAACTGTAAAGGTAACTCGTCGATCCTCACATCGGGAATGCCGAGAGTAAGGCTCTCAACCTACTCCTGCACAACTGTAAGGGTCTCGGCCACATCAAGGTCGCGAAGAATAACCCTCCCAACAGTCTCCCCTGCTGGGGCAGCGACTGGCGCTCTCGGGCGAACTGCTGGACGAACAAGACCAACATCTGCATGCACACATGAGTTTGATTAAAGTCTTGATAGAATAAAGCACAAGGACATTATAAATAAAAAACAGTAAACAGTGATATGGTCTAAGATTTTTACCAATAGCGCCCCACTGTTCGCCATCCGGCAGTACCAAATCCAGATCACCTCGGAAATCCATGCCAACATATCGATACTCGGAATAGACCATCTCCTGACACTTGAACCACCTAAAGAAGGTATCAGTGAAAGAAATCTGAGAATGACCAGCATGCCTAGACATGTGATCAACCTATCTCTGCATGCGTGGCTCGGTAGGAGAAGGCAAGTCGAGTGAAATGTACTGAGGCTGCATCAGTGGTATCTTCTCAAGAAGTAAATGTCTACCATGGTCAAAGGGATAGATTTGCTCCTAATCTGAAATACTTGGTTGATAGGATCCCAAGAATCAAGCATATACTGCAATAAGGAGATTTGTTGTCTCATACTAGAGATATGGAAGAACTTCAGCAGACCACAGTTCCGCAGCGCGTTCACCGTGATAGGGTCATGTAAGGCAATCATGTCCTCTTCTTCATGTTCTCATTCTCGCCATGTAAGGGTCATTTTGCTCCAATAATCTCTGAAAAACAAACATGAGAGGAGTTAAATCCTAGATTTGATGAGAAACGGGCAAAATTTTCATCAAAAACTGTGCAACAAAACTATTTTTCTATGCCCAGCGCAACTAGCCAGTGTTCCACCTGTGTTGAAGGTCAAACTGCCTTCATGCAGGTTGACATTCAGCGCAGGTTTCGAATGAACCAGGTGCGCTGATGGCAGAGCGACCCAATAAAACCCCAGGAGCTCAGGAAAACAGGAAAACAAGCACAGAATGCAGAAAAGAAACCATGAAATGAAAGAGCTCAAGTTTAGCTCCTACCTGGTCCAGACAGCGCCGAAAATCGTCCGCAGAATCTCCTGGAATCAGCTGATGAAAATCAAGGGGAAAGAGGCACCTCCAAAGCTCCAACAAACCAAGTTCAAATGAAATGGTAAAATGAGAGGTAAAAACACATTTTAATTGCTTTTTACGTAGTTCAAAGCGAAATATTAGGGTTTTAATCTCATTTTCAAGAAAATTTTATTCATTTCTAACTAGTTTGATGGAGCAATTGAGGACACAGTACTATCTTTGAAAAGGGCAAAGCTAGTCATGGTAAAAAATCAAAATGTGACCATATAATCGAGAAGTTTTAGCACACAGTTCATGCTTGTTAAAAAATAAACGCAAGATCCGAGCAGTTTTAGCGCATAGTTCATGCTCGTTAAAAAATAAACATAAGATCGAGCAAATGTTTCCACCCGCGTTTAAGCTCGTTAAAAAATGAACTATCCCGGTAAATAACCACAGTGAATGTAATATCATCAGCCATTAAAGCCTTGGTCGTGTTTGCACCGTCACCTCCACTTTTCCATTAGCCGATCGTTCACCTCCATATGATTGTTTACCCATTTTGAGGAACAGCTGCGAAGAGTGATTTCACTAGCCATCCTTGTGACACTACCATGATTGGAAAATTCCAACCCGTACTTGGAATCAGCTGCTAACCCGTTTTATCACTCTTTCCTCAAAAGACGAGTCTTCTTTAAGCTCTTTTCATCTGACTCGTAAAATATGAAAAGATTGCCGAGTTTTGGCCTTCCAGCTCATTAAAGCGACCAGAAGAGCTATCCCTCCTCTAGATTTTAATCTTTTTGGACCTGAGGGATTATTGCACAAAAAGATCGAGCGCTTGTTTTGTTCGGCTCGTTAAAACTATCGAAAACTCATCCCTTCTGTATTGTTTTATACTTTTTCGGACTTAAGGGATTAGATGACGAAAAAGGACTTTTGGAGTTAACTTTATGTACCTTTTCAGACTCTCTAAAAATGAAAAGGACCTAGTTATCTTTGTCGTTAGACTCGTTAAAAGCATTAAATAGTGACAAACTTGTCTTTAGACGAGAACGAGTTTCACTATCGCTAGGATCGTTAAAACATAGCGATGGGCTTGCCCGAAGGGCAAGTTATAGAACAAGCATATGTTATCCTCCTCAAGCTTGACAAAAATAAAGAGGTACTGGTCAGCAATGACTGGGGAAAAATTGGGAGAAACTCAAGAAAACTTTGATGGTAGCAAGTCGCTCTTGAACATGATACTTTTCCTCCGTACCACAATCGGGTTGGGTTGTTTCATTCACCGGTCACATCACCATGGTCTCGCCATACCATCCATATTTGGGGTAATGCTACCGATCCATCGCATAAGTGTCGCCATATGTTCAAGAGAAGTCGTTCAGAGAAGTCAACCGTGTCCCATCCACTGCCATACATTATCCTTCATCCTTCCATGACCGCCACCCTGAATCATATGTCATCAGATCATTTTCACCTCCATCAAAATCATTTGCTCCATTCTGTGTCACTGATGTGGGATTCATTAAGGCCCTCCTTTGACGGATCGCTTCTTGTCGACATCAGCTCATTATCCAAGAAGTTGATCTAGGAACAACCCCTTCAGTACTTTGAAGCTTGCATGCCTCAATGGCAAGTTTCTCACTTCCAGCGACAAGTATACATCAATGACCTTCGACCGAAAGATTTTGCATGGTGTTCGACGCCAAGTCCTTTATTCACACCACGTGAATTGTACTGCAGTACCTTGAGGGTCATTATCATTATCGGTGATTCCTCTCGCGCTTGTTAACGGTTTACCTCATTGACCGTAATCAAGCGATGTCTTTCCATGTTCGACTTCAGAACATTTCTCACATGGATCGACTTGTACTTAGAGTGAAGATCGAACGAGTTTGAAGACCCCGGATCTAGTTTCATCCATCCGGGCTGCGATATATATTCAGGAAAGATAAAGACATTGACATGTACATCATTGCAGCAGATAATCATCCTACCCAAAGGATGATAATTTCATCAAAATTATCAGTCTACCATCAGACGATTGTCTGTTCTATGTACAGAAAAATGAATTTATAAAGCTGAGCATGGGAATGCCCGCCTCAGCTAGATCATGAAAGCAGTATGAAAAATAATGTATTGTATTGTATTGTATTACAGGTCTCCTCCCAGCAATGAATGAACTTCGGATCCTCCTGATAAAGCATTTCACCCGATAAATGGCCTCATACTTTAGGGGGCAACTGTTATAGACATTTTGTGCCTTACAACTATAAGCATGAAATGTCCATAATCTAAGGGATCCAAAGTCCCTAAACATGTTGTTCCTACCCCTAGAGGAACAAGGCTAACAAACCACAGCAATTCACAGAAGTTCTCCACCAGAAACTGCTCAAAAACAAGTCAATTTAGGATCAATTCAGAGGCTCCACTAGATGTTTGCGCTGAAATGCAAAGTCTGCACTGCAATGCAGGTAGAAGCACTACCAGGGTGCGCTGAGCGAGAATTGCCAAATGGCAAGTTCATTCAACAAGGTGTCAAGACCCTGGAAGCTTCCAGAATCTTCCTCAATGACACTTGCCTCAGTAAATTCGACTAGTGATGAGTAAGAGGTTCTCAATCTCCAAGTGGAAGCAAGAACCTCCAAGTGGAAGCAAGAACTGACAGAGGGAGAGGACACTAGTCAGATCTCAAGCTGACTCATCCTCTCTCCAAACATCTATATATGGATCTCTCCTCCATGAGATCTAAAGGCTGGAATTTTGTTATTGCAAAGAATTTCTGTTGGTTTGAGGTTGGAATCATTGGGTGCTTAATGCTTTGAGGGAAGGTGAAGATAGGAATTTCATTTGCTGGGAAGGAGATGCTGGATTGGAGCCCTCTGGGTTGTATCTCTTCCTGAACCTTGTTATTCATCAATAAAGCTATCTTGGTTTCTCCTATATACTGGTGTATCTTTGATGTATGATTGCATTAGTATGTTTAGTTTATTTCTAATCCTGAACTAGTTATGAATATGAATCTATGTCTTTGTGTAGTGTTCTCTTCTTGTGATCTTGCAGAAACCTCTTGAAGCTGGGCGAGCGAGAAGGCAAGTAGCTGGGAACTCTCAAAGAGAATAGAAACTAGATCAAGGGACAAATGGAAGACACCGGTTAGTCCATCCATCTCTCTTCATTCTTAATTCATAAAGGAAGAATACTAGAATAGCTGTCTCTGTTTGTTGCTAAGGCACTGTCACACCTTAGGTGGATAGGATCGTCCTGCGTAGGCATTTTTCCCCACAACACTCCCAAGCAGTGATCTTTCACAAGACAATGTGGGTCATACAGATTGTAACTTCGGATGTCAAATGGATACTTCTTCATCTGATCTTCTTCGACATCCGCATGATTGAAACTATGGATCTCATATAACCCAATGCGCAACGGAAGAGTGGGCCAAGGTGCCTTCTTCTTCCGGTGCAGCCTAGCTGTCAATCCTGCCGAGATGTGATATGCTACTTCCTGCATGACGAGAATGTCCAAGGAAAACTTTGGTAGAACATGCGAAGGCATCTCCACGCTGTACATCCATATGAAGGTGTCATACGGTGAGGCATACTAATTAGTTATGTCTATCAGTGCCTCCAATGCTGCCTTCGACATGCTGGGTAGATCATGTTCAAATATCATCTTGTAAATCAGGGTGATGAAATGATCAAATAGCCATGTGATGAATCCTCTAAAGCTACATTCGGACAACATCTTACAATAATTGTTTACAACAGTCTTCGATGGTGTCCATGCCCACCTCAAGCCTGAGAACTCCTATCAGGCACAGATCGCATCCAAGATGTTGGTGAACATGTAGAACTCTACTGGCATACCTTTGGGTGGCTATCAAGCCCTTGTTACCTGTTCCTTCAACTAATGAGCCAACATGATGGACCAGTTACATGCCTTTCCCTCTCTGTCTAGTTGGTCCAGTGTGATCACCCAACTCTGTGGGAAGGTTTCTGTGCTTTCTTGGCCACACGGTTGACATTAAAATATGATCAAGTATTGGTACGCCTTTTGTATTATCTTCATCTTGTAGACCTAGTTGGGTGTCATCCTAAATTTAGCCGGCTCCTTCACTGACTTCTTCAAAATGTCTTTGGAGTTGGAATTGTTGCTGGGTAAGCTGAAGGGTGTCTCCATGATGGTCACAGGCTCCAACATTTGATACATATCATCATAATCCTATGCCCCGAAGGTAGAAATCCCACTGACACTACTCAATGTTATCATCTTAGGATCAGTGTGCGAGACAATCCAATGTATCATGTCCGTGCATGAGAACGTGGGGCATCTGCCTGCAATCTGGTAGAAGCCAAACTTGTGGATGTTTAGATATACTTCGAAATCTTTGAGGTCTTTCCCAAATGTGCTTGGAAAAGCATCATTGATCTCTTTCCATTTCATCGTGATATCCTTGTCTAGAATCAACTTGGTATCTTCATAGATTAGTAGAATTGCAGATACTCACTCAACTATTGCTCCAGTTGCACTTCCATCAGTGTCCTTTGATCTTGGTTTCTTGGAGGCCACTGATCCTGAACTGCTAAAAGGAGGATGAACACCTGCTAGATCTGGAGATAAAGTGACATGCATGGAAAGAAATATGTCAGCAAAAAACAAAGTGAACTTAAGGAAAGACATGAAACATACATGGGGATTGGCTCACAAATATTGCACAATTTATTCAAGGAGGCTAGCTGACTAGCTGTCAAAACTGCGCAAAAGGTAGTCTAGGTTGTCTGGGGAGGCTGACTGACTACTGGAATTATGAAATGCGCAATCTAGGTTGGTTGATTGTCTGTCAGAATTGCATAATACACAATTTCAGCTAGAAATAGTTGCAATATCAGTGACTGCATTGCGCAATTTTCTGGGCCAGTAGTCATTGTCCTTCAGAATTATGCAAAGTAAGCCGGGAGGACAGCTCCTAGGCAAAAATGCACATTTCTGAGAGGAATATAGAGCCTTCCTTCTCAGGATTGTGCAATGCTGTCTTAGTGAGGCAGAGTCCTAGCCAAGGCTACCCAGACCCGTCAATGATCAACTGAAAGCAAATGTGATTGTGAATGCATGGCGACACTGAGCGTAAACAGAAGTAAATGATCGTGCATGAAAATAGTGAATGAACAATTCAAAAATGGAACAACATGCATGTGGGTGAAGCGGGTCACCGAATCAGGGACTGTTCGTGCAAAACAGTTTCATGCATGCGACAACAATGAGATGATAACGAAAACTGAAATGGTGCTAGTACAAGCTAGTATGCATGTAAACAACTACAAGAATTCATATAAATCAAGCAAACAACACTCACATAAGAAAAAACACAAAAAGAGATGGAAATTTTGCAAAAGACAAGTTAAGACCACTTACCCTTGAATAGCTGAGTTGGATGTGTCGAAGAGTCCTGGATGTGTTGTGGGATGTCATAGCTCCAAGATCAATGTTAATAAATGAGCTATGAAGTGTCGAATAAATAAGTTTGAAGCTCATGACGCGCAAGCCACAAATCTAGGAAAAAGTGACACTTGGAGGAAAGATTCTAAAATGATCTTTGCATGTAACCTCCAACTGCTAAAATAGATCCCTAAAATCTAGGGATGATTTTTTGCATGTAGCTTTTTCTATTCCAGGAAAAAGCATCCCATGCGTGCAAGTCAATTTTTCTTGGTCCTAGGTGGAACTGGTCAACTCAACTACAAATGCAACAGCCTGCTCACTTGGGAGGAAAAAATGTGCATTTCTAGGAGGGAGTTGGGTTGGCTTCCTAGGAGATTTGCACAATTTCTGGGTAGAGCAGTTGACTGCTACCCAGGATTGTGCAATTCCTGGGATGAGTAGTCCTACTGGGAGGAATTGTGCAATTTTCTTTGTGAGGTTTGACTCGCAGATTTGCGCAATTCTGGAGCCTAGCAGGCTGCCAGACAGAATTGAGAAATTTTTGGAGGGAAGGTTGGTTGCCCTCCATAATTGCACAATTTCTTGAGGGTGTTTCTCAGCCTGTAGCTGGACCAAGTCTGGAGAAATAGATTGTGAAGGGAATGTAAAAATCTTTGATGGACAGGATTTGTTTTTGCAAGAAAATCATTGAATCTTGTGTACTTGATTAAACAAGACATGTTGCGATGAAAGCTTGGCAGAGAGGCTCCAAAATGAAGCGAAGGAAAAATTTTGGAGGGTGGTTGTAGCGACTACAACACTTGGAAACACTCTAGTAGAACTCCAACACTCTGAATGGACCTTGTTCATGAAAAGCAAGTCTAACACCTCCAGAAGTGTTGTTCAGTTCTTAGTTCGCCTTGGTTTCCACACTTGCTTGATTGTAAGATATAGCATCTGTCAGGATCTTTGTTGATTGAAACACATTCCAAGCCAAGGAAACACAGTTGTTTCGATTGGGGTTGAGGGGTATATTAGTGCACAAGCAGTATAGTCATCGGAGTCTTAGTTTCATCTCTGGTGCTGCTCCACTTGCCAGCAGGCCTGGACAGTACCCCAACGTAGTCACGTAGGAACAAAAGCATCGCTCCATTGCTAGCGAGCCTAGTTAGTACCTTGGCAAAGTTACTTGCATCACCTCTCTACGTAGGAAGCCTTTCTCTTCTTTTGCCTAATTCACTTTTCATTTTTTTCATTCTCACTTTTCATTTTTTTCATTTTTTCATAACTGTGCCTAGCACTTATTCATTTCAGAGGCGGAAGAGGAATCCTGACTTATCAAGAGCGGGAGGTTGTTCCTTCAAAGAATTTTTTTATTATATACCTCTAACGTGCTTGTTAAGGTTTTCCCCCTCACCTTACTCTACTTGACTGAGTTGACAAGGGTTAACCCAAAAACAACTGGCTAGAGTAGTGACACTAGTTAGCACACAAGCATTGTGTTTTAACCAAGGTTCACTTCAAAAAATATGTATTTTCCATCAACGTATAATGGACTAAAAGTAACAAGTTCTTCATATAGACATAGGATGATAGGTAACCAAGAAGTGATAGCTACACAAGGCCTCTTGTACTTTACCTAGCTTGTTTCAAGAGTCAGACATGGTTTCATGTGAAACTAACCTACGAACAAAACAAGAAAACAAACGACAAAGCAATGTAGAAGCAGAAGAAAATGTGAAAGAAAGGTAAGCAAAAAGGCAAGAAAACAAAAAAACAAGCAAATAAAGTAAGAAAACAAGCATGCAAGTGAACAAACTAAAAGAAAACACTACTCCTACTCCTAAGCTAATAGTGCATGGGCTTGATCACGTGAAGCGATATTTTCAATGCATCCCCCGACGCATTGGTTGACCCATGTTGGTGAATTCTTGGTTTGCGAGCAACCCGGTTGTGTCAACCAACAAAAAAGAAAGATATAACAATGAAGACAAACACACTTCATGTTTTAAAGTGTCCACAGGACATAAGTGAGTGTAAGTACATGACATAAGGTCCATGGACTTGTCACGGTGTTGTGCGATACTGTGTGTATCTTTGAAGCATGAGCATATTCTTGGCTACGACATACAAGAAAACGATAGAAACAAAGACAACTTGCATCATGCATGTGTGCTTGTAATGTAAGATTCCTCCAATGCATGAGTGATGGGATCGTGCAGTTCGAGTGGAGGAATCATGATCTGTGTGTGAGATTGATCTTCACTGCATACAGATGAGTGATGAGGAGCCTTGGGTGATTGAACAATTCCCTGATTGGAAGTGAAACCAACCTCAGTGTAGTAAGGGCCTGACATAACCATCAGCTTGGGCTGAAGTGCCTCGATAGTTTGGGGGGTTTCAACTTCATCATCAGATAGATCATTGTAAACTGGTGGCTTTGAAAAACCAACTGCAATTGAATCATGATCGTGATTGAATATGGGAATAAATGGATCATGACAGCCATGATAAAAAAAGTCAATGGTTTCATCAGCATCCTCATGATCTGATAAATCAAGCAGAGGGGTAGACGAGAAGTGAACAAATTCATCCTTTGTGTTTCCAGAAAAGGTAGATGAAATATCAAGTGGATTTTCAATTAATAATTCATCCTCTCCGTTATCGAATGATGGATTGACATCCGGAGTGTCCTGCGAGTGATCAACAATGGGTGCATCTGTAGATGAGGATACACATGTGAAATAATGGATGGTGGGTTCACTAAAGATGTCAGGAAAGAACGGAAGAGGCTCGGGTGGTAGGGAGTCATCCTTCACCGAGTGTTGATGCTCAAGCTCCCATTCATACTCTTCATGAATGACAACAGCATGTTGGTTGTGCAACACCAACTCCATCTATGGCTTATTCCTCATTCACAACAAGTGTAGAGTCTAGAATGGAAGAACACAAGATAGTATCATCCGAAGGAATAGCCGAGTACAAAGATGGAGGTTTTGGTACAAAATTCATATGACAACTCGATTGGCTCACATCCAAATTTGTGCGAAAATTAAGCAAAGTGATGTTGGGAGGATGTAACAGCTGAACAAATGTGTGAGCATGACCTCCTGCATCACTCTATAGTGGTGGAGATGTTTGATGAGGGGAAGGTGGACAGTCACTTGTGACAATGACCATGTTTATCTGTGATTACACAGCTACATCACTGAAGAATGTTGAGCTAGGATTGGGTTCAAACTTCTTCTTGGGACCAGCAGATTTCTTAAGGTAATACTCAAATCAGTACCAAAAATAGAAAAACTTCATTTGGCTCTCCAGTGTTTGAAACTGTAGATCATGGAAGCACTACCAAAGATCCATAGGCAATTCATGTGGAGCCTTCCATTGTTGTAACTTTTTTTGGTCAAGATGTTCTAGATCAAAATGATAGAAATTGTCTTCAATGAGATTATAGAAGTGCTCAAGTGAGTGCACGTTGTCAGCCAGTGGATTTCACAACCACCAATATGGAGATTTGTGAAGTGTGTATGCAAGTAGCAGACTGGCTTGTTCATAAGAACATCCATCTTCCTTATGAAGCATGGAAAGGAGGTCATGTAAGAAATCAAGCCAGGCCACTTCACCTTCACCATCATATGTGTATGTGGACAAGAGATCGAAAAACTCCCTCGTGATGGTAACAAATTCGGCATGCAAAAAACATCGTGGAGGGAGGAGAGTGCAAGACTCCATGATAAATATGCAAAATTTCAAAATAGGATGAGAGAACACAGCTTGTCATCTAGCCCTCCTTCTAGCGCCATAAATGTTGACAGTGCTGGACATGCCAACATGTCAGGGGATCTCCCTAGTAAGAAGTCCCAATTAGACCTCAAACTGTTTGGTGTAGGAGTCCTAGCAGTGGGTCATACGGTATCGCCTTGAACATGGTTTTCCACAGAGGCAATAAGATGTCCCTGTTGGTAGCAAGGGTGTGATAGCTGCAGCGAGTCAAGGAAGGTGCATGAGAGGTTCTAATGCACGGAAGGTGAGGTGAGTGCGCCCCTTGAAAACCTATAATAGTAGTCAGATTGCAACGGAACACATGAGAAAAGATGCATCACTAGCTAGCAAGCAAGATAGAGAGCAATCCAAAGTGATGGTTAAACCAACAACACATCTACATCAAGATTTATACAATTGCATACAAAATAGTTCATACAAAAATGCATTAGTTAAATAACATACATTCCTAGAACAACCAGAATAGGCCAACTATAATAACAACATATGCATGAAAACGTGTTGGATCTGTCATATTAAGAAGTGTAAGTTCCATTCATACAATACATCCGTGTCCAACCACTAGTTCCAATAGTTGAATGTTACACCCACAACCACCTACTGCTCCAAAGAGATATACTAGCTCTGTGCAGTGGAGAAGACAAGGCGCATTACAATATTGTACAATCTTTCTCTAAGATAGTCTTATCAAAGCTTGGCTGACCAAAAGCCTCTACAATGAGTTATGAGGGACTATTTATAGCAAAGGGCAGGGTGACCCTTGACATTCCCCTTTGAGACAGTTCATCTGCCCTTATGACTCTTCATCTACTCTATGAATGTTACATCCAACTATCGACACTTGAACTTACACTTGACAAGACATTACATTACAGTGCACATGTACCCATGTGAGACAAAATGGCTTGAGCAAGTCATACAAGACATCACTATTACTTGGACAAACATGGGAAGTCTAACTCTTTGACATCCTCACGGTGATCGATAATAGCGAATTGATGCCAAGATCGGTAGTCTGTAATGGTGTCCGTGTACTCCAAGGTGACATATTTTTGGAACCTGACCCTTTCCTAAATAGCATCAGGATACACTGCTTGGGGTCCTCTATTCAACTCGTCTGATAGCATGTGCATCATCGTCTTCAGCATGGTCAGACCAGCAACAAACTTGTGCATGATGTCTGCACTGATTTCCAAGTCTGAGCTAGTGGAAATGCACATCAACTCATCAAAGTACGAGTCGAGCTCTAGTTGAACCTATGCCTTTGTCTTTGCCTAGGATAGAGTCACAATAGATGGGATCAAATGTACGCACACCACAACATCCATACTCTTGAATACACATGCATGGGAAGCACGTAGACTAGGATGAGCTACAGGAGCTCTTCATTGTTCCGAGCCTAACTCCATATGTGTGCTTTCAGCTTGACCGCTCTGGGCTTCATCATATTAGGAAAATGAAGTAGGGCTCCCTTGTATCTCATCATCCATGTTTGCATGTAATCAACAACAACATGCACATTTGACAAGATACATTCTCTTTTGGCACATCGACACTGCCATCCCTTGAGATGGATGACTACCTTATGCATGTTACCAAACGTGGGATACAACACCCGCATGACTGTGTCAAGGGACAACACTTCCTCCAGTATTTCCTTCTTCAATTCTTCTTGGGCAGATGCTGTAACTAGTTCTCCTCCGTGCTTGGCCGACTGTAGCTCCTTTGCCATTCACTCGTGCTCAGCTATCAGAAAACGAACACTCGAGCTAGTGGCTTCAGCGTAAGATCTGGTAGGGTCAGCAAATGTAGCTAGATTTTTTCATATGTCAGACATGATCACTCATTCCTCATACTGTGTAGTAGATGTATGATCTTCATAGTTGACACTCTATGAGATTTCACAACTCGATGATGAGATTCGTTGAATGAGATGTTGTGCATCTCTCCTTCCGGCTGATCTCCAAGGATCTCAGTGTCTCCTTGTTCGCTTGGGACTTGCTCATCTTCTGGATGTGGTGAAGCTGGTAGGTCGACCTCTTAGTGGTAAGGCATGAGGTTGATGTCTTGTTCTAACTCCTGCCACTCCATATCTATATCCATTTGTTCAAGTGCTTGCTCTATCACGTGAGCAAAGTCCTGCTCCTGCGATGGCTCACCATGTTTTCCTGATGCTAGCTGTTCTGATGAGTCCACTACATGTACGGGTGTTGTTTCATCTGTCTATACATGTTGCGCCCCTGTTGTACCCGTTCTTGCTATGCTTCCCTCTCCTGTCTGCGAAGCTCCTGTTCCTTCCAGAGTTTCTCCTTCAACTCATGCAACTCCTTCTTTGTTTCCTCCATTCTCTATTTCTCTCTTTGCCTTTGTGAGTTTCGCTTATCTTGTTGTTGCCTCTTCACCTCTATAGCCATAGCTGCTTTCTCCACAAGTGGATCTCCTCAGAACTTGCAGCTTTTCTCTTCCTCCATGCGATCGACAACATTCCTCTTGCCCTTATCGCGCACTGGTATGTTCACTTCTGTTTCTTCTGGTGCTCTCCGAGATGCTGCTTCACCCTGCTTTGCTAACCATTCCATAGCGAAGCCGACCAGTTCATTGAGTCAGGAGGAGTGGTAACAATATCCCCATGGGTCCTCCTCTGGCCAATGACATGCCTCGTGGATCTAGTTGAAATGTACTCTCGCACAATGATCTTTCACAAGACAATGCGGGTCATACGGATTGTAACTTCGGAGGTCGAATGGATACTTCTTCATCTACTCTTCTTCAACATCAGCATGTGTGAAACTCTGGATCTCATATAATCCAATGCAGAGTGGAACAACGAGCCAAGGTGCCTTCTTCTTCTAGTGCAGCCTAGTTGTCAATCCCTTCAAGATGTTATATGCTACTTCCTGCATGACGAGTATGTCCAAGGAAAACTTTGGTAGAACATGCAAAGTCTTCTCTATGTTGTACATCTATATGAATGATCTAGGTGGCTCCAGGGACACATAAAGGACAAAGAGGGCTTATGGAAGCTCAAAAATCAAAGTGATTAGAATGCTTTTGAACTAGGACCAAAGCATAGATCTTGTTGTCCTGATCACAATGGTGCAAACGGTTTGTCAATCCGAGCTCGTATGAGGGAGAATGGGCCAATCAAAGTTTTGGTCAAAGTTGCACTATGGGCCAGGTTTAAGTGTCCTACAATTTGACCGAACCCGGGGCATGAAACCTAGGTCCCGAAAGCTGACAAATTTGTTAGATCGTTAATTTGTCTAATGTGCCCTATATTAGACAAATTCGAAAAAATATATTTTGATTTTATAAAATAAAAATAAAAAAATATAAATGTGGTGGCAGGCCACCACCCCCACCACCCCCAAACTATATTATAAAAAAAACAAAGGTTGATTAAATATGGCCGATGGGCCATGACCCCTATCGGGCCCCCAACCAACCCCCATAATGTTATATATAAACATATATTTGGGCGGTGGGCAGGCCACCTCTGGTGGACCCGACCCATGCCCCACCCATTGAAACAAACAACGACCATGTATTATGGAGGCCGTTGGGTATCAAACCCATGCCAACCATGTGGGCTGGCCCGCCACCATGCGGCGACCCCATTCCAGCCAAACATCACACCAAAAACTCTGCCATTTAATTCAATGTAACCAACGTATGTAATATGGAGTGTTCAACATGCCACCTCTAGTGGACACGGCCCACACCCAACCGCCTTGACCCACTTAATACAAAGGTTAAATAAAATCCACGCCGTTTTATAAAATTTTGTTACATATGTATATGTATATGTATATGTATATATGTATATGTATATATGTATATGTATATGTATATATATATAGATATACATGGCACAGGCAAGATTTGATCCCCTGACCTGTCCGCCTTAATATCATCGCCTTAACCAACAGGCCACAACTTTTCGTTGATATATCCGCCCATGAAGATTATATGAACTCTCATTTGCTCAGTGCACGGAGGATAGGAAGGGCATGACACGAAAACCAAGATTTTAATTTTTTTATTAATTTGCAAGTGGAACCATGAGCCCAAAGAAAAAGCAGGTGGAACCGTGAGTGAGCGAAATTCTTAGGTGGGCGAAATTTTGCCCATGTCCAAATTGGACAAATTTTATGCCGATATTACACCTCTCAGTGACATGAATCTGATAATGGAGTAAGAATTTTGATCTGAGCACCAGATCTTCAGATGACCTAGAGGAGGGAATCTTTGAGGAATCTAGGGGGAATCTAAAAGATTCCTTAAACCCTAGATTTTCACTTTCTCAGAATTCAGAAATTTGACAGTCGATTTTACACTATTCAACACCACAAATCTGATGGTACATTCATATTTTCCATTTGATCATTTCATTTTTCAGCCACTTTTCAAAGTGGAGTGCAGGTGTTAGCATTCATGGGCGAATAGTCATTCCATGAGAATCGACACTGTGAGATTGATGGTACGACAAACTTCAACAGTTTGACATCCTTTTCTTCAGATAGCCCTAGGATGTGAGGTATATGCATTTTGTTCATGTACTTGTTTTGCTATGCATTGTGATGCAGCGATCCCTGTTTGATGTTTGATGTGGGATCTTGTTTTCTTACTTGTTTCATGATTCCTGCTTGATGTGATGTGGAATCATCTGTGAGATGAACTTCTTTTTATGTGGTTATTGAGATACCTTTGTTGTCATGTTGATGGGATATGTTTTCGCCATGTATGTCTGAATTGAGATCCCTTTGATGCCACGTTGGCGAGACGCTCATTATTGTCATATGTGAATTTAGTCATACTGATAGGAGTCCTTTTTGAATGAGAGTTCCTGCAGTGAAACATCTCTTGGAGCCAGTCCTACGTGAGGGAATTTTCCTTGTATGATAGTGACATCACCACACATGTACATCATCACTATTGACAACACTTAATGCAGCAGCCTACACCATCTTGACATCGGGGCCTAGAGACACAGTCCCTCATGGACGAACTCCATGATCAACATCTTTTGTTTTATGTTACTCATTATTGTCATGTTCCTTCTTCTTTATAGCATGCCTTTATGTTCCTTTATGCTATTTTAATTTCAATTCTAATCACATCACGAAAGAAAAAGATCTTGGTTAAATCCAGGAGTTGAGTCAACTCAGATCAAGTTTGGTATCAGAGCGGTCTTTGCATGGATGTGAATTGCAAGTGTGAACAATGGAACGTGCAGCGATAGAAGATGAAAAAGCGATGTACGAGACTATGCTCAAAATTTCCCAAAGGGTGGAAATAATGTATGAAGCTCTACAAAAGGAGAGAGAGGAAAAGGAGTGATCACAGCTTTAGTTGTGAGCCATGGAAGAAGCCCTGGAAGAGATGAAGTACAACAACCAGAATCCTTAAATAGAGAACGCTAAATTGAAGATGTGTCTACAAGAAGAGAAAGAGGAAAAGCAGAGTTTTCTACAACAGTTGTAAGCTAAGGATGAGGCCTTGTAAAAGCTGAAGCATGACCCATGTGAGGTAAAAAGTAATTCTTTGAATTCATGTATGTATCTTGATGATGATTTTGTTGTTTTTGAAAATCATACCACAGTAATTGGCTCCAAACTATTGAGGAAAATGGGGTATGGAGGAAAAGGCTTGGGCACTAATGGCCAAGGCATTTTCAACCCCATCAAAGTAAAAGAATTACCCCATCAAGCAGGACTCAGGTATGTCATAAAGGAAGTTGGGGAATGTGCCAAGACAGCTAGCAAACCAACAACAATAGATGATGAGAAGCCCTCATCAGTTCTTTCCAAATTGATAGAGGAGCTAAAAGATGTTGATTTCCTTTCAATTTCATCTTCACATAGTATGATTTCTGTTGGAGACGTGGAGATACCAATTACAAGGACAAACATGAGGCTCCTTACCAAAATGAGGTGCAAGGAGGAAGAATAACTTGGTGTTAATAACCAAGGAATAACTCAACCATTAGAGGTTGTGCAGAGACCTCAATTTGCAGGCTTGGGATACACTGAAGGAGAATGCTCGAAGGTGTCATATTCTTCCTAGATATCATCAAAATCGTTGAAGAAAGAGAATGATGGGAACACATCCCCATCATCCCATGGTAGAGCCCATTGTAGGGAAAAAGCTAAGGCAAGATCTCATCATCATACTTACACCAGAGACGGAAAGGAGAGGTATAACCAGTCTCGATATTCGAATGTTCATTTCGATTATAATCATGTTGTTAAAGATGAACGTAAATCATGGAATCGAAAAACATGTACCTTTTTTGGATTACATAACCATACATTTTCTAAGTGTTGGAAAATAATAGCAGCATGCAAAAGGAGGAGGCATGAAAGACCCTCTCAACAGTAGGCAAAGAAACATGTTAAGCAGATCTGGAGGAAAAAGATGTATTGCATTCATTGCAACAAAGGTTGCCATCAAAGAGCCACTTGTTGGAGGCTCCATCCAAATAAATGCCTTAAAGACAAAGTGTCGGTGCATGAACTAGGTGAAACAATTGTTCAACAAGAAAAACCACCACAGGGAGAAGACCCATTCACATCAATAAGTGAAAAATGGTTTCTAGATACGTTAGCTTGTCATGGTCGTGCTTTTGTAAATCATTTGTTGCATTTTAAAATGTAAAAGTGATGATGTGTTTTCCATCCCTTGTTAAGAAACAATGATGTCTGGTCTTATTTTGTGTTGCATTTTACACTCTGAAAGTGATGTTGTGTTTCCATCACTTGTTGAAGCAACAATGATATGTTGGCCTTATTTTCGTAGCTGGTGTATTGTTTCCATTTTGATGTAAACTTGACCGTCGAGTATGTGTTATAAACTCGTGGCAAGTATGGAATGCTTGAGTCATTAGTTGGTCATGTAATTCAAGAATGTAATTTGTAAAACAATGTACTATAGGTTCCAAAGGTTGTAGGTGTCAGCTCATTGCTTAAGGCTCTGAAGAACAAAGGTGAAGGAGATGGAAGCGAGACCTTTCAGGATCCTTGTGATGCAGACAAGGTACAAAGAAGTTGTAGATTATTTTTCATGAATTTGGAGGACCAAAAGCTCCTCAATGGGGAGGATTGATCCAAGTGGCTCCAGGGACACACACAAGACAAAGAGGGCTTATGGAAGCTCAAAAATCAAAGTTATTAGAATGCTTTTGAACTAGGACCAGAGCATAGATCTTGTCGTCCTGATCGCAACGCTGTGAATGGTTTGTCAATCCGAGCTCGTATGAGGGAGAATGAGCCAGTCAAAGTTTTGGTCGAAGTTGGACTGTGGGCCAGGTTTAAGTGTCCTACAATTTTACCAACCCGAGGGCATGAAACCTAGGTCCAAAAAGCGGGCAAATTTGTTGGATCGTTAATTGGTCTAATGTCCCCTATATTAGACAAATTCGAAAAAATGTATTTTGATTTAATTAAAATATAAAGATAAATATAAATGTGGTTGCGGGTCACCACCCCCACCACCCCCAAACTATATTATAAAAAAAAACAAACTTTGATTAAATATGGTCGACATGCCATGACCCTCGTTGACACCCCAACCAAACCCCATAACGTTATATATAAAAATATATTTGGGCGGTGGGTAGGCCACCTATGGTGGACCCGGCCCACGCCCCCACCCATTAAAACAAACAACGACCATGTGTTACAGAGACTAGTGGGTATTGAACCCATGCCAGCCACGTGGGTTGGCCCGCCACAATGCAGCGGCCCCATTCCAACCAAATGTCACACCAAAAACTCCGCCATTTAATTCAATGTAACCAACGTATGTAATATGGAGCGTTGGGTGGGTCACCTCCATTGGACCCGACCCACACCGAACCACCGTGACCCATTTAATACAATGGTTAAATAAAATCCACATAGTTTTGTAAAATTTTGTTACATATATATATATATATATATATACATGGCGCAGGCGGGATTTGATCTCTTGACCTATCCGCCTTAATGTCTTTGCCTTAACCAACAGGCCACAATGCTTCGTTGAGATATCCAGCCACAAGATTATATGAACTCTCATTTTCTCAGTGCACGGAGGACAGGAAGGGCATGGCACGAAAACCGAGATCATAATTTTTTATTAATTTGTAGGTGGAACCATGAGCCTAGAGAAAAGGTAGGCGGAACCATGATTTAAGCGAAATTCTTAGGTGGGCGAAATTTTGCCAGCGTCCAAATTGGACAAATTTTATGTTGATCTTACACCTCTCAACGGCGAAAATCTGATGGCTTAGTCAGAATTTTGATCTGAGTAGCAAATCTTCAAATGACTTGGAGGAGGGAAATCTTTGAGGAATCTAGGGGGAATTGAAAAGATTCTTAAGCCCTAGATTTTTACTTTCTTAGAATTCAGAAATTTGATAGTCGATTTTACAATATTCAATGCCACAAATCATGCATTTAGATTTTCCATTTGATCATTTCATTTTTTGGCCACTTTTCAAAGTGGAGTGTAGGTGTTAGCATTCATGGGTGAACAATCATTTCATGAGAATCGACGCTACGATATTGATGGTACAACCAGCTTCAGTAGTTTGACATCCTTTTCTTTAGATGGCCCCTGGATGTGAGGTATATGCAGTGTGTTCATGTACTTCTTTTTCTATGCATTATGTTGCACCGATCCCTATTTGATGTTTGATGTGGGATCTTGTTTTCTTACTTGTTTCATGATTCCTGCTTGATGTGACGCGGAATCATCTATGAGATGTACTTCTTGTTATGTTGTTATTGAGATCCCTTTGTCGTCATGTTGATGGGATACTCATGTTGTCGCCATGTATGTCTGAATCAAGATCCCTTTGATGCCATGTTATCAGGATGCTCATTATTGTCATATGTGAGTTTATGTCATTTTGATAGGAGTCCTTTTTGAATGAGAGTTCTTGCAGTGGAACATCTCTTGGAGCCATTCCTGCATGAGGTAATTTTCCTTGTATTATAGCGACATCACCACACATGTACATCATCAGTATTGACAACACTTAATGAAGCGGCTTACACCATCTTGACACCGGGCACTGGAGACGTAGTCCCTCCTAGACGAACTCCGTTATCAACATCTTGTGTTTTATGTTGTTGATTATTGTCATGTTCCTTCTTCTTTACAGCATGCCTTTATGTTCCTTTATGCTATTTTAATTTCAATTCTAATCACATCATGAAAGCAAAAGATCTTGGTTAAATTCGGTAGTTGAGTCAACTGAGATCAATGAAGGTGCTGCACGGTGAGGCATACCAATCAACTATGTCTATCAGTGCCTCCATTGCTGCCTTCGAAATGCAGGGTGGATCTTGTTTGAATATCATCTTGTAAACTAGGGTGAAGAAATGATCGGATAATCGTGTGATAACTCCTCTAAATCTACATTCAGACAACATCTTACAATAAGTGTTCATGGCAGTCTCCATCGATGTCCACGCCCACTCCAAGCACGGGAACTCCTTTCTGGCACAGATCACATCCAAGATGTAGGTGGACATGTAGATCTCTACTTGCATACCTTTGGGTAGCTTTCGAGCCCTTGTTACCTATTCCTTTAGTTGATGAGCCAACTGTTAGCACCTAAATCTGCCTTAGACTGAAGGAAGGCAAAATTCAGGGTAACCACAAACCACGCCCAGTCTAGTAGCTAGCCCTACCAGAACAAGAGAGGGCTCTATCCGAGTCATGCTCAGCGAATAAGTAAACAGAATAGTCTGAGATCACTAACAGTGAAATATAAGAAGCAATTTTTTATGAATGACTGAGTTTTTGGGATGGTATGGGACCAATCGACAACAATGAGTAGAGAATTTAATACAAAGGCACAGATTACTTCGTGAGGCAAGACAGGCAGAAAGTCTAGCAATTTAGTTTGAAATAACGTGGAATGGAGGAATTTCTTAGGAGGGTGAAAAGGGCATAAGTACATGAATCCTTTTCAACAGAAGAAGAACATTGAACATGAAATTTTCCCACAGGCAAAGCAATAACAATGAATTCTACCTTATCTAACTTAGAAAATTTCACTGGAAATGGATATGAAATGAATTGTGAAACATTACGAAATGCATATGAAACATAAGAGACACATTTTCTACACTCATAACCACATGAATCTCATGAAACAGAGCCGCTACCTTTCATTAATCCTCTGTCAAAATATACAATGAAGAACTGAGTTTCTCTCCCACAGTCTCCCAGAAATTACAAGGCAACCAACCCTTTGCAAATGGTTTTCATACAATAAATAAAATATTCCATGAGGAAATAGAACGAACAAGAGTTGGGGAGATTTCCGAATCATTACAAAGTGGAAGTGGAAAGCCAACCATTAGTTACAAGTGCAGCATTACAAAAATGACAAATGGCTTGGGGGACTGCTCGCCTTCTTTTGCCACTTGGATAGGAGCCCACCTTTTGTG
Organism: Pinus tabuliformis; assembly: GCA_031772625.1. Lineage (NCBI taxonomy): Eukaryota > Viridiplantae > Streptophyta > Pinopsida > Pinales > Pinaceae > Pinus > Pinus tabuliformis. The sequence goes on from CM062805.1 coordinate 847,174,644, forward strand.
AAAATACATTTTAAACATTGCCTTATTTTCTGAGAAAAATATAGTTTAAATGAACGGGCCCACTTGGAGAAAGTCGCGAATTGAAATTTCGCGAAGCGGGCACGATTTTGGCATTTTTCTCTATATGCGCCGCGCCCAAATCTATACGCACCGCGCCAGTTTGGAGGCGATTTTGAGGCACATTCTGGAGTCCAAATTGTTCCCAGTGTGCTTTTTGGAAATCCTGGCCTGTCTACTTTCCAACCCAAGTGGAATTTCTGAATTTGGTGCTCATTTTCCCCTCCAAAACTTCATTCTCCCAAGACTGCTTCCTGTGTGTCAAAATAGGGGTAGAGAGGTCTTTTTTGAGTGTTTTTGACCTCCTGGAGACTCAAAACTTGCCCAAACTTCTTGTCCAAGAACCAGAAGTCATGGTTTTTCATGCTGAATCCAAAAATGCAAACCATTTGTGATCTAGAGGTCCCAATCCTAAGCGTCGCTCCAGTGGCGCGATGCACAGGGAGAAAAAACCTGTGTTGTGACCAAAAATTTGTCATGTGACCAAAATTGCCCCAAATTTCTTGAAATTTGGGCTGGAGCTTCCTTATCAAGTGTTATGCTAGGCCAAAGAGGCTTCAGCCAATATCTCAAGTCGATCGAGCTCCCTTTTTGTTGTTGGGAAAAGTATCCAATACGGAATGCCCCTATCCCACTCTAAGAGGTGATAGTGCCTTAGCAACAAACAGGTAAACTTATTCAAGTATTCTTCTTTATGGAATGTAAGTGAGGAAGAAAGATCTAACTAACCTGTATCTTCCGCTAGTTTTGTCGATCCAAATCACTCCTCTCTTCAGTAGCTCCCAACTTCTTGCTCCTTCACCGGCCCAGCTTCACCGAATTCCTGCAAGATCACAAGAAAGAGAAACTACACAAAGATACAGATATACATCCATAAAAAGCTCAAGATCAGATTAAGCTAAACATTTAAGCATAACAAAACATCATTGGTATACAACATGTAGGAGAAACTCAAATAGTTTATTGATAAGATAATAAAGTCTGAGAGGAGATAAAACCAAGTAAGTTCTGATCCAGCATCTACCTCCCAGCAATGGAATCCCTTCCTCTCCTCCAACAAAGCATAAATCACCCAATGTGCTAATGTCAATCTCAAACCAACAACAATTCTCTGCAAAGTACAAAATTCCAGCCTCCTGAACCTCTGGGTGAGAGATCCATATATAGATGTGAGCAGAGAGGATGAGTTAGCTCATGTTTTGACTTGTGGCTTCTCTCTGTCAGTTCTTGCTTCCACTTGGAGGTTGAGAGCCTCTTACTCATCACTAGTCGAATTCATTGAGGCAAGTGTCATTGGAGAAGATTCTGGAAGCTTCCAGGGTCTTTCCACCTCGTTGAATGAACTTGCCACTTGTCATTTCCCACTCAGCGCACCCTGGTAGTGCTTCTACCTGCGTTGCAGTGCACCTAGCCAGTGTAATCTCTGCATTTTAGCGCAGACAGCTAGTGGAGCCTCTGAATTGATCTTGAATTGACTGTTTCTGAGTGGTTTTTGGTGGAGAACTTCTGGGAGAAGCTGTCATTGGTTGACCTTGTTCCTTTAGGGGTAGGAACAGCTTATTTAGGGACTTTGGATCCCTTGGATTATGGACATTTCATGCTCAATGTTGTAAGGCACAAAAATGTCTATAACACTTTTCCTCTTTTGCTTCTTAATTGCCTTCCTCAATTTCGCCTTCAAATTCCTGGTTCGGGCCTTGCATACTTTGTTTCGCGCCATGTAGTGGAAAGCCATGTGTCTCAGCAATGCATCGTCCTTGTCAACCTTGTCCAATAGCCTCTCCAAGTGTGTGTTAACTCTCTCGAGATTGGCCTCCTGATCCTCATTAATCTCTTGCTCCAATGACGTGAGCTCAACTCTTCTCCTGTGTGCAGCTTGGCGATGCTCACGAATGTTTTGTAGCTCCATGATCGCTTGATAATCCTCCAGTTGTTTGTTCCTCTACTCCATATATTTCATGTTCCATTTGGCTCTTTGGAAATCAATGGACAAGGCCTGAATCTCTGCTTGCTGCTCCTGGATGATCTCTTTACGCTATGCACTTGTCGGTTCTGTATCTGTATCATCATGAAGGAGAACGAATTCGGTCTCTCATTCACCTCATGGCTCACCTGAAGGCCCCTCATCATGCATTTTCTCCTTACCTTTGTCCTGTACCTATAGTGCTGATGTCAGAAGTGAGGCCCCTTCCACCCTGGGTGGAGATAACACTCGCTTTGTTGCTACAAACAAATGTCTAGCACCCCTCTGATATGTGATGAAAACCAGCACGCTAGCAGTCTCATGGCGCTCATACCAACGAGAAGGTTCACCCTCATGCTTAACCTCTGATAATACCTGTGAAGTGTTGAAGAGGTCACGGGAGATGAAATCATCCCAAGTAATGCCCTGCAATCCCAGTTGATGAACCACCAAAATCTTAATAAGAGCAAAGTGATAAACACTGTTAAGTTGCTGCTGAGGGGTCTTGTGCTGCATGAAGGTGTTCATCCTCTCTATGTTCCTGCAAATGAAAAATGGGATGTTCATCATCTGTACCCTGGTAAAGTGCATGAGCAACCTGATGTGATAGGCATATAGACGAGAGAACCTCCCCTCACAGCTGAAGTACTTCATGATCAACTTCATGAGTGGAGCATATTCATCTTTCAAATATCTGAATGGAAAGACTCTTGTGAGCTGCCTCAAGCAACTGGCCTTAATGTAAGGCTCATAATTCTGCCGATCAACTTTCTGTTTCTTGTGCCATGGTTCTCCAACATTCGGTATACCGGTTGCTAATGAGACAGTTTCGGGTGTTAGTGTGAAGGTGACCCCGGCCAAGATAGAGTGATCTCCATGTAGGTGAAGTACAAAAAGATGGGCCAACTCATGATGAACTTGAACATTAGCCACTCTTTGACAAAACTCAAAACATGATAGATGCTGGAAACATGACATAGCAAGAGGGCATGCATGCAATTCTGTGAGGGTGGTTGGCTCATCCCTAACATGTTTACCACTCTTGTGATGTCTCCTGGGAGCCTGTTCTTCCAAGGATGAATCACTTTGTGTCTCCATCTCATACTCTGATGAATGCTCAGATTCCATGACTACTGTGTGTACTATACTTGGGCTGCCCTTTGATGATGGTGTGAAACTAGGTGTTGTTGTGATATGTACCACCAAGGGGAACAATAGAAAAAGGGGAGTATTAGGAGGGGAATAATACGATGGGAATAGGGTTATGGGGAGAGGTTTTGTTTAGGGATATATAGGAGGGTTTGGGGATTTGATAGGGTAGGGTTTTGTGGTTTTGATAAGGTAGGGTTTGGGGTTTATATTGACCAAAGAGTGGAGGGATCAGGAATAGGGTTTGGTAATATTTTAGGGTAGGGAGAATAGGAAAATATGGGATAGGGAGGATAGGGAAAAATCGTAAGAAAGGGAAAATGAGGGGTGATAAAAAAACCTTGGCATCAACACCACAATTATGCAACCCTAGAAACAATGGCTTTTGGTGTTTTCTTGTGGTTGGTTTTATGAGTTTTGTTGCAATTAAACATAGCCATGAACCACCATAACATTCACAAAATTTGATGAGCAAGCCATGATATAGAGCCTACCTGTTGCTTTGAGGGGTTTCACAAGCAACTTGAGGCAATTTGGCACGGTTTCAGGCCTTTGTGGGTGGGCTCCGCATGCCAAACCTAGTGCGCTGCACCTGTTGTGTGCGCTGTGCCCGTAGAAATTTTTCACTGTGGGGTGGCTCTATGTGCGACGTGCTATGTGTGTGCACCACGCCCCTCTGTGTGTGCGCCGCGCTCTGGAAAATGACTCCCACTCACTCTTAAACACACACTTTTCTCTCCTAATCACTTTGCAACATTTCTCTATAACCTTGATTTGCACAATGACCTTGTTTGCTTGTGGAAACCTCTATTTCAAGGCTTTGAAGTCATGGGTTTAATTTTTTCTTCTCCAAAAACCCACTTTGCTAATGTTTCATTTTGGATTTTTTCACTGACTTAAAGCAACACTTGAATTTCTCTTTTCCCTTTGGAATTTTAGGTCAAATGATGAAGTTTTCGACACTCCTTGCAGGGATTGCATGACAGGGCATTTGGCCATGGAAACCATGATTGCACCTGAAGAAATCAACTGACGATTTTTTCGAAAATTTTATCACAAATGACACTATTTGACTTTTCTTCAAAACAGAGTTTTGAAGAACAGTCGAAATTTGTCCACATGACGATGAAACTCTCTGAATCATAACTTTGTAAGGGCCTCACTCTGGCCTACATGGCTTTATTGGACATAGTTGAAGACCAAATTGATTAATCCCTAGACCTAATTATTGAAAATGAATTTTGTCCATTAAAAGACCAGACCTTGACTGTCATGGACTTTAGTGATCATTGACAAAAGACCTAAGCTAGTAGGAGCCAGACATGAGGGGAAATGACTAGCATGAAATTTTCCATCAGATTATGGCATGCTCCTAGCAGAATGCAGCTGGGTGAATGGAGTGGGACTCCTAAAAATGAAATGCATAAAGAGTTTTGATCTCTGATGGAGGACTAACCAGACCGACTCTAACATTAGCTCCAATGGGGGTTGGTAGCTCCTTGGAGGTGCCAAGAACAGCAGATCTATGGAAGAGCTAGACAGTGCCTTCGTCCATTTGGCAATGGAGTCAAAACTCAAGCTAAAATGCATGACTGAAAACTGACACAAACTAACTTAACAACAAGACTGAAAAATGACTCACAAATGACTCATGACTCAACTAAAAACTGACTCGACAAATGTCTCATGACTGACTTAACTAAAACAAGTATTTACAAAGATTTTTTAAAAAGGCAGCAGTCCATCCAGCTTTCAAATCATGATGACAACCACCCACATACTGATGAAATATACACAATCATGTATAATGAGCTTTCCAATGTAACCAATCAAGCAGATGCCTCCTTGATTGATTCTCTTGATCAGATCTTCTGGTCAACAATAGATATTGGTCACTGGGCATCCAAAAACATAATTGACCATGATATCCTTCATCATCAAATACTGCAATAAACACCTTCACTGCTGACTGCAATAGATTTGCCAATGGATCATGAAAAACATGAAGACTTTCCTCCTGTTTAGGAAACAATATGTCTTTTTCTTTTGATGTTGATCTTCCTTCATAATGTTCTTTAGAAAAAGTATGGTCCTGGTCCTCAAAAATTTATGAACAAGTGGATGAGGATATTTCCTCTTCAAAAAACATTTCAAAACATGAGACATATGAGGAAGAATCTGAAAGGTAATCCTGAATAGTCTGGTCCGTTGAAGTCTGAATATATGGCAGGTCATCTTCATACGATATGACAGCCATATTCTCATTACATTCATCACATTCATCAATCATGAGAAAAGCAACTTCAGATGTTTTTTGAAACCTAACACTAACATTTCTATCATCTAACATAAATTCATCCAGAGGAACTTTTTTACTTGCTTGAGCAACGATCTCATCTTGCTGTTCATGAGCTGACTGGATTACCTCTTCATTAAGACTGTGTTTTTCTAACATGAGAACATTTGGATCCAAAACTCTGTCTTCTTCATCCCAAATGATTTTAGCAGCAGAGTTCTCTTTCATGGGACTTAGTACAAGGTTTTCTTGGTCATCACAATCTGAATTTGAATCTGAAATGGGTGATTTGACATTATCACATTCTAGAATTAGAACACAACTTCCTTGCATGCTATCTTCTTCTATGGACAGATATGAACCGACACTTTTTCTTTCATCACTTTTAGCCATATGGAACTCCTCAACCTACTGATCTATTTCATGTAATTCATGTTGACTATCAAGATGCAAAATTCCCTCATTTTCCACCATACAAAGATCTTGATTCTGCTGCAACGTTTCCTGAGCATCTTGATGGGACTCCTTTAGTTTCTCTTCATGTTGCTGAAATGGATTCTCATACAAGGCTTCCATGATCTCATCATCCATAAAATTATCATCCTCATAGTATTTTTCAAGGCTTTCAATAAAAGTAGAAGCATGTTTTCAACAGTAATGAACTAGATTTAATGATGGATAAGATTCTTGATATATTTCAATGAACAGGGCATGAAAATCCTTTAAACAGTAAATACAAGTAGGTGGCAAACTTTCATACCAAGATTGGGTTTCACCTTCCAGAGTGGCCATGAATATCTTCATCAAGCAATCTTCAGGAAAATCAACCTTCAACTTGCGAATATGCATGTGAAATCGAACGAGATGTAAAGCAGCGTCCTTCTTACCATCATCTTTAAACGTAGGCAGATTCCTTGACCAATCTACCTTCGGAATTTTATTTGGAAAACCTAGGATGTGATCTCAGCTCATGGGAGCATATCTTCTTGCAACCCGCTCCATTTAAAAATCTCAAAGCTACTAATCTCTCTGCAATGGAGTCACCATGAAGGATTGATTTTTGGGTTCTTCAGTGAAATTGTGGAGTCGCCAGGTGAATGATTTCAACCTTCTTATGTCTGATCGTTGTTCACCATCAACAATCAGCTCTGAACTTAAGATATGTGGTGGGCCAAAAAAATCTTCAAGCAAACCATTTTCATTCCCCAGTGGAGTCGCCACTATTTTAGCACCTAAATCTGCCTTAGGTTGAAGGAAGGCAAAATTCAGGGTAACCACAAACCACACTCAGTCTGGTAGCTAGCACTACTAGAACAGGAGAGGGCTATCTTTGAGTCACGCTCAGCAAATAAGTAAAGAAAATGGTCTGAGATGACTAACAGTGAAATATTGATCTTAGGATAGTAAGTAAATATGGATACAAGGAGCAATTTTTTATGAATGACTGCGTTTCTGGGATGGTATGGGACCAACGGACAGCAATGAGCAGAGAATTTAATACAAAGGCACAGATTACTTCGTGAGGCAAGACAGGCAGAAAGTCTAGCAATTTAGTTTGAAATAACATGGAATGGAGGAATTACTTAGGAGGGTGAAAATGGCATAAGTACATGAATCCTTTTCAACAGAAGAAGAACATTGAACATGAAATTTTCCCACAGGCAAAGCAATAAAAATGAATTCTACCTTATCTAACTTAGAAAATTTCACTGGAAATGAATATGAAATGAACAGTGAAACATTACAAAATGCATATGAAACATAAGAGACACATTTGCTACACTCACAACCACATGAATCTCATGAAACAAAGCCGCTGCCTTTCATTAATCCTCTGTCAAAATATACAATGAAGAACTAAGTTTCTCTCCCACGATCTCCCAGAAATTACAAGCCAAACAACCCTTTTCAAATGGTTTGCATACAATAAATACACTATGCCATGAGGAAATAGAACGACCAAGAGTTGGGGAGTTTTTCGAATCATTACAAAGTGGAAGTGGAAAGCCAACCATTAGTTACAGGTGCAACGTTACAAAAATGACAAATGGCTTGGGTGACTGCTCGCCTTCCTTTGCCACTTGGATAGGAGCCCAACTTTTGTGAAAATACTTTTTAAACATTACCTTAGTTGCCGAGAAAAATATAGTGTAAATGAGCGGGCCCACTTGGAGAAAGTCGCGAATGGAAATTTCGCGAAGCGGGCGCGATTTTGGCCTTTCTCTCTATATGCACCGTGCCCAAATCTATACGCACCGTGCCACTTTGGAGGCGATTTTGAGGTACCTACTGGAGTCCAAATTGTGCCCAAGTGTGCTTGTTGGAAATCCTGGCCTGTCTACTTTCCAACCCAAGTGGAATTTTTGAATTTGGTGCTCGTTTGCCCCTCCAAAACTTCATTCTCCCAATACTGCTTCCTCTGTGTCAAAATAGGGGCAGAGAGGTCATTTTTTGAGTGTTTTTGTCCTCATGGGGACTCAAAACATGCCCAAACTTCTTGTCCAAGCAAAAACAGTCATGATTTTTCATGCTGAATCCAAAAGTGCAAACCATTTGTGATCTGGAGCTCCCAATCCTAAGCAGGAGAAAAACCCTGTGTTGTGACCAAAAATTTGCCATGTGACCAAAATTGCCCCAAAATTCTTGAAATTTGGGCTGGAGCTTCCTTATCAAGTGTTATACTCGACCAAAGAGGCTTCGGCCAATATCTGAAGTCGATCGAGCTCCATTTGCCTCTTTTGCTTCTTGATTGCCTTCCTCAATTTCGCCTTCAAATTCCTGAGTCGGGCCTTGCATACTTTGTTTCGCGCCATGTAGTGGAAAGCCATGTGTCTCAACAATGCATCATCCTTGTTGGCCTTGTATAGAAGCCTCTCCAATTGCATGTTAACTCTCTCGAAATTGGCCTCCCGATCCTCATTACTCTCTTGCTCCAATGACGTGAGCTCAACTCTTCTCCTTTGTGCAGCTTGGCGATGCTCACGAATGTTTGGTAGCTCCATGATCACTTGTTGATCCTCTAACTGTTTGTTCCTATGCTCCAGATATTTCATGTTCCATTTGGCTCTTTCCAAATCATTGGACAAGGCTTGAATCTCTAATTGCTGCTCCTGGATGATCTCTTTAAGCTGTGCACTTGTCGGTTCTGTATTTGTATCATCATGAAGGAGAATGAATTTGGTATCTCGTTCACCTGATGGCTCACCTGAAGGCCCCTCATCATACATTGGCTCCTTATTTCTATCTTGTACCTATAGTGCTGATGTTGGAAGCGAGGCCCCTTCCACCCCGGGTGGAGATAACACTCACTTTGCTGCTGCAAACAAATGTCTAGCACCCCTCTGATATGTGATGAAAATCAGCACACTAGCAGTCTCATGGCACTCATACCGACGAGAAGGTTCACCCTCATGCTTAACCTCTAATAATACCTGTGAAGTGTTGAAGAGGTCACGGGAGATGAAATCATCCCAAGTAATGCCCTGCAATGCCAGCTGATGAACCACCAAAATATTAATAAGAGCAAAGTGATAAACACTGTTAAGTTGCTGCTGAGGGGTCTTGTGTTGCATGACGGTGTTCATCCTCTCTATGTTCCTGCAAATGAAAAATGGGATGTTCATCATCCGTACCGTGGTAAAGTGCATGAGCAACCTAATGTGATAGGCATATAGACGAGAGAACCTCCCCTCATAGCTGAAGTACTTCATGATCAACTTCATGAGTGGAGCATATTCATCTTTCAAATATCTGAATTGAAAAACTCTTGTGAGCTTCCTCAAGCAACTGGCCTTAATGTAAGGCTCATAATGCTGCTGATCAAATTTATGTTTCTTGTGCCATGGTTCTCCAACATTCGGTATACCGGTTGCTAATGAGATAGTTTCAGGTGTTAGTGTGAAGTTGACCCCAGCTAAGATAGAGTGATCTCCATGTAGGTGAAGCACAAAAAGACGGGCCAACTCATGATGAACTTGAACATTAGCCACTCTTTGACAAAACTCAAAACATGATAGACGCTGGAAACATGACATGGCAAGAGGTCATGCCTGCAATCCTGTAAGGGTGGTTGGCTCATCCCTAACATGTTTTCCACTCTTGTGATGTCTCCTAGGAGCCTGTTCTTCCGAGGATGAATCACTTTGTGTCTCCATCTCATACTCTGATGAATGCTCAGATGCCATGACTGTTGTGTGTATTGTACTTGGGCTGCCCTTTGATGATGGTGTGAAACTAGGTGTTGTTGTGATATCTGCCACCAAGGGGAACAACAAAAAAAAGGGAGTATTAGGAGGGGAATAATATGGTGGGAATAGGGGTTATGGGGAGAGGTTTTTTTTAGGGATATATAGGAGGGTTTGGGGATTTGATAGGGTAGGGTTTTGCGGTTTTGATAAGGTAGGGTTTTGGGGTTTATATTGACCAAAGAGTGGAGGGATAAGGAATAGGGGTTTGGTAATATTATAGGGTAAGGAGAATAGGAAAAAATGGGATAGGGGGGACAGGGAAAAATTGTAAGAAAGGGAAAATGAGGGGTGATAACGAAACCTTGGCATCAACACCACAATTATGCAACCCTAGCAACAATGGCTTTTGGTGTTTTCTTGTGGTTGGTTTTATGAGTTTTTTTGCAATTAAACATAGCCATGAACCACCATAACTTTCACAAAATTTGATGAGCAAGCCATGATATAGAGCCTACCTGTTGATTTGAGGGGTTTCACAGGCAACTTGAGGCAATTTGGCACGGTTTCAGGCGTTTGTGGGTGTGCGCCACACGCCAAACCCAGTGCACCACGCCCGTTGTGTGCGTCGTGCCCATAGAAATTTTGCACTGTGGGGTGGCTCTGTGTGCGCCATGCTCTGTGTGTGCACCGCACCCCTGTGTGTGTGCACCGCACCCCTGTGTGTGTGCGCCGTGCTCTAGAAAATGACTCCCACTCTCTCTTAAACACACACTTTGCTCTCCTAATCACTTTGCAACGTTTCTCTATGACCTTGATTTGTATAATGACCTTGTTTTCTTGGGGAAACCTCTATTTAAAGGCTTTGAAGTCATGGGTTTAATTTTTTCTTCTCTGAAAACCCACTTTGCTAATGTTTCATTTTGCCTTTTTTCACTGACTTAAAGCAACACTTGAATTTATATTTTCCCTTTGGAATTTTAGGTCAAATGATGAAGCTTTCAGCACTCTTTGCAGGGATTGCATGACAGGGCATTTGGCCACGGAAACCATGACTGCACTTGAAGAAATCAACTGACGAATTTTTTGAAAATTTTATCACAAATGGCACTGTTTGACTTTTCTTCAAAACAAAGTTTTGAAGAACAGTCGAAATTTGTCCACATGACGATGAAACTCTCTGAATCATAAATTTGTAAGGGCCTCACTCTGGCCTACATGGCTTTATTGGACATGGTTGAAGGCCAAATTGATTAATCGCTAGACCTAATTATCGAAAATGACTTTTTTCCATTAAATGACCAAACCTTGACTGTCATGGACTTTAGTGATCATTGACAAAAGACCTAATCCAGCAAGAGCCATACATGAGGGGAAATGACTAACATGACCTTTTCCATTAGATTATTGCATGCTCCTAGCAGAATGCAGCTGGGTGAATGGAGCGGGACTCCTAAAAATGAAATGCATAAAGATTTTTGATCTCTGATGGAGGACTAACCAGACCGACTTTAACACCAACATGCTAGACTAGTTACATGCTTTTCCCTCTCTAGCTAGCTGGTCCAACGCAATAACCCAACTCTGTGGTAAATTTTCCGTGCTTTCTTAGCCATATAGTCGACATGCAAAGATAACCAAGTATTGATACCCCTTACGCAATATCTTTGTCTTGTATACCTGGTTTGGTGTCATCCTGAATTTAGGTGGCTCCTTCACCCATTTCTTCAAAATGTCTCTAGAGTTGGCATTGTTGTTGGCTAAGTTCAAGGGTGTCTCCATGATGATCATGGGCTCCAAAATCTGATACATATCATCATAATCTTATGCCCTAAAGGTAGCAATATCCATCTTGCTGATATTGCTCAATGTCATCGTCTCGGGATCAATGTGCGAGACGCTCCAATGTACAATGTCCTCACATGGGAACAAAAGGTATCTGCATGCAATCTGGTACAAGCCGAACTTGTGGATGTTCACATATACCTTGCGGTCTTTGAGGCCTTTCCTAAATGTGCCTGCAAAATCATTATTACCATCTTTCCATTTCAGCTTGATGTCCTTGTCTAGAATCAGCTTGGTATCTTCATAGATCAGTAGACTTGCAAACACTAGCCCAACTGCTGGTCCTGTCGCACTTTTGTCAATGTCCTTTGATCATGCTCTCTTGGAGGCCATTGATCTTGAATTGCTAAGAGGATGACGAACACCTTCTAGATCTAGAGCAAAGCGACATGCATGGCAATAAATCTATCAGCGAAAACCAAAGCGATCTTGAGGAAATACATGCAACATACTGGGGATTGACTAGAAAATATTGCATAATTTATTCTGGGAGGCTTGCTAACTAGCTACCAAAATTGTGCAAAAGGTAGTCTGGGCTATCTGGGGAGGTTTACATACTGCTGGAATTATGCAATGAACAATTTCAACTAGCAATGGTTGTAGGCTCAGTGATTGCATTGTGCAATTTTCTAGGCCAACAATCACTATCCCTCAAAATTGTGCAAAGCAAGCATGGAGGACAACTCCTAAGTAGAAATGTACATTTCCTGAGAGGAAGATAGAGCCTTCCTTCTCAGGATTGCACAATGCTATCTAGGTGAGGCAGGGTTCAGGCCAAGACTACCTAGACCCACTAACGGGCAACTAAAAGCAAATGTGATTGTGAATGCATGGAGACACCGACTGTAAGCAGAAGCAAATGATTGTGCATGAAAATAGTGAATGAACGATTCATAAAATAGAACAACATGCATGTGGGTGAAGCGGGTCGGCGAATTACCTATCGTTTGTGCAAAACAATTTCATGCATGCGACAATGATGAGATGCTAACAAAAACTGAAATGGTGCTAGTACAAGCTGGTATGCATGTAAATGATAGCAAGCGTTCACAGAAATCAAGCAAACAATGCTCACGCAAGTGAAAACACAAAAAGCGACAGAAATTCTGCAAAAGACAGGTTAAGACCACTTACCCATGAATAGCTGAGCTGGATGTGTCGAAGAGTCCTAGATGTGATGTGGGATGTCAAAGCTCTAAGATCGATGTGAAGAAATGATATCTGAAGCATCAAATAAATAAGTATGAAGCTCATGACGCGCATGCCACAAATATAGGAAAAAGAGACACTTGGAGGAAAGATTCTAAAATGATCTTTGCATGTAACCTCTAGCTGCTAAAAATAGCTCCCTAAAATCTAGGGATTCTTTTTTGCATGTGGATTTTTCTATTTCGGGAAAAAGAAACCCATGTATGCAAGTCAAGTTTTCTTGGTCCCGAGTGGAACTATTCAACTCAACTGCACATGCAATAGCTTGCTCAGTTGGGAGGAAAAAATGTGCATTTTTGTGAGGGAGTTGGGATGGCTGCCCAGGAGATCTGCGCAATTTATTGGAAAAGCAACTGACTGCTATCTAGGATTGTACAATTCCTAGGCTGAGCAGTCCTACTAGGAGGAATTGTGAATTTTTCTCTGTGATGCTTGACTGGAAGATTTGTGCAATTCTAGAGCTCAGCAGGTTGCCAGACAGGATTATGCAATTTCTGTAGGGAAGGTTGGTTTCCCTCCAAAATTACGCAATTTCTTGAGGGAGCTGCTCAACCTACAGCGGGACCAAGTCCAGAGAAACAACCTGTGAAGGGAATGCAACATGTTAGGATATTCTGACTCATAGGAAATAGTTAAGTATAACTTGGTCTAATATAGAGTTAGGTAAAGTGTGTTTCTTTACTATGTACATTTTGTAACTTATAATCCGACGGTCACGATATGTAGTGATCCGACGGTTCATTCTCTCCTTGGTATTACCAACACTTGATCCGTGGCTTAAAATCTGATTGGTCCATGATCTCTATTTAAAGAGCATGGAAGGTCATTTGTAGGTTAACCTGTTCATGAGAGAAGCTTATGTAAATTTTCATTCTTTTATTATAAATTGCCTGAAGTGGCCGCGTTGGCTCAGGCCGTGGACTATTTCCCTCTTTGAGGGTTTTAACCACGTCAAAAGTACTGGTGTATTGATCTGTGATCTCTTTGTGAGCGGTGTCCTTTGATGTTCTGTCTGAGGAACTCACCCTGTAAATTCCTACATGGTATCAGAGCTATTTGAGGGCCGTGTTTGTTGGTGATCCAAATCTGAAGCCGGTAGAACTGCATCCGACTGTCGTTTCCTATATCTACTGTTTCTGACTGCTTTCGGGCCGAGAGGACTGCTCTGTTGTGTTGGGAGCATCTGTTCCAGTGAGGAACTCTTTTTGTTTCACGCGAAAAGGTTTCCGGTAGCCCTAGTTGCATCATTTTTAAGATCTGGAGGTATACATTGTTTATTTGCAGTTTACAGTTATTTTCTCTCTGTTTATTTCGGTTTCAGTTTATTTAGCTTTTTTCATTACCGGATCAGAACCTTTCTTTTCTGTGTATTCTCTTTGCCCCATGACTCTATGCGATCTGGGCAAATCAGAAACAGAAATGAAGGATTTTTCTCATGCGTATGCTCTTTTCCGCTGCGCCTTAGTGTGAGCTCGGAAAATCAGAAACATTGAGGAAAATATTTAGGTTCCGGCTAAAGCTAACTTCGAGCCGCAAGGTTCATTTTTTTGTATGTCCGTGTTGGGTTTTCTGTTTTTGTTTTGTAGGGAAAAAGAGCTTTCTCAAAGCAAGCACGCAACCCAAAGCTTCAACCTCTCTCTCTCTCTCTCTCTCTCTCTCTCTCTCTCTCTCTCTCTCTCTCTCTCTCTCTCTCTTCCGGAAGCCGTTTTTAGAACCGTTTTTTTTTAAACAGCCTAATTTTTCGAGATCTTTCCATTGGTACACTTAGTTTCAGCATCTATAGCTTCAATTTTTTTTAAAATGGAAAGTCCATGCCAAGTTATTCTTGACAGCACCAACTACTTCCAATGGTGGTCCTACATTGTGGATTTACTTAGAAGTAAAGGTCTTTACAGAATAGCCACAAGCCAAGAGACCAAACCGAAAGATGAAGACAAGGCAGCTAAATGGGAAAATAGGCAAGACCAAGCATGTGGGTTGATAGGAGTGTCTATTTCTCCAGATTTTAGATTCCATATTGCAGAACTTGATACTCCTGATGAAGCAATGAAACAGATTACTAAAGTCTTTGGAATTAAAAATGAACTTAAAGCCCATCAACTTGAAAATGAATTGCTCACATTGGACCCCAATAATTTTTCTTGCATTGAAGATTTTTTGTCCAAGTTCAAGACCCTTAGACTTCTCTTGGAAGGTGTTAAGGTTAAGAAAGAAGATAGTAGCCTTATCTACTCCATTCTTACTAAGTTGGGACCAGCCTATTCTGTGTTTGTTTCCACCTTCCATTCTACAAGAGAAGCCTTCATTTCTCAAGGACAAGCCTACAAGTCTCCTTCCTTTGATTCCTTTTGTGATTCTTTAATAAGAGAACAAGAAAAACTCTTACACCTTGGTCTTCTTCATCTTGGAAACTCTTCTAAGAAATCTTTAGCCGCCCAGTAGCAACCAAATTCAAAGAATCCTAAGAAGTCGTATCCTAAAAGGAATGGTCCTAAACCAAACAAGGGTCCTAAGAAATTTCCGCCTCAAAATGAAAAATCGTTTCAACAAAATGATAAGACAAATAAAAACAAAGGGAAGAAGACTGATAGACATTGCAACTTTTGTAATCGAGATGGCCACTTAGAATCCAAATTCTTTAAGAAGATGGAAGCCTTGGAAGCAGCAATGAAGAAGCATAACATCCATTTGGAGCAATCTTCAACTTCAACTTCATCTTCAGGAATGGCACTTTCTACATGTGGTTTTCAAGCATCTCAGTCTGGCTATGCACTAAATGTATCTTCTTCTTCTCATTCTCATGAGTGGCTCATTGATTCTGGAGATTCTTATCACATGGCCAAAAACAAAGCCATGTTTTCTTCTTTAAATGATTGTAACACCAAAAATATATATGTTGGTGATGATAGATCTCTTAGTGTTGTAGGGACTGGAACTGTTCATATAGACAATGGTCAATTTAATGATGTATTATGTGTTCCAACCTTATCCTGCAACCTTCTATCTGTATATCAGATAACTCATTCAGGTGAAGGTAAAATCATTGAATTTTCACCTCACGATGTTGTAATTAAGGACCTAAGAGATCCTAGATAGATTTTAGCTACTGACATTGCTGATGATTCTACAAGGTTGTATAAGTTTCACAACTTTGAATCATCAAATCTTCCCTCATTATTTGTTGCTCATAATGATGAAGTGAGCAAACTTTGGCATGAGTGATTTGGTCACTTAAACTATCGCTCTCTTCAGAATCTATGTAAAGAAAATATGGTGACAGGTCTTCCAATGGTATCTTGCAGAGATGGTGTTTGTTTCAAATGTGTACTCGGAAAACATCATCGGGACAGTTTCAAAAAATGTGCCTCTTGGCACGCCTCAGCCCCTTTACAGCTCGTGCATAGTGATTTATGTGGTCCACTTCCAGTTGCTTCATTCTCTGGCTACAAGTATTTCTTAACTTTCATTGATGATTTCTCCAGACGCACTTGGGTATACTTCTTAAAACTAAAGAGTGAAGTATTTAACATGTTCTTGGCCTTTAAGGCCTTTGTTGAAAAACAATCTGGACATCAAATTCTTAAGCTAATATCTGATAATGGCAGAGAATATGTTAAAAACACATTCATCAACTTTTGCACTGAGAATGGAATTCAAATGCAACATACTGTTCCATATACTCCACAACAAAGTGGTGTAGCTGAAAGGAAGAATCGCACCCTAAAGGAAATGGCTAATTTCATGCTTCAATCTAAAGGACTTGGTCTTAATTATTGGGCAGAAGCAATTAACTGTGCAAATTACATAATAAATCGCACTCCTACTAAGGTTTTAAAGAATATCACTCCAGAAGAAGCATGGAGCTCAATTAAACCAGATGCAAGTCACTTTCGTGTTTTTGGAAGTGAAGCATGGGCCCATATTCCAGTTGAGAAACATAAAGCTTTAGAACCTAAGAGTGAAAAATGTATTTTTGTTGGATATTCTAAAGATGTCAAAGGATATAGACTTATTCCACTTAAGTCTAAGAATGTTATTGTTAGAAGAGATGTAAAGTTTGCTGAAAATATATCGACCTACGAGCCTAGTTCGGCGGATGTGCCACCTCTTCCTATCTCTTCTACTTTTGAAAATATTTCTTCTTCAGATGATGAAAGTGAGGATGAAAATCCTCCCCCACCTTCTCAGGATCCTCCTTCAGCTCCTCAGCTTCCAAAATGGGTCCGTGCTACCAGGGATGCAGCAGGTGATCTTGCCGATGATCCTACAGATCAACGACATACACGTTCTCAGTTCGATAGAGCCTCTTCTTTACTGGCTCAAGCTTCAGTGAATTATGATCCTGACACCTTTGCAGAAGCTTTAGGCCATCCAGATTGGGAAGCAGGTATGAATGAAGAATATCATTCATTATTGGCAAATGATACATGGGATCTTGTTCCTCTACCAAAGGGACGAAAACTTGTTAGATGCAAATGGGTTTACAGAACCAAGTATGGACCAGATGGGAAAGTTGATAAACATAAAGCTCATCTTGTTGCTAAGGGTTTTTCACAAGTTGAAGGCATTGACTACACTGAAACCTTCTCCCCTGTTGCCAAAATGAACTCTATCCGCCTTGTTCTTTCCCTTGCTGCCCCTTTCAAATGGGAAGTCCATCAGATGGATGTTAAATCCGCCTTCTTGCATGGGGACTTGCATGAAGAAATCTATATGGAACAACCTATTGGCTTTATACAAATAGACTCCATCCTTGTATTTCAGCTTAAGAAATCCCTTTATGGTCTCAAGCAAGCTCCTCGAGTTTGGTATGCCAAAATGGATAGCTTTCTTTTAGAAAATGGCTTTTCTAGGTATCATTCTGACAATACTGTCTACACCAAGAAAGTGGGCAAGTCTCTTATCATTCTTATTCTTTATGTTGATGATATTGTCCTGACTGGTAGTGATCCCAACCTTATAAACCATGTGAAGTCTAGCCTTAAAAGGAAGTTTGAAATGACAGACTTAGGACACTTACATTATTTTCTTGGTCTTCAAGTCTTGCAATCCAAGGAAGTTATTTCCCTTTCCTAGTCCAAGTATTCCTGTGATATTCTATGCCATTTTCACATGGAAGACTGTAAGCCAACCCCTTCTCCCTTTCAGTATGGAGTTAGACTTTCAGCCACTTGTACTTCTCCTGAAGTTGATGCTAACTTATACCGTCAACTTGTAGGAAAACTTTTGTATCTAACCCATACTCGTCCTGACCTTTCCTTTTCTGTTGGCCTTGTTGCTCGGTTTATGCAAAGCCCACGTGAAAGTCATTGGAAAGCAGCTAAAATAATACTTCGTTATGTTCGAGGTGCACTTTAGTTTGGGATTCATTACAGTGCCGAAGCATCTACTCTATTGGTTGGTTTCACTGATTTCGATTGGGCTGGTGACCCTGATGATTGGAAGTCTACTACAGGTTATGTGTTAACTCTTGGTTCAGGACCTATTACATGGGCTTGCAAGAAACAAGGTGCCATTTCTCTTTCTTCAGCAGAAGCAGAGTATCGTAGTGTCGTAGAAGCTAGTAAGGAAGCCTTGTGGCTTCGTCAGATCCTGTCAGAGTTTGGATTTCAGCAGCAGCATCCGACTACACTTTGGTGTGATAATCAAAGTGCCATTCAACTATGCAAATATCCAGTCCAACATCAGTGCAGCAAACACATTGAACTGCACATGCACCTCATCAGAAAGCTCATCCATGACCATGTTCTTGAAGTGCAATATTGTTCAACAGATGATCAAGTTGCAGACATCTTTACAAAGGCTCTCACAGAGGTGAAGTTCACTAAACTTTGATTTATGGTTGGAGTTCATGAAGTTGTCACTAAGGGGGGATAGGCTCTAGTGCCTCCTTCCTTCTCCTATTGTGTCACATTTGTAAATCCTTCAATCCTATCCAAAGTTGTTCTTAAGGGGGGATGTTAGGATATTCCGACACATAGGAAATAGTTAAGTATAACTTGGTCTAGTATAGAGTTAGGTAAAATGTGTTTCTTTACTATGTACATTTTGTAACTTACAATCCGACGGTCACGATATGTAGTGATCCGACGGTTCATTCTCTCCTCGGTATTACCAACACTTGATCCGTGGCTTAACACCCGATTGGTCCATGATCTCTATTTAAAGAGCATGGAGGGTCATTTGTAGGTTAACCCGTTCATGAGAGAAGCTTATGTAAATTTTCATTCTTTTATTAATAAATTGCCTGAAGTGGTCGCGTTGGCTTAGGCCGTGGACTGTTTCCCTCTTTGAGGGTTTTAACCACGTCAAAAGTACTGGTGTATTGATCTGTGATCTGTTTGTGAGCGGTGTCCTTTGGTGTTCTGTCTGAGGAACTTACCCTGTAAATTCCTACACAAAAAGCTTTTATCAACAGGTTGTCTTTCTGCAAGAAAATCACTGAAGCTTGTGTACTTGATGAAGCAAGACATGTTGTTGTGAAAGATTGGTAGGGAGGCTCCAAAATGAAGCTAAGGAAAAATTTTGGATGGTGGTTGTAGCCACTACAACACCATCCCTTCTTTGCTACACAGTCCCTCGGGTAATCCAATCAACCCTTCCATGTAGTCACTCACCTTCCAAGTTCCTCGGCATCCCATATCACGAGGGATCCATCCCTTGGAAATACTTCCTCACATCGGCAAGTCATACAACCAAGCCATATATCTACCTCAAACCATCATACCAATCATAACATGCTCATGGAATTCAATGGACACTATTGGGTACCAGTGTCCCATAATGGCCCTGCTCCTGAAGTGCTCTACTAGCATACTTCTACCTATTCAAATTTCATTCACTACTGCTGCTAATTCTTGCAGTCGGTTTAAACCACCCAACTGGGCATTTCCATGCCTCCTATACCAAGCACATAACTTCCATTAAGTTAAAACAAATTGAAATAACTTTAATTCATACCTCATTGGTAGCTTGTCAATAAGGTACACTTGCAATCTTGTTTACTTCTTGTCACAACAAGTCAAACTAGCATCTTTGACCAAATCATCATGTATAAACATATCACATCAGCTTAGCTCAAAACACAACGATCATAGATCAAGATAATAAATCACATGTAACCATCATAAACCAGAATCATAATTCACATGCATAATAAAACTAAAATAAAATACTAATACTTGTCCTTTAATCAATCCTTATCTTCTACCTTTGTCCTTATTTTGTAGGCACACCGGATCAATTGCCACACCCAAAAAACACCAAATTCCCTCTCTTCAACCATGTGCACATACACATAGTGTGAATCACACACATACAGCCACACACGACATACAACACCATGTAATACATGCACCTACACCTGAAATACCACACATACACTTACACCTAGTGTACAACGCAAAACCATACACACTCCTACATCAGGTGTACACCACAACACAATACATACACCTACACCTGATGTAGAACATAATAGATACACATGTCACGATACCACAACTACACAATGCACATACATAGTACCACATGCTCTCAACACAACATCTACAATATGTGCACAATACTACGTGTACACTAGTACCATAGGTACAAAATGTACACGATACCACCTATACACATCACCACCTGCATGACATGTGCACAACATCACATTTACACACACCACCTAGACAATGTGTACACAATGCCACATCAACACTGCACAACTTGTACAACGTGTACACAATACCACATGTACACAATACCACCTGCATGACATGTGCATGACACCACATGTACACAACATCACATGCATGACATGTACACAACACCACATGTACAACATGTACACGACACTACATGCTCATAGCACCACTTGTACAATCATACACACAACACCATATGTACATAGCACTACATATACAACATATACATATAACCCTATGTACACAACACTGCATAACCAACATGCACACAACACCATATGTACATAGCACTGCATATACAACATATACAGATAACCCTTTGTACACAACACTGCATATCCAACATGTACATAGCACAATATATACTCAGCACTACATATGCAACATTCACACGACACTATTTGTACCACCCTATACATAAAATTTCATAAACAATATGTAAACACACTATATATACACATCACTGCATGCGCACAACATTGTTGATGCAACATGTACAATATATATAATACAGGCACAACAATAGTACCACACATCTAAAACCATATTGTCTCTACCAAGCGACCTTGCTTCCAGTGTCTCTCTTCCATCCATGCTTATATTAGCATGCCACACATAACAATGTTTTCATTTCACTGATGTACCTCTTAGCAATAGCATGTCCATAACATAAACATAGACATAGTATAATCACATAATATCAATTCATATCCACATGATACCAACCTCAGAGATCTATCAGGCTACTCTTCCTACTTGATTCCTCATGAACCAACCATCTCTTCATGCCATTCACCTACATAAACAATCATTCCTCCACAACAACAATTCTTGATCACCCTATCACACAATGACGTCGATACATATATACATACATATATATAACATTAGCGCAAAACAATCATGTTCTCATCAGAAAAATACATACCTACATACATACATGTATACATATATATACATTGACACAATCATGATCACAACATAATTACCATATATCATAATGTCAAGGTTAAGAGAACTTCATTTATCCCTAGAACACATGTACAACATCGAGAACAAAAATTCCCAATGTAGCCAAGGCATCTGAAGCCTCAAATCTATGTATTTTACCTTTCTCGATTACTTTTCTCATGATTGTCCTGCCATCATCCATTTCCACCAATGGACAAAACCAATCCAACTAGTTTTTATACGCTTTCCTTCAGCTGCCCTTATACATGCATTGAGCTTCATTTATGCCTTACATCACCTATTCGGTACCACACATATCTCTAGCTCCATTAACTTCATCCTTCCACAAGTAATTCCCAAGACTCAAAACTTAAAAGGCAAGCACAAGAAATAAAAAAGAAAAAACCATGAAAACCAATAACAATATGACACCATGAAAAAAATGGCAAGGCCTTGCACCAAACATAAACAAAACCACAAATCAAGCTCAAAAAATCATAAACTACCAAAACCAATAGGCACCATGACTCAATCCGATGGTTCCCAAGGAAAGCTCAACCCAAGCCTTTTTCAAGATTTCATGGCAATCTCCTTTTCCATGTAATCCCTTGCATCATACTACCATAAAAAAAATAACTGTTAGTGCTTAAATAAACGTAAAAATACATAAGTTACATTGTTTGTTGTGCTAAGCACATTTCCTTATGACTAAACACGTCCATGCCATATCTCAAGGGACTCCAATTCCCTTGAAAAATCCACCTATAACTAGTAACTAGTTGATGTACCTATCAAATACATGTTCATAACTATATCACATATTCACATAATCTTAGAAAAAATCAAGGTTAACAAGATTTCCTGTATGCAAAGCACTAATTTTTTTGGAATTAGGTTTTCCAAACATAGCAAAAGGAATTCTTTTTCAATTCCTTTCTTTTACCCTTTTTCCCTTGTTGCAATTGAGGCTTATTATGTACTCTCACATCACCCAACTGTTAGCTAAATAAACACATCAAATATTACCTTATCATGCTAATACCAAGCATGTTTCCTACAACTATTTACATATGTCAACCACATGTTCCAAATATCATGACAGTCATATCTATCAATTTGAAATAAAAATTTACCAAGACTAACAATCATGTCATAATCCATAGTCAACTCATAGTCATTAGACATAATTCTACAACTGCCACCTACTACACTCAAGTACATATCAACTATCTGAACACATATGTGTTAGTACAATCCTCTTAAAACAAGATCACTCGAAAACATACCATGTTAAATAAATCAACTAGATGACATAATAGACTCCAAACATTCAAAAACCAAATATACGACATAATAAAACTCATACCTTAATGTATCTTAGGGGAGGCTATCTTGTCTGTACAATCAATCCATATTAGCATGATATAGCTTTAGGACATATCAACTAAAACATAATAAGGTCATGATATCCATAAAATTCACTAGCTAACATGTTCACATCATAAACTCATAAACAATTATCATTCATACATAATAATCACATATGCACAGTTAGTCTAGATTAGCATGACATAATATCCCATCATATTAACTCATACCTAAAAGTAATAAACCTAACCATTTGCATAGACCAATCCAACTTAGTACGATGCATATAACATCAAGGTCTTAATGTAATAACCCTAATCATCAAGTTTACTAGCACATAACAAGAACAAGTTATATATCATTTTAATCAACAACATATAACCTAATCATCAAGTTATCTGACATAAAACAACACTAGCAATGCATACAACCATAGGTCACTAAAATTCATGACTATTCAACACATGTTCATATGACTACACTAATCTGCTAGCATCTATCATGTATGTAACCATAACATCAATCGAATGAATGGAATACACATAACCATAATGCATATAAAAATCCATTAACTAACATATCTACATGCCCAACATCCAACCATGTATGGAAACATATTATTACCTCCAGGTCTGATGCTGCAACTTCAGTTTAATGATTTGCATCTCCTGCTCTATCTCAACCCACATATCAGCATCATAACAACCAACAACATCATGATGACCTAATTGCATACAATGAATTCGCAATGCATGTTCGAACTACCATACACTCATGATGACATATCCCACAACAACACCCTCAACCTTCACATGGTGAAATCACTACAACCATGATCAACACCATGAAAATGAAACATGCACATGGACTACAAGCATAAGAAACACATATGCAACTGACATGAATGCATGACCAACACACTGCCCATCCAGTCTGAGGGATGAACCATGCTTTGATACCACTCTATGGTATTAGATATGACCCCAATAGAGAGAAATCTGCTCTGATACCACTCTGTAGTATTGTATACAACCCAAAGAGAGCGCAACTTGCTCTGATACCAATCTTTAATGACCCTCTTCCCACATATACCCAAGTAACTAACCAACTCGGGTAAACATGTGATGAGAGGCTACTATGATATGATTCAACCTCCTTGGTGACCTTAAGGAAATGGAATTGACGAAAACACATCAACCATACCTTCCACATCAGCAAAAACACTCTAAGGAGGCATCCAAACCACTCAGGCACCCTCCCCCTAGGTACCACTGACCTTTTAGAACTCTTGACCTCTGGAAGCTCGCATGTTATGGGCATGCAAGTGTCCAGGGAACTCTTGATGCTCTCACAATCCTCCATGCCTACATCCAGGTAATTTTCTTAGCAAACCTATGCCACTGGCCACAGAATTTAAGGCACTTTCCTAGACCAAAATTCAGGTTATTGCCTAGAATTTGTTGGAAGTTCCAGAATCCATCAAACACATGATGACAAGGCTAATAAACCAAAAGTCAACATTAGTACTAGGCTTGACCATCCCCAACCAAGACTTAAATTTTGTCAAACACTTGGCATCAATGCAATATACAGGTCTAAGATACAAGATAGAGCATGAATGATTGAAAACTCTTATGAAGCATGACAAGAAGGATCGCCACCTTCTCCCTTGAACTATTGTGACATCAATTTATCTTGCATCTATCATTTAACCATTCAAGTAAATACATGAAATAACCATGACATGAACCAATAAATTAACCATGCTTATAACTTGCATAAAACCATGGAAATAACATAGATATAACAACCATTAAATCCACATGAGAACTTAACTTTCATTAATCATATGTAAATCCAACCAGGTTTGGGACTTCCATGTACCACCTGGCATTAGACATGACTGAACTAAATATTTCTTTCAGTCAGTCTCCCCCATTGCATATTCCAAGCATGAATGTGGGATCTCATGGATAAACCAATCCAAAAACAACCAAGGGAATTAAGAGGTTAAACCACCTCCACCCTCACCAAACTATGATCACACCAAACCTAGTGCTCTGACACGAAACCGAACCGAACCTGGAATGTCATCTCAAATCCATCACTATCCTTGAGGAATTTTTTGTCTCCTTACCTCTCAAGCTTTACCGCAATCAAATCCCAGATCACTAGGCCCTAAACTAAGACCTGTCTCTCAGGATTTACCAAAATCCACACCGAATCACTAGGCCCTAAACTGAGACTCCTCCCTCAGGATTTACCGTGTATCTCGCCAAAACTAGTCAAGGGATTCCTAGGCTTTTGGGAATGAATCTTGAGACCACCTCCACCCCAGATTCCTAAATCCATCTGGAAAATCCAAAGTTCAAAATGGATATAATCATCCCACCACACCATGGCATCTGGAAAAAGGCAAGGCTTGGATGAAAACCACTATCATACCCAACAAAACCATGCCACTGATAACAAGAGAACCATACACGAACATGCAAAGTCATGCATATTAAAACAAACTAGGAAGTCACACATGCAATATATTACCTGTAAATATTCCTGTTGGAGCTTCTTGATCCTACTTTTCCTTGCTTGATCCTTGCTTTCCTTCCTTTCCTTTCCTTCTCCTTCCCTTGCTTGCCTTTCCTTCCTTGCTCTAAAACCTTAGCAACATCTTGAGCCAAGACCTTGCCAACTAATCCTTTGAAGACTTTTTATCAATGAGGCCTATATTTTCTTCATTTTCCATTATTTTCTCCTAATTTCCTTTATTTTCATAATTAAATGTGCCCAAAATGCATTTTTTCCTTTTAATGCCTTTGCCTTTGCCTTTGCCAATTTTCTTTAGCCATAAACACATCTAGTGATGCCCACTAGGATATGTTTGCCCAACATTCATATTCGAATAAGTGTCCCTTAACCGTGGTCTTATTTTTCGTTTATTAACCTTTATTACATGGGTTTTTATCCAAGGTTGTTACAGTAGGCCAAGGGCATAGAGACTTTGAAAAAATACCTTATAAATTCACCTTTAAAGAATTTAAGAAAAATATATGAATGGGAAAAATGGTTACAATATAAGGCCTCCTCTCCTTGTCTCATTAGAGTTTCTTGAGGTATAAAACTTGGGCAATACCCTTCTATACTAGTTTTAGCATATTAGAAAGCCTAATGTCGGGAACCATTTGGAGGTCTATAGTTTCCTACCCTATTTTCCTCACCACCTTTACAGGTGAACTATATTCATACCAAAGTATGAGCTTAAATAAATAAAGGATGATATATCACATTTAGATCATTTAGTCCAAGAGCACATATCTTCTCCAAACTTCTAAAACCAAGTCTCATGACTTCTAGAATTAGTTCAATATAATTAATAAAAAGCAACTAAATATTCAACAAAGTAGACATTTGCTTAAATGGAAACTAAATTTGTGTGGTGTATAGCAATAAATAAAAGGTGAGACATTTTTTAGATCAGTTGAACTTACCCATGCCTCCATCCAGGGAACATCCCACCACAATTCCATCTATTAAAATTTGTTTTAGGGTACAATCATCTAATAAGTGGTTATTTTTGGTATTCATAATAAAGGCCCCTGAGTACCATCATCCACTTGACCTCCAACTTGCATATACAAGATCCAAAATCCATTACTCTTGCATCCCACTCAGTAATTTTTCTCATGCATGAACAACAAATGAAGAACAAATTGTCTATGGATGCAAAGAAGGCCTAAACGATTCAGATGTAAAAAGACAACTTGTTTTCTAGAGAATGTAATAAACTAATAGTGTCAAAGTGAAATAGTTTGAAACAAGCTAGATCCATTACTTGGTCTTACGTGTTGCAAAGTTTCAGGATTGAGAATCTATAGTGTTTTGTTGGTCACGACATAGTGGAGCAATACAAGGTCACTTTTTGAAAGAAAATCATTAAAAGTATCCATCTATTTTGTGGTTGGAGGGAAAGACTTGCCCCCTCCCATAACTTTTCCCTTTACATGAATCGATGTTTAAAATCACCTCTATCATTACTCTTGTCCACAAGCATAGGAAAATAATTATGTAAATTTTATACACATTAATATGATGTTGGTCCCAATATAATTTTATGAGTGAAAAAATGTTTCCAGTTCCATCCTTCAAAAGCCAATGAAGCCCTCCATGGCTTGAATTGCTTTTTAGGGCTCATTATTTAGAAAAAATCATCAAAAGTCATTTCAAACTACCGTTGGGTAGTCTTTATTTAAAGATAATGTTTGTTAGGGAATTTTCAGAAATGTACATAGATCCAACATTCAAATGCCAAGAAAAAGATGATGTTCCAGAATGTTTTTCCAAGTTCATTAATTCTCAAAATCCATTAAAGAGTTGACTTGAAAAAACATTTATTGAGAGGAAAGTTTTCTAAAATATACAAAAGAGATATCAATAGCACATACCTCTTCGTAATCGTAATATATGACTCTCATCTTGAATTCCAAGCTCTTAGTGGCAAGATCATAGGTCATGGACAACCGGTCGATGATATTGAGCACAAGACCATGGAAGTGGAAGATACCCTAGAATAGGTGTTGGAGGGATCAAAGCCAACTGGAGCTAGAAAATACTTATTTCAATAGCAAGTATGTGTGATGGATTAGCCCAAGAAACAAAGCCATGACAATATCAATCACCTCCTTCACTTTGGTTGTGTCAACATGGAGGAGTTGCAACCATAAATATATGGTGAGGGAATAATCAACAACCTTGTCAGATGATTCGAGGCATAGGACCAAATTCCATGATTGAAGCCTCCTCTTGGTGGCCTGGGGGAGATAACCAAGGGAATGAATGAGCACAACCATGGGTAATTCTATGCGACCGTTTGTGATGCGTGAGAGCTCCACATGCTAGATGAGGGTGATGCCACAAAGGGATTCTTCTTCGATTCTACAATTGTTCAAGAACTTTAGCGTGATCACCATAGGAAAACCACCCATTAGATCCCTATCCCCCTCCTTTCCATCACTATTTACGACCTACATCTTAGTCATCTTTTCCAACGCCATTGTGGATGTACAGTTGATTTTACATGAGCATATCAGAGGATTTCATTGGAGTCATATTATTCAGGTTCTATTTATCGAACTCCTTGAGGGTTTAGATGCTTAGATCAAATTATTTCATTGATTTAAAGTCATATGATGACTATTCTTCGAGTGTGGACTGATATTATTGAGGAAAATTATTTATACTAAGAGCATCTGTGACCATTAAGAATTTATTTTTTATCAAGGCCGGTTGATTGGTATTAAAGGATAGATAAATATGGAGTTGTATATTACACTTTTTATTATTCTCTATTTATTATAAAATTTGGAGTGCCATTTTGTATATTTTCATTTATTATTATTAAATGTTGTAAGTTGTTGATTAAAATTTGGTTTGTTGAAATTCAAATGTTATGAAATATGTTTTTTTTTCAATTCATTGAGAGTGTAAATTATAATGAATTGTTGAGTGTAAGAAGTTAGCTTATCCAAAAGAAGAATTAAGGGGCCCTTGAGATGTGTTATATGTATTTCTAAGAGAAAAGTCATCTTTCATCTTCTTTTAGGATGTGAAACTTTGTGTGTGCTTTCAATTGTTTACCATGTGTTATGTTTGAAGTGGATTTGTAACCATGATTGGTGTTGCCTATGCAAGTACTAATATAGCATGCATTATTTTTCTATCGAATTAGGTTTAAGGCCTACATATGAATTGAGGAACAATACCATCAAAGGGAATTTATTTGGTGGAGCTATCATAGGGAGAATTGCAAAAGAGAACATAAGGGAATTAGGAATACAAACCTAGGGTAAAGGGAAACATAGAGGATCTATAAATAAAATCACCTACATGTTGAGGTCCATGTTAGCTAAAGTGGATTTCATGGAGGAAGCTAAGAAAATATGGATTGCAATAGATATTTATGATGTGAGTAATGAAGAGTGAAAAGTAGAGGCCCCATGGGAGATAAGACTAGTTGATTTATTAGGTTGGGAAGATGGAGAATTCCTCGAGTTTGAGAAATTGAGGACCCCAAGAGAGTGAAGCATATATTCAAAAAGTTTAAAGGGAATGCACCCCTTTCGTGGGATAATGTAGTTGGACAAACAAATAAGAAGGAAAGATAAAATTATGACTTGGGATAGGATGATTTCCAAACTAAATGGTATTCTAGAATTTATACTTGTTGGCATGAAAACAATTATCCACCATGGTATAAAACCTAGGTTGAGTGTCCACCTTCATATTTTGCATCATAATATTTAGAAATACCATTTCCATTATATTGTATAATTTAAATGAGGGAATATAAATAAGAATATGATAATTACTATCAATTAAAAATAAATAAACACATACATATTTTATATTTAAATTTAAAGAATTCAAGTATATACTAATTGAGTTTCCTCTATTTGTTGTAAGTGGAGAATAATCCAACTTTTATATGGGTGCGATATTAGAAATTGAGCTCTTCTCTGCAACCCCCGCATGTATATGTAAAATTATTTATAGGATAATATGGCTTTAGAGAAATCTAATATATAATTGACCAAGTTTAAATCAACATATTGTAGGTTTTAACTCTATACAAAAATTACCTGCAAATGAATTTTTAAAACAAAAATAATATAATGGTGAGAACATAAAACAAATATATGCAAAGATTTTCCCTTGGATTCCAAAAACAGGACTACTAAATTGATTTTTCATTATATTCCTTTTAATGTTATAATGCATATATATACATGTCGAAGCACTCATAAACCCCAAACCACTAATCCTAGATTAGAACATAACCATAGTTCCCTTGACTAGATCTACAAAATAGCATGGGCATAAAACCATCTCCCAA
Source organism: Pinus tabuliformis (assembly GCA_031772625.1). Taxonomy (NCBI): domain Eukaryota; kingdom Viridiplantae; phylum Streptophyta; class Pinopsida; order Pinales; family Pinaceae; genus Pinus; species Pinus tabuliformis. The sequence continues at coordinate 847,204,243 of CM062805.1, forward strand.
AACCATGCATGTAAACCATGTGCAGAACTGCCTAGAAATTGTTTTCCGAGGTGCTTCCCCGAACCCCAAAAATTTTATTCAGGGGCCAGTCATGGAAAGAATATAACACATTGTTTGAACTTAAACTAATAAAATCATTGTTTCTATGAATATAGTGCAATAATCAACCATGGTATGTAACAACACAACAAAAATCACACAACAAATGGTGTGTCATCTCTCTAAAATATGAGGAACAAATTCCTATTAACCCTTAAAACCCTTATATATCAGTTTCAAACCCTCTTTCTTATCCCTTCTTCCAAAGGGAGTATAAAAATATAATATATTGTAAACTTATACTCTATATTGTATAAAATTGTTATAATTTTAGCATTATAGATCGATTCATATGCCCCTTTAAGGGGGTCGTTGAATCCATCCACTTAAATTTTAACATTGCAGATGGATTTATAGACCCCCTTAAATGGGTCTCTAAATTTTAACACTATAGATGGGTTCAACGACCCCTTTGTCTCTAAATATTAACACTGCAAATGGATTCAAAGAATCCATATGCAGTGTTAAAATTCAGAGACAAAGGGGCCTGTGAATCCATCTACATTGTTAAATTTTAGTGAAATGTAACACTTCAATATTAAAACTGCAATTTTCCATTTTTGGAGTTACACAACTAAAAATGACTAGCATAAATGACTAATTCATATACTTGTTGTACTTGTTAGTATGGGGATAAGGAATTACTAAGACAGGGAGGGTGAATCATTAATAATGAGGTTATTAAAATTTATGCTCAATTCTTATATTTCCTTTGACTTTTGCTAGTTATTTGTAAGAGAATTTAGACTGCAATATAAATATGCAATAAAGTAAATTATTCACGTGAGCACACAGTTCATCAATTTAGCAACACACACATATTGAAATATGTATTTTTATGTGGAAACCTAAAGGGAGAAAACCACCAATCTGTTTTTTTATTATGATGTAAATTAAGAACCCACTTAATTACATCAATTTGTTTGTGAGAACCACTTAGTGGAGGCCCCAAGCCCCTTCAGATAGCAAGTCACCACTTACCAAGAGGCACCAACCTCTTATAAATGCATGCCAATACCTGCTCTATCCACTATTATATTTTCCATACAACTTTCAAACTAAAAACAAAGGCTAATGCATATACTTAGCAATATAAACCTAATCTACTGCAATACCAGCTCCTTCCCTTCATCTCTACAACTCCACTTCTCAACAAGCTCTAGTCTCATCCCACTACTCTACTGTAAACACACTTAACTCTCAACACCTCACTCTCTCCTCACTCACTCAGACTCAACACAACTATTGTATCCCCCACATTGCTCAAAGGAAAATCTAAGTTTTATTCCACTTATTCACAAAGGTTGATGCCATCTTTATTGTCCTCTTTCTATCACTGTTGTCTCTACTACTTAGTGCCTGATATCCTTCTTCTTCTTGGCTATGCCTATCATTGTTGCATCATAACTAAAAGGCCACTGCAACTGCATTAAATAGAAGAATGGGCACATGTGGATTCTCCATACTGAGAATTTAATCCTAGTGTACCCTACATATTCAACAAGTGCCTTTATTGAATTAAGCCTGCATAGATAATTTGGTCCTTGATTCCTTTTAAATTCCCAAATAGCACATAATGTACTTCAAGTATGTCTCTTCTTCATTCTCTAGTTGTATCACACCATTAGAGCTCATAAAATCACTAATATGGTGTCCCTGAGCAATCTTCTTGATTAAATTTCTCTTGGAATGCAAGTGAGAATAAATGAGGCTTGTTTCAATAATCACCATCAATACAATGGCACCAACCTCTCTGTGTGCATTTATTTTAGCTACCGACCCATTCGTCCTTTACATATTTTTCGTAGAGTTGTCGACTCATCCATGATTGTGACGCACTGCCAAGTATGGAACATAGGCCAAAGAGTTGCTGACTCATTCACACCACAACATAGAATGTTGCTTAGATGGATCCCAAATGCTCCAGTGCCTATAGATTTTCTCTAAATGAAATTTCATAAGACTTACAGGCTTCCAGGCTTTAGGGAACTGGCCTAGTACAGTGCACCACTTCTAATGTCCGTCGGTCACCCTAATCCCTTTAAACACTTTCCCACCATTCTTTGCTTCCTTCGTAGCGCAAAGGCCCTTGGTCACCTGAACACATGAAATCTTCACAAAGCCAAGTCCTGGACACGTCTATCAATATTTGGCAGAATGTCAAAAGTTGACAAGAACTTTTTCACCCATATTTGTTACTTGTCAGAAAATCCTTTTTTTTTCTTATTCCTTACAGGCTTCTGGGCTTCATTGTAATGCTCTCGCTACCTCGGATTGATGCCACCCCGTAATCCTTTTTAAATAAACATCCAGGCTTCTATACCTTCTAAGGTTCTGGGCTTCCTGCTACCTCGGCTCAATATAATCCCGTAATTTTATTAAATAAGGCTCTGAGCTTCTGGGCCTTCCAAGGTTCCGAGCTTCCAGGCCTTCTAGGGTTCTGAGCTTCCTTACATCTTGGGATTGGTTTGACCATGCTTCAATGAACTTGTGACTTGATAATAATTATTCAGTTTGAGTTTCCCTTACCATGTCATTGGATTAGAGTCCTAATCAAGACTCAATTTAAATTCTCTTGTAGTCTTGTCAAATTTACCCCTCCCTACTACCTTAGTGGATCTTTGATCCACCTAAACACCTTATGTGAAAACCTGCTCCTTGTTTTGATACGTCCTCATATAGCTCAAAGATTTACATCATGAATTCCCTTCACTCTTACCCTAATATCAATACTCCCCCAAACATACAAATGCTTAGGATTCTTCTATTTCCTTTTACATTTTCAAGCCACTTTCTAAGGCAAAGCATCAAGGCAACATCACAACCCCTTTATTCATCTAAGTCCAATATGAAAATAATTTCATAAAATAGTTCAATGTTAACTGAATAGTTACCCTCCATATCTTCCCTTTTTTGTCATATTGTTCATTCTTCCAAAATTATCCCCACCACCTATACTTCCCAAGTTTTTAACAAATGTTTAACCAAACCAAATCATTTTGAATTGAAACTCCACCCAAAATTATGGCTACACATATCTTGATACATATAGAATATAGCATCCTCCTTCATTTCCTTTTTTCGATTTGATTATTAGAATCCGTTTCACCTTCATAGGAGACTTGTTATTCTTTCATGAAGGAAATACATTCTTTCTCAAGTGTGACCATACCCCCTTCTATCATATGTTTAAGTCCATTCCTAAAATTCAACCAATAAATTTTAATGTTCAACTACCTTTTTGCACACACAATTTTTCCTCCACTTATCATAACCTCAAACCATAAATTGTTTAAGACATGTGCATGGCACATAATATTGTTAAACTAGTTTCCCTCAATCACTATTCTATGAAAATTTCACTTCAAACTAGTTTCCCTTAATCACTATTCTATGAAAATTTCACTTGATAATATATTTCATATATCCAATTCAAAAGTGCTCTATATGATTAGCTTGATTCCTAAAGAATCTTAGAACCATTGTTCCACTTGACTCTTCTTATCCATGTTCATGATTGGATCTCTTGTTGCTTCCTTTAAAATCAACACATATAAAGCAACCAACAACATTGTTGCATCTCTAATGAATCTCTGGTAGGTGGTTGATTTTCAACATGATCCCTCAATCTCCTGCATCGAATGTTAATCATATAGCTAACCGAAAACATGAATTATATCCTACTCTTCTAGTTTCTCATTTCACTTTCATAGAACAATTTGTACGTACCTAGTTATGTGGTAATTATAAAAAAATTTGTTCCTTCCTTCCTACAACACTTGTTTGATATGTATAACTGTCTTTTAATATATCATTTTCTTCTCTACTTAATAGTGTATGCCTTTATAATATACATAGGAATTTTGTATCCATGTTGTCGTAATGATGGGTTGATTCATTTTTGTTGGATTATTGACCTAACTATGTTTCATAATATTTTCATCCTTATGTAAAAGTAAATTTGCAAATTATTGAACTTGTCATGCAAGTATCCCCTTTTTTTCTTGCATAATTATGATTATCTATAATGTCTACATTTTCCCTCTTTTCTTTCTATTGCTTAATTTTTTCAATTCATTTCAAGGGACATGACATCTATTTTGATCCATAGAATGATAGGTCTTTCCATGGGGGCAAAATGTGGTGTATGAAATTTTCATTTCGTACTAGCTATACACATATCCTCTTAGATATTATTGTGTGGAATTTGTGTTGTATAACTACGCAATACTTAAGATGATACAAAGGTTGTTCATTGCATACTCACAATGACTTACATGTGTTGAAAATCCTCCTTTAAGTGGCCCTTCCATGCTCTAAACATCCATTTTGATAATGGTTCTATAGAAGGATGCCTAGTCTAAACCTTGGTATTTAATAATTGGTTGCAATTTTTTCCTTATTAAACTACTTGTTTCCTTTGTTTAGTCCTTTCTCTATTTATTAAGACTGATTATAGGCCTTATGCATTAGACATGCCACAATTAGTAATAAACTCCCCTTTTGGTCCCATTGTTGCGAGGGAGGGAGGGTGATGTTGCAATTCTGCTATGGAAAGTTTTTATATGATTTTACTTTGGTTAAATCCCCTATTTCTTGGATGGTTTGAGCACACAGCCTTAATAGTGTAGTTTCTTACATATATTGCACATATAACTTGTTCCTTGTACTTATCAATAGAAAATATGGCTTTTTTCTAGTTAAACCTATAGTATTCCTAAAAACCATACAATCTGGATTATCAACACTTCTTGCCCTAGTCCTTTGACCATGTCCATGTCCATAAGCAACTTATCCCTAAAACATGTTAAATATTAACAAAGGTAATGTTTGCAACCAAACATAATTAAATGAATATAGAAATTACTTCATGAATAAAGTAATAATAGTAACAATATACTTTTAAGGTCATACATGAGCCAAACACCAAATTGGTGTATGAGACGCTCATGTTTGTGGAACAATTTGCAATGATTTTATTTCTAAAGTCTAAGGAGATATACATACCCTACCATCCTCTCAATTTCAACCTATGACCCCTTAGGATGAAAGACATGTTCTTAATCATTAGGCCCACTAATCTGTAAAATTTTGTGATTATTCCATCAAAATGGTTCATCATAATAGACCTTGTAATATTGTAAAATCTTAGACTATGTAGCCTAATTTTCCTTAAATCGTATATTAGTTAATTACTAGCTTTGCTTGAATTTTGTGAAATGATTGAAATATGAAAATGAAATAACATGCACATGTACACACCATCATATAAATTAATAGAAGAGTTATCTTGGAAAACCCAATATGGGAAAAAATCAAAGCAGAAGATGAGGTCTCTCGTCTTTTATCTTTGCTCCAATTATAAAATTGCACATAAATAGAAATGGGAACCCATTGTGGAGTTACCTTTTGACACTATGGCATAAATAGTTGTGATAAGATCCTTCTTTATTATGTCACACAATACCACTCCTAGATGTTATGCTTAGGTATGTAACAAGTACAATGCTAAAGAATAGAACCTCTTCTCATCCTAGTAGTCGAATATTTTGACATAGCCTAATCACCATCTAGGGTTATGGTTTGACCTCCTCAACTCTCAATTATTGACAAGGTTTTTGATCCTCTAGAATCTTCTCGAAATTCTACATGTGGCTAGCCCCACATATGAGAGTAATGGGGGTTGATGTGGCATCCATTTGTAACATGGTGGTCAACAAGGTAGGCCAACTTGTGGGGGCATAACTTTTTCACATGAGCTTTGATTGAGGTGATTTTTACATCATTTATAAAGATTCGAAGTGTAGAACAACATCAAGAGAGTGGAAGTTATGTTTACAAAATTTTGACCCCCAAAATGTTTGCCTCAAATGACTTCATAAAATTCTAGACCCAAAATTTTCAAACTAAAACCTCCCACTAAAATTGACATTACATACCAAGTCCTACAAATTTTCCACCCAGAAAATACTAAAATAAATAACAATCCAATCTAAATCACTCACTCAAATTGCAGATTTACATCCAACATAAACATAATTTACATGGGCATACTTAACATACTTCAAGTAAATAAATCAACAAAAAACACTCATTATCAATGTGTCACTAATTTGCAACTTCGCTTTCACGAACATTTAAATTTAACACGTAATATGTTGTTCTCACCGAAAAGATAAAACTCAATTTTAACTCGAAAATTATATCACTAATTTTTAATGTAAAAATCAAAACAAAAACATTTAGAATCCAACTTTTTTAATGTTTTTCCATACTTTCACATGATGCACGTGATGGGGTGACGAGAATCCAAGTGAAAGCAAAAGTGGGGTTCAGAATCCAATCACTGTGCTGAATTGACGCGCGCCTTAAATTCGTTCACTACGCAACTGGATGATAAAGAGATTATAAGTTTGGTTTGGTCACCTGTGACTTAAAGTTTGAGCAATGAGGTTGTCAACTTGAGTTTGTTTCATGTAAAGCACGTGGGCCTTCATAGTTTTCAACCCATAACTTTGTGCCTAAAGTTACTTTCTTTTATTTATTTATTAACAATAATGTAAATTCACAAAAAGATTCAAGATTCAAAGCTCCTCTACTACCGCCATAAAATTCCCAATCACGTGCATACCCTGAATCAATCCCATGTCCATATGATAAATCCTTTTCATGCTTCTAAGACCATCGCTCAACCACACCACGCAACTAAATAAAACAAAACTAAACGTTAAAATGTCTACTCTGTCCCAATCCTAACCTATGGTCTCACATGAGAAATATACACACTTGTACCGTAACAAAGGACTTTAATAATGCCACCGATAAAATAAAAAAAATAAAAATAGGAAAGGAAAAATTAAAATCACCTTGTACGATATAGATTAAGCAACATGCTTCTTTGTATTTAATCATTACACTTTGTTGTTTTACTATTAAAAAAAATTTTGGAGTTTTTGGTTGTATTTAATCATTACACTGTGTTGTTTTACTATTATATTTTTTTTTTGGAGTTTTTGGTTGGAATCTCATGAAATTGTTTCTTGTCAAATTTTCATTTTTGTTATTTAAATTGGGTTTTTGATTGTATATATGATTCAACATTTAGAAAAACGTGTGGAGTATTCGAATTGTGGAGAGTTTACAACTAAATTTTGTGATTCCAATAAATTCTTGCCAACTTTTGAATAATTTTGATAACAAAAAAAAGGTACAAGAAACCCTTCTAAAAAGGCTAACAAATAAACTGTGGCCCTGAAAGATGCTAAGTGCCAAAATCACAATGTGAAACTTAGATCTCAAGATGAATATGATATACTTAAACAAATTCTTCTGAAGCAACCTTGAAAATATTTTACACCTAAAACAGAGATATACATAGTAGGATGTACCAATATTTTAGCTCTTACAACTTAAACGCTTTGGATACTCACTCCTTCTTAAGCCACCTCCCGTTTCTTAGGCCACCCCTTTAACACACCATGTTTCAAGAGATGAATCTTACATTGCACCCTGCTATTATCCTAATTGCATTAAAGTAATCATGTCTTTCGCTTCATGCCCACCTTTTTTATTAAAGGACACAATATTTTCCTTGACTTACGACCTACTCTTGCATATTATCGATGCTTCCCAAATTTGGGAACACACCTTATCTCCTTTATAGTATACTTTTCTCAAGGCATCCTCCTCCTCCTTTGACCATGCCTCCTTGATCAAGATATTTTCTTTCTTATCTCTAAGAATCTTACTTGCTCCTCTCATTACCCTAACTTTTTCAAAACACCTCCTTCATCTTATCTCTACCTTTCCCACCTTGTAGCATACCTTCTATTCCTTTCTCATCCCTCCCGTCCACTATAAAGAAAACACCTATTAGTGGAGGTTTTTGTAGAACCTCCTCAAAAATATATATCTTATTCATTTATAGTAAAGGTTGCTAGTAGGTGCCGACAACCAATCTCTTTTTGTTAATGCACTTAAATCATATTAGATGCCTCAATGGACTCACATATCTAGCACACTGGTACATTCTCGAAATAGGCACACTAAAGATAGTTGTTACTATTTTGTATTTAAAATATTAATTTAAATAAATTATAAACATATTATAATTGATGTATCTTAAAAGAATAAATACATCGATGTGCCATTATGTAAAACACATCGAATAAGGTTTACACATTTTGTTATACAAATTTGATTTTTATTTAAAAGATTGCTAAAACTTATAATTCCTCTCCCATAGAAGGATCATTGGTGCATTCGTCTTTAGGTCTTTAGGTTCTAGAAGAGGTTATTTTATTGTTTTGTTATAAAATTCTTATCTATCCATCTTTAATCCATATGCGCACCCGTGCATAAATATATAAGATGCATTAGATAAATTTATCCATTTCATAAAACAATATTAGTTTTATTTCAAAATCACAATTAGTTTTATTTCAAAATCACAAAATCTTATAGATGCACATCCATAATTAATGCATGTATTTATGTTTTAAGTGAATTAGAAAAACACTTGTATAAGATGTATCACATAAGGTTTACCCTTTCTATCATATAATATCCATTTTGTTTTAAAAAATAACAAAATCTTGTCAATGCACTCCCCTATAGCATGCATCGTTTCATTTTCTTTATTACGATACCATAAAACATAATCCTACAAATGCAATTTTACACCGTAAGAGAAATAATGCATATATATTGTAAGAAGCACCAAATAAGGTTTAGACATGTTATCAAATATTAGTTTTTATTTAAACAATTCATGAAAACTACTCAATGCTCTTAATAATTTAGACACACACTAATGTGTACCCAACAAATAGTGCATTGGTTTATAAAAAATTTGAAGCTTAGTAGTGCAGCCTAAGCCTATGATCGCACCAATGTATCTTACTATTAAGCTCACCAAGGTAGGGTGAAAAAAAAAAACCATAATTTCATTTTCAGTCTCTCAATGATCTAAACCATATATGCACTAAAGCTCACCATCCCAATATAACCGCCCTATTGTCAATGCTCTCATGTTGTTGGCTTTCTTGATTCCTTTGCTTCGTTAATATATTTAACTTTAGTTTTCCAAAATCACATCATATTTCCATATTCTATTTACACAATAATTATACCTCCTCAAAAGGCAAGTGAACAAGTAAATTGTTTGTTGTCTCCTTATTTACATTTTCTAGGTTTAAAGCTTAGAATTTCATTTTTTGTTTTAATAAATTCATTGGAACACATTCAAGTTGTTTAGCTCACATTGAACTATGTAATGCATCTTTTTTATTTACTAATATGCAATTAGAAATGCATCCATTAAAATAGAGCACATTAGTAAACACCCCCCTAAAAAAAAACAAAGAAGAAAAATGAAAAAGATGAAGAAGAAGTAAAATTCCCTTCGTTTTTATGTCCTATTTATATTATTAGAAAGCACTATTAATGGTTCTCCTATATATTATAAGTTCACCATTTAGAGTAATTTAAAAAAACATATTCTTATGATTTCCTATTGTTATCGCTGCAACAACAACCCTCCAAAATTTTTGACTATGTCGATTTTGGAGCGTACGCTAACTGTCGTTTCAAGTCCCCTTGTGTCGTCATGTGGTTTGATTTTTTATTTGTAAATTGTCTCCTAGTGTCACATCCTCCTAAGTCAATGTGTCTCAAGTGTTGTCACTTAATCATAAGAAGTGTTTGAGTTAGTGAGTTTATGGTTAGGTGAAATCACAATCTTTCATGACTTAGAAACTTGCCTTCTTGCCATGCACACACTCAAAAAGCACACAAAAGTGGAAAAAGGAAGAAAAAAAGTAAGAAAAACACTCATAAAATGCAAAAGTTCACTTTGAGTTGACGAAGTAATTCTCTTGAGGTGAGCGCACTCCTTCGGGCTAAAGAAATGTGCCCTGCTTGAGCGCATTCATTCAGGCTTAGCAAGTGCGCCCTACCTAGGCACACTCCTTCGGGTTGAAGAAATGTGCCCTGTTCAGTTGCATGCATGAGAAAACTTGTTGCATGAGGGCACACTCCTAGAAAATAGGAGCCCCCTTAACTCGTCTTAACTAACTCTCTCATGCACCGACAAGTGGCACTCGTGCATGAATAAGTTTTGCATATTAATTTCTTTAAATAAATGCAATTAATCATTCTTTCCATAATCATTTCGTCTGAGTTGAGCGCACAACTAGGAAATCAATAAGCCCTTCATCAACCAGTGCAACAAGTAAGTTTGCATGCTCAATATTTTCGTTGGTTTTCATCATTTCACTGCCAAATATTTATTTTCTTGTTGTCAATCACTTGTTTTGCTATTTGCTTGCTGGTGTTTTTGCTAAATCTTCATCTTGCAAGTGTTAATCCATTATTACATGCAAGAGAATTTTCACATTCTTGAAAGCCTTCATCTTCCATCATGCATGTCACAACAACTATAAAGCCTTGCAGATCATTCTCCTCCTCATCTTAGCATCGAATCCTATTGATTGAACCTATTTCTGAGCTCTTTATAGGCAGAGCACATTTCTTGAGATCGAATCTCCTCCAGCCTCGAAAACGGAACCTTGTGTGATCATGCTCTCTTCTTGAGCATATGGGTGCATCACAAAGGCATGAAGCCTTTCCCTTCGACCCTTCAGGGTACTACAGTGCACCCTCTTTGCCTTAGAGTAGATGAGCGCATCATGAAGGAACGAAGCTTGTTCATTCAACACTTCAACATGCGACAATGTGCCCTCCTTTTCCTTGAGTGCATAGGCACACTTTGAAGACTCGAAACTTCTTTTCCCTCATCCTTTGTCCCTTCAGAGCATGATAATGCACCCTCCTTATATCCATGAACACATGGGTGCATAGGGAAGACCTGAAGGCCCTTTCTCCCACTCCGACCCTTTAAGGTGTGACAGTATGCCCTGGTTGATTTTTGCCTCTTTTTTGAGTGCATGAGTGGACTACGAAGCCCTGAATGACCATGCATGCTCCCGTCTTGCTTTGAAAGCGCACCCTCCTAGTTTTCATCTATATTTTTTCTTGCTCGCAAGTTATTTTATGCTATCATTCATAGGATTTTGTGATCTATCGTTCGTTATGGTTCTTTGAATGTGATTTACAAGTTGTGTTGCATAGTTAGTTGTTTTAAGATGATCTTTTCGTTATCAATGTGATTCCACAAACAAGTGCTCGTGCCACAATTGTTGCCATTGTATCTTCATATGTTGGAGACATGCCACCTCATAAAGAAGCCTCTAAAGAATTTTCCAAAGAAAGCACTGATGAGCTTGTCGAAGTTACAAAGCCAAATATTCCTATATATGTAGACACTCAGTGTTTTATTGACAAAATTACAAAGGTTTCATGGAGCAAGATTGACAACACATTCATGTAGGAGAAGTTTCCTGAGGACTTATAAGATGTGCATGCATACATCGATATTAAGAAGTCCATGATGCACAGGATCTCATGCAGATTCCCGGTAATGCCATGTGCATAAGCTATTGAATGGCTCATCACACACATGGATGACTCTCACCCCGTTCTTCATAGTGAGAGGGGCAGTCAACTCACCTACTATGGTGAGGATATGTAGACATATTATAATATTCTCAAGCCCAATGAATATGCAAATGAAAATTTCTACATGAGATACCCTCGACACAAGCGATGTCATCAAATCATGGTGTCGAGAACCTATCATCAAATCATTACTTGATGGCTATGAATTGTCATATGTTTGAGGACAAGAATGCTAAGGTGTTCGAATAGAATTGGATATATACACTCAATATAGTGGTGACACGTGGTAAATATTTCAATTGGGTGGATATATTATAATATGAATAGTAGCATCAGGTGGGGTAGGCCAAAGCATCTTTATAGGAGAATCAAGCACTAAAATTTTACATGTCTGCATTTCCCCTGGATGGAATCTATGCATGACATGCATTCCCAAAACTATAGTGGAATTGGACTCTTGAAGAGAAGTTCCCAGGGTATTTCCACTATAGGGTGTTATGCTAATGAAGCTTCAAAGGTGCATATGACAGATTGGACGAACACTTCTTTGCGGCCATCTTTCGTATGATATTTGAGACTAACCCACCATGCATGAATGATCAAGTGAAGGAGTCACTTCAAGGTATTGTGGGCTATTTTTCATCTCCTAATAGCACATACATTAGAATCTTCGGATGTCAAACAACCCCTCATCTTATGCCACAATATGTGAGAAACAAGGTGGTCATGAAGGAAGTGGAAAATTAGTTAGACAAGGGATTGTCGAGAATCCTTCACAAGAGGAAGAAATCACCTTGGTTTATTTTTCCATTGAGGATCAGATTATATGAATTAAAGAGTCACAATGAAATGATAGCCAAGATAAAAGTTTTGGATCACCTACACTTCACCACCAAATTTTTCCATGCATGTGATCCCAGGCAAATTGTTAGGAAGCATTGTCAAAGGATTGATCATAACACGAGGTATTCATCATTGTCTAAAGAGGAAGATGAAAATACAAAGAACTAGTAAAATGCTATAATGAAGACTCATCTATCCATGAAGACAATTTCACCCCACGACCTACCAACTCAGTACTTGTAGGAGAAGCAGGAGGAGGAAACAACAATTCAAGTAAATACATTTTCTCCTAAGGAAAGGATCGGGTATTCATCAAGCAAGAGAAACAGGAAATGGAAGATCGATCCTTTAAACACATGAGCTACTCAAACAAATCCGGAGAGGAAAGAAGTATAAGAAGAAGAAGAGGAGGAGGAGGAGATCAGGAAGCATGATGAGTTGCTTTAGAATAAACAAACAGAAGAATAAGAGCAAAAAAGGTAGTCCTAGGAGGAGGAAGAAGTGGGGAGGCTGGAAGAATAACAATTGACTCAACAGTAGGAAGACAAATAGTTTGAGGAATAATACACCATCCAACCCATAGATAATAAGACAGACACCCCAAAGGAACACCCCCTCACAAGTGGTCATCTTCCATTTGGAGAGATGGGGATTACACCTCCACTAGCAGACCAATTCACGGATGTATGAAACATAACATTTTATCAGCTAAAGAAGAGGATCCTTTAGAAAAGGCATAGATACTTCCCACGGGATCCTCAAAACCCAGTCTTAGTGGCTATAGAGAAGGTGATAGCCTCTAACACTATAAGTCATCCAAGGGTGGTCATCATGGAAAATGTTGCATTCGCTACAACAACACAGGATAACTCAAAGTACTTGTTGGGTGAGAATGCCATGATGAGAAGAGAATTGGCTACAGAGAAGAAATAGGTACAAAATCTCGCAATCGAGAACCACCGAAAGTCATCACTAAACTTCAATATTGCACAATGGTAGTTAGCCATGTTAGAAGAGTTGGGACCATTGGAGGATACTATGATGTGACTATGTGATGAGATGATACTTACACAACAATTCATAGATCCTCTCATTGGCATCCATAAGAACAAATAGGAAGTGGTAAAGCTCTTGAAGATAGAAAATAAAGAAATTTATTAGACGTATGAGTGGGCTACCAAATATCCAGATGCTCCACAAAATTTGGAAAGGAAAGACAAGGTATCTGCCGAGATAGAGAAAGTTTAGTTGAGACTCCGCCTACATAATTACTCTCATCTTGGAGGACAGTCAGTTAGTACTATGGTTGCGTACAACTGGATACATAATGGGTTTGAGTCTATGACACGGAGCATGGGATGCCTTCCATCATAACTCTTGAAGCAATCAGAGGTAGAGAAGTCATCTTCCAGGAGATCAGGGATTACATTGAACAAATAAATCAAGAAACATAATGGGAAGGCTTAGAGGTAAGTAAAGACATTATTCAGTGGTATGCCTTTGCACTAGTCCAAGTGCACATGAAGCTTTCATGGTTGTGGAATAGTGTGCATTCAAGCTCCAAGAACATATTGACAGAGGCATTAGAGGTGAATATGCACTAAAAAGAAGACTTTCCATATTGGATCAAAGACAAAGGAGTTCAAAGCATGGCATACTTACATCACAAATGAACTCCATGAAGAAGAAATTGATTTATCCATTTGATGAGTCTTTTTCCTTTTAGCAGTTTTGTCTTACTGGGCCACAACCTCATTTCTAAATTGTCTTATGTAATAAATGTTATGTAATGAAGTCCAAGGGAAACATGTGGAATATGAAAAGCCACACATTGGAATGTAAAGAGACCTATAGTGAATATGAACAGTCATAGGAGTTCAAAAGTCACGGGGAAGCTCAAAGGTCATTGTATTTTTTATAAATAGCTCCTCATAAATCAAGAAAAAGGCTCTTTTGCCAAGCTCTTAGGAATTTTAGCCTTGGCTTCTCTTGCATTACATGGGAGATAGATTATTCCTTGGAGAAGCAAGTTGTGGCTTCGTTTTCCACTATTGGATACAATGTTTCATTCATGTAATAATGTACTTGGGATCTTATGATTATAATCAGAAGCTCAATGAGCCGACATTCCTTCATACATGTATTGTAGATGTAGTTGGACTATTCTAGTTGTTTTTATGGTATATGTTGCTTTATTTACAAACTAGGTTAATGAACTAATTCGTTTCTTAGATATGGTTGTCATTGAATGGATGTTTTTATACTTTAGTGATTGTTTTTTACTATGTGGACTAATCTACAGGTACCAAACGAGTCTTTCTCTTTATCCCTAGGTTCCCCTTTAGGATAGTACTATTACTTTTCTAATCGGTGGCTCATTTCCCTCACCAACTGCGTAAGTCTCCCTAGTACAACTCATATTGGGTGTCTCACAAATCTCACATTCTTGCTGACACAAAGAGGGGTGTCTTCTCTTATGTCCAATTGTAACCAAGGCATATGTTGGAAAACCATTCCAACGGTGGCCGAACCGTATGACTAGATGGGATTCCTACACCAAACAATGTGAGGTCTAATTGGGACTTCACATTGGGGAGATATCCTTACAATGTTGGCAACATCCAACATTGTCAACATGTTTAGAACTAGAAGGAGGGCTAGATGACAAGATGATCTTATGAAGTCTATTTGTACCTTCAATGACTTCATCCCAAATCTTAATCATCAGGTGCATTACAAAATATTTAGATATTTCAATCCCCGTAGACTTTTTACATAACTTGTCATGATTTAAATTTGATAGAAAGGGTACAACAACCACCCTTGATTACGTTGTTGAATTTTTTCAATTTTTCTTCTTGAATGGTGTTTATTTAGAAGAAATCTTTTCACGCTTGTTTACCCTTACACTAGGTGGTCGTGCGAAGCAATGGTGCTACTCTCTACCCATTTCTTATATCACATCGTTCGATCACTTGGTTAATGAGCTTCATCGATATTTTAATAAATATGAATATTAGAATGTTATTGATGAAATTGATCAACTTAGAATGTAATTGATTGAATCTCTTGAGCATTTTGTTGATTGGTTCCTTCACCTTTTTTATCAATTCCCAGACGAGGACACAGAGTGGTAGTTCTTGGATGAGAATTTTTTATTCTTAGTCTAGATGTCAAGGAAATATTTGAATCAAGTCCCCCTGACTAGGGATAACTTCAACATTCGATGGACGAACTAGATATGTTCTGTGTTCCATGTCTTCCTCCCTTTAATGTTCCATATGTTGGACATAGATGAATCATTGAATCAGAAGGCAATCTTGTGAACTAAGAACTTATATTTCTTTCACATCTCTCCCACAAGGATGATTCATCCGACCTCATCAATCAACCATCTACAAATATTGATACTCACCCATTAATATTTCACTTGTTAATTAAGATAAACCCTTAGATGATCATGGCCCCAACGATTTTCTTCTCCCTGAGTTATATGGTAATGGTCGTTCAAGTAATCTAGATGAATATTTGTTCCTACATGAATATTTGGATTGATAGGAGTTTCAAAAGGAGACTAACACGATTATCGAAGATTTTCTTTCAGGTATACCGCCTTTTGATCAAGAAGATGACATGCTTATGATTGAATACTTTTTTGTAGTCTTGAATGCCTATATTCTATTGAATCTCTTGAGTTAAATATTGAATCATATTTTGATAAGCATTTCATTGTGTTTTCTCACAATTCAAAGTTAATTCAAGTGAGTAGGGCACTTCAACCAAGGTTGATGGTTATGTCAGGTTTCTGGCACCATGAATGTATTCATGATTTTGGTCAGTTCATGATTCATTTTTATAATTTTATCTTTCGTGTCATCACATGGGATGTTGACTCCTCCTTGAGGGATTCTTTTTTTCTTCACGTAAAAATTCTCAACCCCCAGGGAAGGAGATTTAGTTTGACCATTGAAATTCCACCTCTTCATCCCATTTTAACAAAATCCCTAATCTGTAATGTATAAATAGAGAAGAATCTTAGTGAATCTCTTACATCATCCATTAAACAATATTACATGCACGACAGCTTAGACTGTGGTAAACCCAATGACATGAGTTATGAAATGGATTTTTCCTCATGCAGTATTTCTTATATGTATTTCTCTAAAGGTTGTGTCCATGATACTATTGTAGATTCATTAGAAGAATATTTTCGATCTGGGCCCATGTCTCATGGAATGTACTTGGATTCTCTTTTCCAAGTAATGTATGATTATAGGACCATTGATTATTATTGTTGTGAAGTTCCTCATTTCGTAGAGTAGTCGAGTTTAATGCACCATTGTGGTTACACTTCCTATTTCCATCAGTCAGTGTAGGTGTTTGCACAATTTCTCTTATTCACTCCACTGCTTTTTGTTTTCACTTTTCACGGTCATATCTTGTGGTCTAAAGGTTGGGAGAAACTTCTGTTACACTAAAATTTGTCACCATGACTATTTGCAGTTAGTATGGCTCCATCAACTGTCATACTATCCTCCTTGGCAAGCCTCATACCTCTGCTCTCCATGTCAAACTTCAAGAAAGAGAGAAAGTCATTAAAAATCTATATATCTCTGGGTACGCAGTTTCTCTTAGCCTTACCTGCGTGTACGCACTCCAAGTTCACAATACCTGCGTACTTGTACGCTCTGTATGTAAAGCAATGGGTGCGTACTCCTGTAAAGGTCAAAAGGCGCAAGTTTCACTCCAAAAAAGTTACTTGTGGTCATTTCTAGAGCCTTCTAGAAGCTTGTTTGACGTGTATGGAGCGCCTCCAGATGGTTCATGTATCCCTACCAAAGAGGAACTTATCCCATCAAGAGGGGAGCTATCCCATCCAAAGAGGGGCTTATTGTTATAGACATTTTGGTGCCTCGCATCATGGAGCATGGAATGTCAATAATTACAGGGATCCTCAGTCCCTAAACATGTTGTTCTTACCCCTAAAAGAACAAGGTCATCAAACAACAACACTTCCAATCAGTTCTCCACCTGAAAACACTTCAAAACAGGCTTATTTTGGATCATGTCAGTTGCTTAACTGAGCTTCTGCGCTGTAATGCAACTGTCCCACTCTGTACCTGCGCTGGAAGTCAAGAGTAATGAAGGCTACCTGCGCTGGGCGAGATTGGCCAAGTGGCACAGTCATCCTGCAAGGTGTCAACTGCCCAGGAAGCTTCCAAACTGACACTTGGTTCATAAGATTCGCCCTATGATGAGTAAGAGGTACTTGATCACCATGTGTAACCAAGGATCTCCAAGTGGACTCAAGAACTGAAGATTAACTGAAGAGGGAGAGGACACAAGGCAGCTTCATGTCAGTCTCAAGCTGACTCATCCTCTCTTCTTCTATCCTATATATAGAGCTCTTCTATGAGGTCTAAGGAGGCTGGAATTTTGTGTAAAGCAAGGAGGTGTTGTTGGATTACAGTTAGAGCTATTGGGTGATTGTTTTACTAGAGGTGAAGAGGAGAGTTCTTGCTGCTAGGGAGGTGCTGCTGGATTGGAGCCATCATTGGTTGTAACCTTCTCAAAACCCTGTTACTTCTATCAATAAAGTTTTGCATGTTCTCCTATATACTTTTATTGCATTGATGTATTGTATTTACATGTATATTTGATTCACTCTAATCCATGCATCAGTTATGAGTACATGTATCTTGTAGTTTCCTCTCTTGTTTTGTGCAGGATCTGTGTGTAGCTGGACCGGCAAAGAGAGTAAGGAGCTGGGAACAAGAGACAAAGAGAGAGGATCAAGATCGACTAAGCGAAGGACACCAGGTTGGTTAATCATTTCTTCTTTCTCTCTGTACTTTCATAAAGGAAAACATCAAAGCTTTACTTTCAGTTGTTGCTAAAGACTGTCACCTTTAGAGTAGGGCTCAGTTTGTTGTGGGGAAAAGTATCCGATGCGGATGACCCTATCCCTACTCTAAAGGTGACAGTCTTTAGCAACAACTGAAAGTAAAGCTTTGATGTTTTCCTTTATGAAAGTACAGAGAGAAAGAAGAAATGATTAACCAACCTGGTGTCCTTCGCTTAGTCGATCTTGATCCTCTCTCTTTGTCTCTTGTTCCCAGCTCCTTACTCTCTTTGCCGGTCCAGCTACACACAGATCCTGCACAAAACAAGAGAGGAAACTACAAGATACATGTACTCATAACTGATGCATGGATTAGAGTGAATCAAATATACATGTAAATACAATACATCAATGCAATACAAGTATATAGGAGAACATGCAAAACTTTATTGATAGAAGTAACAGGGTTCTGAGAAGGTTACAACCAATGATGGCTCCAATCCAGCAGCACCTCCCTAGCAGCAAGAACTCTCCTCTTCACCTCTAGTAAAACAATCACCCAATAGCTCTAACTGTAATCCAACAGCACCTCCTTGCTTTACACAAAATTCCAGCCTCCTTAGACCTCATAGAAGAGCTCTATATATAGGATAGAAGAAGAGAGGATGAGTCAGCTTGAGACTGACATGAAGCTGCCTTGTGTCCTCTCCCTCTTCAGTTAATCTTCAGTTCTTGAGTCCACTTGGAGATCCTTGGTTACACATGGTGATCAAGTACCTCTTACTCATCATAGGGCGAATCTTATGAACCAAGTGTCAGTTTGGAAGCTTCTTGGGCAGTTGACACCTTGCAGGATGACTGTG
The DNA here is from genome assembly GCA_031772625.1 of Pinus tabuliformis. Taxonomy (NCBI): domain Eukaryota; kingdom Viridiplantae; phylum Streptophyta; class Pinopsida; order Pinales; family Pinaceae; genus Pinus; species Pinus tabuliformis. The sequence goes on from CM062805.1 coordinate 847,223,407, forward strand.
CCACTTGGCCAATCTCGCCCAGCGCAGGTAGCCTTCATTACTCTTGACTTCCAGCGCAGGTACAGAGTGGGATAGTTGCATTACAGCGCAGAAGCTCAGTTAAGCAGCTGACATGATCCAAAATAAGCCTGTTTTGAAGTGTTTTCAGGTGGAGAACTGATTGGAAGTGCTGTTGTTTGATGACCTTGTTCTTTTAGGGGTAAGAACAACATGTTTGGGGATTGAGGATCCCTGTAATTATTGACATTCCATGCTCCATGATGCGAGGCACCAAAATGTCTATAACACTTATCCCATTGATGGTGGACCTGAATAACTTCCTCTAGAGCACTATAAATACAGGCATTGGGCCAAAGGGAGGGAGGTTGAAAGCTGAAAATTCCTAAGGGTAGATGCTGCTGGAATTAGGACTCCCTTGTAAAGCTTGAGAGGAGAGATTCCCATCCTTTACTAGCCTTATTTGAGAGTGGGTGAGCTGATCAAAGTAAAGGAAAACTCTTGCTAGACCCTAGGAGGGACTTGCACAACACCAAGGCTCAGGTTGTAATGGTTCCTTTTGTTACCTTTTAATGCAAATGAGCTTATTTTTCTCAACAGATTGTTATTCATGGTTTGTTTCATATACTCCTTGATCTATATGATAGATATGTATTGTTTTATGAGTTTATCAGGTGCTATTTAATCTTTTGGCTTGTTAGTGAATGCAGGTTTCGAAGAGAATGAGGAGCTCATCCGGATTGGCGAGGCTAGACTACTACAAAGCATTGGACTAGAGGTATGTTAAAGATACCCTGATTACTTGTATTTGTAATGCATGTTTAGAGAAAAGTAGCTTTATTTGTCTTGTTTGTCACTAGAAAGCTTTTGCTTCTAGGGAGGTTGGTTGTGTCTGCACTAACGACTCTTTCCGCATGACAAAATGGCGACTCCGCTGGGGAATCCATTGATGTGAATGTTTTTTCCTTTGTATGAACTTTTGATCTGAGAAAAGTTATTTGTTTTCTAGTTTTTGGCTGTCTGACTGTGTATTTGGGTGGGCTATCTTAGGGTTAAATTAGATTTTAGTTTTTCTTTGTTTTGCTAGAAGTACGCAGCCTCTGAGTGTAGCACAATGCGTACCTGTACGCACTGTCGCTTTGTGCACAGACCGTACCCGCACCTGTGCAAACAGGTCGCTTGCGTGCCCCTGTCAAAACTAAGAAAATTTCATTTTCCTTCTTTTTTGCCTTTTACATTTTGTTTTTAATTTGTTTTCTGCCCAGATCCACTAGTCTTCTGCCATAAATCTTCACCTAAGCTTGTTTCGTCAGTGTCGAGGGTTTTAGTGAAATTCATAGGGATTTTGCCTTAGGGTTTGATTTTTAACTGGTCCTGTAGTGACTTTGGCGTTAGAGGTTGTCGAACTTTGGATCTCCTTGGTTTTGTTCAGTCCTCTTAGGAGTCGGGCCTGTCATAGAAATCACCCTTGTGAGAGACCTACCTTTGTGTCTTCTCTTTGCGAATCTCGAAAAAGTTTGTCCTTTGAACTTTGGATTTTATTCTTGAGAAAAGAACAAAAAGATTTTGATTTTTGTTTTGACTAGTTTTTGGTTCTGCATTCACTAGTCCTTAGTTACATTTTGACTGAGTAAAACATCCAGGAATCATCTTTAGTAAGCTTTTGACTCGTTAGATTTACTTTTATATTTATTTATCTTAGATTTGATTTTGAGTGAAATTGAGTTGATTTGATTGCCGTAGCATTTTTAACTTTGATTTTTGTTAAAGTAAGTTTTACATGCTTTATTGATTAGGAAAAAATACAAAAATATCTTTTGAAGGAAAGTTTGCTTTGGTAGCATTTGTGTCTTTGAAAGAAAAAGGAGTTTTCGTGAAGTGAATAGTGGTCATGTGTTGTGTGTTTTGAAAAGATAAAGAGTTTGTTTCTTTGTTTTTCATTGCCAAGAAAGTTGTCTTTATTTCAAAATTGCATTCTCCAACTCTCTTAGCTAGGAAATTCATTGAAAAAAGAAAAATTAGTGTAAATCATCCTAAGTGCATCTTTTTAGTGGATTTCGGTTGAGTCTACACACCACCAGTTTCATCTCCACTACCTTTTGTCTTAAAAAAGCCATAAAATTAACGCTTAAAGTAAAATCAACTTAGTGACTTTTATTTACTAGGGCTCTGAAACACCAATATAGATCAGGCTAGTGTCTTGGAGTAGGAGAGTAATTAACTCTCCAAGACATCAAAACCAAACAAGTAGCTCATCTTGTGGTAGGATAAATCCAACTGTTTCATTTGTACTTTGGGAAAGCTCCTCTTAAAGGAGAAGCACGAGCTCGTGTCCGAACCAGTGAGGGGATCAATCCTCCCTCATTGGGAACGACGCCAGACACGCACGTATTACAAACGGTAAACCTCGGATTAACCATTGTCGAGGAGCCAGGGGTCACTTGTCGGTAAACCTTGGATTATTGTCAAGGAGCCGGCAAGGGGATTGAGCTTGATACTCTGCCCTTGCGTGCTGTCGGAGTGTAGACTGTTCCCCTAGGTGCATTTGTTGTTGTTGGTAACCTTAGTGACCATTATCTTTAGGATTCTACCGAGGTGACGGTGGAGGGAATATCCCATTGTACCTGGAGCAGACATCCGCTAGATGCACTTGGATTTTCTGGGGGGTTCACTTCACTTGAGACGGTTAAAGTGGAGGAACTTGTGCCGGTCTATTCATTAAGCAGGTTGCCGGGGTAACTATTCCGCTCACCACTTCTGTACTGAATTCGACGATGTTGGGTTTCATCTCCAACTAGTGTTTTTGGTCCGGAAGGCTACTGTTTGTGCATGGTTTGACGCCCTCGATTCTTTAGGCGTGTGATTCAAATTTGTTTGGTTCTTTAGAGACTTTAGGTGGTTTGTTTTGAGATTTTACTTTGTTTGCGTGTGCAGTAGTTAAAAATTTTTAACTGTGGCTGAATTACCGAGACAGCCCCGTAGACTTCGAGGCAAGTCTCCTGAGATTGTTACCGTGGCCGATTTATTGAGGAAGTCCCGTAGATTGCAGGGCGAACCTCCTGAAGAGGTCCCGAGTCATTACGAAGGTTTAAAGGTCCTTGTAACTCCTAGTGGCAGTAAAGTAGGTTCACCTGAAGGAGGCGAATCGTCGTTGGTAGTCCATCCAGATTACCAAGGTCTAGAAACATGTTATAATCCTGAAGCAGTTGCAGTTTCCGAGCTTGCTGGTAGTTTTTCATCTACTAGTGACATAGGCGAAGAACCTGAAGTATCTGAACCTGTTACTCCAACTTCTAGTGCACCAGACTCACCTAGGGTAGAAAGAGTCATCACCGAAAATCTTCCTGCTGGTTTGATAGCTATTGAAGAACTTGTTCCAGAGGAAGAATTAGGCGTATCTATCCTTGAAGATCAACCTACTATTGATCTAAGGGAGCGTGAATCTATCTTTTACAGTCCTCCTAGAAGTACTACTTGGTACCTTTCGTTAACCAAATATTTACACAACTCAGGGATAAGTTTTTCTCCACCTCGAACTCCTTTTCCACCTGGAGGTATTTATACTCCTGTAAATATGTCTGGTCAGTCGTCCGTGTTCACTCAATCTCCTGAATCTTTCTTGTACGGCGGTCCCTCTGTTCCCTCCGGGTATCAGTCACTTTCTGGTACCTTTGTGGGGGCATCTCCTCAACCCATTGAACATGGGTTATTAGCTGGAAACAATGGTAATAAACCATTGGGTGCAGGGGACATTTACATGATGTCAGGTTCAGTTCCCGGTTCTCAACCTCAAGGTGGTCAATTACCACCTGGGGGGCAGCTTCAATTAATGCCTGGGGGGCAACCTCAAGGTACACAAATTGCGTCTGGGGGGCAACCTCAAGGACAGTATGTACCCATAGTACAATACATTCCTCAAGGTCAACCCCAGCCTCAATATGTACCCCAAGGTCAACCTCAGTATCAATATTTACCTCAAGGGTATCAACCTCAGGGTCAAGGTCAACCCCAGTATCAGTATTTACCTCAAGGTTATCAACCTCAAGGTCAATACTCGAGTCAAGGTTATCAACCACCTCAAGGTCAGTCATATGTTCAAGGTACGGGAACTGTGCCTTTCAGTTATCAATCCTATCCTCAATCCGGTTATGGATCTCAATATCCTCAACCTGTCATGGGTCAATACCCCGGAATGAACATAGTGTGGGATCCATCACAAGTTCAACAGGTATTGCAACCAAGTATACAATTGTCATCTCAAGCTGGACAACCTTTAGTTGCTGGTCCATCCCAGCAACCAGTCCAGTCTAATGTTCAAACTTCTGTAACTTCGGTAGTTACTCAGCCGCCAATTGCACCTAGTACTCCATCTCAAAAAACGGCTGCTGCAACTATCGCAACATCTGCTCCTTCCACCACACTTGCTTCTGGAGTATCGACAGCTCCGATTTCTACTGTCTCTGCAACTACTCCTTAGACATCTTTACCATTGTCTGGATCTACGATTCAAACTACGGTTTAGATGCCTGCAGGACAACCTGGTTTAAGTACGGTTGTCACTAGTCAACCACAATTCGCTTATCAACCGTACCAGGGACAGTACCAATACAGGCTTGCTGTCCAACAGCCGGCTTACCAGTATCAACCGTATCCTGGGTACACTTATCAACAACCTCAGCAACCCCAGTACGGTCTGGTTAATCCTGGTTTTCCAGGAGGATATAATATCCCGAATGCGATTCCTGTTCCAAGTTATCCTGGATATCCTCCTCCTGGGACTGGTCTTGTGACCCAAAGTTTTAGGGATCCTAATCGGCAATTATCATTTATCGCAACTTTGGATTTACCAGACTTGACACGCCTAACGAACGATCCAATACAATATCTTCCGTTCTGGCCGCCAATGCCAAATAAGTTGCCCAGTGATATACCCAAGTTCGAAGGTAAGTCTGGAGAGGATCCGTCCAATCATGTGATGACTTACCACCTCTGGTGTGCTTCAAATTCCATCTTGGATGATTCGATCCGCTTACGTCTTTTCCAGCGTACGCTCATTGGTCTCGCGGCCAAGTGGTACATTGAGTTACCACGGGCCTCTTTTTACAATTTTAGTCAGTTAGCTACCTCATTCCTAACTCATTTTCAGTTGCCGGTCAGATATGATAATGGCACGGAGCTATTAACTTCATTAAAACAGTCGACCTCCACTTATATTTCCGATCATATCCATGAATGGAGACGTCGACGGCGATTAGTGAAAGTTTTTATTCCGGACCAAATCTTAGCTGAATGGTTTGTTAAATCATTATTACCGAAGATTACTGAAGATGTAGCTAAGGCCGGAGTAGTTACTGAGGAGCAAGTAATTGCTCAAGCGCAGTACCTTGACTTAGTTTACACTCAGTCAGGTACGTTACATGAAAAGATCCCAGATCTTCCAAAGTCAAATCAAATCGCTGCTACTCCTTCGGGATCTCATGCTGCTGATGGCATGATTGGTACGGTAAATACTAAAAGTAAGAAGAAATCTTCAAAGAATTCTTCGCCTATTATAACCTTACCAGATTCCCCGACAGGAGAGTCTTCTCCTGAAATTTCCGCCGATATTCACGCTTTAGAGTCATCTACGGCTAAATCAAAAAACGGTGGGAAAAAGAAGGGTAAGAAGAAGGGTAAAGCAGACAAGACTCCAAAGGAGAAAATAGAAAAGTCAGAATCCAATGACGAAAAACACAAACCTCGATATCCTTGTCTTATTTGTGAAGAGGATCATTTTACAAGAGATTGCCCCCATCAGGCCGAGGTTGTGAAAATTGTCAAAGGTTCCTCAACTCCTGTTGTTTTTAAAGATCCATTTCCAAAGCAGGAGAGTAAGATGATAGGTTCTTCCTCGAGTGCCACTGAAGAACCCATATTGATGATGTCTCATGTAAGGATTGCGACTTGGTCTCACGATTATGGTAGTAAAAGTCCTGTTGATGGATCGAAAGAAGCAGAATCTTCTCGTTCAAATCCATCAACCTCAGCTCCCGGTTCTGATCCACTACAAATCGAGAAACCTAACCCTGACTTAGTAATAAAACCGCCCGCCAAGGGTGTACTTCGAAGGTCTGCTTTCAATCCACATGCGAGAGCGGCCCAGAATTACAACATTTTTGAGGATTTAGCTGTTTCACCCTCAGCAATGTCAGCTTTAGAAGTGCTGCAATCATGCCCAGCACAGCGAAAATTACTTTTTTCGGCTATAGGAGCTGTTGATGTTCAGGACCCGAACTTGATAATCTTTGATCTAGAAAATAGTACACCGCGTCTCCCTCATCAGATGGCTTTCCAGATTCCAGTGATAGTAAAAAACAGGCCTATTCATCGGACTGTAATTGATGAGGGAGCTTCCACGTGTATTATGTCGATTCAGTGTTGGAGATCGCTTGGTTCTCCTTCACTGAACCAATCCCCGACTATTCTTAAGGCCTTTGATGGCCGTGGGTTCCATCCGTTTGGCATTTTACAGGATTTGCCTATAGGGGTTGAAGGAAAAACCGTTAGTCTAGATGTGGAGGTGGTTGATGCCCCTCTAGACTACAACCTTCTGTTGGGTCGAAGTTGGTCTTACGCTATGACAACGGTCGTTTCATCAGTCTTCAGAGTCATAAAGTTTCCACATAATGGCAAGATCGTGACAATAGACCAGCTGGCTTATTTTTCATCCGACCCAGCCTCTTCAGAGAGTATCCAGCATGTCGGTAAAACGATTATCCCTTATAAGGATGTTGGCGTAGGATTAGTTAAAGATTCCGATTTACTGGGAACTTTTCCTTTTCCTCCGATCAACGCAGACCCTTCATTCGCATCCATTCATATGATTACTTCAAACACTATTATTTATGATGATCCTTGGATTGTCCCATCTGAATCTGAGATAGACTCATTCGGTAATGCAATGCCTTTGAGTCCATATGAAATTGCTTATGAGGCCGTGCAGTCTTTTTCCGACTCAAGTTCAACCCAAATCGACCAAATGAATGTGGTCCGCGAGGAATCCCTTTTCGCGTCATCCTCGGAGTTAATAACATTTCCCGAAGTTGTGTTATCTGACGAGCAACTTTGTGAAGTCCTGTGCGTAGACGATTTACCATGGGAAGATCTCCATCATAGATCTTCATTTTTACCTGAGGATGATCATTTTGAAAACGATTTCTCGTCAATTTTTACAGCTGAATATGTCAAAGACGCTCAGAGTCCCATGAAACATCCCGATTCAGAGCTAAATTTGGGAAATGTTTCTCGCACTATTCCCATTGACATTTCAGTGAAGCCGGGAATTGTTGAACACATTCATATAGGTGCCTCGTGTTCAGATGACGAAATTCAAACATACAAGGCCCTATTTCAAGAATTCCGCGACGTGTTTGCCTGGTCCTATGAGGAAATGTCAGGAATTGATCCCTCCATTGTTGTTCATGAGATCAAGACTTACCCGGACACTAAACCCGTTCGGCAACGTCTGCGTCAGATCCACCCTCGGAAAGCGGCTGCAATTAAAGCAGAAGTTGAGAAGCTGTTGAAAGCAGGTTTCATTTATCCGATCCCGTTAACGGATTGGGTATCGAATATTGTTCCAGTTAACAAGAAGCAGGGAACAATAAGAATATGTATCGACTATAGGGATATCAATCGTGCTTGTCCCAAGGACAACTATCCAACGCCCTATATCGATCAAATAATTGATGATTGTGCCGGCAGTGAAATATTTTCCTTTATGGATGGTTTTTCCGGTTACAACCAAATCAATATTCTACCTGCCAATCAACCAAAAATGGCTTTCATTTGTCCATGGGGGACATTTTCTTATTGCAAACTACCTTTTGGGCTTAAGAATGCCGGAGCCACTTTTCAAAGGGCAATGTCTTATGCATTTCATGACATCAAGCACATTGTGCAACCGTATCTCGATGATTTGCCCGCTCACTCCTCACGTCGAGCTGATCACCTTATCCATTTACGAGCAATTTTTATGAGGTGTAGGCATTATCGTATACAGTTGAACCCACAAAAATGTGTCTTCTGCATCGAAGTGGGACGATTGCTGGGATTTGTCATTTCAAAAGCTGGCATTCGCGTCGATCCCTCGAAGGTCGAAGCTATCATCATATTGCCTCCTCCTTCGAGTTTGCGCCAACTCCAAAGTTTGCAAGGGAAAGCAAACTTTTTACGCCGATTCATTCCTAACTACGCTGAGATTACCAAGGGTTTTACCCGGTTGTTGAAACAAAATGCTCAATTCTCTTGGGATGAGATAGCTCAGAAATCTTTTGATGCGCTAAAGCACGCGTTGACCCATGCACCGTTGCTGCATCCTCCCAACTACAACCAGGATTACTTTTTGTACCTCGCCGCCGCTCATTCCACTATTGGAATGGTCTTAGTAAAGGAAGATGAATTCGACATGGAACATGTGATATATTATCTTAGCAGGACGTTAAATCCCACTGAGCTAAAATATTCGCATGTGGAGAAATTGGCCCTGGCAGCTGTTCAGGCTGTCCAGCGTTTTCGTCATTACATTCTTCTCCGTAAAACTACAGTCATTTCGGATTGCAACCCTATGATTTAAATTTTGACTAAAAATTGATAGGGGGCAAGTACTCTAAATGGATTTTTATCTTGCAAGAATTTGACTTGGAGTTTGAAAAATCTAAGTCTAAGAAATCTTTAGTTTTTGCGGAATTGATGTGTGACTTCCCGCGTGCTGACACGGAAACTGTGGTAGAGGAACCCATTGTGGACGAATCTCTGTTTCTCATCAGCACTTTAGATCCGTGGTATGGGGATTTAATCATCTCTCTCCAAACCCAATCCTTTCGGCCCGAGGCTTCAAAGTCAGAACGCCGAAAAATTCGATTCCAGTCCCAACAGTACAACATTATTGGAGATACTCTTTATCGTCGTGGGGCGGATTTGGTTTTTCGTCGTTGCTTAACTCATGAAGAGGCAGAAAGGGTTATGAATGACTGTCATTCTGGAGCGTGTGGCGGTCATATGTCTGGGTATGCCACGGCCCAGAAGGTGTTGCGTTCTGGCTACTTCTGGCCATCCATGTTTAAAGATTGTATCATTGCGGTCCGAAAATGCCACAACTGTCAAGTGTTTGATCGCAAGATGCGCGCACCACCTGCTCCTCTCCACCCTATAATTTCCGTTGGTCCTTTTTCTAAATGGAGTATCGACTTTATTACATGTAACCGTCACTCGGCCGGGGGGCATGCGTATATCATCCTTGCGGTTGATTATTTTACTAAGTGGGCCGAGGCGATGCCTACATTCGAGGCTGACGGCAAGACAACTGTGATTTTCGTATTCAATCATATTATTGCTAGGTTTGGTGTCCCACAAGCGATAATCACTGACCATGGGCGCCATTTTTGAAACATTATGATGACAGAACTTACAAGGCAGCTTGGTTTGCGTCATGATAGTTCTACTCCTTATTATCCCCAAGCAAATGGTTTGGTTGAGTCCATCAACAAAGTTCTAGTTATCATGATCCAACGAATCATTGGTATTCATCGGTCGAATTGGCACAACATGTTATTTTCAGCACTTTGGGCATATGAACCTCAGTGAAAACATCAACAGGGTTCACTCCTTTCCAACTAGTTTATGGTTTGGAAGCAGTGTTGCCCATTGAATGCGAAATCCCATCACTTCAAATGGATATCAAATTACTTCCAGCTACTTCCGAAGAGGAGAAGCGTCTATTATACTTAGCTAAATTAGATGAGACTCGACGTGATGCTGCATTGGCAATCGAGACTCACGCAAAAAGGATGAAAGCTCAGTATGATCGCAACGTGACCCCTCGTAATTTTTCGGAAGGAGACCTAGTGCTATTATATGATCAAGCTAACGATAAATTAGGTGTTGGTAAATTCGTTCCTATGTGGCATGGGCCCTACATTGTCAAGCGAAAGCTAGCAAAAGGGGCCTATGAGCTAGTAGATTTTGATGGGGACTCTTTGGGTAAGCCCAGAAATGGACTTTACCTAAAGAGGTATTATGCTTAAATGATGGGTATGGAGATTTAGTTAGGTTAGTTTTTCTTTCTAGCTGGTGTGTTTGTTAGTATAGACAGTGTGCTTAGCTTAGAGAGTGTGTTTTTCGTCGTTATTCTGGCTTATCTTGGTTTTACTCTTGATATTGCAGATGTCGACGCCTCTCCAAACGTACATTGGATTTGCTGATGGTGCTTGTCGTAGTACACGGAATATCTCTTCCGCAGCTTGGGTTATCTATTCACCCTCTGACGAGTTAGTTTCTATGCATGGGGTGAGCCTCAGTCAAACAACAAACAACATTGCAGAATACAGTGCAGTGATTGAGTTATTATCTGAATCTATTTCATTTGGGATTCAGAGTTTGATAGTGAGGTTAGATTCTGAAATCGTTGTATTACATCTTAATAGAGTATATGCCATTAGAAATCCAGTGTTATTAAGGTTATTTTTGAGAGTGCGCCTCTTGGAACGTGAATTTGATTACATTGAATATCAGCATATTCCAAGGTCATTAAATACATTAGCAAATGCAATTGCTTCTCGAATGTTAGACAGACATTTGCGATAATCATAAATGTAAATTTAAAAACATTTCATCATACATGTTTAACAAGATAAGCCGGTAATAATGATATATATATAGATAGGAGTGTGTCAAAAATATACATCGTCTCCGATCATAGGTTGAAAAACACCTTATGATCGGCAAAAATGATAAGTACAAAAAACCAAAAATGTCATATGTGTCTACAAAAAATGACTAGCCAATCACTGGTGGTGCTCTCTATACGAGACCACTGCCCGCGCTACCCTACACAGGAACCTCCTGAAAGGTCCTGGGACTGCGACCACATAGCACTGAAGTCGGATAGGAATATCGTCTATAGTCGTCTCTGGTATGTCCGTCGTGAGACGCTCTAGGTCCTGTTCCAGCTCGGCTAAGGTCTCTGCGGCCGCATCCTGTGGGGTTGGTGCTGGTGCAGCTGGTACTCTTCTCTCGAATGGCCAGAGATTGGTCGGATGCTGTGGACCTACATCTGCATTTTGAAAATTGTCACTGTCAGTTTTGAGACGATATAAAAACAAATAAAAAGTAAATAATTTAAAAAACTTGTGAAAAAGAAATACCTCTGTCGTCCCATTCTTCTCCCTGTGGAAGAACCATGTCTGGATCACCGTGAAAATCTACTCCGGCATAAGGAAAGTCCTGAATCGCAAAGACCTGGTCCTCCAACCAGTGAAAGTAACCCGCAGGAAATCGAACAACTCCCGCTCCCTCATCAGGATGCCGGGCCATTACCGTAACCCATCGCATCAACTTTGGCTCCCGAGGAGGCCCAGCTGGAACAGTGAGATGCTGTGGGATCAACATCAAAACCCTCTCTAGGGCAAAGCTCACAACTAAAGGCCCATACCCAAAGGTCTTTAATTGTCCGTTCTTTGCCCTAGTCAGTTGGCCCTTCATATTGGCCAACACAGCGTCACACCAATTGAAAATGGTGCCTCGGTAGCAATCTATCGCCATCCGCATTTGGGACCCGGTGGCAATGTGCAAAGCGGCTGCGCCGCAGAGTCTGGTAACTGTAAAGGAAATTACCATAAGTTCGGGCAGGGATATGTATTTGATTTCTATCCCTTTCTCCTGGTTTTGATTGTTGCACCACTCTAGCCGGAGGCTAGCAAGGGATTGGCCACCCGGCCTAGTCCCAGACAGAGTTAGTTGCTCGCCCCTATTAGGCAAACCAGTGAGAAAATATATGTCAGAGGGCTCTATCTCGAGCTGGGGCCCTCTGATGTAGAAGCATTGATCCTGAACATTCCACCTTTCAACCAGCCATTCTAAGAATCGCACCTGGGCCCTCATGCCAGGTATGGCCCAGTATTTGTAGAGACCGCATGCCTTCAAAGCATCAATGGAGGGTTGATGATCTATTGCGGCCAAATCGACATCTTCGTGTTCTCTTTCGCGCCAATCAAGCATGGTGGGCAATCTACACACCAGAAAACATTCATTAGAATTCATTAAATCAAAAATTAATGGTTAGGTTTTGAGATTTGGGGTTTTGAAATTGCTTTGCGCGGGGTACGCACCCCGCGTTCAGAAACAGAGCGTATGGACGCAGCTGTTCTGAAGGTAGGCTGCGTACTCCTGCCATTTTCCCATGAACGAAAATGTCGGGGTACGCAGGTCGCCCATGGGGCACCTGCGTACCCCGAAAGGCGGATCCTAAAACCCCAAAGCCCTCAAAAAATCAAAATAGGGCTTAAAATGAAATTCTAAACGGATGAAAACAAAGAGGAGGATGTTGTGAAATACCTGAAAGAGACGACACTCGATTCCGACGGTCGGATTCTCCGCAAAGTCCACGGGAAGTTTCTTGCCAAAAGCCCTTTTCTCTCCTTCAATAGTAAAATGGTAAAAATGACATGGTAAAAAGTCTTTTTATAGGTTTTTTGGATAAATGAATGCTAAATTTGTTTATTTTTCACCATGGAAGGATATTTCTCAATGCATTTTTGCTTATCTTAAACAGGTATGAGTAATGTGTCGTTTTTGTGCAGGACAATAGGACTTTCAAGCAAGGAAAATTTTAAGGATGGAAAATTTTCTTGAAGTTTTTGGCGAATCTCACTAATCTAATATGCAAACTATAAAATGTGTATTGATATATTTGTCAAATCTATAATGATTTTATATATAGTCTCTATATAATGTTGGCGATTTTTGAGGTAAAATAATTTTATATTCTAAAATTTGGGCGAATCGTCTTTTATAAAAATTGGTATTTGGCGAATCTTTTTTTGGAAAAATCAAGGAAAATTAGCCCAGAACATTAGCCCCTAAAATTTTCCATGCTTTCAAGGAAAATTATCATTTTTCACGAACCAAAACATCAGAGTCATATTTTAAGCCCTTTTCTGACTCCTAAAATATGAAAAGATCGCCGAGCGTTTCTTTTGCACTCGTTAAAACGGAATTAAAAGACGGTCCCATTATAGCTCTTTTCTGACCGTAAAAACAGGAAAAGATTGCCGGGTTTTTGTCGTTTCAAACTCGATACGGAAATAAAACGACGTGTCCTTGATCGCTTTTTACTTTTCAAGTCAGAGGCACTAATCATGAAAGTACTCCTTGGTCGCAAGACTAAGCGGTTCTCTCAAGTATTATTTTATACTTTTTCGGGCTTGGGAGACACAACTTTACGAAAAAGTTCAACCTGGAGTCTTCTTTAGTTTTTTCAGACTCTCTAAAAATGAAAAACACCGAGTTTCTCCTATACTGGACTCGTTAAAATTTCACAGTAAAGGACCTGTTCGATTACAAACAGGAACGGACCACTCCTTCTTAGGGTTCGAATCAAAACTAAGTTGGACTCATCCGAAGGATGAGCTTATAATCAAGCATATGTTATCCTCCTCAAGCTTGTAAAAAATAAAGAGGTACTTGCCAGAAATGGTGGGGGAAAAGAGAGAAAAATGAGCCCATTTGTTATCTTTTGTCTCAGAAGAAGCCTTATTACCACTCTTGAACACGACACTTTCATTCACCTGGGTTGGGAAATCCTTTGCCTCACAGTTGATCAAACCACATTGAAAGTCTTTAACCGGGTATTAACTTTAGGTCAAATGTAACCAAGCCATCTGTCGTGTCGTTATGTGTTCAAGAGGTCTCTGCAATAAACATTCATCTGCAAAATACTCGTCATCCATTTTGACCATCCCTGAGTCAGTCCTTACAACTATATTTCTTCAACTTGATCTATGATTTCGTGTTGTGGGCTTGCCTGCAACGGGTCGCTTTCTATCGACATCAGCACATTATCTAGAAAGATGACCTAGGAATCGTCAGTACCTTGAAGTCTGCATGCATCAATGGCAGGTTTCTCGCCTTTGACGTCAGTTTACATCATTGACTTTCGATCGAAGGATTCCGTGAAATGTTCGACATCAACTCATTCATTCACATCTCATGGATTGTACTGGGTACTTTGAGAACCATTCACATCACTGGTGGTCTCTCTCACGCTTGTTAACAGTTTACATCATTGACTGGTAATCAAGTGGTTTCTACCATGTTCGACATCAACTCATTTATTCGCATGGATAGAATCGTACCTGTTCGGGAAGTAGAAATGAAGACCCTGGATCTAGTTTCCACCATCCAGGCTGCGAGGAGTTTTGTATTCATTGTATAGTAGACTAATCATAAACAGATGGCTACGTCCATACTGTGTCTACAAAAGTCTATGATTATGATGTACTACAGAATCATTCCTGTATCAGAGTAGTAGATAGTTAATTAGTTAAAGTTTTCAATCTGAGTATGGGAATGCCTACCTCAGCAATGATATGATCATATATATGTATTTTGTGTTGAATACTTGCAGGTTCCGACTGGGCTCTCCACAAGATAATCCTTGAAATGATAAAGTACTTCACCCTTCCTAGATGATATGAAACCCTAATCTACTACAGGCTTCACACTTTAAGGGGCAATCTGTTACACTAAAATTTGTCACCATGACTATTTGCAGTTAGTATGGCTCCATCAACTGTCATATTATCCTCCTTGGCAAGCCTCATACCTCTGCTCTCCATGTCAAACTTCAAGAAAGAGAGAAAGTCATTAAAAATCTATATATCTCTGGGTACGCAGTTTCTCTTAGCCTTACCTGCGTGTACGCACTCCAAGTTCACAATACCTGCGTACTTGTACGCTCTGTATGTAAAGCAATGGGTGTGTACTCCTGTAAAGGTCAAAAGGCGCAAGTTTCACTCCAAAAAAGTTACTTGTGGTCATTTCTAGAGCCTTCTAGAAGCTTGTTTGACGTGTATGGAGCGCCTCCAGATGGTTCATGTATCCCTACCAAAGAGGAACTTATCCCATCAAGAGGGGAGCTATCCCATCCAAAGAGGGGCTTATCCCATTGATGGTGGACCTGAATAACTTCCTCTAGAGCACTATAAATACAGGCATTGGGCCAAAGGGAGGGAGGTTGAAAGCTGAACATTCCTAAGGGTAGATGCTGCTGGAATTAGGACTCCCTTGTAAAGCTTGAGAGGAGAGATTCCCATCCTTTCCTAGCCTTATTTGAGAGTGGGTGAGCTGATCAAAGTAAAGGAAAACTCTTGCTGGACCCTAGGAGGGACTTGCACAACACCAAGGCTCAGGTTGTAATGGTTCCTTTTGTTAACTTTTAATGCAAATGAACTTATTTTTCTCAACAGATTGTTATTCATGGTTTGTTTCATATACTCCTTGGTCTATATGATAGATACGTATTGTTTTATGAGTTTATTAGGTGCTATTTAATCTTTTGGCTTGTTAGTGAATGCAGGTTTCGAAGAGAAGGAGGAGCTCATCCGGATCGGCGAGGCTGGACTACTACAAAGCGTTGGACTAGAGGTATGTTAAAGATCCCCTGATTACTTGTATTTGCAATGCATGTTTAGAGAAAAGTAGCTTTATTTGTCTTGTTTGTCACTAGAAAGCTTTTGCTTCTAGGGAGGTCGGTTGTGTCCGCACTAACGACTCTTTCCGCATGACAACTTCTATGGCTGCATTGCAATTTCCGCTTTACATGATCTGAACTTGAATTATTTAGTTTAGGCTAGGCTAGGTTGCATGTAGTCAAATTCATTTCACTGTTCTTCTCTTTTTCATGTTGTGATTGTATTATTTTGGTTTGATTTGTCCTTGAATAAGTTAGTTTTGAGCTTAGAGACAATGTGGTTAATATTTTGTGGAAGGCATGTTGTAGCAGCACACACCCCTTTTCCTATGTGTCACCCTCTTCCTTGATTTAGTTTACATCTTTCAAGTCAATTTTTTCACTAAGGAAAAAAGACATTGGTGAGGAGCGAAAAATGTCACCATAAGCTCATTGATGATGGTCAAAAGAGCATTCCTCACCAAAATCTGAACGTCACCAAAGGTGTCATCGCCAAAAGTATAGGTGTTGTAGTGACATACAAAGCCCGTCACCAATAATGATTTATAATGATGGATAAAAATTGTCACCATTTCATATGAGCAATGGTGATGGACCATAGCCTTCGTCACAAAAAACTGAACATCACCAAAGGTGGCATCGCCAAAAGTATAGGTTTTGTAGTGACATTCAAATTTCATCACCAATAATTATTTATAATGACTGATAATGACCGTCACCATTGCATATCAGCAATGGTGACAAACCATAGCCTCGATCACCAAAAACTGAACGTCACGAAATGTGGCGTCGCCAAAAGTATAGGTGTTATAGTGCCATTCAATGTCCATCACAAATATTGATTATAATGACGGATAGTGACCGTCACCATTTCATATGAACAATAATGATTTATTATGATGAATCTTTAATGGCCGTCACTATTGGTGCATATATATGGTGACGTTCATTGACCATGACCAAAAGCCGCATTGATAGAGGTATAGGTGTTGTGGTGACATTCAATGTCCATCTTGAATAATGACTATAATGACAAACAACGACTGTCACCATTTCATATCAACAACAATGATTTATGGTTACGGACCTTTGAGGGTCGTCACTATTGACGTGTATATATGGTGGCATTTGCTAACCGTCACCATTTCATATTTTTGTGAGGGTCAGAAAATATCACCAAATCTCATTGGTGATGGTCAAAAGAGCTTCTATCACCAAAAAATTATTGTCACCATTCCATATGGATGTCAGGGCTAGATGGAATCAAACCACCAACCTCCTGCTTGTAAAGCAGGTGCTCTTCCATGGAGCTAGCACCCTTTAAAGAATTACATTTTTTAAAATTAGACCTTGAAACTTCATAAATTGTAAATTCTATAGCTTTCAATAAATTAAAGTCTCAACAATATTTTAATAAACAAGAAAAGCAACAACGAAGATGTAGCTCCGTACCTAATGGTTATTGAAGTTATGAAAATTGGGTGGAGGGAAAAATAGTTATGTATAAGAAAATCAATGTGTTCAGTTGAATACTCAATAGAAGTGAAAATCTGAAGACTTTTATAACCTATAAATGACCTATAACTATCAAATGCACCAAATATTGCAAAGAAAATGTCATAAGTGGACATCATATAGAAGAAGAGGAGGAAGGGACTTGGAACCCTTGTACATCTTGGCATGCCTTAGCACTTGGCACATATTAGCTTGTTTGACATGTCTTCGTACTATCTGGCACATCTTAACATGCCCTAGCATTCCCTAACACACCTTGGTAGTCATGACCTCATAACTAGCATTGCATTTTTCCATGACTTGGGAACCTTACATTCACTAGAACACCTTGTCACTCCCTAGCTGTCATGCCCTCTGTTATCCTCCATAATGTCCTAGACTGATGAGGAGATCGACGGAGGTAACCACAGACCAAGATTTTAGTTTGGTAGCTAGCCCTACCAAACCAGAGCGGGTTTTCTCTATGAAATCATAGCCAAGAGATGGCTAGAATGTAAAGGATTTTAGGCTAGATAGCTAGGGTCAAGTGGGTTTTTGGAAAATTTAGGGACTTGGAAATCTATCCACCAGTGTCTTGTCTGGCAGGGACTTTGTCAAGGAGGCAAGGACTTGGAACTATGTCTAGGATAACGCACTTGACATGCATGATAGAAGCTCCCTAGAATACAGTACCTCCTACTTAGAAGAGTGTCCCTTGCTTAAAGAAAAGAACCCTTCTCTACTTTGCACTTCTCTTAAAGATAAATCTGTGCATAAAATAGTACTAAGAAAAACACCTAAATTAAGAAAAGTGAGCATCTAAGTCAAACTATAAAAGTATAATAAATATGGCTCTATATAAGTTTGGGAAACACTAGAAAATCATGCTTTCATACAATAACAATAAGATGCCTAAAATCGATGTGATTCTTTCATCGTTGCTATACCCTCACAACAAAACTAGAATCTATAGCATGTACCCCAAGGCTATATGCCTTTGTTGAAGGTGTAGATTGAAATGATATGCTGAGATGAAGTACAATTGAAGGAGAAACACCTTCAAAACAATAGATAAAGTCTATTGTGAATTCAACCCATTTGCACCTAGACCAAGGCTTCTACTAGGTACACTTGTCCGTTGAATGGAAACTACAATGTATTGTAGTGATGCTGAAGGAAAAACACCTTTAGTGCAACACGGATAAAACTCTAACACATATTTTCATTGTGGCCTCGGTTTTCGATGATCTCATCAATATAGGTAACAAATTCGATAATTGAAAAATCAAAATGTGAGATGCATAGATAATTTGAAATGACAGATTTGGGCATACTTTATTATTGTTTAGGAGTGTTAGTATAGAAAAATCAAAGTAACTTGTTGCGTCTTTATGTCACAGGCCAAGGATGTGAAGAAATACATAAAATATTAAATAGCATGGTATAAGTTGATTGCAAGTTATTTTGAAACAGGAATGGAATTCTCCTTGTGTGGGTTCTAATCTAGTGGGTATAACTTTAAATAAGAAACTGATAGTTATGGGGTTGAAATTGTCTCACAATTCATGAAAAGTACCAAATTTGTTCACTAGAAAGAAGTAGAGCGAGTCATCAGGTTTATGGAAGGGAACACCCTATTCGCAGGAAGATAACTTGAAATTAATCAGGCATATTATTTCTCGACTTCTTGTATGTGTGTGCTTTGAAATGATAACCACATCCAAAGACTCAATAACAACTTTGGTAAAGTTTATAGATGTGAAGCACTTCTAAGAAAACCCATCGCTTAATGACAATTGAGTGAGGAATATGTTGAAGGGTTCAATCTTGTATTCAGTCATAAAAAGGAAGTTTGGGTATCCAGCTACTTGCCAACAAACTGACTCCAACCATAATGTGAAAGGCAGTTTAAGTGCGAAACCTCTTTCCCACTTTGTAGTATTGGTCCCTCTTGAATTCCAACAAGTATTTGGCTACTTATATCCATAAAACTCATGTCAGGTAAACTCTACATAATACAATTGTGACGTGCAAGCTTGACACACACTCTAGTTTCCCTCTAAAAGAGTGTAAGTAAAAATATTATGACAATATTAACTGTAATTTGATCATACAATATTGAGGTATTGCATGGAATATGAAATATACTATCAATGCACTAATGAAGAACTCAAAATAAACAAATTTCTTATTGCTACAATAGTGCCTCTTGGGATTCTCAGATAAAACCTAACCTGCATGACAAAAGCTTCCTAGAATAGAGTACCTCCCGCCTAGAAGTGTGTCCCCTACTCAAAATATAGAACCCTTCTCTACTGTGCACTTTTCTTAAAGATAAATCTATGCATAAAACAAAACTAAGAAAAACACCTAATTAAGAAAAGTGAGCATCTAAGTCAAACTATAAAAGAATACTAAATATGGTTGTATACAATATTGAGATGTTGCATGGAATAAGCAATATACTATCAATGCACTAATGAAGAACTCAAAATAAATGAATTTCTTATGGATACAACAACGCCTCTTAGGATTCTCGAATAAAGCACCTAACCTGCATGGAAAAAGCATCCTAGAATAGAGTACCTCCTACCTAGAAATGCGTCCCCTACTCAAAATATAGAACCCTTCTCTACTGTGCACTTTTCTTAAAGATAAATATGTGCATAAAATAGAACTAAGAAAAACACCTAAATTAAGAAAAGTGAGCTTCTAAGTCAAACTATAAAAGCATACTAAATATGCCTAAAATCGATGCACTTCTTTCATCACTGCTACAACCTCATAGGAAAACTATAATCTACAACATGTATCCCAAGGCTGCATGCATCTACTAAAGGTGCATACCAAAAGTATATACTAAGATGAAGTATTGTAGAATGAGAAATGCCTTCAAAACAATAGATAGAGCCTAATGTGCATTCATCCCATCTGCACACAGGCCAAGGTTGCTACTAGGTACACTTCTCCCTTAAATGGAAACTATAGTGTATTGCTGCTCTACTTAAGGAGAAGCACCTTCAGAGAAATGCGGATAAAACTATAGCATATATTGTCACTGTGGTATTGGTTGTAGAAGTTCTCATCAATATAGGTAACAACTTCGATAATTGAAAAACCAAAAGGTGAGTTACATTGATCATTTGAAATGATATATTTGGGCATACTTTATTATTTTTTAGGAGTGTTAGTATAGAAAATGCAAGGTAGGATATTGCATCTTTATGTCACAGACCAAGGATGTGAATAAATACAAAAAATATTAAATAGCATGGTACAAGTTGATTGTAGGTTCTTTTGAAAAAAGAATGGAGTTCTCCTTCTGCAGAGTCTAATCTATTAGGTATAAATTTAAATAAGAAAATTATAGTTATGGGGTTGGAATTGTCTCACGATTCATGGCAAGTCCCAAAGTTGTTCACTAGAAAGTGTTGGAAATAATACTAAGAAGGGGGGAGGGGGGGGGGGTGAATCAGTATTATCAAATCAATTATTTTTCGTTTCACAATAAGATTTGTATACGCTACTTCAGCTATGGGAAACTTCGTATATATGCTACTGTGTCTAAAGAAACCAACGTATATCAGAAAGCTTAAGATTCATTAATTATTGATCTTTAATCAGTGCACCAAGACTTCATTAATCATAAGAACAATAAACAGGAGCAATAAAAAAGAACAGATCATCACACACATGCACACAAAGATGTAAGGTGGAAACCCAATGTGGGTGAAAACCACCTAATGTAATTAGTTTCTATCTTCTTTTAATTAGAAACTTCTTTTTACAATGATTCTGTATTGGTGCAGTGTTATACCAGTACGCAGGCTGCTACCTGCAGAAGGCTACAACCTTCTCTAGTTCCCCAGCTTCTTCTAGAAGGGAGCTACAACCCCCTTAGCTCTTGTACTAGCTGAGGTACTAGTATGTAGGTGCTGACCTACAGAAGGCTACAACCTTCTCTTTTCTTTCAGGGACCATGTTTCATAAATTTTCAGACTGGATCCATCAATCAAATATCAAGTATATCTACATCAACCAATCTCCTTTGCACCAAACAAAAACTGAATCAAATAGTCACTTCTCTGAATGTTGTACCCAGAAAATGGTAACAGTAACCAGACACCAATTCTGAACCCAGAACACTGCAGCAATAACCAGAAGTAGATAAAACATATTTCAAGAGACGTATGCTACTTCAATGTGTACAACATGCATGCATACGCTGCTGAATTAAGGCCAACCTGCGTATACGCTATTTTGATTTACAGAACAAGCGTGTATATGCGCTTTTGCTTCATTGAACCTGCATACAGATCTATAAAAGATAATTTATCCTTTTCACTTATTCAAACATCGGTTATACCCAGATTATTAGATTTATAGATCAAGTCATGCGCCAAAAATAACAGATCAAAATCACTCAAAGATACTACTATTCAAGCCTTAAGATCTTAATCCATCAATAATACTTATCCATCTTTTTGTGCTCAGGTTCCTCCTTGATTCAGATCCAGCTATGCACAATAACCCAATGACCTATGTTCCAGATCTAGTTCTTCATAAGATATTTAGTCCTTGAGTCAATGCCTTTGCCTAATGATCTCCTTCCCCTTTTATAGTCTTAGGCCTTACACAATACCATGGTCGAAAACCATAAAGAATCAATACCTTGGACCAAATACCTAGGTTCAACACTTCAGACGAGATACCATGGTCCAAAACCATAGGTCCTAATACCAAGGACTAAATACCATGGGCCAAAAATAAGTTTTCCCACACGTATGCACTTTTTCGTGCATGAAAGTGCGTGCATACGCATACGTGACTTTTGATCGGCAATCCTGCGTGTATATGCGAGTTAGTCAAAGGGAACCTACATATACCTCTTTTCCTTTCATTCTGAGAGCCTGAATAGTGATCTGCCATCTGAGTGAGTTGCCATCAAGGACCACACCTGTGTCATAGTGCCAAACCTGTGTCATAATGCCAACAATCTCCCCCTTTGGACTTGATGGCAACCCAAAGTCACTCAAAGTCATTCTCCGCCTTTGGCATCAAGGGAAAATGGTTATGCTGCCCTTGAGTTCATGCTGAAATCTCTGCTCTGCTGTGTTGTCCATGCTCCCCCTGGTTGTATGCAAGGTCTTGGAACAAGATGTTCTACAAGAAGATACATAACTTTATACATCATAAATGACCTTGCTACTACCAAAGACTCATACATACATCCATCTCCCAACCAAGTGGGGATTGACTCATCCACCCAACCATGTGGGGATACACCAAAAGTTTACACAAGATAAAACAAGATCATTACATTATCCATCCCAGACATAATGGGGAAACTAAAGTAGGTCGTTACATGACCTTGATAAGAAAAGAAATACATGACATAAAGACAAAATATCTACAACCAAACTATGATAGTTATCAACAACTATCATCAGCAACATCTGTCAATCATCATTCAGACCAACAACCATGTCCTCCTTCTGCACCTGTTCCCCCTGAAACCAAACCACTGTGAACTTGAACCAAGATCTTTTAGGATAATGCCAAAAAAGCATTATTAGAAGAATATATATGCTCCCCCTAAACCTGTGCCAGATCGTCTCTGTCAAACCCATATCAGACTCCTTTCATCTTGAGCCTACCCCACTGTTTATCTTCAAACCAACATATACGCGACTATATCCACATAAACCGGCGTATGTACGTGGATTCTCCTTATTAAACTCACGTACAACCACTTTTCTCTGAAATAGACAAGTTTCAACATCAAGATGATGCATCAACTACTCCTAGCTTCTGTCTGAGGTGTTCAAATGTCTCCCTGGGCAGTGGTTTGGTGAGTATATCAACAACCTGTTCCTTGGAGGGAACATACTCCAATTTGAGCTTTTGTTCAAGCACTTGTTCTCGAAGAAAATGATATTTTATAGGTATGTGCTTGGTCTTTGAATGCATGGCTGGATTTTTTGAAATACTGACTGCACTTGTTTTCACATAAAATGGAGATAGGTGGAGTAAAAGTGATTTGAAAATCTTGCAAAATTTGCATCATCCAAAGGATTTGTGTGCAGCAAAATGCAACAGCCACATATTCTGCTTCAGCTGTAGATAAAGCAATTGAACTTTGTTTCTTGCTGAAACAAGATACTAATCTGGAACCCATAAAGAATGCACCACCACTAGTGCTTTTTCTGTCATCTACGCTTCCTGCCCAATCTGCATCTGTATATCCATGAAGTGTGAGATCTATATCTCTAGAATACCATAAGCCATATTTTTGTGTCCCTTGAAGATATTTGAAAATTCTTTTAACTGCTTGAAGGTGTGCTTCTTTCATATTTTCTTGGAATCTTCCAACTATTCCCACTGCATGCATGATGTCTAGTCGGGTACCTGTTAGATAGAGCTGACTACCAATCATGGATCTATAGGTTGGTTTATGAACTGCTGCTGAATCATGATTTGCGCTGAGGCTGCATCATGTTACCATAGGGATACGTACTAGTTTTGAATCTTCCATGCCATATTTCTTCAAGATCTCCTTGACGTACTTGGTTTGTGATAAAAAGATACCGTCTTTATTTTGTTGGACTTGTAAACCAAGAAAACATGTTAACTCACCAAGCAAGGACATTTCAAATTCTTTTTGCATCACCAAAGAAACGTTTTGACTCATGGCTTTTTCATTGCTACCAAAGATGATATCATCAACATACACGACAAGTACTAGAAATTTATCATTATCATTTTTTACATATAGATTGCTATCTGCTGATCCTTTTGAAAAGCCTTGTTGATGAAGATATTTGTCCAGACGATAATACCAAGCCCTTGGAGCCTGTTGAAGACCATAGAGTGCCTTCTTAAGTCTTCATACAAGTTTTGGATCATTTCCAAGGATGAATCCATCTAGTTGCTCAATATACACTTCTTCTTCCAAGTCTCCATTTAAAAAGTCAGATTTCACATCCATTTGAAAAACTTTGAACTTCTGAAAGCTAGAAAGAGAAAGGAACATTCTTATGGCTTCAAGTCTAGCAACTGGTGCAAAAGTTTCCTCAAAGTCTATACCTTCTTGTTGATCATACCCTTTACAAACAAGTCTAGCCTTATTTCTAATAACTTCTCCATTTTCATTCAGCTTGTTTTTGAATATCCATTTTGTCCCTATGACATTCTTATCGTTTGGTCTAGGAACCAACTACCAAGTGTTATTCTTTTCAATCTGCTCAAGTTCTTCATTCATGGCCTTGACCCAACATTCATGTTTGCATGCTTCTCTTAAATTTTGTGGTTCATTGGAGGAGAGCAATGCTAGATAGCTTGAAGCTTCTAACATAGTTCTTCTTGTTTATACACCTGCCTCTTTCTGCCCCAAAATGTGAGTTTCTGGATGATTCTTCTAAACATACCTGGATGGAGTCTTTTCTTCTATCCTTATCTGTTCTTCTGGTGCCTCATGGGTTTCTTCTTCATCATAAGTTTGATTTTATGTTGAAGGATAGTCCTCACCATCTTTGAAATCTTCAGATTTCACCTGCCTAGGAATGTTTCCTTCTTCATCAATCACTACATCAATACTTTCAACAATTTTTCCAAGTCTTTAATTGTAACACTTATATCCTTTGTTGTGTGGAGAGTAACCAAGGAGAATGCCTTCATCTGGTTTAGGTTCAAACTTGCCAAGGTTTTCATCAGTCCTTTTGATGTAACATTTGCTTCCAAAAATTTTGAAGTATTTAACCATATGAGTCTTACCATACCAAAGTTCATGAGGAGTTTGAGTGCTATTCACTCGGACATTTGTCTTGTTGAGAATAGTAACCGTAGCAAATGCAGCTTCACCCCAAAAGGTTGCGGGAGTTCCAGAATCATCAAGCATAGCGCAAACCATTTGTTGAACCATTCTGTTCATCCTTTCCACTACTTCATTTTGCTGAGGAGTCCTTGCAGTAGAGAATTCCCTTCTTATTCCAAGTTCTTCACAAAAATTGAAAAATTCATCCAAGGTAAATTCCCCTCCTTGATCAGACCTGAGGCATTTGATTCTGCGATCTGATTCATTTTAAACCAAGGCTTTGAATGCTTTGAACTTTTTGAAAGCTTCGTCTTTATGCTTCAGAAGTCCTATCCAACACATCCTTGAAAATTCGTCAATGAACAATATGAAGTATTCTTCTTCTCGAGGTGACCTCTTCCTAGTTGGACCACATACATTAGTATG
This sequence comes from Pinus tabuliformis, assembly GCA_031772625.1. NCBI lineage: Eukaryota > Viridiplantae > Streptophyta > Pinopsida > Pinales > Pinaceae > Pinus > Pinus tabuliformis. The sequence goes on from CM062805.1 coordinate 847,248,645, forward strand.
GAAAAGTTCAAGTGGCCTACTAGCTGATCCTTCCTTCTCAGGGAAATTAGTTATGGTTTGCTTCCCAAACTGACATGATTTGCATATTGTATTGTCAGGAATTCTGATGTTAGGGAGATCATGAACTGCCTGATATTTGCATGCTTTCCTTACCTGAGAGAAGCTTAGATGCCACAATCTTCTGTGCCATAGTCATTGTTCATCATTCTTGCTTAGATAGCATTGTTGTTGTCCTCCATTGAGTATGTGTAAATTATTTGGAGTTCTTGTGCCTTTGATCATTGTTTCTCCTGTATCAAGCTCACGAACAATACATCCATTTGATTGAAATATTACCTCATTTCCTTGATCACACATTTGATTGACACTCAATAGATTATGTTTTAAGCCATCAACATACATAGCATTTCCATCTTTGACTTTTTCTTCCAAAATAACAGAACCTTTACCTTTTATGAATGCAGGGGTGTCATTTCCAAATGAGACCTTCTTTTCCTTTTCAAAGGCACTATATGACTAAATTTTTTCTTTATCACATGTCATATGTTTTTAGCAACCACTGTCGATGTACCACTGATTTTCCTGTCCTTCCGCATATAAGGCTATACCACATCTTTTTGGTTGCAGTTCTTTCTTCTTCCATGTTTTTGGACTCAATGAAGCTTGCTCCTTCTGAGTTCTTTGCCAAAACCTATTCCTACACTCAGAATCTTCATGACCGAAGTTGTTACAAATAGAACATTCTATTTCATTTTCAAGAGAAGAAAAGTTATTGTAGGTTCTTTTCATGATTCCAGTCACACTCCTTCGATTTCGTGCTTCTCTGGTCATGATGGTCTTGTAGGAAACACATTGAGCTGCTTTGTGTCTTATGACAAGAGAAACATTGCCCGTTGAAGAAATTCCTGCGATTATCAAAACTTTTGTCCAGGCGATTGTAATTTCCATAGCCATTCCTTCTTGAGGCAAGTTGAGAATGATTTACCTATGGTTGGTTGTAGCTTCTGTTCATCCTTGAAGTAGAGTGCCCTCGATTTAGTTGGTGATCTCTATTCATTCTTGAAGTAAATTGTCCCTGATTTGTCTCTGCATTGTGCCTTTGCTGTCGATTGTCAACTTGTTCACTTCTTCTTGCTACTTCAAGATAACTTTTGGAGGTAGATGGCTTCTGTGTTTGAGATGAATCTTCAGTATACCCAAGACCTGTCTTGATTAGAGGAGAACACTACACTTTAATAATCTCATCTAAAGTTTCATATCCTTTAGCAAATATAAGATTAAGAGCTTTTGTTTTCTCAATATCTTTTCTAAGTCCCATAATTTCAGATTCTAACTTTTCATTGTGTTTTTCCCTTTCAGCAAGTTGGAATGTTAGAGTATCTATAATCATATTATTTTCTTCTAAACAAAATTTAGGTTTAGATATTTCTTCATAAAGACCTTCTTCATCTATAGCATCCAAGAAATAATCATCTTCAAAAGCCATCAAAAGTCTATAATCATTACCTTGTTCATCTTGATCATTATTTGAAAATCCATCACTATCTTCATGTGTATAATAGCTCTTCTTACTTACATTCTATTTTATGTTCCATCTAACTGGTTCCTTACCTTTCTCAAGCTTATCTTTATGAGGAAACTTGTCTGCATACTGACCGACTCTTCCACAAGCAAAGCATTTAAAAGGTAGCTTACCTCTGAATCTTCCAGAACCCCGTTGAAGGTTCTTGACAAAGTTTAATTCTTCCTCTCCTTATAACATATGTCCTGATTCATTGTATTCTCCTTTTTCCTGAGGCTTTGAATGCAGATTCTCTCATGTCTGATGGTCCCCCTTTTCTCATTTCGAAAGTAGTTAGGATTTCGTGTAGCTATGACATGGTAATGCTTTGAAGATTCTTCTTTTCTTCTATGGCCGAAACTTTTGATTCAAACTTAGAAGACAAAGACCTTAGAACTTTTTCAACCAAAGTAGCTTCTTTTATCTCTTCACCCAAGTTTTTCATACAATTAACAATATCATCTATACATAGGAAATAATTAGTCACACTTTCATCATTATGCATTATGATATTTTCATATTGGATTCTGAGAGTTTGTAGTTTTGCATGTTTTACCTGATCATCTCCTTAATAGCTCAGAACGATCTTGTCCCATATTTATTTTGCAGTTATGAGCTGCATAACCTTGACGAATTCTGAGTGAGACAAGCTCCCTAATAGAGTATTGACAGCCTTTGCATTTTTTTCATACTACTTCTTACCAGCCGTATCTGTAGGAGTCGCTGACGGAAATGTTTATCCTGTTTCCATGATATCCCAAACTTTTGTACCAAGAGATTGAAGATAGGTTGTGATTCTTTCCTCCCAATAGACGAAGTTGCTTCCATCAAAGATTGGTGGCTTGATAGATTCCTCCTTTTCGTAGATGCTCATGATGATAGATATTCCTTTAAGCGATCAACCTTCCTCTGAAGGACCTGCTCTGATACCAATTGTTGGAAATAATACTGAGATGGGGGTTGAATCAGTATTATCAAATCAATTATTTTTCATTTCACAATTAGATTTGTATACGCTACTTCAGCTATGGGAAACTATGTATATACGCTATTGTGTCGAAAGAAACCAGCGTATATTAGAAAGCTTAAGATTCATTAATTGTTGATCTTTAATCAGTGCATCAAGAATTCATTAATCATAAGAACAGTAAACAGGAGTAGTAAAACAAAACAGATCATCACACACATGGACACAAAGATGTAAGGTGGAAACCCAATGTGGGTGAAAACCACCTGCTGCAATTCATTTCTATCTTCTTTTAATTATAAAATTCTTTTTACAATGATTCTGTACTGGTGCAGTCTTATACCAGTACGTAGGCTGCTACGTACATAAGGCTACAACCTTCTCTCGTTCTCCATCTTCTTCTAGAAGGGAGCTACAACCCCCTTAGCTCTTGTACTAGCTAAGGTACTAGTACATAGGTGCTGACCTATAGAAGGCTACAACCTTCTCTTTTTTTCAGGGATCACATTTCATAAATTTTCAGACTGGATCCATCAATCAAATATCAAGTATATCTGCATCAACCAATCTCCTTTGCACCAAACAAAAACTGAATCAAATAGTCACTTCTTTGAATGTTGTACCCAGAAAATAGTAACAGTAACCAGAAACCAATTCTGAACCCAGAACACTGCAGCAATAACCAGAAGTAGCTAAAACATATTTCAAGAGATGTATGCTACTTCAATGTGTACAACATGCGTGCATACACTGCTGAATTAAGGCCAACCTGCGTATATGCTATTTTTATTTACAGAACCAGCGTGTATATGTGCTTTTGCTTCGCTGAACCTGCGTACAGATCTATAAAAGATAATTTGTCCTTTTCACTTATTCAGACATCAGTTATACCCAGATTATCCGAATTATAGATTAAGTCATGCACCAAAAATAACAGATCACAATCACTCAAAGATACTACTATTCAAGTGTTAAGATATTTATCCATCAATAGTACTTATCCTTCTTTTTGCGCTCAGGTTCCTCCTTGATTCAGATCCAGCTATGCACAATAACCCAATTACCTGTGTTCCAGATCTAGTTCTTCATAAGATATTCAGTCCTTGAGTCAATGCCTTTGCCTAATGGTCTCCTCCCCCTTTTATAGTCTTAGGCCTTACACAATACCATGGTCCAAAACCATAAAAAATCAATAGCTTGGACCAAATACCTGGGTTCAACACTTTAGACGAGATACGATGGTCTAAAAACATAGGTCCAAATACCAAGGACTAAATACCATGGACCAAAAATAATTTTTCCCACACATATGTGATTTTTCATGCATGAAAGTGTGTGCACACGCATACATGACTTTTGATCGGCAATCCCACGTGTATATGCGAGTTAGTGAAAGGGAACCTATGTATACCTCTTTTCCTTTCATTCTGAGAGCTTGAACAGTGATCTGCCATCTGAGTGAGTTGCCATCAAGGACAACACCTGTGTCGTAGTGCCAAACCTTTGTCATAATGCCAATAGAAAGAAGTAGAGTGAGTCGTCAAGTTTATGAATGGGAACACCCTATTAAGAGGTAGATAACTTCAAATTAGCTAGGCATATTATTTCTCCTCTTCTTGTATGTGTGTGCTTTGAAAAGTTAACCACCTCTGAAGTCTCAAGAACAACTCTAGTAAAGTTTATAGGTGTGCAACACTTATAAGAAAACCCATCACTTAATGACAATTGAGCGAGGAATATTTCGAAGGATTCAATCTTTCACTGAGTCATAAAAACGAAGTTGGGGTATCCAACATCTTGCCAACAAACCGACTCCAACCATAATGTGAAATCCAGGTTAATTGTGAAACCTCTTTCCCACTTTGTAGTATTGTTGCCTCTTGAATTCCAACAGGTATCTTACTACTTAGATCCACAAAACTTGTCCCAGGTAAACTTTGCATGATACAATTGTGATGTGCAAGCTTGACATGCACTCAAGTTTCCCTCTAAAATAGGGTAAGTCAAAATATTATGACGTGCTTAACTGTAATTTGATCATACAATGTTGAGGTATTGTATGGAATAAACAATATACTATCAATGCACTAATGAAGAACTCAAAATAAATGAATTTATTGTTGCTACAATAGCGCCACTCTTGGGATTCTCCAAGGAACCACTAATTTATACAAATTTGGAATCTTTACTTGGTCTGTAGAAAGATTAAGCAATGGTAGTGATCACACTTTGTCCTCCCATGGAAGGTCTATATAGAGTCAGCAATAAATTGATTTAAAAGTGAGGTATATGCTTGAAAAATAGGAATCCGACTCTTCAACTCTAATTTAGTGGCAAGGAAATATTCAACTGTAAATGCTTGATCTTCTACAGTGTAAATTTCTATATAAATGGTTAGTGTAAATCAATCCATTGTTCACATATCCCAAAAAACCATGTATGTCTGGACTCTGGTTGTGTGTAAGAGAGGGGAGATCACATAAATAATCCATTATCAAAAGAAAAAGTTAAAGCACAAAATTCTATGGAGAATTTTTTAAAATTTTTATTACATACCTTAGAAAGTTTGAAAGGACATAATTGAAGCTTCCCTCTCCTTCCACACTTCATTAAATATGCCCATTTTCCAATGAAGATTTGGCCTGCAGAATCATAATAAGCAAATAGAATATGAAAAGTAAGTTTAATGAATTAAAGTAGCTTTGTTATACCTCAAGAAAATGGACTATGAGAAATTGGATTCATTCTCTACAAAAGATGACATAGCAAGATCTAATTACATTTTTAACTGAAACAAAGGTAAATTGGATTCATGCTCTGCAATAGACGATATAATGAGATCTAATGACATTTTCAACTCAAACAAAGGTAAGTTGAGTAAGCTCAAGCTCCAAAATGATGGCATCCAACTTCTGAGTGGTAGTTACTATATATCTAGCTAGAGGCTATAACATAAAGATATTTTTTATATGTGAAGATAAAAAAATGAAAGGAGTGTGAAATTTTGACCATCAACTATAAGTTCCTTTCAAGGACTAGATCAAACCATAACATTGTTATCAAGATAATCAATTCACCCATTCTAGTACGCTTCTAGTAGTTTCATGATAAAACTCAGACTCAATAAACTTCAAACAACATAAATTAACCAACAATATGTCTGAGGTTGGTTACCTAAGGATCATATCATACTAAACTACCTTTTGCATCTAACATTGAAAACGATTATGAAAGAAATGAAGACAAATAAGTGATTATGATGGATGCATGTGATGAAATAAAATAAAGAAAGACTTTTCTTCTTTCTACTGATGAGCCTTCTAGGGGATTCTTGGATGAAGTTGATCCTGATCTACTTTTTGAAATCAAAGAGACACTTTCTAGCTACCCTGATTTGACGGAAAACAACCCTAATTCTTATGAAAATGAATATGGAAAGCAATAAGCATCGATGAACTTGGTCTTGAAGAAGGTGTCTCAAAGTCTAATATGGATAGTATTTTAAATTTCTATAGCTAGCAGGGGTTTTCCCAGTTGGGTTCCCTAGATTTTTTTATTTTTTTGTTGCTACAGTGTGACTGTGTTTTATTTCTGTTCTATTCCACTACAAATAGGTAGAGATATTTTTGCAACAATTAGTTTCAAATTTATTCATTCAGGCAGTTGCAGAATTTCAAGGAAATTCTACACAAGGGAAAATTAATCTATATTTTCACTTATATCTTTTGCAAGTAAAATTCATAACTAAATTTTCATCCAAAGTGTTTAGGTTACTAGTAAGTGGTATCACAACATATCTCAACATTGCAAGGCATAAATCATATTATTCAATAAGGTTGAGACTTGAGATACAAAAATCTTCCCAAGTTATGCAAGCAAGGAAACTACTGATTTTTAGTTGTAAATCTATCCAACCAGAACAAAATTATGCCATTTTCAACACCCTCTAGTCAAAGTTATTCCTAGCCTCATTCAACTCAATTAAGAATATGTCAATCTAATTGAGATTTCTTCTTCATTTCATGCTTCTAAGTTATATATTTATGCAACCTAATATATCATTTATGTTAAGTGATTATTCATTAAAAATTATTTACTTTGTCCAGCGCATCTACCAAATTTTCTGATCAATTTCCGGGAAGACTCTATCAGAAATTTGTAGTATAAAATAGAAGATTGTTTTAGTACCTAGTCTTATAAAACTCTAATCTAGAAAAAGTATTTTGGGTTGTTTCCCTAAAAATATTTACAAAATTTTCAATCCCAAAGCCATTTCAGGGAGAATTTTAGTCAGGGAGAAATTTAGCATTATTTTTGGAAAATTTGAATGCAACTAAATAAATTCTTCCTGTTTTCTCAAAAGATTCCAGCACCAAATATGAGTGAATTCACAGAACTTAAGATTTGGAAATAATTAAAATTCACTTCACTTTTCCAGGACCATGTATGAGTGAATTCACAAAACCTGAGATTTGGATTCTGGAAACACTTAAATTTCACCTCATTTATTAGGATTGGAAGTTCCCTGAGATACAAACATGTAGCATTAAGAATCTACTTTGCTTGTTTAAGGACAATGTTCAGTTTATAAATAGTGATACAAGAATCCTTGTATACATGCCTGACATAGTTCTTTGGTTACAACTAATGAAACTGAACTCCATCAATACATAACAGACAAGGTAGAATGTAAGAGAGCATCTAATTTCAACATATAATCTGACAAAAATAAACATCTATACAGTGATATAAAGTTGTCACCACACCAAAGAAGGAATTAAAAACCAAAATAAAAATAGGAACAGGCTTGGATTGTTATGGTTATTCTAACAAAATGTTAAATAGGATCAATATGTTAATATGGAAAATAGTGTAGTTGATTATGATTTATTGAGCCCAAGGGGTTAGCCCAATTGAATGTCATTAATGTTACTGGGTATTTGGCTAATTTTATGCTGGTAGGTGCCTTTTTTGAAATCCATTGGGTGAGTTTCACTAGTCAATGCCAATGGGTTTACCAGGGATGCCATCCATGAATGTGGGGAACATCCATTAGGATTCCCCAGAGATTTTTTCTTGGAAAGAATAAAAATAGGATTTCCTAAAGAGAAGTTTTGAGATGCATACAATGTACACCTAGTAAAATCAACTCTATAGAGACAAACCATAAAAGAAGGAAAAATACATATGCTTTTACTTATGTTCCCTCATTTTCCCTCCCACCCTGTGAAAAGTGAAAATATGCTGCCCTTAAACTTAAAAGAAAGGATGAAAAAAATAGTGAATTTTGAACCAGTCCTCCTTGTGTGGAAGAAGACTAAAAGTGGGGTGGAAATGCAGTGAGGTTAGAAATGAAACATACCTAGGCACCATTAATGGATTGAAGAGGTAAAACCTTAAGTAACAACTCTCTTCAATCTCATTTTCCCTCCTGCCCTATGAAAAGTGAAAATATGCTACTCATAAACTTAAAAGCAAGGATGAAAAAAATAGTGAATTTTGAACCAGAGATCTGAGGTGTGTGTACTCCTCCTTGTGTGGAAGAAAACTAAAAGTGGGGTGTAAATGCAGCGAGGTTAGAAATGAAACATACATGGGTGCCATTAATGGATTGAAGATCCAATGGTGGGGGATTTGAGGTGTGTGTACTCCTCCGTGTGTGGAAGAAGACTAAAAGTGGGGTGGAAATGTAGTGAGGCTAGAAATGAAACGTGCATGGGCGCCATTAATGGATTGAAGATCCAATGGTGGGGTTCAATATTAGTCTGCTACTAGTAAAACCTTAATTCACAACACTCTTCAATCTCGTTTTCCCTCCCGCCCTATGAAAATTGAAAATATGTTACTCTTAAACATAAAAGAAAGGATGAAAAAAATAGTGAATTTCGAACCAGTCCTCCTTGTGTAGAAGAAGAATAAAAGTGGGGTGGAAACTCCTCCCTGTGTGGAAGAAGACTAAAAGTGGGGTGGAAATGCATCGAGGTTAGAAATGAAACATGCCCATTGCCATTAATGGATTGAAGATCCAATGGTGGGGTTCGATATCAGTTTTCTACTGGTAAAACCTTAATTCACAACACTCTTCAATCTCGTTTTCCCTCCCGCCCTATGAAAAGTGAAAATATGTTACTCTTAAACTTAAAATAAAGGATAAAAAAAACAGTGAATTTTGAACCAGCCCTCCTTGTGTGGAAGAAGACTAAAAGTGCAGTTAGAAATGAAACATACTTGAGCGCCATTAATGGATTGAATATCCAATGGTGGGGTTCGATATTAGTCTACTATTGGTAAAACCTTAATTCACAACTCTCTTCAATCTCGTTTTCCCTCCTGCCCTATGAAAAGTGAAAATATGCTACAAGTTTTCCCTCCCTCCCCCTTATGAAAAGTGAAAATTTAATTCACAACTCTCTTCAATCTCGTTTTCCCTCTCGTGAAAAGTGAAAATATACTATTAGTTTTATAAAGTAAATGAAGATTGGAATTAGGAGTGCTTTGTTACTTCAAAATTAAGGCTAATTTTTTTCAAAAATGTTAAAATTTCCCTCCCTAAAAAACAATAAATACAATATTTATAGAGTATATAGTAGATGTGTAGGTGTAATGTAAGTATGTAAACAATTCTAAATATGGGCTTAGTTAAATAATAATAGTAATAATAATATTAAAAGTAAAAATTATGGGGATGAGTGCAAAAATCTAAATGTTGGCTCAATTAATAATAAAAATAATAAAATTCAATTTGTTATATTTTGATTTTGTTATTAACTTGTGAATAGGTTTTTTTACAATACCATGAGCCAATACCATGGCTTATCAGTACCTCAAGCCCAAAAACTAGAACTTATTTCACAACCAAAATATTTTATAACAATATGACAAGATTCTTAACCATGGATTCACCCCCCACTTTATAGTGGATATTAGTAACTTGTAAAAAATTGGTTTTGTTATAATACCATGGGCCAATACTATGGCTTATCAATACAACATGCTCTAAAAACATAACTTATTTCACAATCAAAATATTTTATAACAATATGAAGATATTCTTAACCATGGATATTCATTCTCACTTTACCATGGATATTATTAACTTGGAAATAGACTTTGTTACAATATCATGGGCCAATACCATGGCTTATCAATATCACATGCCCAAAAAACATAACTTATTTCAAAATCAAAATATTTTATAAGAATATGAAAGGATTCTTAATCATGGATATTCACCCCCACTTTGTCATTGATATTATAAACTTGTGAATAGGCTTTGTTACAATAACATGGGCTAATACCATGGCTTATCAATACCACACAACATGGGCTAATACCATGGCTTATCAATACCACACTCCAAAAAACCATATCTTATTTCACAATCTAAATATTTTATAACAATATGACAAGATTCTTTACCATCGATATTCACCCCCACTTTACCATGGATATCATTAACTTGTAAATAGGCTTTGTTACAATACCATGGGCCAATATCCTACCTTATCAATACCACATGCCCAAAAACCATAACTTATTTCACAATAAAAATATTTTAATTTAATTTATTTTTATAACATTTTTTATTTGAAGCTAATAGGAAAAGGGCTATAATTAGTTTTGAGATATATATAAACCCTCTATCCTCACAACTACTAAAATTAATCCCATATAAATTAAATTAAGGTTTTAATAAAATTAAAAATGAGAATACTATTATATTTAAAGATGTGAAATTTATATAATATAAATTTTAGTAAGAACCAACATAGATCTATCTTAACTAAAGATCCAAGTGATGATAGTAAGCAAAGTGAAGGGAAGAGAGGGGGAGGGGAGAGAGAGAGAGAGAGAGAGAGAGAGAGAGAGAGAGAGATGGAGTTGGAGGGGGAGAGAGAGATATGGAGTTGGAGAGGGAGAGAGAGGGAGGAAAGAACTAAGGCATAGGGAGATAGATGTGGAGAGAGAGGGAGAAAAGAACTAAGGCATAGGGAGATAGAGATGGAAAGAGAGAGGGAATGACAAGGGATAGATGGATAGAGAGAGGGAGAGAAGAGAGGAGGGGAGAGAGAGAATAGGTGGGGATAAATATAGGGAGAGGAGGGAAAGAGAGAGAGAGGGAGGTGTTGTTGGGAAAAGTATCCATTCAGAATGCCCCTATCCCACTCTAAGGTGTGATAGTGCCTTAGCAACAAACAAGGAAAACTACTTGAGTATTCTTCTTTATGAAATGTAAATGAGGAGAAAGGATCTAACTAACCTATGTCTTCCGCTAGTTTGTTGATCCAAATCGCTCCTCTCTTCAGTAGCTCCCAGCTCCCTGCTCCCTTACTGGCCCAGCTTCACCGAATTCCTGCAAGATCACAAGAGAGAGAAACTACACAAAGATACAGATATACATTCATAAAAAGCTCAAGATTAGATTAAGCTAAACATGCAAATATAACAAAACATCATTGATACACAGCATGTAGGAGAAACTCAAATAGTTTATTGATAGAATAAGAAAGTCCAAGAGGAGATACAACCAAGTGAGTTCCGATCCAGCATCTACCTCCCAGCAAAGGAATCCCTTCCTCTCCTCCAAAAAAGCATAAATCACCCAATGTACTAATCTCAATCTCAAACCAACAACAATTCTCTGCAAAGTACAAAATTCCAGCCTCTGGATCTCTGGGATGAGGGATCCATATATAGATGTAAGCAGAGAGGATGAGTCAGCTTATGTTTTGACTTGTGGCTTCTCTCTGTCAGTTCTTGCTTCCACTTGGAGACTGAGAGCCTCTTACTCATCACTTGGTCGAATTCAGTGAGGCAAGTGTCATTGGAGAAGATTCTGGAAGCTTCCATAGTCTTTCCACCTCGTTGAATGACTCTGCCACTTGTCATTTCCCGCTCAACGCACCTGGGTAGTGCATTCAAGTGCGTTGCAATGCACCTAGACAGTGTACTGGGGTGCTTTGCAACGCAGGCAGCTAGTGGAGCACTTGAATTGATCCTGAATTGACTGTTTCTAAGTGGTTTTTGGTGGAGAATTTCTGGGAGAAGCTGTCATTGGTTGACCTTGTTCCTTTAGGAGCTGTAACAACATCTTTAGGGACTTTGGATCCCTTGGATTATGGACATTTCATGCTTATAGATGTAAGGCACAAAAATGTCTATAACAGTTGCCCCCTAAAGTATGAGGCCGTTTATCGGGTGAAATGCTTTATTAGGAGGATCCGAAGTTCATTCAATGCTGGGAGGAGACCTGTAATAAGATACAATACAATACATTATTTTTCATATTGTTTTCATGATCTAGCTGAGGCGGGCATTCCCATGCTCAGCTTTATAAATTCATTTTTATGTACATAGGACAGACAATTGTCTGATGGTAGACTGATGATTCTGATGAAATCATCATCCTTTTGGTAGGATGATTATCTGTTCTGCAATGCTGTACATGTCAATGTCTTTATTTTTCCTGAATATATATCGCAGCCCAGATGGATGAAACTAGATCCGGGGTCTTCAATCTCGTCCAATCTTCACTCTAAGTACAAGTCGATCCATGTGAGAAATGTTTTGAAGTCGAACATGGAAAGACATCGCTTGATTACCAGTCAATGATGTAAACTGTTAACAAGCGCGAGAGGAATCACCGATAATGATAATGACCCTCAAGGTACTGCAGTACAATTCACGTGGTGTGAATAAAGTACTTGGCATCGAACACCACGCAAAATCTTTCGGTCGAAGGTCATTGATGTATACCTGTCGCCGGAAGTGAGAAACTTGCCATTGAGGCATGCAAGCTTCAAAGTACTGAAGGCGGTGTTCCTAGATCAACTTCTTGGATAATGAGTTGATGTCGACAAGAAGAGATCCATCAAAGGAGGGCCTTGATGTATCTCACATCAATGACACGGAATGGAGCAAATGATTTTGATGGAGGTGAAAACGATCTGATGATATATGGTTCAGGGTGGCGGTCATGAAAGAATGAAGTATAATGTATGGTAGTGGATGGGACACGGTTGAATTCTCTGGATGACTTCTCTTGAACATATCGGCGACACTTATGTGATGGATTGGTAGCATTTACCCCAAAGGTGGATGGTATGGCGAGACCATGGTGATGTGACCGGTGAATGAAACAACCCAACCCGACTCAGGCATGGAGTGGAAGTGTCATGTTCAAGAGCGACTTGCTACCAATAAAGGTTCTTTGAGTTTCTTCCCAATTTTTCCCCAGTCATTGCTGACCAATACCTCTTTATTTTTGTCAAGCTTGAGGAGGATAACATATGCTTGTTCTATAATTTGCCCTTCGGGCAAACCCATCGCTATGTTTTAACGAGCCTAGCGATAGTGAAACTCGTTCTCGTCTAAAGACAAGTTTGTCGCTATTAATCTTTTTAACGATTCTAACGACAAAGATAACTCGGTCCTTTTCATTTTTAGAGAGTCTAAAAAGGTACGTAAAGTTAACTCCGAAAGTCCTTTTTCGTCATCTAATCCCTTAGGTCCAAAAAAGTATAAAACAATACAGAAGGGATGAATTTTCGAAAGTTTTAACGAGCCGAAAAAAACAAGCGCTCGATCTTTTTGTGCAATAATCCCTCAGGTCCAAAAATATTAAAATCTAGAGGAGGGATGGCTCTTCCTGTCGCTTTAACGAGCTGGAAGGCCAAAACTCAGCAATCTTTTCATATTTTACGAGTCAAATGAAAAGAGCTTAAAGAAGACTTGTCTTTTGAGGAACGAGTGATAAAATGGGTAGCAGCTGATTCCAGGTAAGGGTTGGAATTTTCCAAGCACGGCAGTGTCACAAGGATGGCTAGTGAAATCACTCTTCGCAGCTGTTCCTCAAAATGGGTAAACAATCATATGGAGGTGAATGATCGGCCAATGGAAAAGTGGAGGTGACAGTGGAAACACGACCAAGGCTTTAATGGCTGATAATGTTACATTCACGGTGGTTATTTACCAGAGGATAGTTCATTTTTTAATGAGATTAAACACGGGTCGAAACACTTGCTCGATCTTATGTTTATTTTTTAACGAGCATGAACTATGTGCTAAAACTGCTCGATAACTTGGTCTATTTTTGATTTTTTACCATAAATAGCTTTGCCTTTTCAAAGATAGTATTGTATCCTCAATTGCTGCATCAAACTAGTTATAAATGAATAACATTTGCTTGAAAATGAGATTAAAACGCTGATATTTCACTTTGAACTACATAAAAAGCAATTAAAAAGTGTTTTTACCTCTCATTTTACCATTTCATTTGAACTTGGTTTGTTGGAGCTTTGGAGGTGCCTCTTCCCCCTTGATTTTCATCAGCTGATTTTGGGAGATTCTGTGGACGATTCCCACGCCGTCTGGACCAGGTAGGAGCTAAACCTGAGCTCTTTCATTTCATGGTTTCCTTTCTGCATTCTGTGCTTCAGTCCCTGCTTTTCTGAGCCCCTGGGGTTTGATGGGAGCGTTCTGCCATCAACGCACCTTAGGCATGTCGAAACGTGCGCTGAAAATGGGTCACCATGAAGGTGACTTGACATTCAACGCACCCATAACATCTGTGTAGGTGCGTTGGGCGCAGAAAGGAAATATGTAGCACAGTTTTTAATGAATTTTTTCCCTGTTTCTCATCAAAATTAGGATCTAATCTCCTATCTTGTTTGTTTTTGCAGAGATATTGGAGCAAAATGACCCTTACATGGCGAGAACGAGAACATGAAGAAGAGGACATGATTTCCCTACATGATCTTGTTACAGTGAACGCGCTGCGGAACTGTGGTTTGCTGAAGTTCTTCCGCATCTCTAGCATGAGACAGCAGATCAACCTATTGCAGTATTTGCTTGATTCTTGGGATCCTATCAACCAAGTTTTCTAGATTAGGGGCAAATCCATCCCCTTGACTGCAGTAGACATTTACTTCTTGACTGGCTTGTCGCGGCGGGGTGCCCCCATCTCTTTGTCAGGTTCGGCCCAAGGGAGTGACTCTGTGAGAGATTATGTCCGCCAGTATTGCAGGGAAGGATCTCAGCTGAGTAAAGATGGCAAGATCATCATTCGAGACGTTGCTGACAAGTCCCTCAGGTCTATCCTGTTCACTTTTGGTAGGATGGCCGGGAGTGCATCTCTTCATGTAGCCAACAGGTCCTATATGCAGCATGCCTTGGAGTGTCTCCAACCGAAAATATTCAACTGGTGTGATGCAGTACTTCTTGTGATGAAGAGTCAGTTGACCAAGATAAAGGACGGGAGGTTGAAGAACTTTGGGTTTGGTTCTATTTTGACCGCCTTTGCCTTGGAGAAAATACCACTGATGCAGCCGCAGTACATTGCACTCGACATACCTCCTCCTACTGAACCACGCATGCAGAGATGGGTTGACCACATGTCTAGGCATGCTGGTCAGTCTCAGATTTCTTTTTCCGATACCTTCTTCAGGTGGTTCGATCGGCAGGAGATGGCTTATGCCGAGTATCCATATGCTGGCATGGATTTCCGGGGTGATCCGGATTTAGTACTACCGGATGGCGAGCAGTGGGGTGCTATTGGTAAAATCTTTGACCATATCACTGTTTACTGTTTTTATTTATAATATCCTTGTGCTTTATTCTATCAAGAATTTTAATCAAACTCATGTGTACATGCATATGTTGGTCCTGTTCGTCCAGTAGTTCATCTGAGAGTGCCGGCTGCTGCCCCAGCAAGAGAGGCTGCCGGGAGGGTTATTCTTCGTGACCTTGACGTGGCCGAGACTCTCACAGCTGTGCAGGAGCAGGTTGAGAGCCTTACTCTCGGTATTCCCGATGTGAGGATTGATGAGCTACCTTTGCAGTTACAGCGACATACTACTGGTGTGCCTAGACGATGGACTCGTCTCTTACGCATGATTGCACAGGCTGTGACTTGCTATCACGAGCATCATTAGACTAGGGTGCCCCCTAGCATTTTGAGTTTTTGGGTCATGTGACCGATTTTGTCTTGGTTACAGAACATTATATGTAAACCGTAAACAGCTATATATATATTTTGATTTTCGGGTTTTATTTTGGTTGAGCTATATGATCCACATGTAAAACATTGATGATGTGTTTCTTTTTATAAATGTCGCCAATGTCTATCTAACACATAGTTTCCTAATGAGTCGGTTAATGTGTTTAAGTTTCTGGAAATATGTTGGTATTGAATAAAATCAAATTGTCTTTCCAAAATCTTAACTCTTAGGAACATGCGATAAATAGCTGGATTTCGGACGGAATATATACCATTGAGTTGTAGTATTACGAGTTGTGAGTCTAGCCTAACGATTAGTCGGCGTATACCATGGGTGATGGCATCAGAGAGAAGTTCTATCAACGCGCTATACTCAGCGATGTTATTCGTTGATTGACCGATACATACACCTCTGAAACTTACTAACTCGTCGCTTGGATAAAAAATGGCCCAGGCTGCGGAGGACAGGTTCCGCGAACTACGACTCGCTCCGTCGGCATATCCAACACATGTCTCCAAAAGGTTTGACATCTGCAATAAATGTAAAAAGGTGGATTACTCAACCAAAACGAACACTTTAGCGAAAACAAAATACAACAAAAGCATATTGGTTACTATTTAAGCATAGTAACGATTGAGGTACAACCCATTACGGGGTTGCGCCAGTGGAATTCCGTCATAATCCATTAACTCGTAGGCTCCTTTTGCTAACACTCGTTTAACAATATAGGGGCCCATCCATAAAGAATTAAATTTACCTGCTCCCAATTTGTCGGATTCTTGGTCGTAAAGCAAGACCAAGTCACCTTCTGAGAAGACACGGGGTTTGACATTTTTGTCGAACTGCACCTTGACTCGTTTCTTATGTGATTCGTTAGCCAAAGCGGCATCACGACGGGTTTCATCCAATTGGATTAATTCCAAGAAATGGGCCTCTTCTTCTGAAGTTCTGAGGAGGAGATCGATTGCGAGTTTTAGAGACGAGATTTCGCACTGGACTGGTAGGACTGCTTCTAGGCCATATACCAGTTGGAAGGGTTTGAACCCGGTCGCATTCCTTACCGATGTTCGGTAAGCCCACAAGGCTGAGTATAGGATTAGGTGCCACCTTCTTTTGTGAACTCCGATCATCCTTTGCAACATACGTTTCAGGACCTTGTTGATCGCTTCAACTTGTCTGTTGGCTTGCGGATAATACGGAGTAGAGCTATCGTGAGACAATCCTAGCTTGGCAGCTAATTCAAGCATCATGTGATTGTGAAAATGCGATCCATGATCTGTGACTATAGCTTGTGGTACGCTGAATCTGGCGACTACATGATTGAAAAAGAAAAGGGCAGTTGTTTCACCAGTGTTATCTAATGTAGGCATCGCCTCAGCCCATTTGGTAAAATAGTCAACTGTGACTATGATATACCCATGCCCCCCGGTCGAGGTGGGGTTACATGTCATGAAATCGATGCCCCATTTGGCGAATGGCCCAATAGAAACTATTGGCTGTAGAGGTGCGGGTGGTCTTCTGGTTTTGCTATCAAAAATTTGACAAGCATGGCAACTTCTGACTGCGGTTATGAAATCTTTGAACATGGTTGGCCAGAAGTATCCTGCTCGTAAGATTTTTTTGTGTTGTAGCATAACTAGATTGATACCCCCCACAAGCTCCTGAATGACACTCATTCAGAGCTTTCTCGGCCTCCTCATGCGTGAGGCACCTTCTCAGAACTGTATCGACACCACGACGGTAAAGTGTATCACCGACGATCATGTAGTCTTTTGCTTGGTATCGTATACGTTTCTGTTCGGAGTGAGAGGTGTTAGGCCTAAAATTTTGGGTTTGGAGATAAATTATTATATCTCCATACCACTCATTGCTTGTGGATATCAGAAACAAATTCTCGTCCACGATTGATTCTTCGGATGTTTCATCGTTGGACGACGATGGGAGATCGCATAATAATTCTACAAAAACTAGAGCTTTATTTGATTTTAATTTTACGAATTCCAGATCAAACTCTTGAAGGATTGCTATCCATTTTGAATATTTTCCCCCCAGCAACTGTCGCGACAATATATAAGTCATGGGGTTGCAATCAGACAAAATGGTAGTTTTCCGAAAGAGGACATAGTGTCGAAATCTTTGTATCGCTTGAACAGCTGCAAGCGCTAGTTTTTCAACATAAGAATATTTACTTTCTGTATCATTTAAGTTTTTACTTAAATAATATATAGGGTGTTCAATTCCATTGACTTCTTGAACTAATACCATTGCGATGGTTGTATCTGTTGCAGCCAGATACAGGTTAAAATCTCTTTGATAATCGGGGGCGTACATTAATGATGCTTTCATCAAGGAATATTTTAAAGCATCAAAGGAAGCTTGCGCAACCTGATCCCAGACGAAGGGCACCTCCTTTTTCAAAAGACGTGAATAACCTTTAGCAAGTTCAGCGTAATTTGGAATGAACCTCCTCAGAAAGTTTGCTTTCCCTTGGAGTTTCTGAATCTAAAGCAAATTTGAAGGTGGAGGCAAATTTATGATTGCCTGTACCTTGCATGGGTCGAGACGAATCCCATCCTTGGAGACTACAAAGCCAAGTAAATGACCAAAACTGACGCAAAATACACATCTGTGTGGATTGAGTCTTATCTTGTAGTGTCGGCAACTTAGAAATATCGCTCTTAAATGTTGTGGATGATCAGTCCGCTTTCGCGAATGAGCCGGAAGGTCGTCGAGGTATGGCTGAACGATGTTCTTGATGTCATGGAAGGCATAATTCATTGCCCTCTGAAATGTCGCCCCTGCGTTCTTTAAACCAAAGGGTAATTTTCGATATGCGAATGGGCCCCACGGACAAATGAATGCAGTCTTTGACTGGTCCTGTGGGCGGATATTTATTTGATTATACCCGGAAAATCCATCCATGAATGAAAAGATTTCGCATCCGGCGCATTCATCAATTATTTGGTCGATGAAGGGTGTAGAGTAGTTGTCTTTCGGACAAGCTTGATTTACATCCCTATAATCGACACACACTCTAATTGTCCCTTGTTTCTTCATAACAGGGACAATATTCGATACCCAATCGGTTAGAGGAACCGGGTAGATGAAACCAGCATGGAGAAGTTTTTCAACTTCTGCCTTAATGGCAGCGGCTTTCTTGGGGTGCACCTACCTGAGCCGTTGTCGTACCAGTTTGACATCTGGATACATCTTAATTTCGTGTTCAACGATACTCGAGTCGATGCCTGGCATTTCACTATATGACCAAGCAAAGACATCTCTGAATTCGCGAAAAAGAGCGTTATATATTTCCAGTTCTGAAGGAGAACAACATTTGCCAACATAAATATTCTCTACAACATCTGTTTTAGTCGAGATATTTATGGCTATAGTCTCTTCAATGTTGGATAAGTTTCGCTCGGAATCCACTGTATTTACAGTATTTGAAAGGAATTCAAAAACTGAAGGATGATAAAGGTCATCTTGGGTATCTTCTTCGTAATCCAGAAGAAGGGAACGATGGTGGCAATCATTCCATGGTGCCCCTTCAATCAACATTGATTGTACAATTCCTTCATCGGTTCCATGCACTCGCGACCAAGGATCTGAAGGGGTACCATATTCTCTAGACCTATCTACCCAAATGCTTGACGAGCGTTGATTCGGGTTTGCCTCCCATGCTAGAAACATTGATTGCTATAATACTTCTATTGGGCTTGGGGGCAAAACCATTGCATGATCCATGTCGATATCGTTTTCTGAAATCTTTGTGGAAGATATCATATTGCAGGTTCCTATCGACGCTACTTCCGCCAGATTGATTGGAGGTGGAAGAGCGAAAGTTCCCATTAGTATAGGATCTTTTAGTAGGCCTACTTCGATATTCTGAAGTGAATGGGGGATTCCATGGATCATAGGAATGCTTCCTGTAACTTGAGAACCATTAGGGAGGAAGTTTTGTTGATCGACGCTTGTAATCCCTCCTTGAAAGGGAAATGCAATCTTTCTATAATAGGTCGACACAACAGCTGCCATGGCATATATCCACGGTCTTCCTAGTAGGATGTTGTAATCAAGATTTCCATTGATGACTTCAACATCTATTTCTACTGTTTTTCCCCCTAGTTCAACCTTCAAGTTATTTAGGATACCATATGGGGTATATGACCTTCCGTCAAATGCTTTTAATGTCGTCGAAGATCACGACAAGGTTGGAGATCCTAAAGTTTTCCAGCAACTCATCGACATAATACATGTAGATGCCCCCTCATCAATAATTGTTCGATGAACAATTTTGTTGAGGGCTTTCACTTGAATAAGGAAAGCTAGTTGAGCTGGTAACTGAGGATCGTATCCTTTATGGTCGAAGGATACAAGATTGGAATCCTTAGGATCAACCCCACCAATGGCTGATAACAAAGCCTGCCTTTGGGATGGGCAATTTTGTAGCACTTCAAGAGTCGACATAGCGGATGGCGATTGGGCCAAATCTTCCACTATGTTATAATGCTGCGCTGCTCTAGCGCGAGGATTAAACGTCGACTTGTGTACTACTCCCTTTGGCGGTTTTATTGTTAATTCAGGAATGATGGGTGGTACAACTTCTGTCGAAGTTGTTGTCGAACTACTTGGTTGATCTTTATCCTTGTTGTTCGACAGCTGCAGATTCCCGTAATCTTTGTTCCTTGTCGAAATCAAAGCATCATTCTGCTGCTTCGAAATCGACAACATTAGCACTTGCGACGGGGAAGCATTTCCACTATCAACCAGATTTGTTCCTGGATTTGGAAACGGATCAGTTAACACAGCTGAGGTTTGCGAACTTTTAAAGAATCTTTTAAGCTCAGCTTTGTATGGACATTCTTTCGTCCAGTGATTCTCATCACATATCTGACACCCAAAGGGGGGTTTCCTATTTCCAGGAGGGTCTGAAGAAGTTTTTTCAGGAGATGACTCACCCTGTTTCTTCTTCTTCCCTTTGCTTTGTTTCTTCTTGCTTCCTGGTTGTTTGGTTTCTTTGCCTTTATCTGCTGATACGACATTTACTTCCGAAGCAAGAATTTCGCCTTTTGCATTTTGATCTGAAATCTTACGGGCTTTATTGGACGTAGCCTTTGTCGATTTCGCGTTTGTTGTGCCAATCACGCCATCGCCGCCGTGAGAGTCATTGTTTGATTTAGGAGGAGGAATTGAAAATTCCGGTCTAGGGGCGTCAGGTATTTTGTCGTAGAGCATGCTAGACTGAGTATAGACCAAGTCTAGATATTGTGCACGAGCTATGACTTGCTCTTCCGTTACGACTCCCCCCTTTGCGATATCTTCCGTTATAGCAGGAAGTAACGACTTGATAAACCATTCAGCTAATAGCTGATCGGGAACGTACGTTTTTACCATCCTACGACGACGTCGCCACTCATGTATATGATCAGATATGTGAGTGGTCGTTGTCTGCTTGAAGTTGGTTAGGATTTCCGTTCCCGTCTCATACCTTATCGGTAATTGAAAATGGGTCAAGAAAGTCGTGGCTAAGGTACTGAAATTGTCGAACGAAGCTCTAGGCAATTCAATATACCATTTTTCCGCTGGACCCGTTAACGTCCTCTGAAAAAGGCGAAGCCTTATCGAATCATCGTTTAGGGTGTTTGACGAACACCATAGATGAAATGTCATCACGTGATTCGATGGATCTTCACCCGGATTTCCATTAAATTTAGGAATATCTGATGGAAGTTTATGAGGGATCGCCGGCCACCAAGGGGCGTAAGCAATTGGATCGTTTGTTAACCGGTGTAAATCAGGTAACTCTAAAGTTGCCACGAATGGTAACTGATGATTCAGGTTAGGTGAAGCATACCCAGGATATGATGGAATTGCCTGAGCAGTTTGCCTTTGCATACCAGCATAATGTAGTTGATGCTGGTATGACTGATACGGTTGGTGGACATGACCATTGTAAAGTGGTTGATTCTGACCATTTTGAATGTATGGCTGTCCACTGTTCGCAAAGATCTGCTGCTCAGAACCTTGGTATACTTGTTGGAATTGTGGTTGGTGGTATTGCACCAGCCACGGTTGTGAAGCCATGTTCTGTTGCACTATACTAACTGTTGGACCAAGGTGTGGGGTAATTATACCCATTTGGACCTGTGTCGCCCCACCTGTCGACGATTGTGGTTGAGTCACAGGGTCAAGGGGCTGTTGCTTTACAACCTGAGAAATCTGAGGTTGACATACAACAGGCAGCGTTTGAACTTGTGACACTGTCACAATAGCTGGTGTAGTCGGGATGTTCGACATAGGTACACATTGTTGCATAGAATATACAACTCTTGGTTGTTGGGGGAGTATAGGTATCCAACCACTTGATGTGATTCCAGTATAACCTGAATACTTTGTGAACTCCCGTATGGATATCCTCCCGGAGGGGGTAATGAAAGGGCATACTGCCCCCCATACGGTGGCAATCCGGAACTCAAAGGGATTGTCTGCCCTTGGGGAATGGATTGCCCAAATTGACCTCCAAATGGATCAATTTGGCGAGTCTCAACATAAGAGTTGCCGGAAATTATTCCGAAGGAAAAAACAGGAATGTACCATACTGTCGAAATAGCCCCTGGATGGACTCCTCCTAGCGGTTGTGAGCTAGTCGGGACAGATGGTACGCCGGCAAACATTGTTGGAGTGACGACAGGGAGTTCTGCTGTCGCTGTGTCAGTCGACACAGTCCTAGATGTTGACGGTTGTTCAGACATTTTGAGTCTATCCAAAAGATTACCTAGCGATTCTACAGGAACTTCCACTGGTGGTAAGCTAACTTCTGATGTCGAAGGAAATAGAGTGACCCCGACTCCAAAATGTGTTGGAGTACTTGCTTGCGGATCTTCTACAATTTCCTCTATCGCAATCAAACCAGGTGGAAGGGGAAGACCGTCAGGTCCGTAAAATATTTCTGGTGCCGAAGAAGGGGTTAAATCGACAGCGACAGATGTTTGAAGAGCAGGACTCTCCGAACGGTTGCAGATGGAACTGGTTCAGTAACACAAGTATTTACTCTCAGACTAGGATCAGTATCACTGTCCCTCTGTGGCTATTGAACTTCTTCTGTAGAGGCAGGGTTTCCAGAAATGTTTGGAGTAACTGGAACCTCGGATGTTGTTGGAACACTTGTTCTAACTTTAATAGGAGATTTCGAACCGGTTAAACGAGTTCGCTTTGTCCGTACTGTTTTCGATTCCGGAGACAAAGACGGTTGACTCGTAAGCCTCCGCGAACGATGGGGTTTCAATTGACTTTCTTCCACGATTGTGGATTACTTGATCAACTAAAATACAAAAAGGGAAATGTGTTTCCGAATTAAATGAATTTTAGATGCTTTAGACACAACTTGCTTTTTCAATTTTAAAGAGTCGAGAAAAAGCAAAAGATGACTCTAGTCTCCTTCGATTTTTAATGAGCCTGAAGTGACAAGTGCTCAGATGGACCTTTTCTGTTAAGGAGTCTGAAAAGGAACGAAAGGGACTGCTCTGGAGTTCTAGGTAGAGGGTGTGCCAAACTTTTCGCAAAACCGCAAAATACTTTTTAAGGTACGGGCGGTCAATCTTCCCGAATGCTGTGTTCAGTGCATTGCGATCAGTAGGGCGGCCGACACGGCTTCCTATGGATAAAGATTTTATGCCTATAGGGGTCTCCCAATATATACTCGATGGTACGTGGGAGCACAATCCGTACTGGTGCTTATCGTCTCTCAGGAGGAATCACCCAACCATCAGCGAGATCGAAAGTCACCAGGTTTTACGACGCCGGAACACGTCTCTAGCCTAGACCTCTATGTTGTGCGTTAAGTTACAAAGCGTTGTTAAGTTCATTCAATTTATTTTAGGTTGATATTTCTTAGAAGTTTGCCTTTTTTGATCACCACGAGATGTATATACAATTCCTAAATGCAGTCTAAAGATGATAAGCAAGCATTTATCTCTTTTCAACAATGAAAATCCTAGCTACAAGGGGAAAAGAAAGACACAATCTTTTCTCAAAGAGCAAAGAGCACACTGTAAATGCACTTTTCCTAAATCAAACCATACAAACTATCAATATGCAAATGCACAAATGCATGTATTTGTTTTCACTTTCTTAATATTGATGCCTAAAAAGAAAGCTGTTGTACAAAATTTGAATTCGATTTCAAGTGAAAACACAAAGACGATTACGACACTTTATGATTTTGAAGTAAACACTTGTTTCGACACTAGAAATTCATAAATTCAAACCAAAAGACAAAATTAAAAGCGCAATCAACTGTCAACAGCAAACAAACTTTCTCCTAAGATCAAAACGACACTTACGACAGGTCTAGATCTAAGAGCGACAGTATGACTAGTTTACTTTTGTAATGGGAAACTGCAAATGATGTAACAAATACACAAAAACAAATAAAGTTTCTTTTATACAACTGAGGCGGAATTAAGGCAGAGAAAAGGGGTTTTCAGATAGGTACACACATTGATAACAGGCTGCAAAAAACAGAGATAAAACTGAACACAAGGATGCAAAGAACCACAGCTGCACAGGGCAAAGGCTGATCAGCGCACCTGCAGCACAAAGAAACTGAATTGCAGCGTAGGTAGCCCTCTCGGGACCTGCGTTGAAATGCAGAGTCTCTTCACAGAGCTTGCGCTGAAGCAGAAATGAGAATTGTCTCTGGGTTCTGGGTCACGGTTTGTAGTTTGATCTGAGGTTTTTTGGCCGGATAAAAGCTATCAATAAGGTACAATTAGGAGGATGATTTAAAGGAGGACTAAGAGCTATCACAAAGGGCAGTTAGAGCATTTGTGGATCAGCTTGTTCAGATCATAAACAGGCCCAGTGAATGGACTAGAGTAGCAGATCTCTACTTTGCATTTGTAAATGGCAAATGCAGTTCGATTCAGCACTCCTAAGTTTATGAGAAGAACAACAATAGAAACACAAATAAACTAACTAGATACGTTCCCCAGCGGAGTCGCCAATTTGTTGTTGGGAAAAGTATCCATTCATAATGCCCCTATCCCACTCTAAGGTGTGATAGTGCCTTAGCAACAAACAAGGAAAACTACTTGAGTATTCTTCTTTATGAAATGTAAATGAGGAGAAAGGATCTAACTAACCTGTGTCTTCCGCTAGTTTGTTGATCCAAATCGCTCCTCTCTTCAGTAGCTCCCAGCTCCTTGCTCCCTTACTGGCCTAGCTTCACCGAATTCCTGCAAGATCACAAGAGAGAGAAACTACACAAAGATACAGATATACATTCATAAAAAGCTCAAGATCAGATTAAGCTAAACATGCAAATATAACAAAACATCATTGATACACAGCATGTAGGAGAAACTCAAATAGTTTATTGATAGAATAAGAAAGTCCAAGAGGAGATACAACCAAGTGAGTTCCGATCCAGCATCTACCTCCCAGCAAAGGAATCCCTTCCTCTCCTCCAACAAAGCATAAATCACCCAATGTACTAATCTCAATCTCAAACCAACAACAATTCTCTGCAAAGTACAAAATTCCAGCCTCTGGATCTCTGGGATGAGGGATCCATATATAGATGTAAGCAGAGAGGATGAGTCAGCTTATGTTTTGACTTGTGGCTTCTCTCTGTTAGTTTTCTTCCACTTGGAGACTGAGAGCCTCTTACTCATCACTTGGTCGAATTCAGTGAGGCAAGTGTCATTGGAGAAGATTCTGGAAGCTTCCATAGTCTTTCCACCTCGTTGAATGACTCTGCCACTTGTCATTTCCCGCTTAACGCACCTGGGTAGTGCATTCAAGTGCGTTGCAACGCACCTAGATAGTGTACTGGGGTGCTTTGCAACGCAGGCAGCTAGTGGAGCACTTGAATTGATCCTGAATTGACTATTTCTGAGTGGTTTTTGGTGGAGAACTTCTGGGAGAAGCTGTCATTGGTTGACCTTGTTCCTTTAGGAGCTGTAACAACATCTTTAGGGACTTTGGATCCCTTGGATTATGGACATTTCATGCTTATAGCTGTAAGGCACAAAAATGTCTATAACAGGAGGCACAAATATGGAGGGGGGAGAGAGAGAGAGAGTGATGGGGGGCATAGAGGGAGGTGAGAGAGAAAGGGAGAGAGAGGACTACGAGAAAGGAGAGAGAGATGAAGTTAGAGGGGGAGAGAGAGGAAAGGAAGAAGAAAGACATAGAGGGAAAAAAGTAGAGGGAGAGAGGGAGTGACAAGGAAGCAATGGAGAGAGGAGAGATAGAGGGAAGAGAGAGAGGCGGAGAGGGAGAGTGAGGGAGAGAGAGATAGATATGGAGATAGAGTGTGTATGTTTGGGGGGTGAGATATAGAGGGGGAATGAGAAAGAGACATATAGATAAAAATATAGATATTATATAGTATTATATAACCAGCCTAGATCCATCTTAACCTGGATCTACCAAGAGCCAAAAATGAGGTGTGTACATTGAGAGATTGGATCCCTCTCGGCGCTTGATAGATCTAGGTTAAGATGGATCTAGGCTGGCTTAATAAGTTTGTAGTTGTATTTGATAAATTAACACTTTTTTTTATGGTTGTGTTTGAAAACAATTTTTCCATATTTGGTGTATTTATCATAATAATAATAATCTAATTTTAATTTAATTTTAAGCTTACCTTTTTTATGTAATGATTTTTTTGTTAGTTTATAGAGATAGACATGTTATACTTTTGGAATTTGAAAAGGAAACACGTGCTCTTAACTTGGCTATGTTGAAAACATTTAAGTGTAAGAAAGAAACATGCCCTCTTAACTTGGTTGTATTAAAAACATAAGTGTTCTTGTATACTAGGTGGGTGCAAACAAGAGAGAGTATATGGTAAGTGGATTAAATAGTTAAAAACAAATTTTAGTTGAGGAGAAAGTTACAAAAATATAACAAATAGGCTAGGGTTAGGATATCACTATTTTGGGACATCTAAAGTTGAAGGAACATTTTATGGAGGTGTAGCATAAGCCCTTGGGTCTAGGGCACATATTATGGGTATCTTGGACTTTTGGTGTGTGTTAGTGATGTCAACTAGTGGTGGAGTGTCCAACCAATGAGTAGGCAAAGTTTTTCATTTACAAGGTCGGCATCAATCAAGTATTCTCCCTCTCTACCCAACTCTAAGATGAGGAGTGTGCATAATGGACTTATTATTGTAACAAAATGCAAATATTTGATTATCTTTAAGTTCAGGGGCTTGAAGTGGCTACCTCAACCTACAAATATTTAAAGGAACTAAGTGTTTTTCAATTAAACCCTGTGGGCAAGGAGCTGCAAAAGAGGAAGTCCTTATGGCTATTTTTAAGGGGTTGTAATGACCCTCATCTTGTGGTAACTATGTAGATATGATGGTAATGGTCCTGATCTTAGTACATTCACGTATATAATGTAAATATTTTCCTATCACCTTGCATTGTGTAAATA
This sequence comes from Pinus tabuliformis, assembly GCA_031772625.1. Lineage (NCBI taxonomy): Eukaryota > Viridiplantae > Streptophyta > Pinopsida > Pinales > Pinaceae > Pinus > Pinus tabuliformis. The sequence continues at coordinate 847,275,619 of CM062805.1, forward strand.
TGATTATTTTTTGATTACCCTGATGTACATGTTGAAGTTCCACTTACATGATTATGGGAAACACTCCTCAGTTATCCTTGTGTACATGGGGAAGATCATAATTACTCTATCCAATAAAAACACCTAGTAATATTTTCACACTGAACACTATACAATAAACTTAACCCTAATATCTTAGTGAAGAACAAGTAACTAGCTAGACTCTGGAAGGGTTTTTGGATTGACTGTTAGTGAAACTCATTATAGTTAGGTGTGCCAATGTGTGGTGAGCGTTAGTGAGTGCTAGGGAAACATAAGGGAGCACTAGGTCAAAATGCATGGAAATGAATGAATAAGAGTGTGTGATAGGGAGTGTCAATGAGTTCTAGGTGTGGTAAGAGGGGAGTGACATGGTATGCTAAGCAGTGCTAAGTCATTATAGCATGCCAGAGTGACATGCAGCCAATATGTGCTAGGTTCCAAGGTGTGCCAAATAGTGCTAGGAAGTGTTAGGGAGTTTTAGGGAAACACAAGGGAGCACTAGGTGAAAATAATGCATGCAAATGAATGATTGAGAGTTTGTGACAAGAAGTATTAGTGATTTCAAGGTGTGCTAAGGAGGGAGTGACAAGGTATGCTAGGAAGTGCTAAGGCATTCTAGAGGCCATGGAAACATGACAAGATGTGCTAGGTGCTAAGGTGTGCCAATGCATGCCAGGGTGAGTTATGGAGTGTCAGGGAAAAACAAGGCAGCACTAGTTTCAAATGCATGGAAATGAATGAATAAGAGTGTGTGACAGGGATTGTCAGCAAATTCTAAGTGTGCTAAGGAGGGAGTGACAAAGTATGCTAGGTAGTTCCAAGGAATGCTAGAGTGCCAGGGCGACATGCCAAGATGTGTCAAGTCCTAGGGTGTGCCAATGTGTGTCAAGGAGTGCCATGATAACACAAGGGAGAACTAGTTCAAATTGAATGGAAATGAATAGATAAGAGTGTTTGATAGGGAGTGTCAGCAAGTTCCAATTGTGTTAAGGAGGGAGTGACAAGGGTATATGCTAGGCAGTGCCAAGGAATGCTAGAGTGTCAGGGCATGTTAGGGAGTGGTACAGTCTATTAGGGAGTGGAAAATCATGCCAAGGAATGTAAGGGATGATAATGTGTGCCATGTAGTGCCAATGTATTGTTATACGTGCTAGATGTTATGGCATGTGAAGATGGAAACTATGTTGCTTAGTTTTTTTATGGGCACTGTTGGATGTGAGCCTTGACTTGGTAACTTGTTAAGTGGGATGAGTTAATATTGGACATGAAAAGCCTAAGATAATTTATAATCCATTAGGGGAGCAAGACATAGTCTAGTTGTAGTAAATGTAACTTGGTAAATTTGTTGTGGTCGAGGCAGGACTTGGTTCGGTTCCTAAGTCTAAAAGAAAATAAGGGTAGTTATGATGGAATTAAAATTAAGGAGTGCCATGGCATGACAGGGAATGAAAAGGCATGTTGACATATGCTAGATAGTGTCAATGCATGTCAAGGAGTGTTTGGGAGTGTCAGGGAATCATAAGGGAGAACTAGGTCAAAGTGCATGGAAATGAATGAATAAGAGATTATACTAGGGAGTGCCAGTGAATTCTAGGTGTCCCATGGATGAAGTGTGCTAGGATAATTTCATATTAGGACTTGTAGGAAGAAATCCTACAATTGTGATAAGAGGATGGAAAAAGTAGTTTGAGACAAAGGGAGACTTTGGTCTAGGCACAACACTATTTTTTCAATGACTTGGTTGGGTTCCCAAGTCACAAAAAAAGTAAGTTTATCTATGAGGGCATGAAAACTAGGGAGTGCCAAGGTGTGCAAGGAATTTCAGGAAGTGCTAACACATGTTATAAAGTTCCAAGGAATGTTAGGCATGTCAAGACATGCCAAGTGCTAAGGCATGCCAATGTGTGCTAGGTTCTAGGATCTGACACCAACACATGCTAAGGATCGCCAAGGAAACACAAGGGAGGACTCATTTCGATTACATGTAAATGAATGAATGTGCATGTGTGATAGGGAGTGTTAACAAGTTATAAGTGTGCTAAGGAGGGAGTGACAACGTATGATAAGTAGTGCCAATAGATGATAGAGTGCTAGGAAATCCTACTAAGATGTGACAAGTACCATGGTGTGCCAATGTGTGCCAAGGAGTGTTAAGGAGTGTTAGGGAAACACAAGGGAGCACTAGGTCATAATGCATGGAAATGAAGGAATAAGAGTGTGTAGCATGGAGTGTTAGTGAGTTCCAAGTGTGTTAAGGAGGAGTTACAAGGCATGCTTGGAAATGCTAAGGAATGCTAGAGTTATAGGGCGACATGCGACCAAGATGTGCCAATGCGTGTAAGGAAGTGTTAGCTGGGAGTGCCAGGGAAACACAAGGGAGAACTATGTCAAAATGAATGGAAATGAACAAATAAGAGTTTGTGATTAGAAGCTTTAGTGAGTTCTAGATGTGCTAAGGACAAATTGACAAGGTATGCTAGGCAGTTTTAAGGCATGCTAGAGGCTAGGGTGACACGCCAAGATGTCATAGGTGCTAGGGTGTATCAACACATGTCAAGGAGTGATAAGGAGTGTTAGGGAAACACAAGGGATAATTAGGTGAAAATGCATGGAAATGAATGAATAAGAGTTTGTGACCAAGAGTGTCAGTGATGTATAGGTGTGCTTAGGAGAGAGTGCGAAGGGATACTATGTAGTGCTAAGGAATGCTAGAGTGTTAAGGTGGCAGGAAAAGATGTTTCAGGTGCTAGGGTGAGCAAGGGAGTGTTAGGGAGTGTCAAGGAAGCATAAGGAAGCACTAGTTAAAAATGCATGGAAATTAACGAATAAGAGTGTGTGAGAGGGAGTTTCAATGAGTTCTAGGTGTGTTAAGGAGGGAGTGACAAGGTTATATGCTAGGAAATGCCAAGGTATGCTAAACTACCAAGGCATGTTAGGAAGTTCCACGGTGTGCTAGGGAGTGTCAAAGAATGCCAAGGAATGTATGGGATGTTAACGCATTCCACATAGTGCCAAGGAATTCTAAGACATGTCAGGTGCTATGGCATGTCAAGATGTAAATTGTGTTGCTTAATTGTTTTAGACCAAGGTTGGATGTGATGAGCCTTGTCTTGGTAACTTGTTAAGTGGGATGAGTGAGATTGTACATGAGTACCCTAAGATGAGTTACACATAGTTCTTAGGTGAACAAGGCATATTTTGAATTTCCATGACACATGAGAATCCAAGTTTGGCCTTAGAATTTTTTATGCGAACACACTCAAGTGCCACAACACATCTACTATGCAGAACGAAATCCGCCATGAATGAAAAAGTAATGGATTGAATGCACATAGTTTAGGGTCTGCACATCTTCATATGATAATTCTTATTATTATGATATACAATAGCCATTTATATCTGGTGTAAGACTCCTCTGGAGATTTCTATCCAACAACAACATCACTGTGGTAAAAGGTGTATTGTCAGAGGTTTCTCCATCAAAAATAGCAACCAAAAGGGACCTTACTGTGCACACAGATGAAGAATTAAGAATATTGTTATCTATGAGTGCTGATGTGCAGGTATGGGACAAAATTACATAGGCATTGAACCTTTTTGTTCAACCAATCAAGATCTAAAAAGGAAAATGTGTGATTATATATACATGTGTGATAGTATTTGGATAAATGCCAACCTAACCCACAAATTTGTTGACATTTTGTTGGAGCTAACCTATAATTGTTCGTAAATTTAATAAACATGTAAAATAGGACTGAATTTTCAATACAAAATATAAATTGATAGGAACATGGCCAAATTGTGAAAGTGTAAAAATTGGTATGGTTTAAAGGGACCGATCCCTTTTAAAAGTATTAAATGTGGTAAAGAAGGTTGAGCCTCATTATAGAACCCCTTTTGGCATCCATGTTAGGAATTGGTGTAGGATGCAACACTTCAGAATAATTTTTGTAGCAATGATGTCAACACTTGTATAGTGACACGAGGTTGGAGTTGGATTGTCAAAGCTCATTGGTCTACTTTGGAATTCTCTAGGGTGATGCCTTAGATGATTTTAAGTATGAGGGAATGATTTGATATTTAGTTTGCATCGAAGAAGCTTTGGAGGCTAGATACTGCAGAAAAACCCTTGTTTTGAAAAGGGAAGCACATGCCACTAAAGAAAGTAACATCAAGTACACAGATTTGAAACTCAAATCACATCACTATTTATTACTATTGGAAACAAGAAATAACTAAAAATTTCAAACACTACTATTCACTTTTCCTTTAGTCTATAAGGTACAATGAATCTGGAAACATGTACAACAATGTCTCAACTTTCTTAACTCGTAATCCTAATGCACCTTCCTTGCATGGATAGATAAGACAATTAAAGTTTTCCACTAGTGAATATGATATGAGATATGCAAACATTCTTCCTTAGCTAAGGATGAGAATTAATAACTGGGGAAGTGCACCTTTTAACTATGCATGCAAAAACTAAATAAAGCAAAGAGTTTCGCTACTCCAGGTGCTAGAAACGAATCCACTGCCTAAGGTAAGTGCTTTTCCCAAAACAAGATATTAAGGACTCATAAAATTTGTTTCTTCCTTCAAGGGAGGTGTATGCCAAATAGAACTAAGCTATCATGCACTATCCTCCAAATTCATTCACCTTTAACAGAAATCTTGTGCCCAGAAAAAGACAAGAGACCAATATCCAACAGAATTCGCTGACCAGCTAGAGACCCTTGTGCTCAAACAATGAGATAAGAAGGGAATGTCAAGTAGGGTGGAATATTTCACCACCAAAATTGACAAGAGATAGAAGGGGTAAAAAACTATTAGACGTAATGCTCAAGAACAAATGAATTAATCCAGACTTGGTGATCCAAAATGAATTCAATCCTTCTTTATTTATAGATTTTGCAAAGGGGTTTCATATTATTAAGTGATTGAGTAAACCTTACTCCAAACCCCAAATTTGGGTTTTTAAAGCCCAGTTTCCCCAAAAATTGCCCAATAATGGGTATTTTGGGGTTTTTTCCCCTTTACAGAGGACTATAGTCTACAGAGATGGATAGGATATTACGTCGCATTCATCCTCAATTTGTAGAGGACGTTACATGGAACCTAATAAAAGAAACAATGCTTTAGTTTAGGAGGTAATAAATAAATGATTATTTCTTTCCACATAGGACATACATCTTGCAAAAATGATCATGGGGTACAAATACTACAAAAGGCCTAAATCTTACTAGCATTGTCATAGTCCAAGAATAAAAACCATTTCAAGTGAAACAAGGTCAGTACCGCATACTACAAGCACAAATGACAATTCAAAAACAATATATTTATTCAATGAAAGAATGATGAATCATATTAGCGCACTTCAAATTTAATAGCTTTTGAGTTGCAGTGTCAATCAAAATTTCTCAGGTTGGATCATAATTATGTACTCAATGTTGTTTTGGGTCCAATTTGGGGAAAAGGAGGAGCTCTTAGTGACAATGGGATGATCAGGTTTTTTATAAGGGAGCTATACTATACTTTTCAACATACAAGCCATTCATTCTAGTGGAGGAGATATAGGGAAGTCTTTAATAAGGACCTTTCTAAGATCAATTTGGAGGAAAATCCATTTTCAAAGCTTAAACATAGTTCTAGATTCAAACAAGGGTAGTCATTTTTCAAAACAATTATTAATTCCAAAGAGACTGGAGCCAAGTTGACATGTTGACCATTTATTCTTCTACTGCACAAGGAAGCATTTATGAAAAGTCCTTGGCCTTTGATCCAGTATTTGATGTAAATCTCTTGATTAGAAATGTAACAAGAGATGCAGTTTATATTAAGGAAAAGGGAAAAGTAGAGGGCTAGTTAATAATTATCTCTAAAAATCTTTCAATAGAATCCTTACATATTTGAAATGGAAAAGGATAACTCCATCATCATTTTTTGCTTTAGAAACTTTGCTAATTTCCATGATTGAAGCATGTATTCATGCCTTGAAAGAAGCTAACAAATGCTTTTGATATTGGTTGAAGGAAAGAAAATGTGCAAAGTTACACTCACATAGAGGTATGGAAAAAAAGTATGTGGAGATTGTTGTCCCATACTCCAAACAAAGAATGGACAAAAGGTGAAAAAACCAAGTCAAAAGATATGCGTATCTTATTTCATGCAAAGGTAGGTGTTAACTCCACACTCTACAGTGAAGACTTTGCGGCGCAAGTGACACAAAGGTTTGCATGCAGAATTTTGGATTAAAAGGAGTGGAGCTTGATGCTACATGTCCACTATTACCCCACTTTCTGTATGAGTTACAGGAGATAAAAATAATGAGATATGGGAGATACATAGTAGATACTATTGTTATTCAAATTTAATAAAAAATATTAGTATGTCTTCCTCGACATAAAAGAAACATCTTCCATAAAATATTTTCTCCATGAACTTGATTTAATATTAATCTCTTCCAATGACGCACCTGTTAACCTCTTTATTTCAACAGGTTTCATATTTCATGATTGATAGTGGAAGTGCCAAAAATGTTCATCTTTTCTTACTGCAAAGGTTCCATTTTTGAAAGATTTTTCAATTAAAGGAAAACCAAACAGTCTAAACTTGGTTTCCCTAGGTTTAAATTTCTTGCTTTAGAATACAGAGAGTTTATCTGTCCAAACAATTTAAGCTTGGCAGATTAGTAGCTAGGTAGAGAACGAAGGAGCCCAACAGCTTAATCTGGGCCCTTGGAAGAAATAAGGCTAGCTTTTGGATGGGAAGGCAGTTTAAAAGAAAAAGGGCAATCAGGGTTTGCAAGTCTAAGTGCACCCTTCGGAAGAAAAAAAAAATGCTAGGTGTTGTAAATTGGGTAGATAGCCTGGGGTTGCAAAAGCAAGATCATCTTCAGTTTTTGGGCATTGTCAAAGAAGGCTCATCTCGTCAGTGGCAGAGGTATCAAAGCAGTGTTTTACTGGCAGAATGTTTAAAAGCATGTCTAACTTCCCCTCACCTCCCTATTAAAGTTCCTTACTAACATTACCCTAAAGGACCTTGGGATCTGCCCAACAAGTTCTATTCCTACTTCATTTTTGTAAAACATTAAGTCAAGGTTTTGGCTTTCTTCATGAAAAGAAGCCACATTTCTTGTGTAAAAATCATGTTTTCATATTCTACATAATCTCTATGTCTATCTTCACTTCATAGACTTACCATTGTTCTCTTTCCTTTTCCACTCCACCATTATCATATTAACTCCTAATTCTACTATGTAGCTCCCTAATTTCTTCCCCGTCCCTATTCACTACTAAAACTATATGAAATCCCCAAAAAAGATATTAAGTAGCCCCTCCCCTTGGCACTATAGCCTTATTTTCTAAAGTCTGGGAAATGCTAAGCTCATTTGGGGCCTGGCATTAACCCTTCCGCATCCTAAACCGAGGTTAATATGACATTTGGCTAAATTAACAACCACCGTTTCCCCCCCCACACATAAAATTTACACTAAGTTCTTCCGCGCATAATTCCCTTTCGAATTAATTTGATATTCGATCAAAATTAATAACTACCCGCACCCATTTGCAAACCCACCAAACCCGTATAACCCAAAGTCTAAGCCCCTGCAGCGCTATATAAAGATTTAATATTCGGGCGGGCCCCGTATGTTAACATCCTGTCAAATCATTGTTCCGTCCTCCGTCGGATCGGGCCCTCCCCATCCGACGGCTCTCGACGATTTCAGAGGCGCCCCGCTGCTCGGCTGTTAGCTTCCGATGGCAAGGCGGTTTCTGCACCATACAAAAGACACCTGTCCGCTTTCTATTACATCGGAAGGACTCTGATGGATACCGCCCCTGTACATGAAACTGTTTTCAGCCTTCTGTGCGCGCATCCCATGTCACCTATCCCGTTCTACGTGTCTGCCTCATCACCGTGCCATGTCATCGGCCTAGTCGACTGCCACGTCACCCTCCGTACCCAGCCCGCCAATGACGTCATGCTGACGTCATAGTAAAAAAGCGCCAAAAGTGTCAAATTATCATAAGAACGCGCAAATCGACCATTTTATGTCATTTTCACTGCTCAGTTGTGGGAGCTCTCTGCATGCTATTTTTACGTTGTTTTTCCACCCAAGTGCAAAATTCGATCAAACGAGGCACTGCCGCCTGCAAATTTGTCGCCATTGCTCTCCATTGCACCTGCTCATCCGCTGCCGGTGCCTTAAATCCAGGTATTTACCCGAAAAAAACGCCTGTAACCCTGTTTTTTATATTTTCTCTGCAAAAATTGCCATTACACCTAAAAACTCGCTTGAAACCAATTGGCACCCACAACCCTCTCCTCTCTGCTCCACTGTGTAATCTGTTATACGACCGAATCCTGGAAACTCTGTCGTCCCCTGATAAAGTTTCCATTTAGTTCAAAATCCAACTTCAATTTGCCCGCAGAACCGCTAAAGATAGTCTGCTAAAGCCCTCTGTTCATCTCCCCTTAAGTATACTTATTGCAGAACCTTGCACAGGTTTCATTTCACTAAGTTCTGCTCATCAGAACATATATGCACAAATCTTAAAACTCTGAGTTCCTGGCCCGGAAAACTATTATCAGAATTCCGGTTTTTTCTGAAGTACTGGCCTAATCCAGCTGTAATCACTATCGAAACATGGAGACCCCAGTTGCCATCAATATTGCACCACTGAATGCTCCACATAGGGACTTGGAATGGATGCCCCTTGCTGACATGGATTATCAAATCAAGGAAACAGTTGAAATAAGCAACAAATATCACATTGAAACCTTCTGTGAGCTAAGGAGGAAACACGGAAGCGGTACTGATGACATGGGTATCTGGGAGTCCAACTTGCCCATCTATTATCTTCCACAAGTGAATGTATTCCCAGACTTCATCCATCAGTGTTGTGAGCATTACGAGCCCACTCAAAGAGCAGTTTTGGCTCCATCTGGAACTGTTTTGTTTCACATTACTCCTCAATCCATAAATGAGATGCTAAACTTTGAGCCAACAAAGCCTCTGGTGCCTCTCTCTATGAATTTCCTACTCAACCAAGGTACCAAACTGCCCAGCTCAGAGGTCACGAGAATTGGCCAATTATTCATACACCCAGATTACCAGCCCCGACGCCTCCTCCTTATCTACATGTATGGTTCAATGAAACAGGGAGACTACTAGTAGACATGATATCCTGCATCTTAGGATTCAGTACCAATGAGTTTGTTGATGAGGTAATCTTGGTAATGCTATCCATGTTTACTTCAGGGCAGCCCCCCGATGTCCAGTATGATTATGCTACCTTCATAGCTGACAAAATTCATGAGCAATTTATGAACCTGGAGAGAGAAAGGGTGTTTAAATATACCTCCTACATATATCACTTGTTGATGTACTATCAGCCTGATAGTTTCCCAGTCTTCCTCAAAAAGCTGGATGCTAAAGGGAAGCGAAGGTCTGTAATATTTTGGTCATCAGTCTGCCACCATGTTTATTGCTCTCCGTACACATACTATGAGTTCATTGACCTATTTATATACCCAGCTTCCTCCTTACTGGTGAGCACTCCTCTCCCTAGACGCACTAATGAAATGCAAAAGATCCTGCAACTTTCCAAGACCTACAATATTGGAGACTGGTATTTTTATCAACAACACACAGTAATCAGGATTTATGGGTGTGAGTTGGCTCCTTACAGATTGCCCAAATATGCCCCTATGAGACTCTTTGCCTTGGAATACTTCTGGCAATTTGGTAATGCAGACATGCTTCACTTCTATGGCAAAAGCAAAATGGCAACTGAAAATCAGACATCAATTGGGCCCATTTATTTTCAATAAAAGAGAAGAAGCCTAGAAGGAGGCATATAAGATGTTTAAAGACTTTCTGTTATTGAAAACAAGTTTTTATTGGGCACCATATGACCCCAATCGCTTTATAAGCCTTAGAAGAGTCAAGTACAGGCTTGCAGCATATGAACACTGTGATATCCCCCAAATTGAACAATTTGCCAACCAAAAAGAATGGGTAGAGGGCACACTAGTTGAAGAACTGTTTGAGGAAGAGATAACACAAAAAACAATCGAAAACCTTGAAAAAGTGGTTGACTTGGAATCTTTTGGGCAGGTGTTTTTTACAGCTCCTCAGCACCTTGGAGTAGGCACCTCATCTTCCACGGCCCCCTAGCAACCATCCCAACAGACGGTCCCACCAGCAGCAACAGACAAAGGTAAAGAGGTGCAACATTTAGAAGAGCATCCAGTAGAGCAAGTGCACAATTTGGGATAGCAAGAAAAAATGGCGGATCAATCGATTTCTACTGATGAACAAAGTCAAGGGCAAGAATTTTCTACACAAACAAAGGTAATAGAAATTCCGGTGTTGCAGACACCTCCCAATGAAGAAAGATCAAAGAAAAGGGACAGACAGCAAGAAACACCTCCAGGCACATCCACAGAGCAGCAAGGAGAGAAGAGACAAAGGTTAAATCCTTTTTCAGAACAAGAAATGCCAGAGGCGCCCACGAAGCAGCAGGTTCCTCCTAGCATGGAGACATCGACCATCTCATTTTAGCAGGAGCATGAGAGACACCGTGGTGTGGAGGTAACATCCACAGTACAACATGGCCGACAGCCCTCTGACATTAAGAAATCATTTACTGATATCAAGGCTAGGAATGAGCCAGTGAGAATCCAACTGTATAATCAATTAATAAGGATGGCTCCCACAAATTAGCAAAGATTAATGGCGGCCTATGACATCCAAGAAGGTAATATGACCCTTGGTAACTTCAGGCCTACAACTCAACAACCCCAATCAGCTGCTGATTACATTAGAACCAATCTGGAGGTGTTTTCCAAGGATATACATCCAATGGACCAGATTGAATTGCACAAGCAGACAGGGGAAATGCTATATTCTACTCTAGCAGATAAAACATTGTTAGCCCACAAATTGCAAAACTCTTTACACAACACTGTTGCCCAACTTGAGTTGGAGAAGGCTTCGTCACAGGCCAAGGACAATAGAATCAAGTCCTTGGAGGAGATTATCATAGAGATGGGACATGATCCCTCTAATCCCAAGGGCGTGCAAGCTCTATTAAAAAAGAGGGATGAAGACATAGCTGCCCTTAGGAAACAAATCAAGCTGTCATCTACGTTGCATCCTCAGACTACAAAGGTAGCTCAACAGAAAGAAGAAAAGGATGTAGTAGCTTTACTCATGACCTTGCATAAAAGGTTGGTAGAAACAGAGAGTGCCTTGGAGGCAACATTACAGGGAAGACAGGGAGAGTTGGCCTCTCAGCCAATTCAAACAGCTCAGATTCTCACAGCCGCTCCTCCCACGACCATCACAACAGTCCCCCCTATTACTCCAGCAGCAGAAGCAGGTACCTCAAGTTCAGCACCAACTACAGCAACTACCTCAACACCTACAGAGAAAGACACCAGCTTGAAAATGGACAATATGATGAAGGAAATAGAAGCTCTAGAATTGCAAATGACAGAGTTGAGACAAACCAAGGAAAAGCTGGCTACAATTGAGACAAAATATGACAAATCAAAGTAGGAGGTAGCTGAGAAGACAAGAGAGGTCAAAGCCTTAGAAAAAAGAATAAAGGAGCTAGAGAAAGAGCTCACTTTTGATAGAACTCTAGCTGATATAAAGAAAATTCTATGGGCCAAAATCGGCCAATCCATTACGGACCAATGGCAATCCATTGAAACCATTCACGAGCAAATGGAGTTGATAAATTTGGCTCAGTTCGAAAACCAAAGGCTAGAGCATCTTTGAGAAGCATGCCCGAGGAAGCAAATAGAATGACCCAATTCTTGAATACTCGCACCAAGGGGCAGCTGGCAGCATTAGGAATCAGTAGCAGGACTGAAACTATCTTGCTAATAAAAAAGGTGTTAACCCTTAGGAACTTTGTGCAGGCATTGGACAGAAAATGCCAAGAGATGCAAGCTGAGGTGGATGAGTTCAAGACAAAGATCATGGCATTACATAGCAGGGGACTGCCAAGTTTGTTAAGCAGTGTCGGAAGACTGCTGTCACATGACCTTTATGCTAACAAAGTCAATAATTTTGTTGCCAACCAAATCACAGCTTCCTCCAGCACTTCAGAAGGAACAGGGCCTCCATCAGGACAGAGGTTTTTGATAAATTAGAAAATATATTCTATATTGCACATGAGATAAATTACCTGTTCGAATTCCAACCCACCTTCCATAGGTACACAGAAGCTGAGGAAACATTGATAAAGATACAAAGGCATCAGTTGCCTACGGAGGACTGGTGGAAAGGGATAAAAGAGATATTGCTCAGGTGATTTTGTTTATTAATTATTTTTGATCAAGTTACAGTTCAACATATACATATGGCAAGATACACCTGTCAAAGGTAAATCGACATAGAGCAAAATTGAAATGATAATTACAGCTCATCAAATGCTAAAAAGCCGAGCACGTAGGATAAAGACCCATATAGCAGCAGGAAACGTACCAACATCAGGGCGACACACGGTAAATAAATGCACAGCAGGCAGCCCACTCACTCCGCCCACAAAGTCAAAAGTTTTATGACACAAATAGACAGCTAGCAAGCCAATATTAACTGCAGTGTTTAATGTTTCATTTACTCCCTGGAAGGAGTTGGTTATGTAATTTATTTCTTGAAGAATCATCACCTAGATATTTTGTAACTTCTTTTTATATATATACGACCTCCTGCATTGTTAAAGGGGTTGGTCGGCTAATGTATCCAGGAGAGACTCGCACTGTATTTCTGATATTTTTCTATAATCAAATACTACTTACAAGCTTGGAGAATGGACTGTTTGATGTGTTGTTAATGTTTATGAAGAATTAAATGAGGAATTCTTGTGTTGAAATATGAAACAATAAGTGTTCCTTACCCCTGTTATTTCATTTTCATATATGCTCAAGTCACATAACAAAGGATTGGTTTAGAATTTGCTTTGCTGCACTCTATGCCCAGGTTTTGTGGCTTCTAAGTTAATGTTTTCCTCTTGATCTAGACATAAATATGAATTCTGTTATGGCTCATGTTTGATCTATTTCACATATGAATGACCGTCATCTAGGCATTATTAGCTTCTCCCAGATAGAGTTTATTCATCTTTCTTTCTGCTAACCCGTTTGAGGGATTCTTTGTTGCCTCTCATTCCTTAGCCCTTTTTCATCCTTTTAAAGCTCAAAAATTGTTTCATGAGCAGCTACCTTGCTCCTCATTTTTCTTGTGACCAAGAAAACGCACCAGCAGTCTTACTCCATGACTCCATGCCCAATGGTTTGAAACTTACCACAATATGTATTGCCTCTCTACTTGAAGCATCATCCTTCCCACCAAAACACAAACAAAACCCCTGAACTCAATAGCTAGCCTAAAATCATCATCAACAAAGCTAAATCACAAAGAGAGAGCCCTCTCTGACTGCAGGTGGGCTAGAACCTGCAGTCCAAAGTTGGTTTGTGGTTACCTCGGCCGTATCCTTTCTGGAGCTTAAGGACAACCTGAGTGATAACATAATGGCGACTCCACTGGGGACCAATCCTCAGATAAGTTCATAAATCAAGTTGGAAAGCTCCACTGGGGGAGAACCAGACCAAAAGTTTCTTTCTAGTTTCTGGAGAAGGTCATCTTTCCTTCAGAACCACGTTTACAAAGTTTAGTTCTGATCTGTGATGGTGGACAGAGATCAGACACTCCAAAGTTGAATCATCCATCTGGCGACTCCACATCATCTTCACAATCAAGACTCCACTGGAGGAGCGAACCTGAAAGAAAATTTTCAAAGTTTTGAGCAGTTTTACAGCCAAGTAATCCCATTTCACAGTGTTAATAGTCACATAGGATGACCGGGTGTGTGGAAGATGAAGTTAAACAAGCTGTAAATGAATTCAGAAAGTTGTTATCAGAATATGAGCTTGATGAAAATTTTTTTAGACTGTTGTTGATTAAGATCAATGCAATACAACAGCCTCAAATCAAAATGTGTCTTCTTGATTTAGTTGTGGAAGAACATGAAAATGAGATTGAACTTTTGCATTCTCAAATCCAGTCATATGATTTTCAAGATCCTAAAATTTTTTCCAAGAACTTCCTTCTCCAACTCATGGGGAAATTGTACTGCCTTCTGACTTACAAATTAAGGATGACTATGCTTTCAAGACAAAGGCTGAAGGATTGGTTGCAGAACTTGTTATAGAGGATATAGCTGTTCCATCAAACCAAGAAAGCTCAGATAGAACCATCCCACATGATGCTTTTGTTGATCTTGTAGCAGATTACATGGAGGCCTTTCTAAACTCAAAATTTGTAACATGTTTTCTCTATGAGGACCAAGTATTCCAGCAGTGACCTTTATGTGTCACAATTTTGACCATGGGGGCACATGACCCAACAATGTTTCTCATTTCACCAACTGTCAGTCAAACAATTAGTTTATTTTTACAACCGCTTAAATGGTTGCACTGGTTGTTTCATTTTACCTAACCAACAAACAAGTGCTGATTAGGGTAGGTAGGTAGGATTTCAGTTTCTTGTCTGGATAGCAGTCTGATGCAGTTGAAGCCCGAAGTGAAGGCCCTAAGCTCCTCAAATATGCTGTCATGTTCATAAGTAAAGCAGCCAGTAAAGGGAAAGTTTTTAGAGTACATCAACCACAGAAGATCAAGGTAGTCTGACCTGTTGTTCTTGACTTTTCACAAGGAAAATCCATCCCCAAGTGGAGCCACTGTTAGCCTCCTGTTGCAACAGGTTTCATATTTCATGATTGACAGTGGAAGTGCCAAAAATGTTCATCTTTTCTTACTGCAAAGGTTCCATTTTTGAAAGATTTTTCAATTAAAGGAAAACCAAACAGTCTAAACTTGGTTTCCCTAGGTTTAAATTTCTTGCTTTAGAATACAGAGAGTTTATCTGTCCAGACAGTTTAAGCTTGGAAGATTAGTAGCTAGGTAGAGAATGAAGGAGCCCAACAGCTTAATCTGGGCCCTTGCAAGAAATAAGGCTAGCTTTTGGATGGGAAGGCAGTTTAAAAGAAAAAGGGCAATCAAGGTTTGCAAGTCTAAGTGCACCCTTCCGGAAGAAACAAAAAATACTAGGTGTTGTAAATTGGGTAGATAGCCTGGGGTTGCAGAAGCAAGATCATCTTCAGTTTTTGGGCATTGTCAAAGAAGGCTCATCTCGTCAGTGGCAGAGGTATCAAAGTAGTGTTTTACTGGCAGAATGTTGAAAAGCATGTCTAACTTCCCCTCACCTCCCTCTCAAAGTTCCTTACTAACATCCCCCTAAAGGACCTTGGGATCTGCCCAACAAGTTCTAGTCCTACTTCATTTTTGTAAAACATTAAGTCAAGGTTTTGGCTTTCTTCATGAAAAGAAGCCACATTTCTTGTGTAAAAATCATGTTTTCATCTTCTACATAATCTCTATGTCTATCTTCACTTCATAGACTTACCATTGTTCTCTTTCCTTTTCCACTCCACCATTATCATATTAACTCCACCATTATCATATTAACTCCTAATTCTACTATGTAGCTCCCTAATTTCTTCCATGTCCCTATTCACTACTAAAACTATATGAAATCCCCAAAAAAGATATTAAATAGCCCCTCCCCTTGGCACTATAGCCATATTTTCTAAAGTCTGGGAAATTCTAAGCTCATTTGGGGCCTGGCATTAACCCTTCCGCATCCTAAACCGAAGTTAATATGACATTTGGTTAAATTAACAACCACCGTTTCCCCCCCCACACATAAACTTTACACTAAGTTCTTCCACGCATACATTCCCTTTCGAATTAATTTGATATCCGATCAAAATTAATAACTACCCATGCCCATTTGCAAACCCACCAAACCCGTATAACCCAAAGTCTAAGCCCCTGCAGCGCTATATAAATATTTAACATTCGGGCGGGCCCTGTATGTTAACATCCTGTCAAATCGTTATTCCATCCACCATCGGATCGGGCCCTCCCATCTGATGGCTCTCGACGATTTCGGAGGCGCCCTGCTGCTCGGCCATTAGCTTCCGATGGCAAGGCAGTTTCTGCGCCGTACAAAAGACACCTGTCCGCTTTTTATTGCATAAGAAGGGCTCTGACGGATACCACCCCCGTACAGAAAGCGGTCCTATGAAACCGTTTTCAGCCTTCTGTACGCGCGTCCAATGTCACCTATCTCGTTTTACGTGTCTGCCTCGTCACCGTGCCATGTCATCGGCCTAGTCGACTGCCACGTCACCCTCCGTACCTAGCCCGCCAATGACGTCATGCTAACGTCATAGTAAAAAAGCGCCAAAAGTGTCAAATTATCATAAGAACGCACAAATCGACCGTTTTATGTCATTTTCACTGCTCAGTTGTGGGAGCTCTCTGCATGCTATTTTTACGTTGTTTTTTCACCCAAGTGCAAAATTCGATCAAACGAGCTGATGCCGCCTGCAAATTTGTCTCCATTACTCTCCATTGCACCTGCTCATTTGCTACCAGTGCCTTAAATCCAGGTATTTACCCGAAAAAACGCCCGTAACCCTGTTTTTTATATTTTCTCTGCAAAAATTGCCATTACACCTAAAAACTCGCTTGAAACCCATTGGCACCCACGACACTCTCCTCTCTGCTCCACTGTGTAACCTGTTATACGACCGAATCCTGGCAACTCTGTCATCCCCTGATAAAGTTTCCATTTAGTTCAAAATCCAGCTTCAATTTGCCCGCAGAACCGCTAAAGACAGTCTGCTAAAGCCCTCTGTTCGTCTCCCCTTCAGTATACTTATTGCAGAACCTTGCACGGGTTTCATTTCACTAAGTTCTGCTCATCAGAGCATATCTGCACAAAGCTTAAAACTTTGAGTTCCTGGCCCGGAAAACCATTATCAGAATTCCGGTTTTTGCTGAAGTACTGGCCTAATCCAGCTGTAATCACTATCGAAACATGGAGACCCCAGTTGTCCTAAATATTGCACCACTGAATGCTCCACATAGGGACTTGGAATGGCTGCCCCTTGCTGACATGGATTATCAAATGAAGGAAACAGTTGAAATAAGCAACAAATATCACATTGAAACCTTCTGTGAGCTAAGGAGGAAACACAGAAGCGGTACTGATGACATGGGTATCTGGGAGTCCAACTTGCCCATCTATTATCTTCCACAAGTGAATTTATTCCCAGACTTCATCCATCAGTGTTGTGAGCATTATGAGCCCACTTAAAGAGCAGTTTTGGCTCCATCTGGAACTATTTTGTTTCAAATTACTCCTCAATCCATAAATGAGATTCTAAACTTTGAGCCAACAAAGCCTCTGGTGCCTCTCTCTATGAATTTCCTACTCCACCAAGGTACCAAACTGCCCATCTCAGAGGTCGCGAGAATTGGCCAATTATTCATGCACCCAGATTACCATCCTTGGCAGCCTCCTCCTTATCTACATGTATGGTTCAATGAAACAGGGAGACTGCTAGTAGACATGATATCATGCATCTTAGGATTCAATACCAGTGAGTTTGTTGATGAGGTAATCTTGGTAATGCTATCCATGTTTACTCCAGGGCAACCCCCCGCTATCTAGTATGATTATGCTACCTTCATAGCTGAAACAATTCATGAGCAATTCATGAACCTGGAGAGAGAAAGGGTGTTTAAACATACCTCCTACATATATCACTTGTTGTTGTACTATCAGCCTGATAGTTTCCTAGTCTTCCTCAAAAAGTTGGATGCTAAAGGGAAGCGAAGGTCTGTAATATTTTGGTCATCAGTTTGCCACCATGTTTATTACTCTCTATACACCTACTATGAGTTCATTGACCTATTTATATACCCAGCTTCCTCCTTACTGGTGAGCACTCCTCTCCCTAGACTCACTGATGAAATGCAAAAGATCCTGCAACTTTCCAAGACCTACAGTATTGGAGACTGGTATTTTTATCAACACCACACAGTAATCAGGATTTATGGGTGTGAGTTGGCCCCTTACAGACTGCCCAAATATGTCCCTATGAGACTCTTTGCCTTGGAATACTTCTGGCAATTTGGTAATGCAGACATGCTTCACTTCTATGGCGAAAGCAAAAAGGCACAGCTGAAAATCAGACATCAATTGGGCCCATTTATTTTCAATAAAAGTGAAGAAGCCTGGAAGGAGGTAGACAAGATGTTGAAAGACTTTCTGTTATTGAAAACAAGTTTTTATTGGGCACCATATGACCCCAATCACTTTATAAGCCTTAGAAGAGTCAAGTACAGGCTTGCAACATATGAACTCTGTGATAACCCCCAAATTGAACAATTTGTCAACCAACAAGAATGGGTAGAGGGCACACTAGTTGAAGAACTGTCTGAGGAAGAGATAACAAAAAAAGCAATCGAAAACCTTGAAAAAGCAGTTGACTTGGAATCTTTTGGACAGGTGTTGTTTACAGCTCCTCAGCACCTTGGAGTAGGCACCTCATCTTCCACGGCCCCCCAGTAACCAGCCCAAGAGACGTTCCCACCAGCAGCAACAGACAAAGGTAAATAGGTGCAACATTTAGAAGAGAATCCAGTAGAGCAAGTGCACAACTTGGGACAACAAGAAAAAATGGCGGATCAACTAGTTTCTACTGATGAACAAAGTCAAGGGAAAGACTTTTCTACACAAACAAAGGTAACATAAATTCCGGTGTTGCAGACACCTCTCAATGAAGAAAGATCAAAGAAAAGGGACAGACAACAAGAAACACCACCAGGAACATCTGTAGAGCAACAAGGGGAGAAGATACAAAGGTTAAATCCTTTTTCAGAACAAGAAATGCCAGAGGCACCCACGGAGCAGCAGGTTCCTCCTATCATGGAGACATCGGCCAACTCATTTCAGCGGGAGCATGAGAGACACCATGGTGTGGAGGTAACATCCACAATACAACATGGCCGACAACCCTCTAACATTAAAAAATAATTTACTGATATCAAGGCTAGGAATGAGCCAGTGAGAATCCAACTGTATAATCAGTTAATAAGGATGGCTCCCACCAATTAGCAAAGATTAATGGCGGCCTATGACATCCAAGAAGGCAAGATGACCCTTGGTCACTTCAGGCCTACAACTCAACAACTCCAATCAGCTGCTGATTACATTAGAACCAATCTGGAGGTGTTTGCCAAGGATATACATCTAATGGACTAGATTGAATTGCACAAGCAGACAGGGGAAATGCTATATTCTACTCTAGCAGATAAAACATTGTTAGCCCACAAATTGCAAAACTCTTTGCACAACACTGCTGCCCAACTTGAGTTGGAGAAGGCTTCGTCACAGGCCAAGGACAATAGAATCAAGTCCTTGGATGAGATTATGATAGAGATGGGACATGATCCCTCTAATCCCAAGGGCGTGCAAGCTCTATTAAGAAAGAGGGATGAAGACATAGTTTCCCTTAGGAAACAAATCAAGCTATCATCTACGTTTCATCCTCAGACTACAGAGGTAGCTCAACAGAAATAAGAAAAGGATGTAGTAGCTTTACTCATGACCTTGCATAAAGGTTGGTAGAAATAGAGAGTGCCTTGGAGGCAGCATTACAGAGAAGACAAGGAGAGTTGGCCTCTCAACTAATTCAAACAGCTCAGATTCTCACAGCCACGTCTCCCACGGCCAGCACAACAGTCCCCCCTATTACTCCAACAGTAGAAGCAGGTACCTCAAGTTCATCACCAACTACAGCAACTACCTCAACACCTACAAAGAAAGACACCAGCTTAAAAATGGACAATATGATGAAGGAAATAGAAACTTTGGAATTGCAAATGACAGAGTTGAGACAAACCAAGGAAAAGCTGGCTACAATTGAGACAAAATATGACAAATCAAAGCAGGAGGTAGCTGAGAAGACAAGAGAGGTCAAAGCCGTAGAAAAAAGAATAAAGGAGCTATAGAAAGAGCTCACTTTCGATAGAACTCTAGCTGATATAAAAAAAAATTCTGTGGGCCAAAATCGGCCAATCCATTACAGACCAATGGCAATCCATTGAAACCATTCACGAGCAAATGGAGTTGATAAATTTGGCTCAGTTCAAAAACCAAAAGGCTAGAGCATCTTTGAGAAGTATGCCCGAGGAAGCAAATAGAATGATCCAATTCTTGAATACTCGCACCAAGGGGCAGCTGGCAGCATTAGGAATTAGTAGCAGGACTGAAACAATCTTGCTAATAAAAAAGGTGTTAACCCTTAGGAACTTTGCGTAGGCATTGGACAGAAAATTCCAAGAGATGCAAGCTGAGGTGGATGAGTTCAAGACAAAGATCATGGCATTACATAGCAGGGGACTACCAAGTTTGTTAACCAGTGCCGAAAGCCTGCTGTCACATGACCTTTATGCTAACAGAGTCAATAATTTTGCTGCCAACCAAATCACAGCTTCCTCCAGCACTTCATAAGGAACAGGGCCTCCATCAGGACATAGTGTTTTTGATAAATTAGAAAATCTATTCTACATTGCACATGAGATAAATCTCCTGTTCGAATTCCAACCCAACTTCCATAGGTACACAGAAGCTGAGGAAACATTGATAAAGATACAAAGGCATCAGTTGCCTACGGAGGACTGGTGGAAAGGGATAAAACAGATATTGCTCAGGTGATTTTGTTTATTAATTATTTTTTATCAAGTTACAGTTCAACATATACAGATGGCAAGATACACCTGTCAAAGGTAAATCGGCATAGAGCAAAATTGAAATGATAATTACAGCTCATCAAATGCTAAAAAGCCGAGCATGCAGGATAAAGACCCAGACAGCAGCAGGAAATGTACCAACATCAGGGTGACACACGCTAAATAAATGCACAGCAGGCAGCCCACTCACTCAGCCCACAAAGTCAAAAGTTTTATGACACAAATAGCCAACTAGCAAGCAAATATTAACTGCGGTGTTTAATGTTTCATTTACTCCCTGGAAGGAGTTGGTGATGTAATTTATTGCTTGAAGAATCATCACCTAGATATTTTGTAACATCTTTTTATATATATACGACCTCTTGCATTGTTAAAGGGGTTGGTCGGCTAATGTATCTAGGAGAGACTCGCACTGTATTTCTGATATTTTTCTATAATCAAAAAATGCTTACAAGCTTGGAGAATGGAATTGTTTGATGTGTTGTTAATGTTTCTGAAGAATTAAATGAGGAATTCTTGTGTTGCAATATGAAACAATAAGTGTTCCTTACCTCTGCTATTTCATTTTCATATATGCTCAAGTCACATAACAAAGGATTGGTTTAGAATTTGCTTTGCTGCACTCTATGCCCAGGTTTTGTGGCTTCTTAATGTTTTCCTCTTGATCTAGACATAAATATGAATTCTGTTATGGCTCATGTTTGATCTATTTCACATATGCATGACCGTCATCTAGGAATTCTTAGCTGCTCCCAGATAGAGTTTATTCATCTTCTTTCTACTAACCTGTTTGAGGGATTCTTTGTTGCCTCTCATTCCTTAGCCCTTTTTCATCCTTTTAAAGCTCAAAAGTTGTTTCATGAGCAGCTACCTTGCTCCTCATTTTTCTTGTGACCAAGAAAACGCACTAGTAGTCTTACTCCATGACTCCATGCCCAATGGTTTGAAACTTACCACAATATGTATTGCCTCTCTACTTGAAGCATCATCCTTCCCACCAAAACACAAACAAAACCCCTGAACTAAATAGCTAGACTAAAATCATCATCAACAAAGCTAAATCACAAAGAGAGAGGCCTCTCTCAACCTGCAGCCCAAAGTTGGTTTGTGGTTACCTCAGCCATATCCTTTCCGGAGCTTAAGGACAACCTGAGTGATAACAACACCCAGCCGCAAATAGAAACGATGCTAATGGGCCAATTTCAGTTTAGAAAATTCACAATTAGTTTCAATTGTAAGATCTCCTATTTTCAGTTCAAATTTCAGTTACAAGCAGTGAAACAGGACTCATCAATTAATTGAGATTAATCACGAGTTGGAATATGCTTGCTCTCCAAACGATTCTATCTAAATATTTACGAGTCTAACTCATGTTGACCAAGTTTAACTCATGGTCAATGCTAGTTTGACTTGAGACTTGCTGATTAAAGCAGATTCCTGCAATGGATTCCAATTTATTCGATTTTCAGCCTTGACTTGATGAGCATGAGTTTTTCAAGTTTAGGTATGCCACATTGCTAAAAACTAAACGACAGTCGTTCCAAAATTATTTCTCATTTATCAGGCCCAAAACTCATACATCGAGACCTTCAATAATCAATCACTACTCACTATTCCACAGTCCAGACTCAATATCGGGGAACCGCCAAGGTGAGACTAAGTCCAGACTCCATATCAGGCAGTCGCCAATGTGTGCTCTATCCATACTCTATATCGATCCTTGGGTAGTCGTGAATCACCTTCAACGTGTGTTACCTTTAGGATTAGCTGCTTCACTATTCAAATATCAAGGTACATTGGCACTTGGCATAAATAATAGGTATATTACTATATTGAAGTTTCAATGTCATTTTCAATGGCAAGTTTCAAGTTTCACTGTTCAGCAATGAATGTTCAGCATAATCCTTTGGTTTTTAAATTTCAACCCTATAAATGGGGCTTAAATAGATTTAAAGAATGCACTAAGAAATGTTTTCATACCAACCATTTACCAAGTCATCAAGAATTCCTTCCTTGGTTGATGTTTTTCCGACTTCAAAGGCTTTAACCATGCATTCACTACTTTGGGTATTTTTGTGCTTTCAGAATCTATTATTGATGTATTAGTTTAGTTGTGTTATGCTAAATGAACTTGCAAATTCAAGATTACAATGCAATATATGTTGATAATATTTCATTTAGGTACCATTTCCTCATATATACCTAATTGTGTTTCAAGGTCATAATGATATATTAGGTCGAAATGTGATTGTGTTGCTGCATAGACTCCTCTTTCATCCTTAACAAAACCTCATATCCTTTAAAACCAACCCTCTTTTTTGTGAAGATATATATGGCATCTTTAATTTTAATTTTTTATTGTATTTTATAGGAGCCAAATTAAATAGAAGGCACAACTCCAAATCTAAACAGAAGCCACAATTTAAACACAAGTCCAAAACAACAACAATGTCGAGGGAGAAGGACTTTGCTTGGGCTTATTGTGACAAGATTCTTGGAGACCCTAATATCCTTTGTAAATTTTGCAAAGCGAAATGTAGTGGAGACATTTATAGATTCAATATCACCTTGCAAAAATACCCGGCCATGATATAGGTCTCTGCAAAAATGTTGACAAAAATGTCAAACACCAAGCAACCTTGGCCATTGATATGTTGAGTCAGCATAATGCAAAGAAAGAAAAGAAAAAAAAGAAATAGGAACTCCTGGAGTTGAAAATTTTTCTTCCACTACCCCATTGTCATCTCCCTCTGTTGAATCCTCAATGTAGTTCCCAAGTTTCCCACACATGCCTCCAAGTCTAAGTCAAACTCAAGGCCAAATGAATCCTCTTGCATTCAACATTGGAGGTGGAAACATAAACACATTTTTTCTCCCTGCACGAAACCTGGTTCCCAACCTACCTTGGATACCACTGGTTGGAAAAAAAAATTATCCATAGTCAGGCAAGGAAGGCCATTTCTAACTTTTGGTACTATTCTGACATACCTTTCCACTATGCCATAAGTCCTTATTGGAAAGCTATGATTGATGCAGTTGATGTTGCATGTACAGGGTTCAAAGCTCCTTCATTAGAGAGCATTAGGATAATTTTCTATTAGAAAGTGTTGAAGATTCCATTCTTGTGCTATCTGCATTTCGTTCATCATGGGTAGAAACAAGGTGCATGATCATGAGTGATGGATGGACAGATTAGAGAAACAGAACTTTAATAAATCTCCTTGTATCTTGTCCAGTAGGTACAATGTTTCTCATATCATTGGATGCCTCAGACAAGGTTAAGACTGCAAAACTTATTTGTGAAATGATGGAGGAAGTCGTTCAAGAAGTGGGAGAAGAACATGTTTTACAAATTGTCACCGACAATGCAACTAATTATATTGCTGCTGGTAGACTTTTTGAGATTAGGCACCCCACTATTTTTTGGACCTATTGTGTTGGCCATTGTATATATTTAATGCTTGAGGACATTGGTAAGCTTCTTTGGATACATGAGGTTGTGGAGAAGGAAAAATCCATAGCCAAATACCTATACAACCACATTATTGTCCTAAACACCATGAGAAAATACATTGAAGGTAAAGAAATTGTTCGACCTACAGTGACTAGATTTGCAACAAATTTCATATCTTTGCAATTTGTGGTTGAGTAAAAGATAAATATGAAGAGGATGTCCTTGGGACCTGAGAGGATGGCATCTAAACATTCCAAGACCATTGAAGGCATTGAAGTTGTTGCACTTGTGTTTAATGACAGTTTCTGGAAAGATGTAGAAGAGATTATTGCTGTGATGGAGTCCATTGTTAGAGTTCTTAGGTACTTCAAGTCTTTTAACTTTTTCATGTTTTAAATTTCATTTCAAGCTTCCTTTTATTTTCAATGTTTCATATTAATTTAAATTTGAAAGTTTGAACTTTCAGGATGGTTGATGATGACAAACCCACTATGGGTTACATTAATGAGGCGATGGATCTCACAAAGGAGGCCATCAAAAGAAGATATGGGGATGAGGAGTCAAAGTATATGCCTCTTTGGGACATTATCGATGCACATTGGGATAGGAAATTGCATTCCCCGATTACATGCTGCTAGGTACTTCTTAAACCCATAGTATTTTTATGATAAGAGAAAATTTAATGAGGATGGGGAGGTTCACAGAGGACTTATGACATGCATGGAAAGGTGCTTCCCTCATCCAGAATTTCAAAGTCGTGTATTTCCCCAACTATAGGATTATATAGCACCACCTAAATTATTTTCCTATACCAATGTTATACGAGAAAGGTCTAAGGTGTTTCAAGGTACCCTTTGAGGCTTGAAGGATTTATCAGTTCATTAAATTTGTTAAAAAAAAAAATTGTATGTTAAATGTTATATTAAATTTTGTTGTCTTTTTAAGTTTTTACTCTTTAGTATTTAGTACGTCTACTCACAAACCCTTGCCACTTGCTAGGTCTTTGGTGGCGAAAATTTTGTAGTGATACACTAGATTTGAAGAGATTTTCCATTCGAATCTTAAACCAAGCATGTAGTGCTTCAGGTTGTGAGTGCAACTGGAGCATGTTTAAGAAAATACATTCTAAGAAGCACAACCAATTGACACAAAAGAACTTAAATGACCTTGTATTTTCCCATTACAATCTACTACTTCACAACAAGAAAATACTAGGCGAGAGCTTGAATTTGAAGGTTTCATAATCTGATTTGGAATTTAAAGTTTAAACTTTAAAGTTCGAAGTCAAACTTAAATTCACATTTCAATGTCTCATGATAATGATAGGTTTGGATCATTCACCAATATATCTTGAAGATATATATTTTCAAACTACAAATGCAACAAATTGGGTCCAATTAGAGTAGGCTCCTCTTTTAAGCCTACATGACTTGAAGAACTTTGAGAGTCAAGCAAGCGGAGGAGTGGGAGGAATCACTTCTAGTTCTCACTCTTAAGAGTCTTAGAATCTTAGTTACTGATTTTTTCTAATTAGTATGAAGTTGTTTGTAATCTTTTAGAAGCAGTTTCTTCTAGTTCTATGTAGTCACTAGTTAGAGTCATGACTCAGTACTTTGGATCATGTTTGGACTCATAACATATATGAGATGCTTATTCATTCATGATATTTTGGAAATCTATTGATATTATGAATTGTTTGGACATGGCTTTACTGAATATCAATGTTTTTTTTTTTTTTAATTCAATATATGGGTATATTTTTATTTATTGAGTTCACTGATTTTTTCTCAATTTTTTTCTGATTTTTCCCCAATATGATTAAAACTCTTAGCTCTTTTGCCTAGCTGATTTATTGTATATTCTGAGTCTGGTAACATTGGTTACAAGTTTAATTCTTCACTTATGAGTGTTAAGGTGTGCTAGAGAGTCCCAATGCATGCTGAGGAGTGTTAGGGAGTACTAGGACAACACAAGGGAGCACAAGGGAAAAATGCATGGAAGTGAATGAATATGAGGGTGTGTTGGGGAGTGTCAATCAGTGCTAGTTGTCATGCCAAGGAGGGAGTGATAAGGTATTCTAAGAACGGGTAAGGCATGCCAGGGAATATCAGGGAATGTCAAGAAGTGCTAGAGTGTGTTATGTAGTTTCGGGGTGTGCTAACATGTGCCAAGGAATTCTAAGTGCTAATACATGGTAGGATGTGCAGGGTGCCAGAGTATGCCAATATGCGTCAATGAGTTTCAAGGCAACAAGAGGAATAACCAAGCTAAAATGAAAGGAAATGAACACATAAGAGGGTTAACAAGTTGGGACTTTATCTTTTTCAAAAGGGGCATGCTAGGCACACTAATAATATATTTCAATACATGCCAAGTGCCAATGTGTGCTAAGTGCTAATTTTTGTCAATGCAATATTATGCCAAGGAGTTCCAGGGCATGCTAGGGACTACAGGGAATGCCAACACATGATAGGGGAGTGCTATGCTATGCTATGCCATGCCAACATGTGCTTTGGCATCCTACTCATGGCAAGATGTTCTAGGTACAAAGATGTTCCAAGACATGCGAGGTGCCAAGGAATGTTAGTGTATTGTTCCAAAGCATGTTAAGGTGTTCCATGAGTGATGATGAGTGCTAGTTCTCTCTCATTAATATAATTGATAGATCTTGATTATGTATTAAATAATATAGTTCCTACACACTATTGGAACTTTATTTAAAGGAAATTTGCTAGATAATAAACCTAATAGAGAGATGAATCATGTGTTGACTCATAGGAAGACTATATTATTATGACTTGAGGGAAATGATACACAATAATTAATTCTTAAAAAATTGACTAGCTATTATAACCACTATGACCGTGGACACATAATAAAAAATACTCCACAACAATGGTCTTAAATCATTATATTTTGACAAAAAATATAGTAATAGGTACATAGCGTCATCAAAACTCATTGGAATGATCAATGATGGTGAACATTTTTTGACCGTCACCAAAAGTAACCAAAAAGAGCATTGGTGAGGGTCGATAAAATATCGTCACTTGAAGTGTCAACAAATACAGAATTAGTGATAGGCCTTCAACGACCCTCACCAAAAGTGTCACCAAAGAGAGAATTAGTGATGGGAAATTAACAACCCTCACCAAAAGTGTCATTGAAAATGGATTTGGTGACAAACCTTAAAGGACCATCACTATATACACTTACAACAAATATTTTTTAAAGACCGTCACCATATGTGACATTTGTGATGGACCTTAAAGGTCTGTCACAGGCATGAAGTGTCATCAAAAACTCATTGGAATGATAAATGATGATGGAAATTTATTGACTGTCACCAAAAGTAACCAAAAACATCATTGGTGACGATCAATAAAAGATCGTCACTAGAAGTGTCACCAAAGAGAGAATTAGTAATGGGCCTTTAACAACCCTCACCAAAAGTGTCACCAAAGAGTGAATTAGTGATGAGCCTTTAACAACCCTCACCAAAAGTGTCATTGAAAATGGCTTTGGTGACAAACCGTAAAGGATCATCACTATATACACTTACAACAATGCTTTTTTGAAGACCGTCACCATATGCAACATTGGTGATGGACCTTAAAGGTCTGTCACAAGCATGACCCTCACCAATGACCTTTTTTCTTATAGTGTTTCATGATGGAAAGTACAATCCTTCAACTGGGAAGCTATAGGAAAACACTAAGAAAACCATGAAACCTGTATCTACTTAGGATTCCTATTCTTGCACTCAGTCTTGTTATGAATGGTGTGTTATTTCTTATCTATCTGTGTAGAATAAGATAAGGTTAAAATTTTTAATGATCAAAGCATTAGAGGTCTAAAACCTATCTCTTAAGGAATAACCTCTTATTCTCTCAATAAGTCAGGATCCCTCTTCTGCCCATTCAAAATAATAAGTACCTATGAACAATCCTATGAAATAAAAAGAAAATAATAAAAGGGTGAAAGAATAGAAAGGCTTCCTGCGTAGGGAGGTGAAGCAAGCAACTTCATCGGGGTATTGTCCAGGCTCGTTAGATGTGAAGCAATGTTTGTGTTTCCTGAAGTGACTTTGTTGGGGTATTGTCCAGC